>CM054128.1:134156920-135356920 GCA_028751855.1 Ambrosia trifida | reverse complement strand
ATGAATAGTCATGTGATTAGCCCCTACTCGCCTATAATCACCCTCCAATCGCCCCTTTATAGGCGATTAGGCTATTCCCCAAAAGCCTAATCGCCTGTAACCTCTGTGTTCGTGTGTTTTGCGCGTTAAACCCCGTTTTAACACATGTTAGCACATATTAACATACCGACAAGTCACATAATGATTGTAAACATATAATGCATGATAAATAACACGTTCCCCGCCCGATCACCAATTCCCAGGACCCGAGACTTGCGTGTGTGCGTTAACCCCGGCGATTCCACGAATCACCGATCCTTGTACACATAGTTATGGACCGACACCCAATGGTCCCACGGACCATTGTAACGACTCCCGATGATTCCCGAATCATCAGTACGACTTAACTGACCCCAGTTAAGTATGATATTAAGTAGTTGTTTTCAATGTTTTCGTTGAGGTAGACTCGTATGTATGCAAAGTGTGAAACGCATGTATGTAAAGTACGAAACGTGGGTGTCATAGTTAATACCGTGTGTATCAAGATTAATAAAACTTAATTGTAATTAATAAATTCATTATAGTTAATTCACTGCAGTTAATAGATGCATTATAGTTAATGTATATTTTTTACTATAAAACTAGATTTTCATTTCTTTGTATAGCCCACTATTCAAACGTATTTTCTACATCTGCATAGGTTTATCAATCTTCTAAAAATACTACCAACATGGATTCCAGCAGCAGGAGCCAGTGGTCTAAAATGTCAGATGTTCAAAAAATCGTTTTAGATTGCTTTAAAGAAGATGAAGAATTTTGTCACACCCTCAAATTTCCACTTGTGGAATTTTACCGTGAGGCGCATGACAAACCAGGATCCAAGTCAACGGTCATAATAAACAACACTATATGAAATACGTAACTCAAGACATAGTTCTCATAATTTATAAAACTGTAGCGGAAGCATTTACTCAGTACAAAACCAAATATCAACGTGTTCAAAACATTTATTTCGAAATATTGTGACACCCGGCATATTTGACTTAAACATTTTAGTAACACCTAAGTCTACCTTAGCGAGAAACATTTATAAACGGACTTAACCAGGTTAGTTGAGTCGGGTCAGGATAGGATTGTCCAGGGTTCAATGATCTGGAGGATCATTGGGAGTCGTTTTGGGAATACACTAGTACCGGGTCCCGTTGTTGGTGAAATTACATAAACTAATTAAGTGTTATGTGTAGATTAATTGTTATATGGTGGATTACATGCAAAGACGTGTTTAAACGATGTGTAGACAATCATCAATGCTTAAATATGTTAAACATAGATTAAGGTTGCATGTTCATGTGTTAGGATGCGTTAAAATGCGTTAAACACGACAAACTGGAAAACGAGAAAAACATAGGTCCAGGTTCGACCACAGCGTGGGGGCGAACCTGGAAAATAATCTTGGTTTGACCCTTAATAAAGGGGCGAACCTGGAATGTGGAAATGATAGAATTCCATTCAACCAAACAAGGTACATTCGACCCTGTGAAAGGGGCGAATGTGGGTACATTCGCCCAGGTGAAAGGGGCGAATGTGGACTAGTATAAATACCAAACTTTGTCAACTTTCACCATTTCACAAGCCCTAACTGTCTCTAAACACTCTCAAACGATTTTAATCACTAAGGAAGGAGTTTTTGCTCTTATTTTTCATAATCAAACCTATCAACAACATCTAATCAAGAATCCAAGGTGTGTTCTTACTCCTAAACCTTTTTAAAGTATTTTGATTCGTTTTTATCTAACCCTAAATGTCCAAATCTGTTCTAAGGATGTTTTTGTTAATAAAAACCTTTTAAACATCTTTCTAAACCTAAACCTTATCATTAAACATAGGTTTTCATATCAATAAACATATGTTAATTATGTGTTATGTTATATTATGTGTTGTTTAATGATTTGCTGCTGTGCTAATGCTAGAAACATGATCTAGGGCTGCTATTGATGATAGTTTAGGATTATTGAAGGCTATAATTAGATAGATGATGATATCAAGTCTAATTTGGGGATTTTATTGAATCTAGGGCTTGTTGCATGTTAGTATTATCAATAGAACTATTGGGGGTTTTCAATTACATGATAAACTAAGCATTTTAAGATGACTACGGATTGATTTTGAAAAGTTTCCAAATTGGGTAAAGATTACATGCATGATGTGACACTTCCATAATCTTTGCCATTTTGGGAAAGGGCTAAAACGAATAGGTTTTGGGGCAAAATTGGTGGGGTTTCGTAGGGATAAGTTATTCATGCTTAACTGCAGTGTTTGATAATATTTCGGGATGTTTTCGGATGTTTTTGAAGCGTTTTTGGGAAAAGTATTCTGTCAGGGTCGAACCTGGGCACATTCGACCGATCGGGTGGTCGAATGTGGAATCCCAGGGTCAAACCTGGACAGTTTGGTTGAATCTGTTAAAAAGGGTCGAATGTGGCTTTCAAACGGTCGAATGTGGCTTAAAAAGGGGCGAAGGTGGATTTAATTGCCTGGTTCGACCCTATTGATTCAAAAATGAGTTTTTTGATAAAAACTAAGTGTTTTATGCTTGAACCTTGTGTGTAATCTATGTGTACTTGATTAGTTAGGGTAATGAGTCACCAACGGGATGTCGGGTCGGTATGGTGTGTCGGTTGAATACTTAAACACGTTTTAAAACATACTTGGTCACGATATGGATAATCGGGGACTAGATAACCTTATGGTTATTAGTCGGAACACTTATGTGAACATTTTGATAGATCTCCAGTAGTGGGATTATCAAGGGCTTGGCTTTCTATTATTTACTGAAGAACGCAACCTAAGGTGAGTTCACGGCCCCACTTTTACTGCTTTAACTTTTGGGGGAGAAAACATGCGCTAAACTATTTTGGTAACATATGTCATACTATGATTTTAACTTTGCATTGCTATACGATCTTTTAAAGTCCCGAGGAAAACCATGAATGTGCGGGGATGCACAATGAGGGAAATGTGGATAGATCTATTGGGCGTGACCTGCCCCACTCGTCGGCTTGGAGGGCCAGGCGGGTGCATATTGTCTCGAACTGGTATCATTGGTAACATGCTGAACATTCGGGCTGAACATTGCTAAACATTGCTAAACATGTCTAGTAATGGTTTTCCAATCGTAGTAGTAATAAAGCATACACCTAGCTACCGTGCTTGGTAACATTGGTATAGTATGGACATGGTAACGCTTTGGTAACTCTTGGTAACACATTGAACAAACCTGTGAGCTCACCAGCATTATATATGTTGACGTCTTTTTGGCATGTTTTTCTTAGGTCGCTAAGGTAGCACCAGTTGGACTAGGCACACGGGTCTGCATTGGCGTCTAGGATTAGTAGCATGTTCAAGCATAAAACACTAGTTTGCATCAAAAATCTCGTTTTTGATTGTATAGGGTCGAACCAGAGTTTTTACAGTTCCACGTCCGCCCCTTTTTGCCACATTCGACCCTTTTTGAGCCACGTTTGACCCAATCAGACAGATTCAACCAATCTGATGTCTGGGTTCGACCCTGGAGTCTAACTTCGACCCCACGACTGGTCGAAGGTGCCCAGGTTCGACCCTGGCAAATTGTTCTTCCACAAAACGCTTCAAAAACATCCGAAAACATCACGAAACATCACCAATCACAGCAGTCAAGTATGAATAACATATCCCCACAAAACCCCACCAATTTTGCCCTAAAACCTGTTCGTTTTAACCCCTTTCCCAAAATGGCAAAAATTATGAAAATGTCACATCATGCATGAAATCTTTACCCAATTTGGAAACTTTTCGAAATCCTTTCATAATCATCTTAACATACTCAGTTTAATGTGCATATGAAAACCCCCAATAGTTTTATTGATAATACTATCAGGCAACGAGCCCTAGATTTATCAAAATCCCCAAATTTGACATAACATCATCATCCATCTAATTGTAACCTTAAACAATCCTATACCCACAATAATAGCAGCCCTAGATCATATTTCTATCATTAGTACAACAGCAAATCATTAAACAACACATAATATCACATAACACATAATTAACATATGTTTATTGATATGAAACCTATGTTTAATGATAAGGTTTAGGTTTAGGAAGATGTTTAAAAGGTTTATAATTACAAAAATATCCTTAGAACATATCTAGACACTTAGGGTTAGATGAAAACGAATCAAAATGCTTTAAAAAGGGTTTAGGATTAAGAACACACCTTAGATTCTTGATTAGATGTTGTTTGTAGGTTAGATTATGAAAAACGAGAGCAAAAACTCCTTCCTCAGTGATTAAAATCGTTTGAGAGTGTTTAGAGGCGTTTAGGGTTTGTGAAATGGTGAAAAAAGACAAAGTGTGGTATTTATACTATTTCCACATTCGCCCCTTGTATAGGGTCGAAGGTGCCACCTTCGCCCCTTCTACAAGGTCGAATGAGCTAATGTTGTTCTTTCTTCCAGGTTCGCCCCCTCACCATGGGTCAAACCAAGACCCATTTCCAGGTTCGCCCCCACGCTATGGGTCGAACCAGAACTTATGTTTTCTAGGTTTTCTAGTTTTGTCGTTTTAACGCATTTGAACACATCCTAACGTATGAACATGCAATTCTAACACATGTTAAGCATATATAGGCACGTATTATCATGTTCACACCTTTGTAGCGCGTATTATCATCTTATGTTACATGTATGTTAATAATCTACCTGTCCTTCTTGATTCAGTTCATGTAATTTCACCAACAACGGGACCCGGTACCAGTGTATTCCCAAAACGACTCCCAATAATCCTCCAGATCTTTGAACTCTGGAAAATCCTATCATAACCCGACTCAACTAACCTAGTTAAGTCCATTTATAAATGTTTCTCGCTAAGGTAGACTTATGTTTTACCAAAATGTTTAAGCCGAACATGCCGGGTGTCACAGTTTAAATATAAATCATCTACTGATTTTAACACTGTATATTGATATAAGTATTCAGTTTTATTATACTCAAATTTGTATTTAGAACAAATAATAATACAAAATATATTTCAATAATTAATTTTTGGTTTTCAACCGTTTGTTCAATATTTTTGTCTTCTCTTTAACAATTTTTATGTCAAACAACTGTTATACAATTCAACTATATTTAATACAATTCGATAATTTGAGTTTACAAACTACATAAAAATACAAGAAAAAATTAAAAAAAAAGTCTTTAAATAACCAAATGGTAGAAAATGAACTTTCTTGCCAGCATAATCGAAACAAAATTACAAACAAAACAATGAAAACCAGTCGATGAAGACAGCTCGTATTAAAATGTCATCCAACTCTAAAGCCCTAAAGATTGAAATTAGGGATATGATGCTGATGAATAATATATATATAACAATAATGGATTGATGTTTCAGTTTTATAGGTAATCTATTTTCCTTTGATTGTAAGAATCTTTCGAAAATTTGTGGAAAGAAATCTGAAGAGTATGGGATGGAAACATGTATATGAGAATAGTTAAACGAATATTGTGAAATCTTCTACGTTTAAAGATGGTAAATGAATATTGCGAACTCCTCTACATTTATAGGGTGAATATAGTAAATATTCGTAAAGTTGCTTTTCAACTTTATCAGTTCGATTTCAATTAAATTTAATATTGAAACTTACTTTGGTACTTTTTATATTATATTTATATAATGAAAGACAATTACAACATCAATAATAATAATAATAATATAATACTATTAAAACAAAAAATTCAAAATCGTAATAATTACTTTTTAGCTAATTTTTATAACATCTGTTTCAAACGAATTTGTGTTTAGTAAAATGGGTTCAGATGTAGAGACTTTTTATAACATCAGTTTCAAACGAATATTGCTGCATTTGTTGACTCTTACAAAAGAAGGCAAAAAACTATTAGTCTTTTCAATCAAAAATAATAAAATAATGTTTTAAACAATATTAGTCTTTTCAAATTCATAATAAAAAATATGTATGTCCTACAGAAATTTTGTTAAATAGAAGAACAAGAGATTAAAGGAATTGTTGAGTACAAGAGGATAATTATTTAAATGTATTTTATATTTTTATGGTTATAATTGTAATGAAAATTTTATTTTATATATTATGTCTTTTATATTTAATTTTTTATTCTTATATGATGAAAAATATCGATTGGTATATATCAATAGCGATTAGAATATATTAATAGTCTACTATTAAAGTAGAATACCTATTAGAATCTATCAATAGTCAATTGTTAAACTGAACAAATAATTGGTATTTAGCAAAAAAAGTCATTAAAAGTATATGTGATGTCATTGTTAGTAAGATCTGTTTGATGCAACAACTGTTTTGAAAGAAACCGTTAAATTAGCAACTGTTTGAATCATACATTCGATTACGAACAGTTGAATTGCAAACGATCTATTGCCTCAGTATTATTAACTACTAATGCTTTGGTCTGTTGACGTGTCAATATAAACAGACATTGCGAAACAGACGTTTGGTAAGCCGACTTGTCAGTGGTTAGCGTACAGTGGATAAGGTTTGGGTGACTCCTCCCGTGTGTTTCCACACGGGATCTCACCTAGTACATATAATAAACAAAAGTAATTGTGGACACATGGCACTCCCACATTGCACCCTCAATCTTCTCTCCTCCCACATTGTGCCACATGGCAAAAGGTGAGAATTCATAAAATTTTCTTTTTTTTTAAATAAAAAATCATTCTCAATTAATGTTGGTCAAGAATCATTTAGTAATATTAACTTTCCTAAACCATTCTCAATCATACACAACAACCAATCATTATCATCTCTTTCTAACACTAAACTTATCAAACCATCAAAGCCATCTCCTTCGTCTCATCTCCTTCAAGGTATCGTCTCTTTCATTATTCTGTAACATTATCGTTCTTCATCTATCACGTTCCTCTGTTTTTGTTTTTGTTTTTTTTTTCTGTAACATTATCGTGGCCGATTAATATTTTTTTGTTTTTGTTTTACCTGAGTTTAATAATTTAGGTTTCAAATCTTGATTTATTGTGTATTATTGTTTAGGTTTAATAATTTTTCAGTTTTAGGGTTCATGTTTTTCTTTCTTTTTTCATACTGATTTGAATACTTTAGGTTTCAATCTTGATGTATTGTGTATTATTCTTTGTGTTTAATAAGTTTTCAGTTTTAGGGTTCAATGATTTCATACATAATTCTCCATCGTCTCCTCTCCTTGTTCTTCAAGATATCATCTTTCCATTCTCATGTAACACAATCTCTGATGTCGAATTTCTCAACAATGATATGATATTAATATGTGTATGTGTTCTTAAAGAGGAGCGTTTGGAGAAGCTTGTGAATAAGTATGAAAATGTTAAATGAACGAATTGATTGGTTGGACCGACTTGCTTTTAAAGGTATGATCTTGATATCAGTAAAATTAGGAGGTTTCATATGTATGTGTTTGTTGATTTGTACATTGTTTTGTTCTGAGTTTTATTTATGTTTTAAAATGTTAACTCTAGGGTGGGTTTGGTAATGGGAGTTATTGTATGGGATCAATAGGGTTATTGTATGTGTTTAAGAATGTTCATGTTAGTGTTCTTTCATGTGTTCTTGAGGATCATCTCTTTTTGGATCTTCATCAACAGGAGTGAATGTTTTTTATTGTTTGATTCTAGAATAAATGAATAATGGGCTAGTGTATTCGGATATAGGGCTCTAGTTTGGATCATTCATTCGAAATTCAAAATCCATGAATTGATTAAAATTTTAAATGAGTTTCCTATATTGGAGGCTAATAATATGGAATGATTATTGTGGGTTTAAAGAAATGAGAGATTAAAATATAGTATAAATATTTTTAAGTGGATATTTCTATAAGACATTCTAAATGGAACAAAAATCCATTTTTTAGTGGATCTTTCACTTGTAATTTCTAATATTTAAATATCTAAGTAACTTACTGAGGAAGAATATAATTTTCATATTAGAAATAACGCAGGAAAATTTTCTCAAAAGCTGGAGTTCTCAGAAGACAAATTTGAGATGACTTTTGCTACAAATTACTTATGTAATCTCTTTATTCCTTATATTTATCTATTTACATTTTTAAGAATATCTAATAGAAATATCCACGTTTTAGTCTTTTTACCTTTTTTTTAACAAAAAGCAATAAATGAGAATGAGAAAGGAAACCGACCTAAATTAGAAACACATTAAATTTCTTTATTACATTTAAATTACTCATTTTCTAAATTTAGTGTAATTTATGTTGGTAATAAGTTAAATTTTGAATTTCAAAATTCAAATGAAAATTCAAAATTTACAAAATTTCAAATTTTGGGTTTTGTTTAATAATGGTAAGAAATTACACATACTAATTATCCTTTTAATTACACATTTAATAAGATTCAAAGTCTCTACATAAGTAGTGTCAACTCTCCAATTAATAATTAATTGATCCTATTAATTGTGTTATATTATTCTAATATTAGTTTAGCTTATATTGGTAATCAATTAAATATCAAATTTTAAATTTCAAATTTCAAATTTCAAATTTCAAATTATACTTCAAAATGTTTAAATTCGAATTTGACAAAATACAAAATTTTGTCAAATTTTGGTTAATAATTAAAAGAAAGTACATATACTAATTATCCTTTTATTTACACAGTTGATATGATTCAAAGTCTCTATATAAGTTGTGTCAACTCTTATTAATACATTAATCGATCCTATTAATTGCCCTATACTATCCTAATATTAGTTTAGCTTATATTGATAATCAATTAAATAACGAATTATCAATTTCAAATTAATATTCAAAATATTTAAATTCGAATTAGACAAAATTTCAAATTTCAAATTTTGTTTAATAATGGTAAGAAATTATACATACTAATTATCCTTTTAATTAAACATTTTTAATGACTTAATCTTTAAAAAAAATTAAATTTTTGAATTAAAATTAATAATGGTAACCTGATATACGTTAATTTACACATATAAAAGTGCCCGTTTAACTCCCATTTTCAGACGTTTTTGACCTTATACACAGGAATTGGTGCTTATTTTGGTATCTTTGCAGTTTCAGGTCTTAAACGATGTCCCGGAAGCATAACTGAAGGAAAAACGCAGTTTTTGGCGCGCAAACAGGACCTCAGGTCCTGTGAGCGGCCGCTCCCGGAAGCATAACTGAAGGAAAAACGCAGTTTTTGGCGCGCAAACAGGACCTCAGGTCCTGTGAGCGGCCGCTCACTCTCTGTGAGCGGCCGCTCGCTCCTCCAGATATTTCCAGCAACATTCTAGAAGGCCTACGTTAGCTAACGAGCAACTTGCAGCACTTTATGAAAAGTGAGCGGCTGCTCACAGGCTCTGTTCTTCTATAAATCTCCCATTTAGCCCACTGATCGTTTATTGGGTTTTGGAGAGGCGATTTTGGGCGATTTTCGGACGAATCAAGCTGCTGGAAGGCCGTTTAACAAGCTCGGGAATCCATCCAATCCTTCCTTCATCATCCAATCCATCTCTTTAGCATTCTTATGGTTTGATCCTTTAAGCCTTTTTAGATCCAAATCTGTTTTTGTATGCTATTTTGATGTTGTTTTAGTTAATCGTACGCCTACGGGCAAGAACATTAGTAATAGTTAGTAGTTAAAACAATCGTTAGTATGTAATCATGTTTTGTATAAATTTGGCGTTTTTCATGTTTGAATCTTGATGAGCATAGTGCAACCTTGTTTCATTGTTGATAGATTTGTAGTTGTGTTCGGATGACTTTGATGATTATCGAATGTGTTAGGCGGATTACTTGTTGAAGAAACCGTCCGTTTAATCGTCCGGTAGTAAACTAGTTAACTTGTTAATAAAATCTACACCATGAAACTGTAACCGGGTATTGGTTTGGTTAAAGTCACTCGGATAATGATTATAAATGTTTACCGGCACGTAAAAGAGTTTAAAAAGCTTAATGGTGTTGTTACTAATCTTTGACACGGTTAATGATCTTTGTTAGTTATTTTAGTGAAAATGGCGATCTTAGTAGATTTGTGTTCAAAGTTAGTAAAATGGAATAGGTTGTGAAATGCTCTACTTTATGCTAGTTTAGGTGGTCGTATTGTGTATTCGATATTGCTTTCCTTAACTAGTGCGGTTGAGGACTCCCGAAAGGTGATACTAACCTATCTTTAAAAGATTCTCATGAGATCATATCAGCTGCGCGCTAATAAACGACTTGAGGTGGTTAACGTGTGTATTCGTGTTAGCTTTCCGTATAGTTGTCATGTTAGGATGCCCGAAAGGGACACTAACTGTCGGAAAATGGGAATGTTGATCACGCCTTTATTTCCTATGTAAATGACATGCTAGGATTGGCGTATTATAGTTTATATAGTTATATTTTCTATTTAGAGTCGTAGTTAAGTTATTTACATGTGTTAGAATTAATTTAGCTATAAACAAACTCAACTTATCTTTTCCTACTGGTAAATCGGGGATAGAGTTATAGTACCATTGCTCCGCGCGCGTCCATGGATCGATATCTGGTTCTTATCTACACATTACTACATATATGACAAGGTACACTTGCCCTATTGTGTGTGTTTTAATATTAAGGTCTAAACCATTTTTAGAAATATTAAAGCAAAACGTGTGTTATTTCATTGTACAATTATGTATATATCCGCACACGTCAAGTTTTTGGCGCCATTGCCGGGGACGCGACGAGCATTAGGAACGAGCCGAGTCAACTTTTACCAGTGTACATGCTTGTGAATACTTGTTTATACTTCTTTGATTCGTTATTTCATTCATTTATTTGCATATATGATTGTTTGAATTTTTTTTTTATCTGTCTGTAGATATTTTGGATTAATTTTAGATTGGTTTATAGGTTGCATATAGATTCGTTCATTTATCTGCTTATAGGATTGTTTGATTTGATTTTTCGTTCATTAGGATGTTGATAGATTTAATTTATTGAATATTGGATTAATTGGTTTGTCTATGAATTTGATTTGTTCGTTATTTGATTAATTAGATTTATTTGTTCGTATTCGGACTAATTATTAATTTCATTCTTTGTATAGTTTTAGGCTTAGTCTGCTTATTTCTGTTCATTTTATTGATTCTATTAGTTTATATTTGATTTTCTTGAATATATTCGCTTTCCGTTATTTTCGCATGAATTTATTGATTCTTTATTTCATTTATTTATTTTTCTATCTTTTATCGCCTTTCTGGGTTTGTCATATATTCGCCTGTCGCAACTGTATCATTCTTACATGCAGGTTGATGTCCACAAACCCTGGGTCTTCTGGTGATCTGTCTGACGAGGAGCGGACGCGCCTGAGGAGAAGCGAGAGGATTAGACTTCATAAGTTGCGTCTTGTTTCTGATATTCTTATTGCTGCTCCTATAGTTGAGGTCCCAATTGACGAGGCGAGGCACGATCTGGCTGACGACGAGGGGTCGGAAGCCCACAGTGACATTATCATGGCGGACGACGACATTCCGCTGAATGATAGTGGACGTCCAGGAGGAGATGGACTCGCACCGAGTATTGTCCGGCCGGCTATTTTGGCTGACCATTTCGAGATTAAATCAAGTATCGTGAACATGATACAAAACTCGGTGCAATTCGGTGGACTGGAGCACGAGGATCCAGGCCGACATATTGCTGCATTCTTAGAGGTTTTAGCCACCTTTAAGATGACGGCCATCTCTGATGATGCTATCCGTCTCAGACTCTTCCCATTCTCACTACGGGACAAAGCCCGGACTTGGCTTCTGTCACAACCCACAGGGTCGATCACGACCTGGGCAGAGTTATCCCAACAATTCATGCAGCAATATTTTCCTCCTGAAAAGACACAGAAATTGAGGAATCGCATCATGACGTTTCGTCAAGATGATGAGGAATCATTACACACCGCGTGGGAGAGATTTAAAGACCTACTCTTGAGCGTCCCGCACCATGATATCTCAAAAAGACATCTTGTGCAAATGTTCTATCAGGGACTCGAGTTTGACTCACAGGAACGCCTAGATGTATATGCTGGGGGGGGACATCGGAACAAAGTCCCCCAATGAAGCATGGGCCATTATCGAAAAGGCGTCCCAAAAGTCAAAGTCTCGAAAGAGTGACCGATCAAGGTCTTCATCTGCCCGATCGGGTGTACATGCCGTGGATAACTACACGGCCATTTTTGCACAGATAGAGGCGATGTGCATGAGATTTGACAGATCTCAACAAAGTGTAGCCCAGGCCCAAAGTCTGTGTGATCAGTGCGGGGTGTCTCACGAGCCTGGCTCGTGTGCTCAGGGGGTTATGTATACTGGCCACGAGGATGTGGCTTACATGGGGAATCAGTCGAGACCCCAAAATAACCCCTACAGTAATACTTACAATCTGGGATGGAGGAACCACCCAAACTTCGGGTGGAGATCTGGTACTTCGAACCAGAACCCTCTCGGATTTCAGCAAAGAGCCTCCGCACCACACCAATCTCACCAATCCCAGCAGTCCTAACAACAACAGCCTTACCAATCTCATGGCCAATCCTACCAACCCAGACCGAACCAGTACCAGAACCAGGGCGCCGGGGGCAGTTCTCAGCAGCACGCCCAGGGCGGTACGTCTAGGTTGGAGGAGATGATGTCTCAACTCCTCACCAACACAACAATTTCCAATCAAATTGCTGAGCAGCGCTACCAGCAACACGAGGAGCGCTTCTCCAATTATGAAGGAGAGATGAGGGGACAAAAGGCGTCCATGCAGGCCATTGAAAACCAGGTAGGCCAGATGGCGAAGATGATGTCCGAGAGACAGCAGGGCAATCTCCCGGGCAACACTGAGCCTAATCCGAGGGGGCATGTGAATGCCATTATGACGAGGAGTGGTAAAACCACGGGACCTGACACATCGGGCTCACCACCGATCACTGAGACGGTCCAGACTGAGTCTTCGGACGAGGTGCACGCTAGGCGAGTCCCAGCAAGTACAGCACAGTTGCCGAAGCCAGTCACTGACTACACTCCTCCTGTTCCATACCCTGGCAGACTTAGGAAACAAAAAGACGAGGTGCAATACGGGAAATTTCTCGAGCTGTTCAAACCGCTACATATAAACATCCCGTTTGTGCAGGCCTTGGCACAGATGCCTAAGTATGCCAAATTCCGGAAGGACATCCTCACCAATAAGCAAAAACTTGAGGACCTGTCCTGTGTGCTTTTAAACGAGAACTGCTCTGCGATTCTGCAGAATAGACTGCCTATGAAGATGGGAGATCCAGGTATTTTCACCATCCCTTGTCTGATAGGGAACATGTCTGTCAGTAATGCACTGGCAGACTTGGGTGCGAGCATTAACCTTATGCCTTATAAGGTTTTTGAGAAGTTGGATCTGGGTGAGCCTTCACCCACCAGGATGAGTATTCGTCTTGCTGATCGTTCGATCAAATATCCTCGGGGATTTGTTGAGAATATGCTTGTCAAAATTGACAAATTTGTATTCCCGGTGGATTTTGTCATCCTTGATATGGATGAGGACTCTAAGTGCCTCTGATCCTCGGACATCCTTTCCTTAACACGGCTCGGACGATTGTTGACGTGGCTGCGGGCCAAATCACACTCCGGGTGAATGATGAGCATGTGACTTTTGATGTTCAGAGGTCGATGCGTCATCCCGAGAGTCAGGATGACACACTATACTATCTTGATATAGTAGACCAGTGTGTTAGTTCTCACTTTCGAGGCACGACAGAGGGGAATGTTTCGGGCACACATCTGTTGTGTGGGGACTTAGATGGCATTATGAAGGAGGGCCATAGAGATGAGCAGCCGGTCTATCAGATCGGTGATGATAGTTCCCAGAGCCCGGAGCGTTTCGTGGAGATTGAGCGAGAGGACAACGATAAGTCAAAGCCGTCTGTTGAAGATCCGCCGTCTTTGGAGCTGAAGGAGCTCCCACCGCATATGGAGTATGCATTCCTTGACGAGGAGGGTCGTCTGCCTGTTATCATTTCATCTTCTCTATCTGCAGTTGAAAAGAGCGAGTTGCTTCGTGTGCTTAAACTTCATAAGAAGGCAATCGCCTGGAAGATCATGGACATCAAGGGGATTAATCCCTCATTTTGTACTCATAAAATCTTGATGGAAGATGTCTATAAGCCTTGTGCGCAGCACCAGAGGCGTCTGAACCCGAACATGCAAGAAGTTGTTAAGTCCGAGGTCATTAAGTTGCTTGATGCTGGATTGATATATCCGATCTCGGATTCTATTTGGGTTAGTCCTGTGCACGTCGTGCCCAAGAAGGGTGGCATGACGGTTGTCACGAATGATAGGAATGAGTTGATTCCTACGAGGACCGTCACGGGGTGGAGAGTTTGCATTGACTACCGCAAGCTCAATGACGCCACCCGCAAGGATCACTTCCTGCTTCCATTCATCGATCAGATGTTGGAACGACTGTCGGGGAAGTTGTATTACTGTTTCCTTGATGGTTTTTCTGGATACTTTCAGATCCCTATCGATCCTGTGGACCAGGATAAGACGACTTTCACATGCCCTTTTGGCACATTCGCCTACAGGTGTATGTCGTTCGGGTTGTGCAATGCGCCGGCGACCTTCCAGCGTTGCATGGTTGCCATTTTTCACGACATGATCGAGGACTCCATGGAAGTATTCATGGATGATTTTTCAGTCTTCGAGAGTTCATTCGATCAATGTCTAGGGAATCTGGAGCGGATGCTTCAGAGGTGTGAGGAGACCAGCCTTGTGCTCAACTGGGAAAAATGCCACTTCATGGTGAAGGAAGGAATAGTCCTGGGGCATAAGGTCTCCCAAAGTGGGTTGGAGGTTGACCCGACCAAAGTAGATATCATTTCTAGGCTCCCTCCACCCTCCTCTGTCAAAGCGACCCGCAGCTTTTTGGGTCATGCGGGTTTTTACAGGCGATTCATCAAAGATTTCTCAAAGATCGCCCGTCCGATGACCCGTCTGTTGGAAAAGGATGCATCGTTTGTTTTTGGTGCAGAATGTGTGAAAGCCTTCGGGCTTTTGAAATGTTTGCTTGTGGAGGCCCCTATATTGGTAGCACCCGACTGGGAGTTGCCATTCAAGATTATGTGCGACGCGAGTGACTTCGCGATAGGGCGGTCTTGGGACAGCGGAAGGACAAACACTTCCACCCGATCTACTACGCTAGCAAGACTCTTCATGATGCTCAGGAGCATTACACCAGAACGGAGAAAGAGCTTCTTACTATAGTATTTGCATTCGACAAGTTTAGATCTTATTTAGTGTTGTCGAAGACCATTGTCTATACGGACCATGCAGCGATCCGATACCTTTTTAGCAAACAGGACGCAAAACCGCGCCGGATTAGGTGGATCCTGTTGCTGCAGGAGTTCGATATAGAGATTCAGGACAAGAAGGGTGCCCTGAATGTTGCTGCTGACCATCTATCCAGACTCGAGCATGAAGATGCCGAGAACTCCGCGTGGGATACCATTAATGACAATTTTCCCCCACGAGTTCTTGATGAGTGTCGAGTCGGTGGAAGATGTATAGCCATGGTTTGCGGATTTTGCGAACTACCTCACGTGCGGAATTCTTATCAAAGGATTGTCGCACCAGCAAAAGAGGAAGTTCTTCGCGGACCTCAAGCATTACTTCTGGGACGACCCATTTTTGTTCCGGGTCGGGACGGATCAGCTGATTCGCCGTTGCGTGTTCGGGGTAGAGGCGGCGCAGATCTTGCGTGATTGTCACAAGGGGCCTACCGGAGGTCACCATGGAGCGAATTACACTGCTAAGAAAGTGTTAGACTCCGGGTTTTACTGGCCCACACTCTTTCGTGACTCTCAGATATTGGTCGGTGCTTGTGATTCGTGCCAGAGGGCGACGAACATATCGGCACACGACCAAATGCCGCAGAACCCCATCCAAGTCTGTGAAGTCTTTGACATTTGGGGCATTGACTTCATGGGACCATTCCCCTCCTCACGGGGCAATCGATATATACTCGTGGCAGTTGATTACGTATCAAAGTGGGCCGAGGCGCAAGCCTTGCCCACAAATGATGCCCGAGTTGTAGTGAGGTTTGTTAGGAGCTTGTTCTCGCGGTTTGGTGCCCCAAAGGCACTGATTAGTGATCGTGGTACACATTTCTGCAATGCGCAGCTTGATCGCGCGTTAGCACGTTATGGCGTCCACCACAGGTTATCCACCCCGTATCATCCACAGACAAGTGGACAGGTGGAGGTCACTAACCGTGGATTGAAGCGAATCCTTGAGCGGCCAGTTAATCAAAACCGCAAGGATTGGGCGGACAAGCTGGATGATGCGTTGTGGGCCTTCAGGACTGCCTATAAAACGCCTATTGGGACGACTCCCTTTAGGCTTGTCTATGGCAAAGCATGTCATCTCCCAGTCGAGTTAGAGCATAGGGCATTCTGGGCTCTTAAAACAGCGAATTTGGATCTTAAGACCGGCGGTGAGACCCGTTTCTTGCAAATCCATGAGCTAGAAGAGCTTAGGCAACAGGCCTATGAAAGCTCGATATTGTACAAAGAGCGCACGAAGAGACTGAACGACAGTCACCTGAAAAGCCAGAAAGATTTTCAGGTAGGCGATTTAGTCCTGCTCTACAACTAGCGCCTGCGTCTCTTTCCAGGAAAGTTGAAATCCCGATGGACAGGACCGTACACCGTTAAGGAAGTATATCCTTACGGAACTGTCATGATTGCAAATTCAGAGGGTTTGACTTTCAAAGTCAACGGTCATCGCCTTAAAGTCTATATCGATGGACCGGTTGACCAATCCGTGGAGGAAATCGACCTCTACACCCCACACACATAATAAGTGTGGGGAAGTAAGTCTAGCTAGCGACTCGTGAATAAATATAGCACGGCGTGTATGGGCGCGCCAAATTGTATATATGTTCATAGCCTAGAATAGTTTTTAGTTAACTTGTTTTAATTTTAACTTGTTTTTTTAGTTTGTTTTTAGTCTTTGCAGGTTCGATTCGCGCCTTATGAAGATGTGGAAAGTCGCTTCACAACAGAGGTAGAGTACTAAAAAGCGTCTTGAGACAGGTATGTTGGTTGTTTGGGTCAAAGACAGACAAGTACAGGCGTTTTTTGGTGAAAAACTGCAACAAAAATGCATGCGCAGACACATTGAGCGGCCGCTCGGAGGCTCCGAGCGGCCCGCTCCAAACACCCAGTTCAAAAAAAAAACAAAAAAAAATTAGCGAGCGGCCGCTCCAAGGGAGCGAGCGACCGCTCAAAGAGGTCTGCATAGGTTTTTAAAGGGTAAAGTTGGTATTTCACATCTAAAACTCACAAACCAACCCTAGATAACTTCAAGCGGCCGCTCATTAGTTATTTTGACCCAAATTCTTCAATTTTTTCTCTCAAGAACACCCACATCATAACCTCTCTAATCCACATCCTAATCTTCAAACAAGGTATGAATCTTCTTTAGTTTTCTTGCAATTTTCCTTGTTCTAGTGTAGATTAGTTTAGATTCTTGCAATCTTTTCATGATTTTAGGGTCCCTTCATTGTTTTATTAGTATAGATTAGTGGGTAATTATTGTCCAAATCTTTAGGTTTTTGGGTTTTCTTTATAAACTTTGAATAAAATCCGATTTTTTTTTTTTTTTTTTTTTTTTGATTTGTGTAACTTTCTTAGTAATTTGTTTAGTGTAATTTAGTGTAATGTAGATTAATTTCATATTAGGATTGTATGCTAGTGGTAATGATAGTGTAATTTAGGTTTGTTCTTGGAATTTTGGGGATTCTTCATAAATGTTTAAACATCCCCAAATTCCTCTTGTTGTAGGTAATATTTTGGTGTTCATAATCTTGTTTTGTTGGGGTTTCCTTCATAGATGTTTAACAAAACCCCAAAACTTTAAGACTATTAGTATTTTGTTCATAAAACTTTGGGGCGTTCTACATAATTAAATAAACGCGCCCCAGGTTCAAAGACCACTTCATAAATGTTTGGTTTCTAAACACCTTGGGTTAAATGAGTTGAATTTAAGATGGTTTTGCAAACATAGCATGTAGGTGTTAAAAATTCCAAACTTGTTTGAAAACTTCATAAGTATGAGATCTCGGCCATTCAATCGCCTAAGTACAAAATTTTTCAAAAACCAAGTGCTTGAATGGCCGCTTTTAGAGTGCATTTGGCTAAAATACTGAAAACCGGACAAAAGCCAGTGCACAGGACCGAAAAACAGTGCTGCGAAACGAAAAATGGCGCGCAGGGCCCTGTGAGCGGCCGCTCCAAGGCTGTGAGAAGCCGCTCAATGCTTCTGAGATGAATTTTTGATTTTTCGTTTGACGTGTTTTGGGTCCGGGTCCTATTCCTTTGATTACAACTGACATATTTAAGCATTTTGATGCAGATGGTGCACCGCTTTTTGAGATTTGACCCGACAAACCCGCGAGAACGCGGCTGTCTAGAGAGGTATGACGAGCTATATGCGCAAAGGGAAATGATTGCCACTCCGCGTAGGCTTTGTTTGGATACTCTAGCAGAGGTAAATCAAGAGGAGAGGCTGCGGGAATGGATGGACCAACCAATGGAGAACCTGCTTTCTATAAACGAACCGGTCTTTATGGAGATAACTATTGAATTCTTCTCCACCTTGACCTATAGAAGACCAAGAAAGCATCTAGAACCGGATTTTCAAGCAAACGGGATACATGGGTTGCAGTTTCGCCTAGGTGGAATCTGGCGCGACATCTCAGTCGCAGAGCTGGGTCACCACTTGGGAATATATACCGAGGAAGAAATTTATGATGATAGCTTCAATGAAGCTATGTATAAGTTCCCCGACGACAACGAATTGCGGAACGCTTTTTGGGCTCAACTGACGGGGCTTCCACAATACAACCCCCAAGGCTCAAAAGCGAGCAAAATTCGTGACCCATTGCTCCGGGTATTTCAAAAGGTTCTCTGTGGCACAATGGCTGCAAAGAAAGAAAGTTCCACCAACTGCCCCACTCCAGATTTATTATTCTTATACGCCCTGGTAAGTGATCAACGGGTTAACTTAGCTGCATTAATAGCTTCTTTTCTTACCACAGCAGCAGGGGGAAAACCAGGCAGTATGATTTATGGGGGAGAATATGTGACTGCTCTTGCTAGATCAATGGGTGTCCTCAAGGCAGCAAAGAACACCCTTACTCGGGTTCCAGGAGGATCTTATGTCGACCTGGATACACTCAGACACATGGGGATCCTACATGAGTATGAAGATGGGACATGCTGGTTAAAAGGGCACAATGATGTGATTTGGAACCCACTTCCACCACCACAGCAGCAGCAGTCACCAGTACAGATGCCACATGAGCAGCAACCACACCAGCAGGAGCCTCTACTGCCTCATCAGCAGCAGTACTACTACCAGCACCCTCAAGACTTCTATGACGAATTTGGCGCGTTCAGAACAGAAACGCGCGACACCTTATACCAGCATGGCGAGTCCCTACAGCATCAGGGCGCGACCCTTGACTACCTCGTGTCTGAATTTCACGCTTGTTTCCCAAACCATTTTGGGAATCCCCCACAAAGGGGACATCCGGGGGACAAGCGGAGACGAGGTGGTGATGCAGCGGGATCATCGGGGACTCACCATGATGATGAGGATTGAGGAGTAGCTGGAAGGTTGGTACTATTTTGTTTATCTTATTTCTGTTGGTACTGTATTCGGGTGCGAGCACCCAAGACATTTGTTTTATTTCTTTCTGTACCCGTACTATTTACTTTTAAGTATTTTCCATTTCAGTATTATTTGCTTGGTTTGAATAAGTGTGATGATGAATGGATGTATTTGATGTATTTTTGCTTTTGTCAAGAATGTTGATAGTGCAGGAACAGGCGAGCACAGATATGGATGCTCCAGGCTATCAACATGCTTTTCGGGTTATCAACAATAGGGGAGTTTTATTCTCCTTTTTCGCACAAATAGTTAGCTATTTCATAAACGCTTTCTATTGTCACATTGGGGACAATGTGAGTTTCAAGTGTGGGGAGGGGATTAGGTCTTGTTTGTCCTCTTGTTTGTATATATATATATTTACTCTAAAAAAAAAAAAAAAAAAAAAAAAAAAAAAAAAAAAAAAAAAAAAAACCTTTAAAAGTACATATATGTATATATTTACTTATAAACATCAAGCCTAACTAATTTTTGATAAAGATAACTCGAGGCGCGACAAACAGATGAGATGCGAGCGTGTTAGATTCGTACACTTGCACCCATTTCCTTCCGGTTACGTGAGCATTTGAGCCTTAAAATAAATTTTCATTTCGTTGACATGCTTTCGAGTGAGCCGGATGTTTCGTGTAATTTAGAACTTGTCATTAGCATACTTATTTAGATCAGATACGTGTGGGATTGTACGAATATGATTGAGGCATTTAGGATACCCTTTTGATTTAGCCTTTTTCTTTTCGTTCTATCCGTTTCCCATCACCCAAATGTTATCCACTAGTTAACCATGTTGAACCTAATCCCGTGTTTTTCTTATTTACCACACCATTTCACCACTAAACCAAATAACCTTTTTCTTTTAAACCTTTTGTGTTAAAACTCGGTTTAGATTATTGTTCTACTAGTTTATGTGTTGTACATAGTTCGTTTTCGGGTTTATATATTTAGAACCCGTATGTTGATTATATAATCAGTTTCAGTCCTGTATATATATCATAGATATATATGTAAAAAATCCAGAAAAATAGAACACCCTAAAATAGGGTGAATTAGCAGTATTCGAGCAGTTTTCAGAACTTTAAAGTTAGAAATTATAAGTTAGCTCATTTCTAAAGAAAAATCGCCTATAGTAGTCTTTGTGTTGTACAGTTGTAGTAGTTACTATTAGTTAGACATAACCGTCGGGTTTTAGCCGATTTGTCACTTTAAATATCCATTCTGCACCCTTACCTTTGCCTAACATTACAACCCGTAAAAGACCTCTTGATTTGTGCTTTTTCACGCGTTAGTTGGTGAAGACTAGATCTTTTTACAAGCTTATGATATTGCACGATTCATTGTCTTGGCAATGGAGCGATTTACACATACACATTACACGTATGTATCATAAATAAAACCGAGTGTGTGTGAACATTGTGAGTCGTGTACGGGTTTGCATGCTTGTAGATCGGAAGTGAGTCGTTGCCTTTTAGTTGTCTTATCACCTGTTTATATATCTTTGTCGGCTTGTCTATTATCATCTGTACAGGCTATATTTTGCTTTTGTTGCCACTTGGCGAGTATTTTGTTTATTTTTTGTTTAAGTGTTTGCTTGAGGACAAGCAAAGTTCAAGTGTGGGGAGGTTTGATATACGTTAATTTAACATATAAAAGTCCCCGTTTAACTCCCATTTTCAGACGTTTTTGACCTTATACACAGGAATTGGTGCTTATTTTGGTATCTTTGCAGTTTCAGGTCTTAAACGATGTCCCGGAAGCATAACTGAAGGAAAAACGCAGTTTTCGGCGCGCAAACAGGACCTCAGGTCCTGTGAGCGGCCGCTCACTCTCTGTGAGCGGCCGCTCGCTCCTCCAGATATTTCCAGCAACATTCTAGAAGGCCTATGTCAGCTAACGAGCAACTTGCAGCACTTTATGAAAAGTGAGCGGCCGCTCACAGGCTCTGTTCTTCTATAATCTCCCATTCAGCCCACTGATTGTTTATTGGGTTTTGGAGAGGCGATGTTGGGCGATTTTCGGACGAATCAAGCTGCTGGAAGGCCGTTTAACAAGCTCAGGAATCCATCCGATCCTTCCTTCATCATCCAATCCATCTCTTTAGCATTCTTATGGTTTGATCCTTTAAGCCTTTTTAGATCCAAATCTGATTTTGTATGCTATTTTGATGTTGTTTTAGTTAATCGTACGCCTACGGGCAAGAACATTAGTAATAGTTAGTAGTTAAAACAATCGTTAGTATGTAATCATGTTTTGTATAAATTTGGCGTTTTTCATGTTTGAATCTTGATGAGCATAGTGCAACCTTGTTTCATTGTTGATAGATTTGTAGTTGTGTTCGGATGACTTTGATGATTATCTTATGTGTTAGGCGGATTACTTGTTGAAGAAACCGTCTGTTTAATCGTCCGGTAGTAAACTAGTTAACTTGTTAATAAAATTTACACCATGAAACTGTAACCGGGTATTGGTTTGGTTAAAGTCACTCGGATAATGATTATAAATGTTTACCGGCACGTAAAAGAGTTTAAAAAGCTTAATGGTGTTGTTACTAATCTTTGACACAGTTAATGATCTTTGTTAGTTATTTTAGTGAAAATGGCGATCTTAGTAGATTTGTGTTCAAAGTTAGTAAAATGGAATAGGTTGTGAAATGCTCTACTTTATGCTAGTTTAGGTGGTCGTATTGTGTATTCGATATTACTTTCCTTAACTAGTGCGGTTGAGGACTCCCGAAAGGTGATACTAACCTATCTTTAAAAGATTCTCATGAGATCATATCAGCTGCGCGCTAATAAACGACTTGAGGTGGTTAATGTCTGTATTCGTGTTAGCTTTCCGTATAGTTGTCATGTTAGGATGCCCGAAAGGGACACTAACTGTCGGAAAATGGGAATGTTGATCACACCTTTATTTCTTATCTAGATGACATGCTAGGATTGGCGTATTATAGTTTATATAGTTATATTTTCTATTTGGAGTCGTAGTTAAGTTATTTACATGTGTTAGAATTAATTTAGCTATAAACAAACTCAACTTATCTTTTCCTACTGGTAAATCGGGGATAGAGTTTTAGTACCATTGTTCCGCGCGCGTCCATGGATCGATATCTGGTTCTTATCTACACATTACTACATATATGACAGGGTACACTTGCCCTATTGTGTGTGTTTTAATGTTAAGGTCTAAACCATTTTTATAAATATTAAAGCAAAACGTGTGTTATTTCATTGTAAAATTATGTATATATCCGCACACGTCATAACCATTACACCTATATATTATCTTTAAATTATGATTTCCTAATATATTTAAAATATAACAATTAATAATTTTGGTTGTAACTTTCTCAAATTAATTGCAAGTAAAAATTAAAATTTTAAATACTAAACTTTGAAATTATAGATTTCTGTTAAACTTTAAAAATATTTGAATACTAAATGTTTTATTTAAATATTTAATCTAAAAAATTTGAATTTAAGATTTATGGTAACATTTAGATTTAGATTTAATTAACACATTTAAAATATTTAATTCAAATTTTTTAATGATTTGAATCTTTCAAATTTTGATTACTAGAATTTGAATTGATATATTTCAATTAAACATTATAAATATCCATATATTAAATGTTCTATTTAAGTATATAATTTCATATTTCGATATCTATAATTTTATTTTTTTAATTTTTTTAACATTATAAAAATTCTAAATTTTGGATAATAACAGTAACAATAAGACTTAATTATAACATTTAATTCAAATTTTGAATTATCTGAATATTTAAAAAATTTCAAACTTTGAATTTAAATTAATAATTGTAACAATTATCCTACTATGACCATTAAAATAGAGATATTATAATTAGAGATTTCCTAATATATTTAAAATTTAACAAATCATAGTTTTGATTATAAATTTCTCCAATTAGTTACAACTTAAAATTCAAATTTTGCTTACCAGAATTTGAATTGATAGATTTCAGTTAAAATTTATAACTATTCAAATATTAAATGTTCTATTTAAGTATATAATTTCTTATTTCAATATTTATAATATACATTTTAAAATTTTGTTAACATTATTAAAATTATACATTTTGAATTCTAGATAATAATGGTAATAATTAGACTTAATTATAGCATTTAATACAAATTTTGAATGATTTGAATATTATAAAAAATTTCAAACTTTTGAAATTAAGTTAATAATTGTAACAAACAATCCTAATAATAGTTTTATTTATAAATTTCTCAAATTAGTTACAAGTTAAAATTCAAATTTTGAATACAATAATTTCAATTGATAGATTTCAGTTAAAATTTATAAATATTCAAATATTAAATGTTTTATTTAAGTCTATAATTTCAAATTTCAATATCTATAATGGTAACAATTAGACTTAATTATAACATTAAATTCAAATTTTGAATGATCTAACTCAAACGGTGTCTTACTTTTAACATTTATCAGAAATATTTTTCACTACTATTTATTTTTTACTAGATAATACTCCTCAAATACCATCTGATAACAAGATTCCAGTGAAATTCCAAAGGCGTCAATTCACAATATACGTATGTTTCGCAATGACCATCAATAAAAACCAAGGACAGTCTTTATCGAAGGTTGGATTGTATTTAAGAGACGCTGTATTCTCACATGGCCAACTTTATGTCGAATTGTCAAGAGTTAAAAGCAGGGCAGTGGTGAAATTACTTATACTAGATGGTGATGGGAATCTCAAGACTAAAACAAAAAATATGGTGTATAAGGAAATATTTAGTGATATTTGAATAAAATGTGTATTCCTTGCTTTTAAATTTTAATAAAAATATTCTACTATATTTTGTTTATAGGTTATACCGCTTCAAATAATTGTTAGTTGTTGAACCGCGTGTCCACGCAAGCAATAGTCTAGTAGTTTATAAAATAAACACAAACTTAAAGATAAGAACATATGAATTTCCATTTTTGAAATATGATAAAAGACGATTGACCCATAATTCCATAAATCTTCTCTAGTCAATTTTGCAACCTACAAACATAATAAACCAAGTCGGTGTATAAAACATCTACTTGTCTCTTGTACAAAAATCTCTAAGCATGTATAGTATTTATTTGTTATGGGGGTGTTGAGCTCGGCGAGGTCTTCGATTCTCGTTAATGGTTCTTAGACTTTCGAGTTTCATTGCTTAAAAGGTATGAGGCAAGGCGACCCGGTTTCTCCTTTTTTATTTAATTTAGTGATGGAGGCCCTATCTTCTATGCTCGATAAGGCTAAGGAGGTGGGGGCTTTCCATGGTATTCGTACCCCGTCTGATGACGCGTTACTCTTAGGCGAATGGGCTGCAAACAATATCGCCAATGTCATCAGAATTCTGAGGTGCTTTTACATTTGTTCGGGTCTGAAGATTAATATCGCTAAATCAAATATTTTTGGTCTTGGTGTGGAAGAGCGGGACATTGAGGTTTTTGCTAATTTGGTGGGTTGTAAAGCGGGGTCTTTGTCGTTTAAATACTTAGGAGTGATGGTGGGGGCCAACATGAACCGGGTTGGAAATTGGAAACCGGTGACCGATGTGGTGGAAGCTCGTCTCTCCAATTGTAAAGCTTCGAGTCTGTCAATTTGGGGGAGGATTGTCTTGATCAAATCAGTTTTGGAAAGCTTGTCGACATATATACTACTTCTCGCTTTTCAAAGCTCCGCATAAAGTGATTAATCATCTTGTGTCTTTGATGAGAAGATTCCTTTGGGGCGGGTCGGGTGATAATAAGAAAATTCATTCGGTGGCGTGGAATCTGGTTGCGCGTCCGAAAAGTGAAGGGGGCCATGGAATTTGCAAACTTGATATTTATAACCTGGCATTATTGGTGAAATGGGGATGGCGGTTTAAGTTGGAAAAGGAAGCGTTATGGAAGAAAGTGATTGTGGCTTTTCACTCTAGTAGGCCCGGATGGGATTTCCTCCCTATTAAAAGAAACCTCACTGGGGTGTGGAATAATATTGTGAAATCTTTTTCTGAAACGCTCATCGGGAATGTTCCTTTGCGCAGATTTTTTAAGACGAAGGTGGGGAATGGGGAAGAAACGACTTTTTGGACAGATTCATGGCTGTGCGATTTTGTCACACCCCGCCAAGACGGAAACACGGGATGTAACTCGAAAGGTTTTCAAGCACAATATTCATGCAAACAACTAATAAAACATAAGCTTTGATTTCATCTTGTCAAAAGTTACAATTCGGAAAAACTCATTGTTTTTGGAAATCTAGGGATTTTGTATCCAAACTTTGTAAGACTTGATAGTTCAACTAAAAATCCCCGCAAAAGTAGTTTCGTGTAACGCATGCTTGAATCCCAAGTTCCATTCATGAAAATCTATTACCTAAAAAACATGCATAAAAGATTTTGTCAACATAAAGTTTGTGAGTTCACAGGTTTTGTGACTCATTGTGAGTTGTTCATGTTTGTTCGGGAAAATCCCGTGAGTTGTCAATGAAACTTGTAACTTATTTATGGAAAACATGAGTTATCCTGTGGGAATCCTTGTACGGTATTCCTCAGACTGTGTCTTTTGTACCTGAAAATCATACACTTAGAATCCTTGTAAGGTATCCGTTAGGATGTTTGGGAAAACTCGTAAACCATTCCTTTGGAATATTATTGTAAAACTTATAAAAATATTCCGTTGAAATATAGCGTGAAAACTGTTTGAGAGGTGTTGTATTACTTCTCAATGTTCGACGAAATGTACACAAGCCTATTGTGACATCCGGGAACCAAACACACATTTTTCTAGCTGGCTTTATTGTTTACTTGCTGAATTTCAGGATGAAATTATTTTCAACTTGGGGATGATGTGATACTCCGCATTTTCAGGTTAACACTTTTACTAAACTATAGTTAACTTACATATTCATACGTGGTTAAATACTTAACTAGGGTTAGTTAAGGAGGCCTAACATATGTTAGATGATATTAACATATGTTATAATTAGGAAAATCCTTGTTTTGACACACACACACACGAGTCCTATATCCCGAACGTTGGTGATTTGTCTGGCATATATAATAATGTGTACAATTGAATTATGATGAACGTGCAGTTACATGTTTATGTGAATTACCACTTAACTGAAAGTTAATATGTAAACCAAGCAAATTACGTGCACCTTATGATTAATATGTTATGAGATGATAAAAACAATGGTTTTTATGCAAGATAGGGTGGTTAATATTTTTGGGTCCAGTATTGGGCTAAAACATGATTAACGGGTCCGATCAGTGGACTAAAAGGGCCCTAAAACCTAATTGCTTGGGCAACAAGCCAAGCATTTTTATAATTAGGAAACAAATAAAAATATATATATAAACCCTAACCCCTACCCCCTTTGCGTCGTAAACAACCCCCCACCCCTCTCTCTCTTAATTTTCAACAAACATCAATCTTAATCATCTCTTCAAGCTAGTTTGGGTGTAATCTCTAGGCCTTGAGGACTCTTGCATTGAAAGGTATAATATTTACATGTTTTATGATGATTAATAATTCTTGAAAAGTTTAAAAATCATAGAGCATGCATATATATAAAATCGCATAACATGTGTTAGTAGGAGTTCTTGAATGTTCATTGTGATTTGATGATGATGTTTGTTGTTAGTAATCATAATTAGGGTTTTTGTATGATAATATATGTGTTGGATCATGATAATATGGGTTATGAATGTGTTAGAGATTTTTATGCATGATTAGGGTTTGTGAATAACTTGGGATGCAAGTTTCAGTTTCTGGCAGATTCATTAGGGTGTTTTGTAGGGTCTGTATTGTGATGTTAAATTGATTTTTTTTTTTTTAAGATTTCTTTGCATTATTGTATTGTACATGATCTTAGATTTTCATAATGGGCAAAACTATCAGATTTGGACATCATTTGAGTAGTTTTTGGAATTTTATTTGATTAAAGGTCATATCAGATTTTCGGAGTTATAAATTGGGTCAACTTTAAACAGTTATAACTCGAGTTTTACAAAGAGTAAAGTTATGAAATTTGGATAGTAGGTCAACATTGGAATAATTTGGCTTTTCCAAGTGGATTCACCTCGTTTGGGTGAATACACAATTTTTGGGAATTTTTCTACTAAACTGACCTGCTGTGGAAATTTTCTGGACATAGCTGTGTTGTACGAATTTTAAAAACTTTTGTGTTTGGTTTTGAGAAAAAAAATATGGGTTATCAAGTGAATCCCAATGAATATTCAATAAAAATTTAGGAGTTTAATTCGTTCGTTAAGTATTTTAAATAATTCGTTTTTCACAGCACACAATCTGCCCTAAAAACGCAGATTGTGTAAGGGATGTTTACGTGACTATTTGGAGTCTTATATGGTATGTATTTGACATGAACTTGTATGGATACTTATATGAGATGTGTATGAGGTATAAAACTGATAATAAACAATATGATCACCAACGGGATACGTATGACTTACTTGTGCATGTAGAGTTATTAGGTGTCACTACACGGTTTAAACTTTAAAAGTCTTGGACAAACGAGTTGTATGGTGTGATTGGTTATGCACATATACTCACCTAGTGACATTTGTAATAGGGAGTCGGTAGCTCATTACTGTTTGAGGAATTTGGATTATTCACATGCAACTTATGGTGAGTTTCACTACTTTTTCTCAAAAGCATGCGTCTCTGGTTGGAGACACACACATTACTTCCTGGTTGGGAATTACTTACATTTCTGGTCTGGTTTAGGACTACTTTTACATCTCGGGTTTGAGATGCTTTGACTCCTGGTGTGGGCTGGGTTTTACGATTCCTTGTGTGGATCACGTTTTGATCAGTTTAAAACTTATTGGTCCTTTGTGAACTGAACACTCTATCACTTGAAAAGTCCATACATATTATTGGGTTAATCGCTAGAGGCGAACGGGGTATTAGTTGATAGCGCTATTAGGTTGTGCAGCAACCTCATGTTTGCGATGCTGGGAGCATGGATATGAACTTCTGACCACATTTGTTGGCTAGTGTTGATAGACACTAGTTTCTGAGGCAAATTATTATATTACTGAAGGTGTCCCAATAATACTGTTTAGTTGCAATGAGTGGGTTAGCTACCCCTAACATGATTAAACTGATAATACTTGAACATTTTGGTCTGGGAGACCTACGCTTTTACCTTGTTACGTGGTTTGGGAAACCAGTGCATTTACTTACTCATTTTCTTTACTTAGTGAACCCACCAACATTGTTTGTTGACCCATGATATACATGCTTTTGCAGGTAGTTAGCTTCCGGTGTCACGATTAGAAAGCACTGCACACTTCACTACATTTGGGGTCTTGGGCATACACCTAAATTATATATCATGCTTTTATGTTTTCTTTCATATGGTTTTATCTTGGGCGCGTTGTTTTGTGCATGGTTTTAAAAAGGTTTAAACTTGGTTTACGCTTCCGCAGCTTAACTAAACTTGATTTTTGAAAACGAACTAAATGGTTTGGGCATTTAGAGTTCGTTCATATGACTTATGGCTATGGGATCCTGATATGTCATGCGCCTCGCGGTATAAACCCCGCAGTGGAAATTTGAGGGTGTGACAGATTGGTATCAGATAGGACTGCATGTTGAGTCTAGTCTATAATCATCATAGCATAAGTACACTCACAATTTAAGTGCACAACTAGCTTTTAGCTACATATATCTACAACACATGGTTTCGGGAGATATGTTATCTTTTAATTCTAGACCTAATATTGAACACGTCACTGGTGGGGACCCAAGGTCACACCAGGTGGCGCATGACTAGGATTAGTATCCTAACAAACCTCATGGATGAGGAAACAACAATAGTACAAGGGAGGGAGCCCTTGCGAGCGTTGTGGCGCACATACATAGGAAGCTGCACGATGCGCATGACGTGGTACCATTAAACCGAATCAAATTCGAAGAAAGTCAAATACCGAGACTTATCCTTTTTCACTGAGCGAGGAGACAATTAGTTTTTGTTCCTTGTTATCTGACCTTTCTTACTCTCATTCGAAACTCAGACGAGACTGGGTTACTCATATAGAATTTATTTCTTACTTTAGTACCTTACGCCTAGTACGAGCGGGCGAACGTATGACTGCATATCCCTGTTTCTTATAAGTATATGGTAGATTCATGGGAACACATTAGATCGGGGCTTGTTACACACACTCTTGGGGAGTTATGTAAAGCCTGCGACGTAGTGCAACATCTCAGGGAAGACGAAACCTACTAATGGCTCATAGCCACGATTGGGGGAACGAGTGGTACAACTTACCACTAAACTGGTTTACATAGGACTGGAGATTGAGACTGTATGTGATGAGATTCATATAACACTGACACCGCGAAAGAGGAAGAAGAAGGGATGGAAGAGAACCTGAGCAGGACGAACACACGGAAAGTGAGGATGAAGGCTCTACTATCTAGACGGAGCGTGGCGACGATTGGCTCTTACCTTTTTCTTACCTGTCTTTTCTTTTCTTTTCCCTTGTTAACTTAGATAAGACTGGATTCTTATGATCAACGATAGGGTGGTTGATGCCCTCGCATCTTTCCAAGCTAGTAAAGATCCATTTTGCTAAATCATTCGTTTCCCCTGACATCCACATTTGAACTTTCTTATACCTTGAACGTACATGCCACAACAACAACCTGCCATCGTATTTTCAAGGCTTTTATTGATTGTAAACCTCGATAACTCCAACGGAACTGAAGGAGACCGTCTTATTGCTTCGATAGTATAAGTCTTTGCCATGTGCATTTGCCCCAGGTAGGATGGGGTAATGTATGCTACATGCACACTCGATAAGATACAAATACTTGGATGGAGAATGTAACACCCTGTGATGAAATCTAGAAATTTGTTATATAAAGACGGTTGGGTCTGAGATCGACGCCTACACTACCAAGCTGCAGGAGATAGCTACTATATGCTCAAAATCTATTTAACCTACCTTATAAGCGGATCGAGCTTCATACCAAAGGGTATGGTCCCACAGGTTCGTGGCATGGCTACTACAGCTCACCTATCCAGAAATCTAACAAATCTTTCACATGACTCGCAAACTCACTGATGAGGCTGTCGAGCATGGTACTTTCCAAAGCATGGTGCTTCATCTTCTACTTTTGGTGATAGCAAGAGAACGTGGGATAATGTGAGGTATAAGTCCTTCAATAACAACAACCACAACGGTAACAACAACAATTGGGCTCGTGGGAGAGCATTTGTGATTGGCTCTGGGGAGGCTAGGACTGATAACAATGTCGTGACGGGTACGTGCTCCTTGAACGACACTCTTACTTCCATTTTATATGATACTGGTGCGGATTATAGTTTTTTGTCATCAAAACTTAGCAAACAATTAGGGATGGTTCCTACTCTTCTTGATACCCCGTACTCTATAGAGTTAGCTGATGGAAAGCCTGTTGAGGTAACCCATATTCATCGTCACTGTAAGCTCGAGCTATATGGGCAATTGTGTGCCATCGACCTTCTACCTATCACCCTAGGAAGTTTTGATCTCGTGGTTAGCATGGACTGGTTGTCCAAGCAACACGCAGAAATTCTCTGTCAGAAGAAGATTGTTCGTGTCCCCCTCCCAAGTGGGGAACTTTTATCTATACAGGGTGATCGTGGTGGTGCCATGGTGGGCATCATATCCTATTTGAAAGCCCAGAAGTGTATTCGTAAGGGCTGTCCAGCCATTTTGGCTAATATATCTGACACTCGAGCTGAAACTGAAACTAAGATTGAGGACATCCCAGTAGTCCGAGAGTTCCCAGATGTATTTCCCAGAGGAACTACCTAGACTTCCACCTGTTCGTCAAGTGGAGTTTCAAATTGATCTTGTACCTGGAACAGCTCCAGTTGCATGCGCACCATACCGCCTAGCACCAGGCAAACTTCAGGAACTATCTACCCAACTCCAAGAGCTATTGGATAGGGGCTTCATTAGACCTAGTTCTTCTCCATGGGGAGCCCCAGTTCTGTTTGTTAAGAAGAAGGATGGGAGTTTCCGCATGTGTATTGATTATCGGGAGTTGAATAAAGTGACGGTTAAGAACCGCTACCCTTTGCCTCGTATTGATGACTTGTTCGACCAACTACAAGTGTCGAGTTACTATTCTAAGATTGACTTGAGGTCAGGGTATCATCAACTGAGAGTCCGAGAAGAGGATGTGGCGAAGACAACCTTTCGAACTCGGTATGGACATTATGAGTTTTTGGTGATGCCATTTGGGCTAACCAATGCACCGGCTGTGTTCATGGATATGATGAACCGCGCGTGTAAGACCTATTTGGACAAATTCGTCATAGTGTTCATAGATGACATACTGATTTATTCCAAGAGCAGGCAAGAGCACGAGCAACACCTGTAGCTGATCTTGGAACTCTTGAGAAATGAGCAGTTGTATGCGAAATTCTCTAAATGTGACTTCTGGATTCGAGAAGTCCAATTTCTTGGACATGTGGTTAAATAGGCAGGAATACATGTCGATCCCACCAAGATTGATGCAATAAAGAAGTGGGAGGCTCCTAAGACTCCTACAGAGGTGTGTCAGTTTCTTGGTCTTGCGGGATACTATCGCAGATTCATTGAGGGATTCTCTAAGATAGCTCAACCCCTCACTGCTCTAACACAGAAGGGTATTACTTACAAGTGGGGAGATGCCCAATAATCTGCTTTTCAATTGTTGAAGGAAAAGCTTTGCGGTGCACCCATACTATCATTACCTGAGGGTATAGAGGACTTTGTGGTGTACTGTGATGCGTCTATCCAAGGGTTAGGGTGTGTGCTGATGCAGCGCGATAAGGTGATCGCGTATGCCTCACGTCAATTAAAGGTTCATGAGAAGAATTATACCACCCATGACTTGGAACTAGGAGCAGTGGTTTTTGCTCTAAAGATCTGGAGGCATTATCTCTATGGGACGAAGTGTACGATCTTCACTGACCATAAGAGCCTCCAACACATATTCGATCAAAAGGAGCTGAACATGCGACAGCGTCGATGGGTCGAGCTTCTGAATGATTATGACTGTGCCATCAAATATCATCCAGGGAAAGCTAATGTAGTAGCTGATACCCTCAGTCGTAAGGAAACGAAACCCAAACGGGTGCAAGCTTTACAACTTACCATACATTCCAATCTTCCTGATAAGATACGTGAAGCCCAGGGCGAGTCTTTGAAAGAAGAAAACATCGGGCTTGAAACTTTACATGGTGCGGATAAGCACCTGGAACTAAAGACAGATGGTCTTCAATACTTTATGAATCGAGTCTGGATACCACGTTTTGGGGATCTCAGACAACTGGTGCTCGATGAAGCTCACACCTCTCGATATTCGGTACATCCTGGTTCGGACAAGATGTACCAAGATCTCAAAACTCTTTACTGGTGGCCACACATGAAAGCTGGGATAGGCACTTATGTTAGTAAGTGCTTGACTTGTGCGAAGGTTAAGATTGAATATCAGAAACCTTCAGGCCTACTCCAGCAACCAGAAATCCCTATGTGGAAATGGGACGGAATTTCGATGGATTTAATCACAAAACTTCCTAGAATGCCAACTGGCCATAACATGATTTGGGTTATCGTGGAACGTTTAACCAAATCGGCACATTATCTGGCAATAAAGGAAACCGACTCACTGGAGAAATTAGTTAATCTCTACATCAAGGAGGTAGTCTCTAGACATGGGGTGCCTACTTCTATTATATCTGATCGCGATGCGCGATTCACTTCTCATTTTTGGACTACCCTCCAAAATGATTTGGGGACACGCTTAGATATGAGCACAGCCTATCACCCATAGACAGATGGACAGAGTGAACGTACCATCCAAACATTGGAAGATCTACTACGAGCGTGCGTGGTGGATTTTGGCAACAGTTGGGATAAGCACTTGCCTTTGATTGAATTCTCGTATAACAACAGCTACCACACTTCGATACAGTGTGCGCCTTTTGAGGCACTTTATGGATGCAAGTGTAGGTCTCCCGTCTACTGTACTGAAGTTGGGGATAGCCAGCTAACAGGTCCCGAACTCGTGCACAAAACTTCTGAGAAGATAGTGCAAATCAGAAACCGGATGGCTACTGTTCGTGATCGATAGAAAAGTTACGCTGATAAGCGTAGGAAACCTTTGGAGTTCCAGGTTGGGGACAAGCATCTGTTGAAGTTGTCACCTTGGAAGGGGGTGATACGCTTTGGAAAACGGGGAAAATTGAACCCACTATACGTTGGACCATTCGAGATTGTCGAAAGGATTGGTCCGGTAGCTTACAAGTTAAACATGCCTGATGAACTCAGTGGAGTGCACAACGTATTCCACGTATCAAACTTAAAGAAATGCCTATCGGATACGACACTGGTAGTGCCACTGGAGGAGATCCAGGTGGACGACCAGCTGCGATTCGTGGAAGAACCAGTGGAGATTCTTGAGCAGGGCGTCAAGAAACTCAGGAAAAGCACTATACCTATTGTTAAGGTACGATGGAATTCCCGTCTAGGACCGGAATATACGTGGGAGCGCAGAGATAAGATGCGGCTCAAATATCCACACCTCTTTACTGAACCTGAACCTATGCATAGATCAAACGCCAAACATAAAGCAGCTCGCTCAAAGTGAATTCCGGGGCAAAATTCCTTTCAAATTGGGGATGATGTGACATCCTTGAACCAAACACACATTTTTCTAGCCGGCTTTATTGTTTACTTACTGAATTTCGGGACGAAATTCTTTTCAACTTGGGGATGATGTGATACCCCCGCATTTTCAGGTTAACACTTTTACTGAACTCTAGTTAACTTACATATTCATACGTGGTTAAATACTTAACTAGGGTTAGTTAAGGAGGCCTAACATATGTTAGATGATATTAACATATGTCATAATTAGGAAAATCCTTGTTTTGACACACACGAGTCCTGTATCCTGAACGTTGGTGATTTGTCTGGCATATATAATAATGTGTACAATTGAATTATGATGAACGTGAAGTTACATGTTTATGTGGATTACATGTTTATGTGAATTACCGCTTGACTGAAAGTTAATATGTAAACCATGCAAATTACGTGCACCTTATGATTAATATGTTATGAGATGATAAAAACAATGGTTTTTATGCAAGATAGGGTGGTTAATATTATTGGGTCCAATATTGGGCTAAAACATGATTAACGGGTCCGATTAGTGGACTAAAAGGGCCCTAAAACCTAATTGCTTAGGCAACAAGCCAAGCCTTCTTATAATTAGGAAACAAAAAAAATATATAAACCCTAACCCCTACCCCCTTTGCGCCGTAAACAACCCCCCCCCCCCCCTCTCTCTCTCTCTCTCTCTCACTCTCTCAATTTTCAACAAACATCAATCTTAATCATCTCTTCAAGCTAGTTTGGGTGTAATCTCTAGGCCTTGAGGACTCTTGCATTGAAAGGTATAATCTTTACATGTTTTATGATGATTAATAATGCTTGAAAAGTTTAAAAATCATAGAGGATGCATATATATAAAATCGCATAACATGTGTTAGTAGGAGTTCTTGAATGTTCATTGTGATTTGATGATGATGATTGTTGTTAGTAATCATAATTAGGGTTTTTGTATGATAATATATGTGCTGGATCATGATAATATGGGTTATGCATGTGTTAGAGATTTTTATGCATGATTAGGGTTTGTGAATAACTTGGGATGCAAGTTTCAGTTTCTGGCAGATTCATTAGGGTGTTTTGTAGGGTATGTTTTGTGATGTCAAATTGATTGTTTTGATGATTTATTTGCATGATTGTATTGTACATGATCTTAGATTTTCATAATGGGCAAAACCATCATATTTGGACATCGTTTGAGTGGTTTTTGGAATTTTATTTGATTAAAGGTCATCTTCGATTTTCGGAGTTATAAATTGGGTCAACTTTAAACGGTCATAACTCGAGTTTTACAAAGAGTTAGGTTATGAAATTTGGACAGTAGGTCAAAATTGGAATAATTTGGCTTTTCCAAGTGGATTCACCTCGTTTGGGTGAATAAAAAATTTCTGGGAATTTTTCTACTAAACTGACCTGCTGTGGAAATTTTCTGGACATAGCTATGTTGTACGAATTTTAATAATTTTTGTGTTTGGTTTTGAGAAAAAAAAACTATGGGTTATTAACTGAATTCCAATGAATATTCAGTAAACATTTAGGAGTTTAATTCATTCGTTAAGTATTTTAAATAATTCGTTTTTCACAGCGCACAATCTGCCCTAAAAACGCAGATTGTGTAAGGGATGCTTATGTGACTATTTGGAGTCTTATATGGTATGTATTTGACATGAACTTGTATGGATAATTATATGAGATGTGTAAGAGGTATAAAACTGATAATAAACAATATGATCACCAACGGGATACGTAGGACTTACTTGTGCATGTAGAGTCATTAGATGTCACTATACGGTTTGAACTTTAAAAGTCTTGGACAAACGAGTTGTATGGTGTGATTGGTTATGCACATATACTCACCTAGTGACATATGTAATAGGGAGTCGGTAGCTCATTACTGTTTGAGGAATTCGGATTATTCACGTGCAACCTAAGGTGAGTTTCACTACTTTTTCTCAAAAGCATGCGTCTCTTGTTGGAGACACGCACATTAATTCCTGGTTGGGAATTACTTACTTTTCTAGTCCGGTTTGGGACTACTTTTACATCTCGGGTTTGATATGCTTTGACTCCTGGTGTGGGTCGGGTTTTACGATTCCTTGTGTGGATCACGCTTTGATCAATTTAAAACTTATTGGTCCTTTGTGAACTAAACACTCTATCACTTGAAAAGTCCTTACATATTATTGGGTTAATCGCTAGAGGCAAATGGGGTATTAGTTGATAGCGCTATTAGGTTGTGCAGCAACCTCATGTTTGCGATGCTGGGAGCATGGACATGAACTTCTAACCACATTTGTTGGCTAGTGTTGATAGACACTGGTTTCTGAGGCAAATTATTATATTACTGAAGGTGTCCCAATAATACTGTTTAGTTGCAATGAGTGGGTTAGCTACCCCTGACATGATTAAACTGATAATACTTGAACATTTTGGTCTGGGAGACCTACGCTTTTACTTGGTTACGTGGTTTGGGAAATCAGTTCATTTACTTACTCATTTTGTTTACTTAGTGAACTCACCAACATTGTTTGTTTACCCACGATATACATGCTTTTGCAGGTAGTTAGCTTCCGTTGTCACGGTTAGAAAGCACTGCACACTTCACTGCATTTGGGGTCTTGGGCATACACCTAAATTATATATCATGCTTTTATGTTTTCTTTCATATTGTTTTATCTTGGGCGCATTGTTTTGCACATGGTTTTAAAAAGGTTTAAACTTGGGTTACGCTTCCGCAGCTTAACTAAACTTGATTTTTGAAAATGAACTAAATGGTTTGGGCATTTAGAGTTTGTTCATATAACTTATGGCTATGGGATCCTGGTATGTCATGCGCCTCGCGGTATAAACCCCGCAGTGAAAATTTGAGGGTGTGACACCTATGAATTCGTAAATGATCAGGTTTCTGGTTACCTGTAAACCAAAATGAATCAGTGCCTAGCTAGGGCAATGATGTATGTGCCGACATGAGCCTATAACCAAACCTAAACGTGTTGTGCCTTGCCCATTGTACACTAAAGACAATGCATAAATGTTCAGGAATAACATGCACTCTCTCGATATCTGTCATCCGGTTAGCGCGACTAACCAAGAGTGAGGGTGTTAACCCAATAGTACTATTCAAGTGTTCCACGGCTAAGTCCATAGCTAATGGTTATAGTAATGAAATGACACGAGGACTTCCTTGTGCAAATTGTACTATACCAGGACTCCCAGTCCTATGTTTGTCTCATGCACCTATAATGATCGAATTCATTTCATACTAAGCTTGTAAATGTGAACTTTGTGAATGTAACATGTATATGTACTTGAAAATGTGAACTTGTAATGTAACTTGTAAATGTAATACTGATAACTGAAAACTGAAAACTTGTAAATGAAAAACTGTATGCTTGTAAATGCATGTTTTTCCCCCAAAAATTGTAAATCAGAAAAAAGGGCCTGTGAAACTCACCTAATGTCTGACTACTAATACTGGACTGAATCTGATGTGGAAATGTCTGGATTGTGGTGCCCTAGATCCAATAAGGACAACTTAAGTCTATGTTCATACCATTTACCATGTAATTGTTCACCCGACTTGTACACCTTTTGGACTGTGTGTTTCTGTACTAATGTCCATGTTATATGTGTTGGAAATATTCGTTTTTGTCAGTATTCGTGACTGTGACTAGCCATTCATGGAAAAACCGTTGTCGTTGGTTTTCTATTTGTTACCACCCGACATGTATGTTGTCTATTTGCACCAAAAGTGTCACATGAACATGGTTTTCGGCCATTTTGTACTGAAAACGTCATTTACAAATGTTTTGCCCTTGTTGACACACGTGCATTGGTTTTTACATATGTTCCCCAAATATTTTGATGTAAAGCTTTATTACATATGTTTTCGATCTATTAACACATGTTTCATAGTCTTGAAAATGATACCATGCCTACATATGCTCGAACCCGTACCATATATGCTTAGGTTCGGCCCTCACATGCTCGTGGATGGGTACAAGGATTGTACGAGTATGTGAGTTCACATAGTCGTTTATAATTGTGCTCATATTGTACAAAAATAGTGGTATGTTAAAGTGTGTATGTACTAGGTTCAAGCTTCAAGAAAATCAAGTTTTGCTAATTCTAGTCGAGCCCATACACATGTGTTCGTGCACATTATATGGGTATGTGTACATGTACACAGTTTATGTGTGTGTGTATATATATATATATATGAGTGTGAGGGTTTACGTACACATGTATGTATATGTAAGTGTATAAACCAAATTTCATTCGTGTTAATTATCAAGTGATGTGTTTAATCGACTAATGGTTCTATAATGCATGTTCTCGAGGCCTTAGGTGTTCGGGTGAGCTCGATGGTTAATCAAAATGATAAGGAATCAAAGGCATTAGAAGGTTATATAATCATACCAAAAGAAGATGATACAATCTTGAGTTCTAGTGCTTGTGATCCTTCCTATGCTCCATGAACTTGGCCTTGCTCGAGTCCTTGTCGATTTGGGTGACCGAAAAAGGATTTGGTTTGGGTGTGGGTTCGGTCCGAAACAAAGGAGGGAGAGGTGTGGTTGGCTTATGCTGTGATATTCTTTGAGTGTTAGTGTGATCACAAAAGGATCCTCATGTCCCTCTATATATATATATATATATATATATATATATATATATATATATATATATATATATATATATATATATATATATATAGGGGAAAGTTAATTTGAGAACACCTATATTTCGTGCGAACCGTGAGAACGACATCTAAAACCATTCAAATTCAAAATTTCTTTTTACACTTGTCTTTATTACCAAAATACAATCTCAAAAACACAATTTACGCGTAAAAATTCAAACGTATACGAAAATAATTTGTTTTTACACATGTGTAAATTTACTGTTTATACATGTGTAAACTGTTTCATTTACACATGTGTAAAAAGTTAATTTGAAAGTGTTTTAGTAAGAAAAGATGAATTATTCGGAAAGAAAATTCATTTATTAATGTTGTATTTTGATTATAATGAGGTTTGTGTTAAAAAATTTTGATTTTGATTAATTTTTTTACTTGTTCTCACGGTTCTCACAATATTTAGTGTTCTCAAGATAACCCTCCCCTATATATATATATACGGTTGAGAGAGAGAGGACAAGAGTGTTATGGTTCTTATGGTAGGTCAACTTCTCTGGATTATGGTGGGAAGAAAAGTTGATGCCTATTCTTGTGCAAAAGGTTTACTTGTGGGAGTTTGGGCTTGCATGCTTGATTTTCATCCAATAGGAATGTCCCATGACCAAAGTGGTAGTCAACTCTTCCTAGAACTTGTTAATATAAAAGATGTTTTGTCAATTTAGGCAATGTGTTGACTAGTGTGATCATGCTATCCCTTGGAAATTATATGGGCTGATTTTTGTATAGTGTATTTGATGGTTTTGGAAGTCAAAGTGGTATGGATTAAAGGGATGGAATGTCAAAGCTCTAAATCGGTGAAATACATGAGTTTTTGTGAGCATGTGTTCTTGCTTCATGTCCGTTTGTGTAGGGTGCATGGTAGCTGATTATGGGGAATGAAAATATGGTTTTTGGAAAGTCAACATCCTTGATCCATGTTTTTCTAAAAGTAACATACCAAATTCATATAACTAGTTAACTAGTGAACATGCTTTTCCTTGGAACTTGGTGAGTTAAAAATATTGGCTAGATGGGACAAAAAGGAAAGTCAACCCTTGGAAGGTTTTATGTAAGCTTGTATAAAGACGCCATGTTGGTGTATGTATGGGAAATTGTAGATATTTTTGGATTGTTCTAAGTGAGTGTATGAGTGTGTATGTATGTATACACATGTTAGGGTGAGTCCAAATCAAGCACACAAATAACTTTGTCTTGGGAATACGTAGGCCGATTCTAGGGGAAAGAATCGAGACAATTTGGGAAGTCAACTTGATATGGGAATAAGGTGTGAGATTGTAAGGATTCTTGTTAGTGAAAGCATGGATGTTTGGAAAAATAGATTGGTGCATAGGGGTGTATGCGGATATGTATGCATGTGTGTCGTATATATATGTGTATATATATATAATGTATGTATGTATGTATGTAGTTTTGATCACAACATATACTGTACATGTATTCCATTGTGTATACATATGAAATGTTACTTTGTGAGTTCTTGTTTTGTTATTCCTAGTGTGGGCCGATTCATATATATACACACACACACACACATATAGGAGTATAATAGATTTATAAAAATCTCTAGTGGCCTTGTTTGGAAATCGATTACCATGTTTTTAATACACCCTTACATAGTCTTGTTTGATAATAACATGTGTTTTATCACAAGAGAATGTTAATATCATGTGTTAGTCTCTCATAGACGTGTGGTATTTGAATGTATTAACTTACGTTACACATGTGGTGAACTTGAATTGTTATATGGTGACGACTCCACGTGTCGGATGTTCACCAAGTGTTCTTTGGGATTGTTTGGATTTATTTTGTGAAATTGTATAATCTCCAAATTGGATTTAGTCACAAGTGACTATGTTTTGCTTTTTACATTATGATTGAACGTTCAGCCACTCTCTGTTGAGCGTGTCACTGTCTTGACTGTCACTGTCAATTGGTAGTGATTTAGTCAGGTGTTGCATGGGTAAATAGAACATGTGATAAATTTCTGGACTACCCCGGGCTTTACTAGACTCGGGACGACTTTGTAAATGTTAAAATGTCTAATGCACGAATCGAAACGTTATGAATCTAGTTAAGTGTATGGATATTGTCCTGAAAATTGTCGGGTGTCACAGATTTGTCGCTTAAAGACTTGTTCCCTAATATTTTCAGGTTGGAACGGGTCAAGAATTGCAGTGTTTGTAACCGGCTGAAGAGGTCTGGGGACCGGTTTTCACGCAAATGGGATTGGGCTAGGCCTCCGACTTCGGGTATTGAGCTGGTGGAGCAGGCGGGCCTCATTGTTATGCTGGAATCGATGATGCTTTCTGACCAGCCTAATTATTGGATTTAGTATGGAGCAGACTCGGATGAATTTTCAGTTGGGGCGGTTAAGCGGCTGTTATTGGCTGCACACAGGTCCCTTGCGATTATGTGATCTCGTGGTGTAAATGGATTCCTCTTAAATGTAATGCATTCGCGTGGAGGGATGAATTGGGGAGCATTCCGACTGCAACGTCGCTGAGGAAAATGAGTATTAATGTGCCCAATACGATGTGCCCGTTTTGTATGGTTGCCGAAGAGTCAAAAGATCATCTTTTCTCTGCTTGTTATATTGCTACAGTTATGTGGCAGAAGATAAGTTCATGGTGTAGGGTGCAAAATCTTTTCGCTTTCTCTTTCCGTGATGTTTTAGAGTTTCATAACCATTCGGGTCTCATTGGGAAGCAAAAGGAGATTTTTCAAGTCACTGTGATAATTACATGTTGGAGTATTTGGAGAGCTAGGAACGGCTACGTCTTTGAACAGAAGCCTTGGAAGATTGAAGACATTTTCGGGGAAGTCAAATCTCTTGGCTTCCTTTGGGCTAGAAGTAGAGCGAAGTTGTCTTCGATTTCTTGGGTTAATTGGTGTAATTTTAATCTTATGTAGTTTATTTCTTGTGGGTCGTTCCGGTTTGTGAGGCGGCCTTTTGCTGGTTTTTTAATGAAGTTAGCCATTCAAAAAATACTTTTCAAACATGTAATGGAACTAACAACAAGAAACGGAAGGATATCTTTTCACTCTCGGTGTGCCCGTAAAACAAGAAATTGTTGTGTATTTAAGGTTAGACTATGCGTTGTAGCTCACCTCTAGCCAAGATTTATCCTATCAAAAAAAAAAAAGACAACTAGGCGCTGATGTGGCACTGGCTAAAGTGTCAATTCTGCTTACTTGATCTTGTTGTGGCTCACCTTGAGCGACAGCTTTATCCTGTTTTTTGTTTTTTTTATTTTTTTTATAAATAAATATTAAAATAAACATTACATAAATATTAGAATAACATCACATAAATATTAAAAACCAAAATAAATATTAGAAACGCGACTATTGTTGAAAGCGTGGTCTCATAGCTCTCCAAACCGCAACGCTCGGGTAGTTATCATTGTGTATGACACAGTACTGGTTACGGGCCTCCTCAATCGCCTCGTCTTCGTTTAAACCCGCATTGTTGTTCAACGCACTTACGAAGAACCCCTCAAATATTGTGCACTTCATCCGTAAAGCCACAAATTTTCCATATATCGCGTCCCTTGAACGAATGTTGTCACCCATTTGTTGATGGAATCTAGTCACAACCGTGCTCCAAAAAGTTTTTGTTGGCTCATGTCCTCCTTCTTGAAATGTGGTAATATAACTATTGATCAACACGAGTTCATCCTCCATGGTCCAGCTTCATGGTGGGATTGGGTTTTGTGGGGGCGGGATTAGGTTTGGATTTGGGTTTTCGTTTGCCATTTGGGATCGGTTCGGTAAAGATGATAAAATGCTTTGGTTGATAATATATATATATATATATATATAGAATTTTTAAATACTTTACCGTTGGCTGTTAGCCAACGGCTAGTTTTTTAAACTTCTCCTCGCTAGCTCATGCGACCTAGCTCGCTTGGGCTTGCTCGCGGCCACAGTCGCCCTAAGTAATCCACCACTGCCTCATTGGCTATAAGTTATCCTTGCTAATCTCAGCTTTGGATAGGTAGAGGTTATAGTTAGCGGAGTTAAAAAACATTATAATATACTTGCAATATTTGTTTGTTTATTTAGGGTAAATACACAAGTAATATATAATAATTATTATATATTATATATTAATAAGCTAGCGATTTGAACAGTGATGTGTGAAATGTGTAGTAAATAAATCAGTCAAGTTTTAAAAGTGGAAAACCTACAAAACCACACACTAACAGCAAGTGTACCGGTCGCAGTGTAGCAAAGCAAGTAAGTCCGGAATATCGAAACGTGGACACAATATGGCTACTCTCGGTACTAAACCTCTGTCGACTCCTAGCCTATTAATTTGGTTTTAGAGAAAATTATTTTTAAACTAAATAAATAAATAAAGTAATTAAACCTCCTAAGACAGAAACACAAACAGGAACAGGAAGCAGAACAGACAGTTCGAAAACTAGAGAGAAACTCAGATAATATGGAAGGCAACTACCTAGGTCTAGAATCCTACCCGCAACTCACAACGCTCGAAAATGGATAATGGAATGGCTATCGGGTTCCTAAAAATACGACTGACTCAAGAAAACCCTAAAGAATGCTAGATCACCTCCCGGTCTCACTAACACCTCTTGGAAAATCCTAAGGAACGTGTAAATCACCAGTTACTAGTTCGGATCACCTCCCGGTCTCACCTCACTAGGGAATGCTAAGGTACTCAAAAGACTCGCTCACATCCCGGCCTCGCTAATCTCAACACACCCGAAAGTGTGAAGGAGTTATCTAAGATTGTTGACAAAAACTCAAATTTGCTAGGGAAGCTAAGGTAAATAAGTAAGGATCTCCTCCCGGTCTCACCTATACCCAAAACCTAAGAACTAGAAAAACTGACACTCTATCTCCTCCCGGTCTCAAGAGTGGCAAAACACTAATTTCAAAGGCTTACAAGGTCGCTAATAGGGTTATCTAAGACAAGAAACCTCTAGATTAAACCATTAACACGAAGTCTATGGAAAATCACGTAAAACTCTAGATCTTGAAACTACTAAAGTAACAAACTAGAGAAAAACGCAAAGCAACAGTCAAGCAAACCGATTACTAAAAGCATTCATACGCATTTTTATCAACAACACGAAAATATTTTACCAAAACATTAAGCCAAAAATAATATTATCCAAAACCGAACGTCACGAGTCACGAATAATCATCAATACGACCTAGGTAGCGTAAATGTTTAGCCAATAATATTCATGACAAAACAAGAAAACATACTCTTGGAATCAAAACAACACATAGTTAATAAGTTTAAAACACAAAGTATCAAACGAAAATAACTAATATTGTGAAAACCTCGATCTCTGACCTCCTCTCCAAAATACTCCTCTCCAAATTAATTTGTTTGCTGCTCCTCGATAATCTTCTGTTGCGGCTGTCGATGTCTGCTCTGTGATATATTGTGCCCAAAAAAAAATATTCTTCTTCCATAAATAAAATTGCCGTGTAGATTTAGGTTCTTTCCTCTTTGACTTTTTTTTGTTTTCATTTTTGCTTGGCCAACAAGACAATAGGTCACGAGAATTATATTATTATTATTATTATTATTATTATTATTATTATTATTATTATTATTATTATTATTATTATTAGTATTAGTATACTCCAAGCTCGCATCTCGGGTGTTCTTGGCTCGATCAAAGTTCCTCGTTTACGCCCCAACGTCCATGAACACCTGCTCTCAAGTGTTGGTGTCTCGATTAAAATTCTTTCGTTTTGAACTCATTCTCTCCAAACACCTATAAAATAATAAAATACATAAATACATAATAAATACAACACGAAACGAATAAAAACCTAAACAAATAATAAACAAAATAAATAGGAAAAGAGATGTGTTTTGCAACACATCAAACAGTAACTTCAGTCTACTACATTTTATGATGGTTTATATAACAGAATTTCTAATATTTATTCAATATTGTGCTTTGGTTCAGTGGTTTGTGGTGATCTTTAAAATTCAGTATACCTGGGTTCGATTCTTTGGGGGTCATTTTTTTCCAATTTAAATTTTCGTAGTGCTTTACACGTGGTTGTCTATGGTGTCTTCCTGGCCACCTTTATAAGCCTTTTTAACAGATCATTCCATTCATTTAAGTATCATAATCTTCTTTTTCTTATGGCAGAGAACCTTCGATTCTCCTTTGTCCGTTTTTTTCATTCGGTTGTTGAAGGTAATTCATAACACATACATTCTGTTAAAACTCATTCTCTGTCTTGTTTTGTTTTTACGTGGTTCGTATGTTTTCATTTTTTATGTGATCATCATTTGGTTATGACGCATGCATGCTTGATGCTTACATTAGTGATCATCATTTTGGTGGCATCCATGCATGTTGCATTTTTTATGTTATTTGTTTTTCGATCAACTGAGAAGAACATTATGTTTTTAAGTGATTGATTATAAGCTGGTATGAGGTTATTTTTAATGGTGGTAGCATAATTTTGATGACATACATTGATTTTTAGTTTTGCTTCAATGTTTATTTTTGCATCAGGTTACTTGCATGAGGTTAAAAGAATGTTTGTTGTTTGTGGTTGAATGCTTTTTTTATGTGTGTGTGGTTTTCTGAAGTTGTTACTGATCCATCAGTTTAAAGGAATAGAATTGATGGTTTAGGTTGATCAGTTTAAAGGAATATATTTGATAGTTCAGTCTTTGATTGTTTCTATGTTATGAATTTACTGTTATGTGTTATATTGTTTATTTTATACAAATTTTTGATGAAGTGGTCATGATTTTGGTTCAGCTGCAGTTATTGATCTCCTGTGTTGTTGTTGTTGTTTTTCGGTTATGTCGGTATGTTGCTTGGTTGCCTTTTGGGGGTTAGGTTGTTTGCTGTGTTTTAGGATAGTTAATGTGGTCATGTTTTTTGGTTTTCTGTTTATGCTTTTAGGCGCCGCGTTCTAAACGTAGGCGATCCGACACTGGCGATCCTGATATTGCGCCGTCTTCTAATGTGTCTTTGCCTGTTCGTTCCGACACTGGCGATAATGATGTTGCATCATCTTCTAACACTTCTATGCCTGTTCGTTGTTCATCGCGTAGGCAGGCTTCTTATCGAGTCTCTGCAGGTTTTGAATTGTCGCTGCCTGATGTACTGAGATCCCCTGATTATGCGGATTTAGGAAGTTGTGGTCAGATATGCGAGTTTTGCGGGGCCATTTTTTTGGCTTAAGGAATGGCTAACAGCTTTCCCGTTGAGTATCAGGCCGCAATACAACAAATGTTGCAAGGGCGGAAAGATTTATATTCAATACCATTCTAATCCTCCTCCTTTAATGAAAGAATTGGTATTGAACTCTCATTTTCTGACCAGTATTCATGCGTAAAATTCAATGTTTTATATGACATTGTTTGGTGCAAGTGTTGATGAGGTTGTTAACCAAGGTTCAGGGCCTTATGTGTTTAAAGTAACTTGTATTGGGTGGGCTCCTTATGTCCTCTGTCTGGCGAAAAGCCTCGATTCTTGCAGATGTATATCTTTGATTCCGCCAATGATATTGAAAATAGGCTTCGCTTTTTTTCAAATAATACTTCAAGTCCTTTGCAGCCAGAAATTGTGTCTGCTTTATCACACATGCTTCATGATGAGAATGAATATGTGCGTCTTTTTAAATCGGCTAAAGAACTATGCTTTCAAACAGAAGTACCAGACTTCGCTATCAAGCTTTATAGTCGTGTAGTGGATCATCGTTATGATGTTCCTGCTACTGATGTCCTTGGCGCAATCATTCATGATGATAATTCAAGTGCTGAGTATTTTGACATCATTATTAGGAGCAAAGATGAGACTCCTCATCGTGTTAGTAAGTTGCATTCATCTTATATGCCTCTTCAATATCCGCTCCTTCTTCCATGTGGTGAGCAAGGGTGGTCGCCTGAACTCAAATTAATTAGTGATGTGGTGCCTGATTCTGAAGATGTTGATGCTGAACAAGTAGGTGCTCCAATTTCTCAAGATCGAAAGTTGACTGCCTCTCAAGATCAAAATCTGACTCCTTTAATGTACTATAGTTTTCAGTTTCATGATTGTCAAAATCATGTATACACATTTGCTTAGAACATCAAGATTGTTTCAGCAATACTTAGTGGAGCTTACATTTGTGTTGAGCATTGTCGTTTAGAGTATGTTCGCGCCAATCAGGCTGAATTTCGTTGCGAGCTTCTGGACGGGGCGCATGATGCCATTTCCAAAGGTGATACTGATTGTTGTGATGTTGGTAAGCGTATTTTCTTGCCTTCTTCGTTCAAGGGCTACCATAGGTACATGTATAAGCATTATCAGGATGTGCTTGCCCTTTGTTGTGTCTATGGTAATCCACAATACTTTATTACATTTACATGCAATGTACGATGGCCAGAGATTATTAGAGAAATAAGTCGTGTTGGTGCTAACAGTCCACAAGATAGGCCCGATATTATTGCTCGCGTGTTTCAGTTGAAGGTTCGGGCTTTCATCAAGTATTTGATAAATTCTAAACCTTTTGGGGATATAATAGTAGGTATTCTCCACTTTTCAGTTATTATTGAATCCTTTTGTCTTTCAAGGCCTTTTATTGTTTGGTAACATTAGGTTATCTTTCAATGAGCAGATCTTTATACAATTGAGTTTCAAAAAAAGGGGGCTTCCGCATTGTCACACATTGATCTGGGTTTCAGCTGCACATAGTGTTCATACTGCTGAACAGGTTGATCACTACATATCCGCAAAACTTCCAGACCCATCAGTTCAGCCTGTTTTACATAGAATTGTTACTGATTTTATGTTACATGGGCCATGTGGTTTGGCTAGGCTCGGATCACCTTGCATGAAAGAAGGTGTTTGTATAAAGAAGTTTCCAAAACCGTATGAGTCGTTTACACGTTTTGATAATGCAGGGTACGTGCATTATTAAAGATCTTCTGATTTTGCTTCTTTTATGAAAAATGGTGTTCCCTTAGACAATGGTTATGTAGTTCCTTACAATGCAAAGTTATCGATGTATTTTGATCTAAGGGTGCTGATAGAATACGCTATTCATTAACACCGGCTATTAGGGCTGCAAACGAACTGAACTTTCAGCGAACAGTTCATGAACCGTTCGGCGGAAGTTTGTTTGTGTTCGTTTGTTTAATAAAGGAACGAACATGAACAAAAAATTATGTTCGTTTAGTTAAACGAACGAACGAATATGAATAGAGGTCCCGTTCATTCGTTTATGATCGTGAACGTTCGGTAACATGTTCATTTATGTTCGTTTGTGTTTGATAGTTTATTAAGGTTTTTAACTTCTATACTTTTTTATATTCTTTTATTTTTATTTATTTTACCCAATAAATAATATATATGAGGTACATATATGACTATATGAGATCAATAAACTTACTTTTTGTATCCAATTTAATTATATGTTTCCACGTTCCAACGTTGATGCCCTCCACCTCCAACGCTCTCTGCCATCCACATCCAACGCCCTTCTCTGGTACTAAGTATGTTTGGACAATTAGGTTATATTTTGGGTGGATCTAGCTAATGTCTCAATGTATGTGAATTCGATGTTATTCAAAAGTTAATATATGTCTTTTGTGTTTGTTTCTATTCATGAACACTTCTTTGTGTTCATGAACACTAGTTTGTGTTCATTAATGTCCATTTGTGTTCGTGTGCGTTCAAGAACAAAATTAACAAGCGAACACGAACATTAGTGTTTTCTTAACAAACGAACATGAACAGAAAATTTCGTTCGGTAAGTGGTCATGAACTGTTCGTGAACACATAATTTTCTTAACAAACGAACACAAACAAGGTCTTGTCCGTATTTGTTCGGTTTGTTTGCAGCCCTACCGGCTATCAATACTGCTGAAGACGCACCTGTTGTCAAAAGCATTGTTATTGATGAAGTCAACAATTATGTTAATGCTTGGTTCATATGTCCACATGAGGCTGCTTGGAGGATATTCTCATTTCCAATACATCACCGAAATCCCGGTGTAGAAATTCTGTCTGTTCATTTGGAAGGCAAACAAAATCTTACTTTTAGGCAGTCACCAATGTTAGCGGAAGTCGCTAACAATTCAAACGCAGAAAAAACGACCCTTACAGAGTGGTTTGTTAATAATGAGGCTGAGGCATCAAATGAGGTCACACCTGCAATGGTTAGCCGCATTATTCGTTATGTGGACCATCTTACAAAGTTTCACTAGGATTCGGGTGGGAAGAAATGGATGCACCGAACTTCCAAAAACAAACCTCTTGTTAGCAGACTTTCCTATATTCACCCAACATGTGGAGAGTTGTTTTACTTTGGGGTTCTACTCACATATCAATGAGGTTGTTGTTCTTATGCAGATGTAAGAACAGTTTCTGGTTTTGTTGCGCTTACTTTCAGAGAGGCATGTGAGAAATTAGACCTAACTGGAAACGACAAAGAATGGACTACAGCACTATGTGAGGCTGCTGAATGGGGTACTTCATGAGAACTTAGACAATTATTTGTCTACCTGCTTCTTTATTGTGATGTTTCGAATCCTTTAAAACTATGGAAAGAAATTTGGAAATGTATGTCTGATGATATCAGTTACAATCTACGTCATGTGTTGACAGACAAGGCATCAGTACTTAACGACAATGATTTGCAGCAGTATGTTCTCAGTGAACTTGAGGCGCTGCTTAATTCTAATTCCACGTCTCATACATTGTCAGATTTTGGCCTTCCTTTACCTGATTCATCTACTATTAATGTACTAGAAAACACATTACTATCAGAAGAGAAGAATTATGACAGGAGTGCCTTAGCCGATGAACATTTAACTCTTCGCGCCAAACTTAATTCAGAACAGCTAAAGATTTATGAAGCTGTCATGAGTTCAGTTCGCGCTTCTAATCAAGAAATCCTCTTTATTTATGATCATGGTGGGATAGGAAAGACATACCTGTGGAAAACGTTAATTGCCACTTTAAGATCAACAAGGCAGATAGTTCTTGTTGTCGCCGCCTCTGGAATTGCGTCGCTTTTGCTTCCTGCAGGCAGAACTGCACATTCACGGTTTAAAATTCTATTAGAGTTAACAGAAGAGTCCGTGTGCCACATTAAAAAGAAATCAAATTTATGTCAACTACTCTTGGAGAATGTTCTTATAATTTAGGATGAGGCGCCAATGAGTGATCGAAAATGCTTTGAGGCTCTTGATAAAACGCTGCAAGAACTGACAGGGAACAGTTCCCAACCTTTTGGTGGAAAGTCAGATTTATTAGGAGGTGATTTCAGGCAGACATTACCAGTTAAACCAAAATGCACAAAAAATGAGATTATGGAATCCTGCCTTCCTATATCATATTTGTGGAAGTACCTAATTGTCTACAAATTAACTGAGAACATGCGGGTCACAACAGCAACCTCTACATTTGTTGCAGGGCAGCGTGTAAATGATTTTGCCAAATGGCTACTGAAAATAGGGGATGGTGATGAAGGCGTTTTGATCAACCCATTGCAAGAAGATGTTAGACAAATTGAGATACCACCAGAATTTTTAATACAAGGCACTGAAGATAAACTCAACAACCTTTATTCAATTTATATATGAAAACGATGTTTTGTAGAATCCAACTCCTGCAGTAATTGCAGAGAGAGCAATTATTTGTCCTAAAAATGAAACTGTTGATGAAATAAATGATACGGTTCAAAAAATTTCTCCCGGATAATGCACAACATATTTTAGCACAGACTCTATGGTTTCGTATTCCAAAAATGCAGGAGAGGTCGAGGCTATGTATCCTGTAGAGTATTTAAATGTGCTAAATTTCAATGGTATTACATGCCATCGCTTGAATTTAATAAAAATAGCCCAATCATTTTGACGCGCAACATGGATCAGAAAAATGGGCTATGTAATGGTACCAGATTGTTAGTTACACAAATGCTTCCCCGAGTCATTGAGGCCAGAATAATTACTTGAAGTTCAATTGGGAATAGATTGTACATACCACGAATTAATTTTGTTCATAATTCAAAGGAACTTCCTTATGTGTTTACTAGGCGTTAATTCCCAGTTAAGATATGTTATGCAATGACCATAAACAAAGCATGCTACCTGGAAAAATCACCTGAGGCAGGGTCATTTGCAACTCCACAACCATCAACACCAGTAGCAAAAACACCCGGTTCATACACTGTTAAAAGGTCGTTGATATTGACAGAAGGTAAACACCAAGTTAACAACAAAAATACATAAATATACATGTGAATAATTTGTCCCATCTAACAAGAAGGCTAAATAGCTCCAGCTTTAAACAAGTTTTATGTTGCAACAGGGCTCACGCATTTTGCTCCAACTTCTAAGCGCGCACAATGGTAGAAGCATCTTAGGACTAATATAAATAAGCCTGCCAATTTTTGACAACAACAGTTATGTACATATGTAAGGCACATGCATGTTTGTATATCCGTAATGTATGCGACTAAGTTACTACGATGGAAACTTTCTATCATGCTATGTTAACTATATCAACCTGCACATCAGACAGCTATCAAAACATGCTTGAATGCAACCATACATGAAAACCTTCTTATCCACTTACTTAGAAACTAATGTAATCTAATTCGTCTTCACATATTAAAACATATACAAACGCATTGAAAACTGAACAAACAAAGAGCAATCAATAATTCGTCATGACTGGTTGGTATCAACATAGACGAATTGAAAACTGAAGGAAAATTTATAAGAAACCACAGGTTAATCGATTGAATTAGATATGTGCAACTGATTTAGAAATTATCCCCCAAATTTTGAGCCCTAACAGATTTTAACAAACTCGTAAATTTTTTGTCAACAATGGTCCCTCAACTTCTCCACTTACTCCTTTTTATATGAAACTTAAGAAATATAAGAATTGCTAAATGATCAGAAGACCACTCAACTACAAACACAACACAAACTACATAAAAAACGACACATGAATCCACTACATAAAAAACGACATACGAACCCGCGCAACGCGCGGCTATCAAAACGCCTAGTTTATTTTAATTGGGGGCTCTTATTTTTTTTAGTCTTAAGCCTTTGTCTAGCCTGCTAAACCTATTGGATTGATCCTGTTTTTGAGTAAGACAAATTATTACAGGGTTGATAAAGAGAGTTCAATGCTGCCCAAAATTTTCTTGATGGTTCGAGATCATTTTCTTTGTGATGCAATCAAAATTTAACAAAAAATAAACGATCATCACTCAAAAGACCAAATGTAATAATACTCGTGAGTAAACAACGAGGATAAAATCAATTATCTAATCTTACCACATGTATCATCAATGTCGTAAATCGTAATTTACAAATGGTAAATACATGGATAGTCAAATCTTGATTGTTCGTCATTTGTTAATGGGAGGTAATACAAATGTAAGTATGGTGAAGTGCGCGGTGTCAACCACACACCACTGGTTAAGCAAAAGCAGTTGGTGTAAGTTTTCAAAATAAGAAGTTAATTCATTTTTAACTTGTTTTCATCTTTTTAAATAATCCCTTTAAGAGTGGCACGACTTACATTGGCGTAACACGGTTGGAGAATTCTTTAAACAAGCCCGAGTAAAACGTTGGTTGCCAAAATGGATGAACGACAAGTCTTATTGAATCACAAAACATGTCATTTCCTCTCGAACCACATCAACATTGTAAACCCACAAGTTTCCTTGACTTGTCATTAATGGTTGTCTTGGAGCCAGTTCTGGTTTGAAAGCTTTTTTTCAAAGTAGAGTCTGTAGGAACCGTTCGCGTATAAAAGAAATAAACAATTCTTATTACTTTTGTTATTACCTTTACAATACAATAAGCAAAGGAAATTTAACGAAATAAAATACTGTTACAACTGAAATGAAAAGAAAATACAAGAAGATGATGAGAAAATAGAAATATTGTGGCTGAGGATCGTGTTAGACACCGGGCCCTTAAAACAAATTCCGAGCCTACCGGAGACTCGTTTTGTTTCCCATGGTACAACAGCCGAAGCAGTGTGTACTGCCGGAGTGAGCACTAAACCCAACTTGTACCTTCAACTCAAGAAGAACAGAGTAGAAAAATGCTAGAGAGCTTTTTAGAGGAGAAGTAATAGAGAAGGATTATCTGGTGTGTCTTCATCAGCCAAGGGCCTTGGCTTTTATAGAGAACCAAAGCTGTTACAAGTTAAAGAAATTAAAACAAAATATTAAATGTCATTGAGCGTCTTCAATGGCATTTAATGTTGCTTTAATTCTTAGTTAAAACTGTTGACTAGTTAGTTACACTGCAGCTCTGATCTGTTGGGAGTCTGTGTGCGCGTCAGATGCACACTGGTGTCTGACCCGCCACGCAGGCACAGGTTACGTGCGCACACGCCATGAAGTCGCGCACCACGTAATCCCATTCTACGTCACGAGTCCGCCACCCGCGTGCCATGCAGGACAAGACGCCACCTGTCTTTGCCTTCCAGCGCCACCCGTAGTGGAAGTCACACCCGCGGAGCGGTCCGTTCTCCGCTTTTACGTCAATTGCCCGCCTCTACGCAGCTTACTGGACCACCTGTGCATCATCAAAAATACTAAGGCAGCTCTCAAGCGACGCGAGTATGCGAAGTGCAAAGTGCGCCATCAAAGCACCACATTACACCCATGCCACGCGCCCAAGATAAGGGTGCGAACCTTTCACGACTTCCATAGTGTGTGATTACATGGAACACTAAGGATGGGGAGTTCCTCCTTTTAAACAAGTCTAAGACTCATCTCCCTTCCAATGTGGGATAAGTTCTCCTTGCCACTTTCCATTTCACATTCCCAACTTAGTTGTTTCACTTCTCTACTTTTGAGCATCGATATCTCATTCATCTTAGCTCCGTTTTGGACGCGGTTTGGTTCGTTGCGGAGCTCTCACAACATAGAATGTAAACCCACAAAGAAATATATAAATAACCTCAGTTTCAAATATATATTTTTGTCCAAAACTTATGAAAAATCATTTTCCTAAAATTGTGAAAATAGCATTTTCACCTATTTTTTCAACAGAGTATGCATCCTTTTGATAAAATTTACCACAGTACTTGCAACTAGCCTTTTGCGAAAATGTCATCTCACACAAATTAAAGTGTTGCCAAATATCTTGGCTCCGCTTCATATGAATAACATGAACTACCTTGTTGCTTGAAGAAGCACCAACATTTCCAGTATTGACACTAGCATCAGCCATTTGAGATTTTTACTTTGAACTTAAAATGGTGTAATACCTCAACCTATTACTCTATATACTAATTAGAAACACGTTACGCAATAGTTATCTTTTCATTTGTAGACTTTTATCACCTAAGTTTGAAACTTTTTCGGCTTGTGTTTTGTCTTCTTCCACTTTCTTCTACACACTTCTGCACTCAACTCACCCTCTCTCTTTAATTAACTCATCTCCGATAATATCAACCGCCGGAAACCCCATCTTCACACCTTCGCTTTCCTGCTCGCTAATTCATGCGTCTGTGCCTCCATCCCAATCAACCCACCTGCGCCGCAAAAAACTGGGAAAGGTCACCGACCAACCTTCTTCTTCGGGTTCCGCGCCAGGTCAATTGAAGAGAGGAAGAGCTTTCGGTTGCCTTCGCGCCTATACATCTGTAATCCGGCTATTCTGATTGACCTCACTTGTAGTTCAGGTAAAGAGATTTTAGTGTTTCACATGTATTTATAATGATATCTTGGGATATTAAATTGGTTGTATGATTTTCATCTGAAACCAAATAAATTACAAAATCAGCACTCAAATTTGAAGCTTTCTTCGCTGTGTTGTATGTATGTGTTCATGATTTAGGTGCGCTTATCTATTTCATTCAAATTTAAGAGATATCAATACATCAGCATTCCTTTTTATCATACAATTGAGTTGTAGTTGCCTAATAGGATAGGATACTATAGGCATAAATACAATTTTATGGCTTTCTAATTCTATTGTCATCGGTGGTCACCAATCATTTGTATTTTCTCTGAATAGCAACATTTTAATAAAAGGGTAATTGTCGCATAAAGTATGTCGGCCGATACAAAATGGAATAGGCTATAGCAAGTGCCGAAATAAAGCGAAGTCGTCCGAACAAAAGATGTATATACTAAATGATGTTATTATACCGATATGTAACGAAATGAAATGATACTTACCGAAACCCGCGCGAAGCGCGGGAACCACCCTAGAATCGATTATCAAATGTGCCTCATCTATTTTTGCCTCCTTCGCTTTTGTTTATTTTATATGTATATATTTGTCTGCTGCAACTTTCCTGACATTGTTTGGTGTATGTATGAAGATGAATCCAAGCGGCGCCTCTGGTAAGCGCCCAAGGGTGTATAGTTCTTATGAGGTTGGCGAGTCATCAACTACCTCTCACCGGCATGCCCAACCTAGGGTATCAGCAATATTAGCATCATCTCAGGCGCTTCCTCCATATTCTGATTGTGGCGATTGTGCTTACGTTTGCGAATATTGCAATGCTATGTTCTGGTTTGCCAAAAGGGTTATTCATGCTTCACGTGCTAATTATCCAGTATATAACCAATGTTGCAAATCAGGAACTGTGGCATTCCCCTTTCCTATTCAACCACCTGGAGTTATTAGACAACTATTTGATGATGACTGAAGCCTTAAGACCTGCAAAAATAGATGCAGACAACACCTGATTTGTCAACAACTGAAAGCAAGAGATTTTACTCTAAAAAGTGTAGAAATTTTAAATATTCAGACCTTTCAAGAATGATGTTGTCCACTGTGAGTTTATGACCCATTTGAGCTTTTAACAATACTCTTTTTTCTATATTATGACTGTATTTTTTTGTCTCTTTCATTTGTATGGCGACTATAAAAGTTGACCAAAACCATTCACATTCCTACTTACCCAAACGTGACACATATCGAGTTTTTGTCGCAATACCCGCGCAACGCGCGGGTGAAATCCCACTAGTTTATACTAAATCAATATGGATCCATCCCAGTGGTAGGCGGCCTATGCTCTTATTTATGAGACATGGGTTCGATCTTCATAAGTCACAATTTGATGGATATTAGGCAATGAAGAGGAAACCCTGTAAACCATTTGTTGCGCAGGTTCGAATCTGAGCTGACCCGGTTTTTATCCGACTGTTACTCTAGCAAGGAAACTCGTGTGGAGGCGGTACGGTTTCCGGGCGAACGCCGTAGTCCCCACCGTACCAGCGTGGACCCGGTTCAGACAACATAGTCTAGACGCATGGGTGATTAGGTCCTGCCAAGAGGCGGGTGTGATGATCTCTGCCACATAGTTAAAGAAAGTCACCGTTCAAAAAAAACTACAACAATATAGAAATGCGTGAAAAAACACAGTAAAGAAGATTTAAAGAGTCATATGACCGTTTTGTAAAAGCTTTTTTTTTTTTTAATTGTAACGTTTTGTAAAAGCTAGTATCGAAAATCTTAAAAATCGATTTTTTTTTTTAAATTGGTTTTCAATTCGTTCAGGGAATCTCGTAAATAATCTTGGGTATGTTTGGAAAAGAGCTTTTAAGAGTTTTTAGGAGCTCAAAAGCTTTTAAAAAAAAACTCTTACTCAATAAAAAGTCTTGTTTGGTTGAAGGAGTTAGAAGCTTTTAACTTATTAGAAAAAAACTCTATAGTGAAAAGCTACTAGCTTTTAAGAAAAAAACTCTACTAGCTACAAGCTTTTAAATAGTAATTGACACAAATATGAAATACCCATTCTATTTTAAAAATAAAATAAAAACCTTCTTTACAAGCTTTTAATTATACTTATTTTGGTCGTTTTATACATTTTATTAAAAGTTTCAACTACCCTGTCAAACATCAAAATATATTAAAAAAGCTTCAAACTACCAGTTTCTAGCTAGTTTTGCCAAACATACCCCTTGTGGTTCGGGCCTAGCTGAAACCCTTTTTTATAACAACCGAACCGGTTTTCTTATATTTTTTTTAGGCCTACCAACGGTTTTTTTAAGGCCAACTAATAAAACCTCTTTAACTCTCAGTCCCCATTACCGCCGCTAGAACCACCACCGAAGGCGGCGCCGGTACCAAACTCCACAGCTATTGTACGCCATTCGTTTCATACTTCTGTTAGTTATTTTTTATTAATAATAATAATTAGGTCGAATTACTACTTTGCTTGTTATTCTTTTTTTATTAATAATAATTTGGAGATAGTTGATACTTGATACTAGTATGGCTGAACAAATCTATTGATGATATTTTTTAAAAAATTGAATGATAGGGTGATGACTAATGAATAATGTGTGTTTTTTAAATGAATTCACTGCTGCTAATACCCATAGTTGTTAAAGGCCCAAGGCGAATTCAAGGCACAAAGGGTTTAGGCTTCTTTAGGGTTAGTTTAGGTTGACTGTAGACTTGTTTGGGACTGATATAATTGTTTCAAACCTGTTCAGACAATTGTTGGATGGAATTTTGTCAAAACTTGGCCTGAAAAATGCACCTAAGGGCCTGAAAGTAGGGCTTTTGAAGGGAAGCGAGAATACTAGGTTGGGCCTGAAAAGTGGGCTTAGGCACGCGCCTGAGTGGTCTTTGACAACAGAGCTAATACCATAGTTGTCAAAGGCGCTAGGCGCATAGGCCTCGCTTGGGGCCTAGGCGCAAAGAAAATGAGGGCTTGAGAAAAAATACACACTTAACTGAAAAAGAAATAAAAAAATATATTATGTATTAGAATGATATTATTCTTCAAATAAAATAAACAAATGCTATTATATAACATTCAAAATCATCTAGTTAATACCAAAAGTTCTAAAATAGTGTATATTTACATGTAATTTCAAAGTTAAAAGTTTTAAACAGGATCAGAATTTTGGATCAAAGTTGCTTAAATCGGTATTGTGGATGCTTATATCGTAGAGAAGATAAATAATTTCGCACTAAGTAATAATAAAGCGGTATTTAGTGTGCTTGGAGAGCTAAAGCGAGAGCCTAGGAACCATTCTTTGCTTTATTTACCAGGATTTCTTTACCAGCATCACAAGTCTAGGTTTTTTTTTCTATTGTAAAGACAGGTTGGGACGTGAAAACAAATGACATTTCAATGTTTTGTGGGATATCTTTTAAAAAAACCATTAATCAACCCATTTGACCCATTCTAACAACCCCTTTTTTGCCCACACTAACCAAAAATCCTGGATCTGTCACAAGTTGGTAGTTCCATTCACCGTAAACAAGTGAAACTTGGTTGCAGTTTTTTACTTGATCCATTTTTCGCATCCCCTAATAAAAATTTTGGATTGCAGGTGTTAAGTTAATTCTATTCTTTTTGGATTTTAATAGATTAGTTGACCGTCAAGGCCTGTAACTAAAAAACTATGCAAGCCTTTAAAGTGATTATCTGAACTCTTGCTAAACTTTATAATCAAAATACAGAATACCTTGTCGTTTTTGCTACCAGATATATGTTTGGAATTACTACTATGCTTGCATATTATTTGCCTGCAATATTCTAATTTCTAAAATTAAAAAAAAAAAATTGAATTTGGAATTGGTGATCTAGCTACTACATGAATATTTTTTTGGGTTGAATTCTGTTTGTGTGATGTACCATGTCAACACATCTCATGATTTGAAGAAACTCATAGTTCCGAGACTGTTTTTTTCTAACACTTTAACACCTTGTTGTCTGAATGATTTATTAGGATTTAATGGATGCATTGGAGGGTTTAGACAATGGATCCCATTTTTCGAGGTAAAATAAGATGCATTATACTTTTACCTTCATTTCATTATTTTTATCAAATGTAACGCTTTTCTAGGAATGTTGTCATTATGCTTTTCAAATTGGGGTAACCATGTCGTTGAACTTGCCAAGTATCCTTTGCATTTTTTTACGTTGACCATTATCTTATCCGTACTGCCTATTTTCTTTTTAGCTTAAATGGAGATGATAGCAATGCACTGATCATGACGCAAAAGAAAAAGAAGAAATCTAAAGAAAATAATTCTAAACAGGTATGTCCTAAGTCCTAACATTACATGGAATTTGAATCATTGTTACATTTATTGATGAGTTTATGCAATTTCTTAATGTGTTACTGCTTTGTGTGTCTCCTTTTCCTTTTGAAGGGATCTCTAAAGTCTAAGAAAAAAGAAAAAGCTAAACCAAGCAATTCCCAGAAGAGAAAGATGAAGAAGCTTGAGGTTTGTGCATTGGTTTTTTGTGTTTGAATAATCTATTATGCTTTATATATTGTTTCGAATGTGATTAGTTTTTTTGTTGTATGCAGGAGGACAAGGAGAAATCGCTTCTGTTATCTAAAAGCCTCGAGACATTAGAGTACGTGAAGGATACATGATCCGTTATGATGTATTTTGTTTTTACATTTGTTTGGTTTTTAACTTTTCAGGAAATACAAAATTCAAGAAGATGCTTATTCACTCATGTGGTCTTCACGCAATTTGGGCCAGGTAGAAACTGCCCGTGAGAAACGCCGAAGAGAAATGCAGTTTGCTAAAACGGGTCTGGTACTGCAACATAGTGAACGGCCTTTAAAAAGAAGAGACAATAAAGCTGATTTAACTGAAGATTATTCCAATCAAGTCAACATAGAGGATGAAACTAGTCAACCAATAAACAGAGATATGGAAGTCACGTTTGTGAAACTTTCACCTTTAAGATCTTCTCCAGAACTACCATGTAACAATGAAGCTGATGTCAATGGTGCATTAGACCCTCCTTCATTTGTCGAGAAACTTGCAGATGAGCATACTGATACGTTCATTTTAGAAGATCCTAAACCTTCACCGGCGACATCTAGCAGTCGTAAAAGCATGGCAAAATCAATGGTATGGTTTGTTTAATGCTTAATGTTTTTTTTTTTTTTTTTTTTAATTTGTCATTAATACAAGGGTTAATATGTTACAGGAGGTAGTTGGCTCTGTTAACAGTACCGTTTCTTCACTAAAACCTGTGGCTACCCCTATGGTGGTTCGTGTATCAAGGCCAAAGGACGTTGAATCCAAGCGGATGGATCTTCCTATAGTCATGATGGAGCAGGAGATTATGGAAGCAATATATGAGAATATTAGTGTTATCATATGTGGAGAAACAGGGTGTGGTAAGACCACACAAGTTCCCCAGGTAAACTTGCATTTTTTGGAAAAAAAATATATATATTGTTTTGTTTTATTATTTATTTATTTATTTTTATTTATTTATTTTTTTGTGATTTTTGGGTGGCATTTTGCAGTTTCTGTATGAGGCTGGATTTGGTAACAAAAATCATAGCAGTCGAAGTGGGATTATTGGTGTTACCCAACCGCGTCGTGTGGCGGTTCTTGCGACTGCAAGGCGGGTGGCTTTCGAGCTTGGTGTTGGTCTAGGGAAGGAGGTTGGTTTTCAAGTTAGGCATGACAGGAGGATTGGCAACAGCTGTTCTATCAAGTTCATGACTGATGGAATATTGCTTCGAGAATTGCAGGTTATTTTGTTTCCTATTATTTATATGAAAATAGTCGTTGAAGCATTTACGCAAAACAAGAATCATTGGGTGTTGATATCATGTTTATGTTACAGAACGACTTTTTGTTGAAGCGATACTCAACTATAATATTGGATGAGGCTCATGAGAGGAGTCTGAATACAGACATACTTACTGGGATGCTATCTCGCGTTATTGTAGAACGCCTGGTAAGGGTGCTTCAATTTTTGTAATAATAATAACAGCAATAATAATGTTAATTGTCATCACTTAGAAGATGGTTTATTTGACTTATTTCTCGGCTGACACGCTTGTCACGTTTTGGTCTTGTATTTTAATGGCAGAAAATACATGAGCAGCAAAAAGCATACGAGGTTTCAACAGGAAAAACTATTCCCGCTGACAAGAAGATATATCCATTACGACTGATATTAATGAGCGCTACAATGCGAGTTGAAGACTTTGTGTCTGGTGGTAAAATCTTCTCAAATCCGCCACCTATAATTGAAGTTCCAACTCGACAATATCCCGTAACAACACATTTCTCAAAAAGAACAGATATTGTGGACTACATTGGCCAAGCCTATAAAAAAATATTATCAATTCATAAAAGACTTCCCCCTGGTGGCATACTTGTATTTGTGACGGGTCAACGGGAAGTAGAATACTTATGTCGTAAGCTCCGCAAAGCGTCTCTTGAGTTGACCAAGAGAAAGTCAAATGTGGATAATGGTGTCACCAACGAGGACACTTGTAAAGAGATTGACATGAAGGAGATCGATGAAGCGTTTAATATGGAAAACAACCAACAAACAGATAGATTTAGCTCTTATGGTGAAGGTGAAGGTGAGGATGATCGTGATGTATCGGAAGACGAGTCTTTTGATTCCTTTGGATCTGATGAAGAAAGTGATTTGGAAGAAGTTGCTGATGACATTAAAGATTCCGTTACTCAAGAAAATGAATTTGATAATGTTTTAAAGGGAAACGGTAATTTTGATGCACTAAAAGCTGCTTTTGATGCTTTATCGGGAAAAACAACCTTAGACTGTAAACCTGATGACGATTCAAAACAAAAAGCAACAACTGATGCATCCCCGGGTGCATTATCTGTTCTGCCTTTATACGCCATGCTTCCTGCATCTGCACAGCTTCGTGTGTTTGAGGATATTAAGGAAGGAGAGCGGTTAGTGGTGGTGGCAACTAATGTTGCTGAAACGTCTTTAACAATACCTGGGATAAAATACGTGGTTGATACAGGACGAGAAAAGGTTAAAAATTATAACTCTTCAAATGGAATGGAAACATATGAAGTACAGTGGATAAGTAAAGCATCTGCAGCTCAACGGGCTGGAAGAGCGGGAAGAACCGGGCCGGGCCACTGTTATCGTCTATATTCTTCTGCAGTCTTCAACAACATATTTGCAGACTTTTCAACTGCTGAAATATTGAAAACACCCGTTGATGGGGTCGTTCTTCTCATGAAATCCATGGGCATTAAAGAGGTATGATTTCTAAATTCAAAATTTGTCTAATCATATTTTATGTTTGTGATTAATTTTTTTTGTTAACATGATTCAGATTACAAAATTCCCATTTCCGACACCCCCGGAAGCTAAAGCCTTGTGTGAAGCCGAAATTTGTTTAAAATCTTTAGAAGCACTAGATTATGACGGGAACTTAACGCCCTTAGGGAAGGCGATGTCACACTATCCAATGAGTCCACGTCATTCACGAATGCTAATTACAGTTATTCAAATCCTGAAAAACGGTAACGGGTCTGCAAGAAAAAACTTGATTTTAGGATACGCGCTTGCAGCCGCTGCAGCTTTAAGCTTGTCAAGTCCTTTTGTAATGCAGTTTGAAGGGGATCAAACTGAAACTGAAAATGTCGTCACGAAGGATGAAAAGCTTAAAAAAAGAAAACTGAAAGAAAAATCTAAAACAGCCCTTGCAAGGTTTTCAAACCCTACCAGTGATGCGTTAACCGTAGCATACGCGTTGCAGTGCTTTGAATTATCAGAAAACCGAGTGGACTTTTGTGACGAGAATTCGTTACACCTTAAAACCATGGAGGAAATGTCAAAGCTGAGAAAACAGCTTCTGCACTTAGTTTTTAACCAGCAGGAACTTGTGTGGACTTACGGAAAGATGGACGATGTAGAACGGGCTTGGATGGTTTATTCTAATAAGCATCCATTGATGTTGACCGAAGAAGAGCTTTTAGGCCAAGCTATATGTGCAGGCTGGGCTGATCGGGTTGCTAAACGGGTCAGAGGGGTTTCAGGCTTAACAGAAGAAGATAGGAAAGTGAATGCAGCCCGTTATCAAGCTCACAAAGTGAAAGAAACCGTCTTCCTTCATCGATGGTCGTCTGTTTCCCGAACGGCTCCCGAGTTTTTGGTTTTCAGTGAACTTGTTGAGAGAAAACGCCCATATATACATGGAGCCACGAGAGTAAAACCCGAATGGCTCGCTAGACATTCGGGCTATCTTTGCAGCTTCTCTGCACCACTCGTGGACCCAAAACCCTATTACGAGCCTCAAACCGACATGGTTAATAACTGGGTGAGTGCAACTTTTGGTGACCATTTATGGCAGCTCCCACTGCACAGTATACCTGTGAAAGATGAGAAGATGAAAGTAAACGTGTTCTGTTACTCGTTGCTTGATGGGATCGTGCTGCCGTGTGTGAAACGAGTTCGTGAGTTCATGGCAGCCCAGCCGGTTAGTGTTTTGAAGCCAGAGGCGGCGGGCCATAAGAGATATGGGAAGCTTGTTTTCGAGTTGAGGAAAAGGAATATTGATAGCTGCGCGATGTTAAGGAAGGTATGGGATGAGAATGCAAGAGTGTTGTATGATGAACTTTTGGATTGGTTTCAAGAGGGATTCGAGAATAAGTTTGATAAGCTATGGGAAAATATGCAGCGAGAAGTACGCTTAGATCCTCAACAACGCTTCGCTAAACTCGCCAGGAAAGATAAAAGCAGAAAAAATAGAGTTAATTAGTGGTTGTTTTTTATTAAAAGTATGTTAGAACTGTTGCAGTTTTTGTTTCTTAGAACTGCAGTAACCGGGGTGTTAGTAATAGAATCGTTTACAGGAGATGAATGAAGAAGAAACACTTCAATTCTTGTTCACCAAAGAATGCAATACAAAAAATTCATTGATTTGGTATATAATTATTATTATGAGTTGATACTAATTTTTAAAGCTTAGTTTGTTATTATGTTATAATTTTAATCTTGTCATTCCAGCTCAAATACTAGTGTAGCAGACAACCTCATGACATGCGCGAAAATAAGTTTGGGACAAAGATGGTAAGCGTGACTGCGTTAAACAAATCTTGGGTTTTGTAAGTTTTAACAAAGTTCTAGTTATCTATCTATAGATATTATTAGTTAAACTTCTGTTTTCGGTGTAGCAAAGCTTTTGTTATACGGCAAAACAATGAAATATGCTTAATCAACGCCAAGTAAAAGGGAACATTACTGCAAGTGCTACTGGTATAACAAACATTAAACAAGAGTATGACAAAAACATAACAAAAAACTAAACCACGCGGCTAATAAAATCATCGACATTTTCTTCATTTCCAACATATAGGCCTCACTTCTTGGATTTCTTTGGTGCCCTAACAACGCAGACATAAAAACATTAACAAACCATTCGTCTGTCAATCCATCCAACTTAACAAACATTAAACAACACTCACTGTGCAGCCGGCTGTGATGCTGGAGCAGCAACTGGGGCAGCTGCTGGTGCTTTTTCTTGTGGGCCCTGCATAATATTGAAAGCAAACAGATATATCAATTATGTCGAATAGACGTCTTTTAGGTTGGTGTCACTGTGTTAAATTGTTCAACCCAAACACGACTCATATACTTAGTTGTAATGAACTGCCACCCTAAACAAAATACCTGAGCGAAACGCTCCTCTCTTCGTGCCAACTTCCTTTCCCTGCTAGCCTTGTTCTTGGCACGCTTGGCCTCAAATTGGTCAGATAGCGTCTTCTCACGAGCCTTCTCAGCCTTGGATTTGTGAATGCTTTCCATAAGCACACGCTTGTTCTTGAAGACATTACCCTTAACCTTCATGTACATGTCATGGTACATGTGCTTATCAATCTTCTTTGCCTCACGGTACTTGCGAAGCAACCGCCTCAACACTCTCATCCTCCTCATCCACAAGATCTTAGTTGGCAATCTGGCCTCTCGGGTACCCTTGCGTTTACCTAAAGATCATAATAAAATCGTTTTTGACTTCATAAATTTTCTTTAAAATAAAATCAGCTAGACAATAATTCTTTTGCCCAAAATTTGGATTATTTTTCATAAAAGTATACACAAAGGTTATTACCATATCCAGAATGACGCCCCTTTCTCTTTGCTTCCTTCATACGACGGGCACGGGATCGCGAATGAATCTTGGTAGGCTTCCTAATGATAAACCCATCTTTGACCAGCTTACGGATGTTCTGCCCTGCAACCATAAGAAAGAAAATATAAAAACGAAAACATAATGTCATCAACAGCAAAACAAACAACAAAAAAAGGTTTGATATTCCCACAAAAACACACTAAAGAATTAGCTTTAGCTACCAATTTCTAGTCATAAGCTTAACATTCGAAACGCATACAATACAACATCGAACTTTAAGAACAAATGAAATCATTTCAAGGTTTTAAATTTAGTTTCAATTCGCTTCCAGTTTAAAAGTCATGTTAAACCGACAAACACAAAAGATGCATTGAAAACAATAAGCTTCATGTCATATACAACAACCCAACTATTCCTGCCCACAACTCCACAAGAACACATACAATGCAGTATTAGGAATAAGCAAATGATACCCAGTACAGAAACCGAACCGTTTTCAGCACCACTAGGTACCCATTTTTTACAATTTTTAGGATCGGTACTTTACCGCTATGGTACAAGTTCATTAGATATGAGTACCCATTTTTTCCGAACCGGTACTTTCTGTGTAGGGTACCGAGCTAATACCTATTTTAATAAACTATGGATTAGCTCGGTACTATACTGGTAGCGGCAGGGATTGGCAAATGGTGCCGGTACATTTTTTAAGATTTTCGGGATTAACGGTACCTTACCGAGCTAATACTTATTTTAATAAACTATGGATTAGCTCGGTGGGTATACTTTAGCAAATGATACCGGGTACTTTGTTTTTTAGATTTTGGATACGAAGCTAATCAATAAATATGATTTATTAATTAATAATAAATGGAAAAACACAACGGAAATAGAAATAGAAACAGAAAGAAGGATGTTTACGTGAATTGGCCATAGAGATTTCATTTCCTTCATTAGGGTCCAACCAGACCTTGCCTCTACCGCACTTGAGGACACTGGCGGCAAGCCTCTTCTGTAGCTTCAACGACACCATCTTCGACTCGATCCGTACTATCTCCTCCTAGGGTTTGTTTGTTGGACTGACTGTGAGCCTTTTGTTTATATATCCTTTGTTTTGTGCTAAATAATAAGGGTTTAGAATATGGGCTTATGTTTGGGCCTTATTATAGATTGTATAAGTGTTCCAAACCCAATGGGCCTACTTTGGGGTACAACAGTTGAACTGCATATATTCATATTGTGTGTTTTTTTACTCTAGTCTTTATGGGTATGAAATCGGGTTCAGGAAAGAAACTAAGTAGCATTCAACGTTTGGATATGGGTAGGGGTAGGGGTAGGGTACGAAACCGGGTCGTGTAAGATTGGGTATTGGAACAAGGTATCATTTTTTTTTTTTAGCGATAAACGACTTTTTATATAAATAAAAAGGCCCACCAAGACGGTGTCAGGACATACAGCAAACCGCAAGCAAAAAAAAAAAAAAAAACACCAATTACAACATGTCTACAATATCAAAACTAAGCCATTTCTCCCAAGTTGTGCCACCCAAACTCGAGCGGTTAGTCACCCAAAAATAGACATCTTCTTTCACGAGATCGACCGATTTCACAGTTGGAATGAAGTTATTTTCGAAGACTTTCAGATTTCTAGCCGACCATATCCGCCAAATTGTCGCAATGGAGATCGCTTGAACCGTTTTCTTCCATTTCTTCGAGCCCGGACTTTCCATGACCATTTTAACCAAATCCGAAATGTGTTGACAATCTAACGGGAAGGGGATCCGAATCCAAGCCAACACTTGCCACCATATACTTCTCGCCCAAATACAATTGAAAAACAAATGGTCGATATCTTCAACCCCGCAGCCACATCTATCACAAGTAATCGACGAAGTAGAGACCCCACGAGAGAGCAAGCAAATCTTCACAGCTACCCTCCCAAGAAGGACCCTCCAAACAAGATAGTTCGCTTTCGGAGGCGCCCACGAGTTCCAGTTATAAACAAAGAAGTTCTGATCGTCCAGAATAATTTTGTGCCATTCGGTTCTTATCAGCTTTACTGAAAACAGCCCATCATAAGATTGAGCCCAGGCCCAATGGTCCGATCCACCGTTCCACACAAAATTGCTAAGTAACAGTACCAAGTTATCCAAACTATCTTGAGGAATATGTTTATTTGGCTTCCAAGAAAAAACCCACTGAGGAGTACCATTCGAAAAAGAACAATGCTCAGCAACAGTACCATCCTTATAAAGAGCCAGGTCAAAAAGTTGAGGGAAGGATACTTTCAAGGGAGTGTTCAATAGCCAGCGATCTGTCCAGAATTTAGTTTTACTCCCGTCCCCAACCGCTACAGAAAGGCTGTTTTGAATCGACAACCCAACCTTATTCAGCGAATTTTCCACACCAGTTATATCTTTCCAGTTACCTGGTATCGTCTTTTTAACAGGAACTATAAGCGAATCAATTCTGGACTTATGAATAGCCGCGACAACTTGTACCCAAAGGGAATCCGGTTGTTCCTTGAATTTCCACCACCATTTCGATAACATAGCCACATTAAAGTCCTCCACCCCACCCAACCCGAAGCCGCCCAAGCTTTTTGGACGAACCATTTTATTCCATTTAATCCAGCGTATTTTCTGGCCATTGCTGGATTTACCCCACACGAAATCCGGATTCTCTCAATTTGTTTAATATCTTCTTTTTTTGAAAAGTAGGTATCATATCTTCTATCTATATAACTAGCTTATACATCTAAACTATAAAAATGACATCTATGTATCAACTTACATTAGATACTTTAAAAAAAATACCAAAAGATCCATTTCACCTTACAACATCAACACCTAAAACAGAATATTAAGATTCCAAGCACTTCAAGGGGACATAGATTGTTTAGCACCAATACATTCAGTCAAAGGTCTTTAACTGCATACAATAAGATTTGAGTTATTTCAGAATATGATAGAAAAAGAAAACATAGCAATTACCTGTTAGAGAGCGTCACGGGTTGAAATATCTAATATGACATAATAAAATATCTAATATGATAACATAATTAATGACTTACCAATATATGATTAACGAGTATTATTATTATTATTTTAAACAAATCTCTGTCATAAGTTATCATATTTTAATATAAAAAAAGGGGTAATTGGGTCGGGTATCACCTAATCCCAGGCCCGACCCAAACCCACAATTTTTTTTAAACTAATTCCAAACATGACACAATACATGTCGGGTTACAAAAAATAGTCGTTTTTTTCTCCGTTTTTTATATAGCACTATGGTACTCGTTGGAAAGATAATAAAACACTCATTAATTTGGTGTAATTTTTTTCTTTAAAAAATCTCGTGTATAAAAGATATTAACGTTTAAAAGTTATGAGATGAAACATTAGAGATAAAAATCTAATTTTGTTTTTAAATTTTAAATTATTATTTTCATAAAATAAAGGTCTTGCCACATGGGATGACACATGGCACACTAAATAAAGAGAATACCCTTTTGAATGTCATGTCATTAAAATAGCTTTGGTTTATTATATGTATAGATAAAAGAGCAAATTTGGGTTGAATGGGAGCTTTTGAGAGTGTCCAACTAGGCTCCAATTTTTCTGTTTTTTTTTTCTCCAATACCGCCTCCCCTAAACTAATGTGTTACTCTTCTTGCTTCCTGATTAAGATTGCTCTCATCTGCCTGCAACTTCCTCTTCTTTTGTTTCTCCAAAACCGCCTCCCCACCTCTGTCTTCATCAAGCTTTGTGTGTCGTCTTCATTGATTTTGAATCAGGTATCTGAACGCAAATTCTATTTCTATTGTTCAGTTTTTTCAATCATGTAACCCAAATAGATTTGTTTAATAATTTTTAATAACCATTATTTATAATTCCATCTTAAAAGGGAAAAGCATCTCCTACTTGTGCTTTAACGTTTTGCGTCTTCATCATTGGCCTTCAATAGGTAACCGAAACCTAATTTTGTTTTTCGTTTTATACAAAGTCCTTACTGACAATGTTTTGGAAGAACCTAACAGTTTGAATATGCAACCATTTGAAGTATCAAACTATGATGGTTTACCTAGCTTTTCATGCAATGTTACACATGAATTGGTATGTTTCTTCCCTTTTTATTTTTTCTTACGTTACATGCTATTTGTTCCTTACACATAATGTAATTTGTATTGTTTCTTTATGTAATTGTGATTACTCTATAGATAATTCCTAATACGATTGCTGAATTGTCCAACTTAAATGAATCAATGAAAATCAAGATTAAATTTATGAATGGCTACGCTTGGACTGTGCCGGTTCGTTTAGAAATTGCTTCTTAAGTCGCCTGGTTTTTTATTTGAATATTGATGATATATGTTATGAAGATTGTTATTGTAACACCCCAACCGATGGCGGAAACATCGAGGTGTCACGTAGTGGTGATTGTTCAATAGCTCATGGTACTAAATGAAAGTTGAATAATATTAAACAATTTACAATTTGCCTTACAAGTAATGATTACAAAAGTTGATTAGTATAAACTAGCTCCAAAGCTCCTACGTGTTCCAAGACTTGTACAACTTCCCAAAAGCAAACAAAACCTGAAAACATGTTAAGTTGGAAAGATGGGGGGGTCAACTATAAATAGTTGGTGAGAATACATAGGTTTTGCATATAGTTGAAAACAATATGTTGTATAGCAATCGTAGTTGAAGTATAATAATGAGTAATGATAGAATATGAGTCCGACATGTAACAATGCGTCTTTTGTACAATCAAACCTTGTGTCGACTGAGACCTAACTCGCAAGTTAGTAAAAGTGTAACTGTTATCGATCATCCCTGAATTTATGCGGGGGGATGGGTTTGTCAGACCTATAGCGCTATAATCTAAACAGACGGCTTGATCAATGTTAATGATTGCATTGTGTCTTTTTGTTACAGTCAAATGATAGAATGAGTAAATGATAGTGTAATTGAATCACAAGTTTCAACAATGTAAGAATGAGTAAATGATAGTGTATAAAATGTTTAAACATGTTTCACCCCAAAATGTAAAACAGAAAAAGGGGTTATGTAAACTCACCTTAATGGTAGTATCGAATCTCTTGATATAGAATAAATGTGGCACAACGATTCCAAGTACACCCTAAGTTCAAGACAATAAAATAAGTCTAAGTTTTCTAGTCAAATGGTATTCTAGGGTTCCTAATTGGGGATTGATAATTGATTAGTCGTTAATTAGATAAATAGTTAATAGATAAAGGAAAATTCGGAAAATAATTAAGTAAAAGGCTATTTGTAGATTTTTGATTAAGGATAGTCATATTATAAGATTTTAAATATGAATATAATTTTTATAAAATTGTTTTCTCAAAAATTGAACATTTAATATATTTATTTCTATTTGTCAAAATATAGTTTTAATAACTAAAAATATTAAAATTTATATTTCTGTTCTAAATGAATAGAAATAATTTATGTAAAATTTTGGTATAAAAATATTGAAAAATGAATTTACTATGATTTATTTATGATTAAAATAACAAAAATTAATTAAAAATATTAAATAAATGGTTTTTCTAGAATAAAATTTATTTCTGAAATACCTATTAATCTACAAGTTAAAAATAATTTTTATGGGATTTTATAAAGTAGTTTAGATATTTTTATAGAATTTTAAAATTATAATTGAATAAACTTGTAATATTTATAATATATATTAAATAAATGATTTTTGAAAAACTAAAAATTGTATAATAAAGTTTACCATTTGAATAACATAAAACAAATTTTATAGTATTTATAAATCATGTTTGATATTTTTAAACACATATTAGATATATTATGCAAAAATATATAAGAATTCGTTTAAAAAAAAAGATTAGACCATGGTATGGGGATCGAACCCAGGTTAGACCCGACCCCATGACTTAACAAACACCTTGAAAACCATCTGGTCTACACCATATTTGTTGACTTGTTTCATTTAGAAAATCATTTAACTTAAAAGCCTGAGAGTCATCTTCCCCAAATTAGTTTATAAACCCTACTCGCCTAATCAAATCAATTGGGCATTGTAATGATGCAGAAACGTGAGAAAAACACGGGGCTTTTATAAAACACATCTAACCGAACAAGTGTCAATAAGAAATTACCTAATCTAAGATGAAAAGGCTTCCTGTTGTTGCAGAATCGTGTGCGACGACCTAGACCCAGAATCGGACACCGTGCCTTCCATTTGAAGAAATTGATTTATGGGGTTTGATGAGCGTAGCGAGTAAATGTGTATGTAGGTTTTAATTGTGTTAGAAAGAACTGTGTATATAGATTTAAGGTTTGGTGTGAAGAGTGTTTATAATTGGTAATAAAGCAATCAAATTGACCATGATTCACGCAACCTTAAATGAAATTGATAGCATATAATTACGTGGAATTGAATTTTATAATCAAGGACAGTGTTAATTTGGAAACAAGAATCGAAATGGAGGTGATATCGTGTGGGTTTGTCGGTGGATCGACCCTTGGTCGTGGTCCGGGTCTGCAAAGAAGTGCAGAGCTCGTTTAGTCTGTCCAGGAGCTTTTTTTAAAGCTGATGCAATCCAGATTCATCACCAATCACCATGTGGTCCAGTGGTGGTGTTGTTGTTTGTTGAGTTCAAACCGGAACCAGACTCGGGTTCGAGTCTGGTTGGTATATGTTTTTTTTTCCGCTGCAGAGAAGGGGAGGGGAAGGTTGTTGGGCTGGGCTTTCTTTGGCTGGATCAGGGTCTTGGGTTGGGTATATAGCTTGGGCTCATTTATAGTTTGGGTTATTGTTATGTTTAAGAAATCATGATAAGTATATAAAAAAAATAACTTTATAAACCGTTAACATTCTAAAAAAAATTTATAATAATAATAGTAATTATTAATATTAATATTACTATTATTATAGAAAAATATAATTGTTTTGAAATAAATGAAAATAATTAGGAAGGTTAGTATATTTGTACAAGAGAAAGTATAATATAGGTAAAGTGGTGACTTTACTAATAAACAATTGGGGAAAAATTCGTGATGTTACAGTTATTGTATAATTAGTTAAAGAACCTAAGTTATTTTGAACATAATTTATTTTGTGAAGGTTTATTATGGTTGGATGGCCTGATTTGCTTCAATCAGAGGATATTTTCATTGGCGAATATTGTGTCTTCAAATGTAACACCCCAAAACCATTTGTTCGTCTAATTACACCATTAGGTGTGATTAGCAAAATTTTTAAAACGAGACTCGAACATAGAAAGAACACGGATTATGCTCTAATATAGAAATAATCTAGTTAATGTTATTAATCTTATAAACGAGCTAATAATATAAGAAAACTAACTTGAATAGCTAGTTTCATAAGAAATGACATTTGGGGATTTTTTGAGGGACCGTAGTTGCCAAAATGGCAAACTTAAGTGTGCATAATGTTGAAAAGGGAAGAACACACACACACACGTGTGTGTGTGTGTGTGTCGATCATCGCCAGGAGAAAACATTCTCCTTCACCTCCAAATCCTAAACATCAAATCCTTGCTCAAATTCAAGCCAAGTCAAGGGGTTTTTCGGTGCATTAGCAAGAAACGAGTCATCTAAGGCTTATTGAACAACAAGGTATCTTTATTTGGTACAATTTGATGTTAAAATTCGTTTTTTATTTCTATGAAAATCTAGGGTTTTGATAAAAACGTGGAATTGATGGTTAATATGGGTTGCCCTAGTCTTGGGGAGCCTTAAACATGTATAATCCGGTTGCAAATCACACTTAACGTGTGTATTTGATTTTAGACATATGATTATGTTAATGTGTAAAAAAGTGGGGTTTTACCTCTAGGTTGAAACCCTCCGTGTTTAGTGATCTAGTTGACTCTTAGGGGTTATTATTATGAGAAATTAGGCAAAATGGTCTAAATAATGTGTTATGATGATGATTAGACAAATGGTTATGCTTTGGCTAAACCTTGAGCTTTTGAAACTAAACAAATTGGTGGGTGCTGTAACACCCCAACCGATGGCGGAAACATCGAGGTGTCACGTAGTGACGATTGCTTAATAGCTCATGGTACTAAAGTGTAAATTGGAATATATTGTATTGAATAGTTTATTACATTGAAAAAATTACAAGATACAAAATTCTAAAGTGAAAACTAAAACTAAAATACAATAAACTCAACATCTAAGTAAAATTCCAAAAGCTAAAAAGTCGTCCCATAAATAACCTGAAACATGTACGAAAATAATTTTGTCAATACAAAATGTATTGGTGAAAATACCCTGTTTTGAATACATATAGTAGATAAAGAGTTTCGCAATTCACGTGTTATACTGTCTACAATTAAATGTTCAAGCTATGTACAAATGTCACCCGAAATCAAACCTTTAGAGTAGAAATGATATCCAAGAATAATGGGACATCTAGTATACATGATTAAGTACTATTTATTGCTATGCTAGGCCCACACCGGTTTAATGATTAAGGTCATAAGTACACACCATCAGCGAATCAACAAGTAAAACACATACAACAATTGCGATTGTGAATATAGATTAAAGCATGATTAAGTGTGTGAACTAATAAGCGTACATGAGTCACCCTAAAAGTATAAAACATGAAAAATGGGAAAGATATACTCACTTTCGCCAAATAACTAGATGACTAAGCGAGCGTGAAAGTGCGAGCAATCCAAAGACTCAACAACGAAACTAGTCCAATTTAGAAGAAAAGAAACCGAATAAAAAAATATCAAGCTTCCAATTCGCCAACTACAAGAGCTTATAATCCAAGCTTCAAATGTAGAAGTAATATACTATAGAAGAAAGGCACGAGGGAGAGTTTAATCGAATTGAAACAATCGATTTAGAGGTGCAAAGTGTAATGAGTCATAGGTGGGTTTTTATACTAGTTTTGGATTCAATTAGACTTTAAAATTGGTCAACACAATAAAGTAAGGTTTTAAGATGAATTGACTATTTGACTAGGACTTTGACTAGGACTTTGACTGAGACTTTGACTATGACTTTGACTAGGATTTTGACTGAGACTAGGACTTTGACTTTGACTGGGACTTTGACTGTTTGACTGTCTCAGCGGACCGCGAGAGCTAAAAAATCAATTTTTCTAATTAATCAATTTTAAGTTCTGTACTTGTTTCCTTCGGTTTCTAAGTTGTTTTAGGACAGAAAATTAAGGGCTTTGAGTATCAAGGTCTGAAACATACGTGCTCGGGTGTAGATGTGAGTATAAAACGTGCATACTTTTACTTATAAAAATTATAAGTTTTATTAAATTGTGAATTTTGGTCCTATTAAAATACGAGGGTTAAAAATGAAAATTTTGAAATAGTTAAGGAACCAATTATGCACATTTATGAAAAGTGAAGGGTGGAGGTTGTCACAGTCTCCCCTACTTTAGAAAATTTCGTCTCAAAATTACTTTCAAGTGAAGGTTTCCATGAAACAAAAGACATTTGTAAAAAGGCAAGTACATTTTAAGAAATGCATTAGCAATGATTTGACAAAGGTTGAAGTAGTTGTTTAATACCCAAAATAAAAGTTTGAAAATCCTTAAAGTTTGACCCAAGGTTAGAGAATTAAGAGTTTTTAATGAGCAAGGTTTGGGAAAATTACTTTCAAGTGAAGGTTTCCATGAAACAAAAGACATTTGTAAAAAGGCAAGTAGATTTTAAGAAATGCATTAGCCATGATTTGACAATTAGTAACATTCGGATAAGGATATGTCCAATATTTTGTTAGACCAAAAGTTTTGCGACTGAAAGAGTGCGATTGTAATAAGATAAATTTTCGTTTATCAAAAACGTAGTTTGCTCAAACTTTGTAATATAGTTGAAAGGATAGTAGTAATGCATGAGGATAACTTTTTAGAAATCGAAGTGTGTTTTAGATTCAAAACATGTTCATTTGAAAAATCTTCGTAAATACACGTTTTCATGTGTTTACGAGAAGTCGAGTTTGAAAAATGTTATAAGGCTTATTATTAGTTGTAAATTTCTCCCGAAAACATATATTGAATACGTCATATGAAAACAAAAGGTTTACATTTGACCTTTAAAATATGCAATACAAGTTTGTAAAATGCAAAATGAAACCATTTAATGAAGTATATGTAAATCTATTGTGTTTCAAAAGACCAGGATTTAAAATGGCATGAAGGTTATGAATGATCCCAGATGCCTTGACAAATTTTGTGTGACACCCGACATGTTTAGGTCAACATTTTATAAACACATAAGTCTACCTTAGCGAAAAACGTTTATTAAACATACTTGACGGGGTCAGTCGAGTCGGAACACAGTCCGTATTGTCCAGGGTTCAATGATTCGGAGGATCATTGGGTTAATCACACACACACACACACACACACGTTACGAGTCCCGTTGTTGGTGAATTACATAAACTAGGTCATGTGTTATGCGTAGATTGATTCTTGTGGTAGATTATATGCAAATACGTGTTTAAATGATGTGTAGATAATCATCCGTGCTTAAATATGTTAAACATAGACTAAGGTTGCATGCTCGTATATTAAGGTGCGTTAAAATGCGTTAAACACGACAAACTGGAAAACTAGGAAAAACATAAGTCCTGGTTCGACCACATCGAGTGGGCGAACCTGGAAATTAATCTTGGTTCGACCCTTAGCAAAGGGGCGAACCTGGAATGTGGAAATGAAAAAGTTTCATTCGACCAGAACATGCACATTCGACCCTGAGAAAGGGACGAATGTGGGTACATTCGACCATATAAAAGGGGCGAATGTGGACTAGTATAAATACCACACTTTGTCATTTTTCACCATTTCACAAACCCTAAACACCTCTAAACACTCTCTAGCAACTTTAAACATTGGGGAAGGAGTTTTTGCCCTTGTTTTCTATAATCTAACCTACAAACATCTTCTACACAAAGATCTAAGGTGTGTTCTTCATTCTAAATCATTTTTAAAGCATTTCAATTCGTTTTTATTAAACCCCAAGAGTCCAGATCTGATTCAAACATGTTTTCATGGATAAAAACCTTCCTAATATCTTTCTAAACAAAACCTAATCATAAACAATGAGTTTTCATATAAATTAACATGCGTTAATGGTGTTTTATGTAGTGTTATGTATTGTTTGATGATTGATTGTTGTATAGATGTTATAACAATGATCTAGGACTGTTATTGATGATGATTTATGATTGAGATAGGTTACAACTGATTATTGATGATGTTTTGTCATTTTGGGGATTTTGGGTTAGATCTAGGGCTTGTTCATGATGACAGTGATAAGGATATGATTGGGGGTTTCTTGTTCATGATAATCTGAGTATATTAAGTTGAATATTGATTGATTTCAGAAAATTTCCTAATTGGGTAAAGATTGCATGCGTTTGATGTAACATCTCCATAATTTGCTATTTCGGGTAACTTGTAAAACGAACGGATTTCGGGATAAAATTGGTAGGGTTTTGTAGGAATATGTTAATAATAGTTGACTGCTGTGATTGGTGATGTTTCGTGATGTTTTCGGACAGTTTAGATGCGTTTTGGTGCGTTTTATGAAGTTCTGCTGTAAATGGTCGAACGTGGAACTCATTCGACCCTTCGTGTGGTCGAACATGGCTCAAACGGGTGAACGTGGCTCAAACGGGCGAACGTGGCTCAAACGGGGTGAACGTGGCTCAAACGGGCGAACGTGGCTCAAACGGGCGAACGTGGAGCAAAACGTGGCTCAAACAGGAGACCGTGGCTCAAACGGGCGAATGTGGCTCAGACGGGCGAACGTGGAACAAAACGTGGCTCAAACGGGCGAACATGGAAATGAGAAAAACCACATTCGACCATCTGATGTCCGGAATGAGATTTTTGATGCAAACTAGGTGTTTTATGCTTGAAACTTATGTGTTAACTTTATGTGCATGACTAATTGATGTAATGGGTCACCAACGGGATGTCGGGTCGGTCTGGGATGTCCGGTTAACGTTCAAACACACTTTAAACACATAGAGTCAAGATCTGGACAATCGGGAACTAGTTAGCCTTCGGGTTAGTAGTCATCACACTTATGTAAACCCATTAATAGGTTGTTATTTGTCGGGAATATCATACACGGGTTGGATCTCTAGTTATCAAGAAGACGCACTCTAAGGTGAGTTTCACGGCCCCTCTTTTATACTCTTTTCTCTCGGGGGAGAAGCATGCCACACGTTTTAACAATGCAACGTTTATGATTTGAAAACACAACTTTTATGAAACATACCACTTTTGGAAACGTAACACTTTTAGAAACATGACGCCTTTTGGAAATGTAACTCTTTTAAGAAACGTGACACGTTTGGCACTTGGCATATTTAACATTGGCACTTGACACTTTTAAACATTGGCATTTGGCATATTTAAACATTGGCACTTGACACTTTTAAACATTGACACTTGGCATTTGGCACTTGGCGCTTGGCACTTATTTACTATACGATGAAACCTAAGTCCCTATTGAAACCATGAATGTGCGGGGCACAACGGGGGAAATGTGGATAGATCTATCGGGCGTGACGAACCCCACCCGACGGCTGGGAGCCGGGCGGGTGCATATTGTCTCTACTTTACACTTGGCACATGGGCAGCAACTCGAGCAACGTTTGTCAGTAATGGTTTTAGCAACACAATCGTAGTAGTAAGGGAATGTTTGTTATTTACTTGGAACTTTTGCACACTTGGCACTTTATGAGGAATCGCTTTACACATGAAAACGTTTACGAACTTAAAACCTGTGAACTCACCAGCATTATATGTTGACGTCTTTTTGGCATGTTTTCTCAGGTCGCTAAGGTAGCAGCATTGAGTTTAGGCGCACGGAGTCTCACGGTGTCTAGGAATCATATGCATGTTTTGTTAAACATTTCAGACTTTGAGTTTTACCTTTGAGTTGTAATAATACATTTTGCTTCCGCTGTGTTAGAACGGGTTTGAAACTTAATAGCAGTTTACGTTATTTTCATATCATATAGATGTCGTTTATTGTGACCGTTGACTTGGATCCTTGTGTGTCACGCGCCTCGCGGTAAAATCCCGCATGTGGAAATTTGAGGGTGTGACAGATTAGTATCAGAGCCAATGGTTATAGTGAACTAGGACTGCATGTAGAGTCTAGTCTATAGCCGAGTATCACACACATTAGACGATCACACATATTTACGAGTCGCGTCATTTGGTAAACATACTAACCTTGTCGGGGTGTCGGTGTCCTCATCACGCAGTATCACATTATCTATCTTTTGTTATTCCTACCTTGGTTCTATCTTCTTCTTCGGGTTTGAAGATGAAGGGGCTTATCACTTATACTTGGCAGTAGTGTGCATTGGGGTGGCTTCGGCACATTCTTGAGATCTTTCCGGGTTTTGGATATCTCCCCTCTATGCTCTAATGTACATACTTGCCTACACGCACACTATCCTGCACTAGTACTTGTCATAGTACACCCCTGAGTGATTGTTCACTTTGGGATCCTCGTGCAATAACAGTTTCTTTTAAGAATGTGAGTATCAGGTGATTTGAAGTTCTAGCTAGGAGCACACCTAGAGGACCATGTAGAGCGATTTGTTATTTTGGGTGCACACGAAATCATAAATCGAAATGCATGAAAATCTTGGTGGACTTCGTGTTCGGACTAAAGGTCATGCTGGAACCATGTTCTGAATTCGTTTGGTCACTTGTAGCTTGATCCGATAGCGGTATTGAGTGTCTCGTCTCATGTTTGGCAGAACATGTCTAGTCGCGCTGGTGGACGTGCTAGTGGACGCTGTGGTGGTTGTGGGGGTCGCAATGGCGGTGGACGAGGTGGTGGGAACATCACCATGACTCAGGCGGAGTTAGAGAACATGTTGCAGCAGCAGTTGAAAGTTGCGTTGGCTGCTTTCCAGGCTGCTTAGCAGACTTTCGGGAATACTAATAAGGTGCAATCTGGGTGCACCTACAATAAGTTCATGGACTGTAAGCCCCATTTCTTCAATGGGACTGAAGGGGCAGTGGGTCTGCTCCGGTGGTTAGAGAAGATCGAGTCGGTGTTTGCTATGTGTAACTGTCCTGACGTTGATCGTGTGAAGTATGCTTCTGCTACTCTAGAAGGACACGCTTTGACTTGGTGGAACTCCACCACTTCAAATCTTGGTCTGGGTGAGGCCAATGCTATGCCGTGGTCCGAGTTTGTTCAGATGTTGAGGGCGGAGTATTGCCCAAGAGGCGAGATTATGAAGTTGGAGCATGAGTTCTGGAATCTGAAGATGGTTGGGTCAGAGATTAAGGAGTTTACTTCTAGGCACAACGAGTTGGCTGTGATGTGCCCCGGTTTGGCTACACCGGAGTACCGGAGGATTGAGCACTACGTTGCTGGGTTAGTGCCGGAGATTGCTGGGCTTGTTGCCGCTGCTGATCACACTACTATGTTGGCCACTGTTCGGGCAGCTCACAAGCTGACCAACATGAAGGTTGCTGAGGGAGTTCTACCTCCGAGGGGTGCTGCTGTGAAAGCCCCTGCGAACAACAAGAGGAAGTGGGAGAGTGCTGGGAAGAACATTGGGTCGTCTCAACAGCAGGTTAAGAGGCAGGACGTCGTGGGAGCGTCATCTGAACAGAAGACTGGGGGTTATGTTGGTAATAGTCCGAAGTGTAACACGTGTGGGTATCATCATGTTGGGGGTTGTGATGAGTTTCGATGTAATCGTTGTCAGCGAGTCAGTCACTTGGCTAAGGATTGTAGGGTCAATCTGCAGCCGAAACAGACTCAAGCGGTTGTCCCCGCTCCTGCTCCTCGGGGAAACAATGGGTGTTTTAACTGTGGGGAGACTGGGCACTTCAAGCGGGATTGTCCTAAGCTGAACCAAGGGACTGCAGGTGGTGCAAGGAACGAAGGTGGCAGTCGAACTACTCGTGGTCATGTTTATGTCATTGGTGCTAGGGAGAACCAAGAGGATCCTGACACTGTTACTGGTGAGTATTCTTTTCTTGATTCTCGTTATGCTCGTATTCATTCTCGTTCACGTTGTTTGGCGATTCGTATTCATTGTGTGCACTCAGTTTGGTATTTGGTCATCGTTTTGCATTCATGGGTCTGATGTGGGTCCTTTAGAGATGCTACTTGGACGGTACCGGTGTATCATTTATACCGATCACAGTAGTCTCTAGTAGGCCTTCGATCAGGAGGATTCATTGTTTTGTATTCACTTTGGGGAGGGCGGTTCCCCGGCATAGAGTATCTATTGATATCATCTCTCGTTCGTGGTTATCATTTTGTTTGTGTTCTAGGAAACGTTACTTGGGTTAGGTTGACACTCATTACTGTCGAAGAGTGAATCTCGGGGCGAGATTCCTTTCAATACGGGGATGATGTGACGACCGGGAAATTTTTTTTCTTTTTATTGCTTCGTTCTCTTTGACTTCGTGAAATTTTCGGGACGAAAATTCTTTCAACACGGGGATGATGTGACACCCGGCATGTTTAGGTCAACATTTTATAAACACATAAGTCTACCTTAGCGAAAAACGTTTATTAAACATACTTGACGGGGTCAGTCAAGTCGGAACACAGTCCGTATTGTCCATGGTTCAATGATTTGGAGGATCATTGGGTTAGTCACACACACACACACGTTACGAGTCCCGTTGTTGGTGAATTACATAAACTAGGTCATGTGTTATGCGTAGATTGATTCTTGTGGTAGATTATATGCAAATACGTGTTTAAATGATGTGTAGATAATCATCCGTGCTTAAATATGTTAAACATAGACTAAGGTTGCATGCTCGTATGTTAAGGTGCGTTAAAATGCGTTAAACCCGACAAACTGGAAAACTAGGAAAAACATAAGTCCTGGTTCGACCACATCGAGTGGGCGAACCTGGAAATTAATCTTGGTTCGACCCTTAGCAAAGGGGCGAACCTGGAATGTGGAAATGAAAAAGTTTCATTCGACCAGAACATGCACATTCGACCCTGAGAAAGGGGCGAATGTGGGTACATTCGACCATGTAAAAGGGGCGAATGTGGACTAGTATAAATACCACACTTTGTCATTTTTCACCATTTCACAAACCCTAAACGCCTCTAAACACTCTCTAGCAACTTTAAACTTTGGGGAAGGAGTTTTTGCCCTTGTTTTCTATAATCTAACCTACAAACATCTTCTACACAAAGATCTAAGGTGTGTTCTTCATTCTAAATCATTTTTAAAGCATTTCAATTCATTTTCATTAAACCCCAAGAGTCTAGATCTGATTCAAACATGTTTTCATGGATAAAAACCTTCCTAATATCTTTCTAAACAAAACCTAATCATAAACAATGAGTTTCATACAAATTAACATGTGTTAATGGTGTTTTATGTAGTGTTATGTATTGTTTGATGATTGATTGCTGTATAGATGTTATAACAATGATCTAGGACTGTTATTGATGATTATTTATGATTGAGATAGGTTACAACTGATTATTGATGATGTTTTGTTCATTTTGGGGATTTTGGGTTAGATCTAGGGCTTGTTCATGATGATAGTGATAAGGATATGATTGGGGGTTTCTTGTTTATGATAATCTGAGTATATTAAGTTGATTATTGATTGATTTCAGAAAACTTCCTAATTGGGTAAAGATTGCATGCGTTTGATGTGACATCTCCATAATTTGCTATTTCGGGTAACTTGTAAAACGAACGGCTTTCGGGATAAAATTGGTAGGTTTTGTATGAATATGTTAATGATAGTTGACTGCTGTGATTGGTAATGTTTCGTGATGTTTTCAGACCGTTTAGATGCATTTTGGTGCATTTTATGAAGTTCTGCTGCAAACGGTCGAACGTGGAACTCATTCGACCCTTCGTGTGGTCGAACGTGGCTCAAACGGGCGAACGTGGCTCAAACGGGCAAACGTGGAACAAAACGTGGCTCAAACAGGCGAACGTGGCTCAAACGGGCGAACGTGGCTCAAACGGGCGAACGTGGAACAAAACGTGGCTCAAACGGGCGAACGTGGCTCAAACGGGCGAACGTGGAAATGAGAAAAACCACATTCGACCATCTGATGTCCGGAATGAGATTTTTGATGCAAACTAAGTGTTTTATGCTTGAAACGTATGTGTTAACATTATGTGCATGACTAATTGATGTAATGGGTCACCAACGGGATGTCGGGTCGGTCTGGGATGTCCGGTTAACGTTCAAACACACTTTAAACACATAGAGTCAAGATCTGGACAATCGGGGACTAGTTAGCCTTCGGGTTAGTAGTCATCACACTTATGTAAACTCATTAATAGGTTGTTATTTGTCGGGAGTATCATACACGGGTTGGATCTCTAGTTATCAAGAAGACGCACTCTAAGGTGAGTTTCACGGCCCCTCTTTTATACTCTTTTCTCTCGGGGGAGAAGCATGCCACACGTTTTAACAATGCAACGTTTATGATTTGAAAACACAACTCTTATGAAACTTACCACTTTTGGAAACGTAACACTTTTAGAAACATGATGCCTTTTGGGAATGTAACTCTTTTAAGAAACGTGACACGTTTGGCACTTGGCATATTTAACATTGGCACTTGACACTTTTAAACATTGGCATTTGGCATATTTAAACATTGGCACTTGACACTTTTAAACATTGACACTTGGCATTTGGCACTTGGCGCTTGGCACTTATTTACTATACGATGAAACCTAAGTCCCTATTGAAACCATGAATGTGCGGGGCACAACGGGGGAAATGTGGATAGATCTATCGGGCGTGACGAACCCCACCCGACGGCTGGGAGCCGGGCTGGTGCATATTGTCTCTACTTGACACTTGGCACATGGGCAACAACTCGAGCAACGCTTGTCAGTAATGGTTTTAGCAACACAATCGTAGTAGTAAGGGAATGTTTGTTATTTACTTGGAACTTTTGCACACTTGGCACTTTATGAGGAATCGCTTTACACATGAAAACGTTTGCGAACTTAAAACCTGTGAACTCACCAGCATTATATGTTGACGTCTTTTTGGCATGTTTTCTCAGGTCGCTAAGGTAGCAGCATTGAGTTTAGGCGCACGGAGTCTCACGGCGTCTAGGAATCATATGCATGTTTTGTTAAACATTTCAGACTTTGAGTTTTACCTTTGAGTTGTAATAATACATTTTGCTTCCGCTGTGTTAGAACGGTTTTGAAACTTAATGGCAGTTTACGTTGTTTTCATATCATATACATGTCGTTTATTGTGACCGTTGACTTGGATCCTGGTGTGTCACGCGCCTCGCGGTAAAACCCCGCATGTGGAAATTTGAGGGTGTGACATTTTGGAAAATAGAATTTTATATATTTAAATATTTCTTTAAATTATAGGTTGAAATCTGTTAAAAAATTTTTTTTACTTGCTATGAAATGTTTGAGGAAATCTAAGTGTTACCCTTTAGGACTGGGAAAACTTGAAACCTTTTAATTGTCAAACTTTTACGAAGTTTATACAGTGAAAGATCGTTTGTTTGTAAGGATCGTTAAGGCATCTCTTTGGGCTCATAGCGGGCTACTTGTTTAAAGCACAAGGTGTATATAAAGTGTGTACTAATTTGGCGAATAGGTTTTGTGAAAAGACATACGGGATAAGTTGCCAAGTGTTTGGTTAATTGCCAATTTGGTGAACACTAGTGAAACTATGAAGTTAGAATCATGTGTCACACCCCGCCTAGGCAGAAACACGAGATGTAACCACGAAAGGTTTTCAAGCACAAGGTATGAGCAAACATTCATATTTATTTATTTATAAAAGTACCAAATGTGTTCGACAACAACCAAATTCACAAGATACATTTTAAAACCCTTCGCGGGGTCAAAAGTTTTGATGACAAGATATGTGGTGGTCGTGAATGATTGCCCAATCATACCCCAAGTTCCATCCATGATTTAGTTACCTGAAAAACATGCATAAAAACTTTGTCAACAAAATGTTGGTGAGTTCACGGGTTTTGTAAACCAAATGTAAAGTTTAATGAAATCCTTGAATGACCCATCATTGTCTAGCCAAGAACAATGATGATAAACCATCATGAGTCCATAACCAAACCTCGACGAGTGGTGCCTCGCACATCGCACAATAAAGGCAATGTATCGTCATAAAAGAAATGCAAGCACTCTTATATCGTATAAATCCGGTTAGAGTGACTAACCAAGAGTGGGTGTGTCAACCTAATAGATCTATTCATGTGTTTCTAGGCTATATCCATAGCTAATGGTTATGATAAACTGTTAAACGAGGGCTTTGATGAGTACTCTAAACATATCGTCTCATATACATCGGTCGGCTAGGAATTCATTCTAAAACTAGTAAACAATGCATGTTTTCCCCAAAATAGAAAACAGTAAAAAGGGGCCGTGAAAAACTCACCTCAAATCCGCGTGTAGTCTAGCAAGAGTGTATGTCCGAAACTAGGTATCTTGACCTATACATCCTATATACATACACTGTACCTTAGATTCATGTAAAAATAATCCATGGTACTTGTGGTTCACCCAATCACTAGCGGTATGTTCGTTTAGTCTTTCTTGGTGACATCTTAGTTGCTTGAAAATAGTAGTTTTTGTAGGAAAATAGATTCTAGCTTCTAACACATGTTTTCCACTATAAAAACATATGTTCTTTATTTGAAAATGAGTTATATTATGTTCAACTACACATGATTCTTGTTATGTATACACAAAAGCCTTCCTTGGGTGTGTACTTGTGTATGTATATACACACGTATATATGTATCTATGTACAGGTATTTCAATACATGGCCATAGATGTCCATGTTTATGGGGTGTACACTTATACACACATACCCATATATGTATGTACTTGAGTACATTCATACACATCAATATCTATGTCCATGAGTTTGCTATACACTTACATACACACTATATATATATATATACACATGCATTTACATGGTAGGGAACACACACATAGATCTTGCCTTGTACATACATTTACATATCCTACACATTATTGTTAAAACATAATATCATCTTAACTCAAAACTACTAGGCATCTATGTATATACCCACGCATACATACATACTTGAAAGAAAATGCCACTATTTCCATGTTATATATACACGCATACATATATCTTAGGGATAACATACTTGTTTTCTACATTAGGTTCATGTTTCTAGTGAGGTTAACATGTTGGGTGAACACTAGTATGTTGAAAGTTATAAGATAAATGTAAGAACAATAATATAGTTAGTAGTTCATACCTCTAGTGAGTCTTGCACTTAGAGGATGGCTTGGGAACTTGAGAGAGTGTTATGTGAGTGTGTGTTGAGAGTGGTGTTGAAATGGAGGTGCAAGTGTTTAGTGGAGACCTTAGGGTCCTATTTATAGAGGGAGAGATCGAAAGAGAGAGAGAGAGAGATGTGAGAGGGAGAGAGAGCGGCAGAGAGAGAAAGGAAAGGGAAAGGAAATGGAGGTTGGGGCTTGCTATGTTGGGTAAGTCAACTTCTTTAAATCCTTGTGTTACATAGAATCATTCCATGTTTGGTTAACAAATCTCTTAGGTCTCAAATCTCACTAGCATATCCAAGGTCTAAATCATGCTTTGGATGGTCACTAATCTCATGATTATGTTGTGTAGATACTAAGCATATGTGACATTACATGAAGTCAAATGTGGGATTAAATCCACACATGCCAAAATAGAGGTTGACTTGGATAAAAAAAGGATTAGGGAGTGTAAGGGGGGGGGGGGGGGGCGACGGTTATTAGTGGCCAAAAGAGGGAAAAGAGTGTGTTAATTTAAGTAGTGTATCTATCCTTGATCCAAGAAACTTAAGTGATCTTTCTACATTTGGTTAATCCTCATACTTTGTCCCAAATCTTGCAAGCAAATCAAGTGTCTAAATCACATCTTAAAGTTGACTAAGCACCATGATGTTGATGGGTAAGACTTGATCTAATGTGACAACACATTGGTGGATTCTAGAGATTTATATAACATGTGATCAACATGAGTTGACTTAGTTTAAAAAAAGATTATGAAGGATATGGGGGGGGGGGGGGTATTGGCGGCCGAAAAAAAGAAACAAAAGGGGAGGAGTGGACCTTTAACTAACGTGGCAAATCCAACATTATGAATCTAAGATGTTTAAGGAATCTTGCCAAATATGGTTAAGCCACCAAATCTATATTTAATTTGTCTTAGAAAGAATAAGAGGACTTGACACTTCATTGATGATGTTCCAATGTCTTGTAAGAACAAAACATTAAGCAAAGTGGTGGTGATCATTTTTGGTTAGGAGACTTTATAAATCCTAGTGTTGATCACTTGTTTCACCATTTATAGTTATGTTTATAATCAAAACTAGATAGTTCATTTATAATGGAACAAAAATGATATGTAAGAGCTAGTTATTAATGTGTCTACTAGCCTCTTGTATACATGTACATGCATGCATATATATATATATATATATATATATATATATATATATATGTGCCGTAACTATATATATATATGTATGTATGTATGTGTGTCGTGTACATATACACATATGTGTAGGTATGTAGTTGGATAAATGCTAGTCTTTATACAGAAATTATATAACACTTCCCATTGTATCATTAAATAAATGGGCATTTATACATGATTTTGGAAAATAGTTCGTAATAGTTTAAGTTCGTGTCACCAAGATTCGTTGATATGGGTGAAATTATACTTGTTCGGACATTGCTAGACTGTGTCGGGTTTGGCTGGTTTGAAAGACCGGTTTGGGAGACTGATTTCGGTTCGGTTTGTGAACTAATTCATGCGCACACTTTTTTTTTTTTTTAAGAAAAGGCATCATGAATTGTTTTTTTTCCTATAAAGTATGACTTTGATTGATTCTTACAATCTTTTTAAGGTGTATGAGTATATATTTGTATGTGTTGAAACCTTTTTGTATAAATTTTTATATAAAATTTCAATTTTTTTAATAAATAAATACCGGTTTCGGAGCGGTTCACTACAGTACCGGTTCCTTCCTGAACCGGTTCGGTTTTAGACCGGTTTGGTCGGCCACAAAATCGCTTTTTTACCCGGTTTCGGTTCTATTCCGGTTCACTTTCGCACTTTTTAAAATCGTATAAATTGCATTAAATTTAACTTTTAATAACTTTTAGGGTTTTTTAAAGAAAGAAATTGAATTTCAATTAAAAAAACAAAGTTTTTTAATTTATTTGTGTTTATGGCCAAAAATGTATTTTTCTTAAACTGGTTTTGGTTCGGTTTCAGTTTTTTACCGGTTTCAACCGGTTTTTAGCGGTACCGGTTTCGGTTCGGTTATGGTTTGTGTACCGGTTTTGGTTCCGGTTCGGTTTCGGTTTCTTTTAACCGGTTTTCTTGTCGGTTTTCAGTTCGGCTTGGGATTTTTACAGTGCCGGTTTCATGTGGAACCGGTTTTAACCGGTTTCGGTTCGAATCGGCTTTACCGATTTCGATTCCCGAACCGGTTTTTTTTACACCTCTACTTTGGGGGGCATTTAAGGCCCATACAACTTATAAAGTAACAATGGTATCTTCTATGTGGATTTGGGAGAACACGTTATGACCATTTGTTATTAATTAATTTAGCATCGTGCTAGCAAATGATCCACTATGTTTGCAAAATGCAAAATATTCCTTAGATAAGTAATTAAATATAAAAAATAACCATATCTATAAATAGGGCAAGGAAGACATTTAAAACAACACAAATATTGTTCTCATTTTGACAATCTTTCATACATACCCAACAAGATGGAAGCCAATACCACACGGTTTGGTTCGATCTTGCTTTTGTTGTCGGTGTTCTCAATGCTTGCTTCTACTTTGGCGTATAGTGGTTATGGAAAGTCGCAACTCGAAGGATATGTGCCACCGAAGACTACTACACCAAAAGGGCACACGGCCTATGGAAATTCATATCCTAAGATACCAACAAAGTCGGTGATCCCAAAAGGGGAAAATGTATCCTACAAGAAGACCGATCCTAAGATACCAACAAAACCCGTGATACCAAAAGAGGAACACGGGTCCTACAACAAGAGTAATCCTATATTACCAACAAAGCCTGTGGTACCAACACACAAAAAGCCAGTGCTACCCAAGGTGCCAAAGCACCCGAAGAACATAGCGGTTCAAGGCCTTATTTATTGCATAAATGGTCCCAAACTCATCCCACTCCAAGGTATATAATATGTGGTACTTGTTTACACAAAGTTATATTCACTTCAATAGTTCAATAACAAAAATAAAAGTAATCTTTCAGTCGGTTTTAGGCCTTTACTAAACCATATGACTAAAAGAAAATATCGCCTTTATTATATATATAAACAAATGGTAAGTTTGGATGTGAGGGGAACTTACTGTTTCCCTCAATACAAGTCCATAAAGCCATGTACAAGTTCTTAAAGCAGTCCTTCCTCTTTATCTGTGCTATCTCCTTTGTCTCTGTGTTGCTTCGTCTCTGTGTCGGTTGCATGGTTGCCTTTGTTGATGGAATCTTTGGGGCCGACTACGGTAGTGAACCGTCTTGCTGTTGCCGGTGGTATGCGAACCGCCTTTGGCGGCAGCAGATGGTAGTTGTCCAGCTTTAATGTCCCCTAATTTTGGGAGTTTCGTTATTAGCTTCGAGGTGATACGGTGGTCATCATGGTCTGACAGTTGTCTCAACGACGCTGACCTTATGCCATCTGAGACTTGCCCCAATTTGTTATCTGCCTATATTTTAGAAACTTTTGATTGTGGGTGTAAATTTACTTTTGCAAATTGTACCTATATAGCCTTGGACCCAAGTTTATATGCTGGTTTTGGTGGTCCGATTGTTGTCTCGATGAAGATGACCCTAGGGTCATTTGCTGTCTTTGTCCGACACGTGCTTCCGCCGCCGGCTGTTCACCGGCGTAGCCGGTCAGTCGGTTTAAGTGCTTTTATTTTGTGTTTTAAAGTCACCGATCTCTCTCTTTTGCTTTGCCGATTGATGATGACGGTGTTTGTTATGGCGTTGTTGCTGCCGGGTTTGATTACAGAACCCTAGGTGCCTACTCCTGCCACAAGCTACGGTCCCGGTGAGGTTCCGGTATGTCTTCATCTTCATCACCGTCACAGCTTAAATAAAGAAATAGAAAACTAAAGAAGAAAGCGGTGCAACGACATCGTTTCATCGGCCGGCAACCCAACTTTCTATTCCTAAAATGAACTCTTCATTTTAATTTGTAAGTATCATTATTTCTCTTTATTTTTTCTTTCTTTTATAACTTTTATAAATCTATTAATAACTCTCTCTATATATATATTTATCATTCTTACTAGATGTTAACAGTAGACGTTCGGTAGGCGGATTTAGACCCGGTGACCGGTTTACAAAGCTTTCGGTTTACGGCTTTCGCCCAGCTCTTCGTAAACAGTAGCTGCAACGGCTATGACGAAGTCTTTGGCTATAGATTGGTTTGAGCATTGTGACCTTTGCTTTGATGCCTATGATAGGTATGCCGCTTTTGGTTTTGTGTGTTATTCGATTCGCATGCAGCCATGGCGGAGTTATCCGTGAGATATTCCGCGTCTTGGCGGGGCAGCCACGGATTCACGCGGGAACCAATTAGCGTGTGGCCTTCTCAGATTATCTGAGCCATTTGCTGCTGTTTCGAGCTATATTTGATTCTTTATTAATGGCCCGTCTCCGCTTTCATGGCGAAGGCTAGGATTTGTTTATCTCCCAATTGTCATCGCCTATTGATGTACTATGCACAATTTTACATATGCACTATCGGCGATGATGAGATGCTTAGAGTGCGTGAGATGTTACGGCTAAGTTTTTCTCCGCTGCAACTGCCTCACGCGCTCTTTGCCTGAGCCTTACTTACGTTTAGTATTCGCGATACGTTGCGGTCGCCCCCGCCGCGGCAACCCGCGGCGGGTATAAACCTAGTTATTTACAATTACAAGTAAATATAAATAGGAAGTCAACATGTATGTATGTGAAAAGAAAATTACGTACCATGATTATTGTGTTTGTTTATTTTAATTTTGGTCAACACGATTATAATGATAAAAAGCTCCTAAAGGATCCGATGGTTTATTTAAACATTTTATGCTTGGTTTGTTTTGCCTTTTGTTTAATTTGTTATTTTATTTTTAAAAACAGGAGCGAAGGCAAAAGTTACTTGTTTGGCCACACATAAAAACGGATACGGGTCAACATCATTTTCATTCTCAAGTCGCCCAGCAGACAAAAAGGGTTACTTCTTAGCCAAGGCACAATCGTCAAAGGTACTGAAAGACGATACATGGGAGATAACCGGGTGCAAGGCGTTCCTCGAATACTCACCACGGACCACCTGCAAGGTTCCGGAAGATACCAACGGAGGACTTACTGGTGCTCGTCTTACATTTTCTCGTCATCTCAACCACGACGGATACTGTTTGTCGTCGGTTGGCCCTTTTATATACAACCCCGGTCACGCATCTTCACCCGGCGAAGGTTACTAGTGTAGCCAAAACACCATTTTGTTACTTACCTATGCGATTCATTGTTTGTTCATTACTAAGTTTTGTTGTTTGTTTGTGATGGGTTCACATTAAAATCATTGGATCATCATGATTACAAGTTTTTTTCTCAATATTCCCATAATATCTTTTAATCATGTTTCTGTGATAAATTATTAGTATACATTTTTAGTTTTGAAAATTGAACTTCATTAAAAATTGACCAACCCATAATAAAACGGGGCGGCAACAAACAAACAAGCCACATACAAATGAATTTACACCAATTAGACTATGTCAATAAATTAAGCTTAGATCTATTCTTCGCCCAAAGGAAACCGATCGTCTTGACCTCCCCATTAATGTCTTCCAACCAGCAACTGCACCGATCTACCATCGAATTTCAATGCATTCTAAGCTCTCTAAATACTCCAACAACCAATGATAATAAGACCATGGAAAATATCTTGCTCAATTCCTTTTAACCCCTAATATTTGTGAAATTCCAGAAGATCTCTAACAGAGAGCAAAAAATCTTTGCACCCGACACCGCCCATTGATGTGATCCCAAAGAACCGAAGCAAACATACACGAGGGGTGTTCATTAGACCGGATAACGGGTTACTGGGATTTTGAAATTTTAGGAATTTATCTGAAATCCAATCCGATCCGAATTGGATGTATACCCATCCGATCCAAATACATCCGAATTCAACTCGGGTCGGATTCGGATAAATCTGAATAATCCAAATTATGGCAAACAACAAATTTTCAAGTTTTTGGTTTTCCCTAATTTATGGTTCTTAACATTTTATTAATTTGAAATCAATAAACATACAAAGCGGAAATAGAGATTAGTCTTAAATACAAATACAAAGTTCAAACTCCAAAATATAGTCTTCAAAACGTAAACTTAAACACAAAATCAAACTTCAAACTATAGTCTTTAACACAACATCAAGCATCACGAAACATGACACCAACTAGTCTCTATAGATAGGCGATGTTGAAAAATTAAGGCCTAATATTGGCCTCGAGACTCATTGGTTGAACGAATTTTCAAACAATTGGTTGTTCCCTTACTAAAACTCAATTGAAGCTTATTTGGTTTGTTCGGATATTCGAACAATCCAAACAGTCCGAAATTTTAAATTCTAAAATCCGAATATGATCCGAATAAGTAATCCAGATTTCGGATCGGATCCATCCAAATATCCAAATAAGAATTCGGATCGGTTTTTTTAGATTTAGATTTTGGTTCAGATTTCGTTTTTTTTTTCCAGACTTCTTAACACTCCTAGCGGGTCACATAAAATAAATACTTAAAATAATTTCTTTTTTATCCGTAAGAAATGCAAATAACGTTTACAAATTACTTAAAATCTTCTAGAAATTACATTATCAATGCAATCATTTTACTACATATTTTAAAACAAAATCATATTACACTTAATTATACAGTGGACCAATAACTATAAATTACAATTACAATGTTCCTCAATTGATTAAACTAATGATATTTACGAATTATAAGTAATTAAATTAAATTAAAAAAAAAAATGTTAACGTCCCTTTGCATAGACGTTATAAATGCTTAAAGCATTTGAGCATAACTTCCTAACTTGTTCATTCTTTCTAGCCACTTCCTCTACCACGGGACTCTTCCTCCCACCCGCAATGCTCTTCTCACACGTCTCCGTCGTCGTCACTGCCTCCTTTACATCACCCATCACCTCGGTTGCTGGCCCAGTCGACAACGCCTTGGTGGTTTTGGTTATAATTTCCACAAGGTAAATGTAGCTCATGTTACAATCCGCCAATGTCTCTTCTTCTATTCCATCTTCCACCACTTCTTTATTCTCTTCTTTCTTTCGTGCGGCCTTTATTAATTCTGACGTGGCTGACGCCTCGCCTAACGCTGCCTGGATTGCCACCAATGTCGCTTGTTTTAAGTCGTTCACACCACCTTTTGACTTAAGGGTTGAAACACATAAATCCTTCTCGGTAGATTGTGCACATGCCTTTTCAACCACATCCTGGCTTAAAGGCCCGGTTTTGGGTTTGTCTTTTGTTTGATGCATCACAGGATGAATCCGGGCATAGGCTGTGACATAGAGCGATACAAATATGAAGAAACATGTTAAGGTTGTCATGTTTGTTGTTTAACGTAATTGGTTTCTAATGAATTATGAAAAAAATATGGGAATTGGAATGTGGTTAGGAGTTATAAGGATGTAAATAAACTTAGGGCTGAATTAACAAATGACTAAAGATAAGGGATTGGTTAGGAGAAACATATGCCTTAAATTGCGAAAAACATATGGTTTATACCATTTACACTTGCATAATTACCGTTTACACCTTATTGATTTAAGTGATTACCTTTCTAAAAAAATATGTTCTTTATTTAAAGCATGATTTTGATATATGATGTGTTATACAAATTCAATATATTGTTGTGATATGTATAGTTTTATCTATGTTTTGATGTCAACTATGTCATGACCGAATCGTATTTGGTGTAAAACATTGATAAAACATGGCTCAGTTTTTAATAAAATTTATATTGAAATGCGATTAAAATTAAATGTATTGCAACAGTTTTTTTTTTTATTTTTATTTATACAAACCTGCTTCTTTAGTGATGAATCTAAAAGAAAAGTTAAAAGGTAGTACGGTGTTAAAATTAATATCACTTTTATATTTTTATATCTTTTACTTAAATTTGGTCTTGATAACATTTTCTAGTTAATGTTTTTGTTTGTTTTGTGAGGATGGACTGGTTGAGGCCCAGGTGATTGTTGATAAGTTGATAAGCCCAGTTTGTGAAGCAGATTGTGAGCCCTTGGGTGTTGCTGATTGTCAAAGTCCAGAAGGCCCATAGCCCAGCTCCTAAGCTGCTGAGGCTTGGGTTTATGGTTATTTGGATTGCCAACGTGGCATAGATAAATGGCTGAGATTAAATGTTGTTGTGTTTCTTTGGCATTGATTAACGGATATCTTTAGCTTGGGTGTGCTTGTTACCGAGCCTCCCTGATGCCTATATAAAGACCTTCTCGAAAAGAGTTACCAGTTTTGACGAGTTGTTATCTTTTCGTGTCTTGTCTCTTTGTTCTCTCTGTTATTAGGGTTTGTATCAGATCATCAGTCAATGATCGTTGTAGTCCTGTTACCTGAGATCATCAGTCAATGATCTCAGCTTAGAGAGTGTTTGTTAAAGATCATATGTTAATGATCTAAGTTGTGTTAGGGTTTGATTCTTGTTTGGTCAAATATCTTGTTCTTGTTTCTTTTGTATTTAGTCTTTCCGGTAATAAAAGTATTCAGTTGTTTGTTCTTGATTACCATATTTTGACATGGTATCAGAGCCATAAGGCTCAGATCTGTTCGTCTTCCGCTCACATTAGGGTTTCACTTGGTGTTCTAGAGTTCTTGGGGTTGATCGTCTGCAGATCGTGTGGTTTCTGGAAAAGAAGATAATCCATTCGTTTATCCTAGATCTGAAGTTCATCGTCGGATCTAGGGTTTGAAGATAATCTGAAAGGGATTGGATGTGGATTTCTCTGGAAGCTTTTTTCTCTGCTCTCTGACTCGTAATCCTAAGTGAAGGTTACGAGTTACGAGTTTTTAGGAGAAACCTTAACTTGGGTTCTTTCTGGTGAGATTGTTCCATAATTCTTGTTTTTACATTTGTTTGAGTCTAGGAACATTGACTGGGTTAGGGGGACCGGTGTTGGCTCAACTACTTGTGTGTATTGTGGTATTGATTTGATTCAATGTTGTATAATCAGTCATTTGTGAGTACTTGTTGGTGTGTATAGGTAGATACAAACTCCCCTGTTAAGACATGTCCAGGCACCCTTGAGTGATGAACCTGGAATCTTGACATTGACAGGCTTCGTTTGTTGCATACTTGAGTACTTTTCATTTGGTTGATTTATACCTGTTCTTGACCTTTTCTTGTTTTGTGTATATTGTTTTGTGCTAGTTGTTACGATGTCAAATAATGATAATGATGATAACAGTAGTACTAGTGAAGGCAGAGAGAGACTTGGTGGGGTTACTTTAATTAGTAAACTCGACTCAAGTGATCCTCTCTATCTTCATGCTAGTGACTCTGCTAATCTCACTATCATTAGTGTAAAACTTAAGGGCACTGAAAATTACTCTATTTGGTCTAATGCTATGATCCTAGCTTTACAAGTTAAGAATAAGTTAGGATTTGTTAATGGTGAATGTGTTAGGTCTACTGATGATCCTGTGTTAGGAAAACAGTGGGATCGTTGTAACTCTGTAGTTCTTACTTGGATTCTTAATTCAATATCAGAAAAGTTGTATATGGGTCAGGTTTATTCAAAACTTGCATCTGATGTTTGGAAAGACCTAAAAGATACATATAATAAAATAGATGGGTCTGTCATATTTGATACATATCAAAAGATTAATCATTTTAATCAAAGTGGTATGACAGTTGTTGAGTATTATCATAAGTTGCATATTATGTGGCAATATCTTGATCAAATCTTGCATATTCCTACTTGTACATGTGACGCATCTAGGCAGTTTAATGATTTCAGTCACTTAATAGAACTAATGCAATTCTTAATGGGGTTGGATAATGTGTACAGTGTTGTTAGAACTAATCTGTTAATAAGGGATCCTTTACCCACAGTAAAGGAGGCCTTTGCTATTGTGTCAAGAGAAGAGTCACATAGGAACTCCAATGTTACTGTGTCAAAAGATCTAGGTCCAATTATGGGTTTCTTTGCAAAAACTAATCAAGCCATATATACTAGGAAAAAGAATGCTAGAATCAGCAATCAAAATCCTAATGTTAAATGTTCTCGCTATGATAAGGTAGGACATATTGTGGATAAATGTTTTGAAATTATAGGATACCCTCCTTGGATGAAAAACAAAGTTGGTTTTAATAAAAGAAATGTGACAAGTAATAATGTTACTAGTGATGCTTCTCTTGATACTGTTAATAAAAGTTCTGTAAGCACTTTGACTGCTGATCAGGTATCTTAGTTACTAAGCCTGTTGAACAAGAAGAATGATTAAGGTACAACTAGCTGCAACTCTGCAGGTAGGTCATGTAACTTTTTTTTGTTCTGCTAGTAACTCTAAACCTGTCTTTTCATTTTCTAATGTGCATTCCTTGTTTAGAAAGTTAGGCTAGATAACTGATTCTGGGGCTAATCAACACATGGTTATGAATGCTAATTATGTAATAAATAAAATTAATGTTAGTGACTTAAACATAAAGGTTAATTATCCTAATGGCACTAGTGCCAAAGTTACTGATATAGGAGATGTCAAATTAACTGATGAGGTCACTTTATATGATGTTTTTGTTGTTCTTAATTACTGTGTGAACCTAATATTTGTTCATAAGTTTGCTAAAGATAGCAAGTTAGATGTCTTGTTTAATGAATCAAACTGTTATATACAGGATTCTTTAACCAAGAAAGTCATAGTGACTGGTAGTCAAGTTGATGGTTTATATTTCTGTGGTGAGTCTTCTATGTTTTCTGGAATTTGCTGTAATAGTTTTGAAATGACAAACTTATGGCATGCTAGGCTAGGTCATCCTTCAAACATTGTTTTAAAAGTATTAAAAAATGATATTAAAATCAATGTTTTGAATAATGATAGTCATGAACCCTGTGATGTTTGTCATAGATCTAAACAACATAGAGAACCATTTCCACTTAGTGACCATAAAAAACCTTGTCTTGGTGAACTAGTTCACTTAGATGTATGGGGTTCTTATAGGGTAAAAAGTAGAGAAGGCTTTAGATATTTTTTGACCATAGTTGATGACTATACCAGGTCTGCTTGGGTATATTTAATGAGATTTAAAGATGAAGTTTTTGATAATATAGTACACTTTTTAGCAATTATTAAAAATCAGTTTAAGAAGAATGTCAAAATTTTTAGAAGTGACAATGCTACTGAATTTGTCAACTCTAAAATGAAAGATTTAATAATTAAAAATGGCATTTTACATTAGACTTCATGTGTACATACACCTCAACAAAATGACATAGTTGAAAGAAAACATAGACATTTGTTGAATGTTGCTAGAGCATTACAGTTTCAAAGCAATTTGCCTGTGTCTTTCTGGTCTGAATGCATTCTTACTACAGTTTATCTTATTAACAGGACTCCATCCTCTGTGATAAATGGTAGGTCACCTTATGAGGTCATGTATGGTTTTAAGCCCTCCTATGAAAAACTTAGGGTCTTTGGATGCTTGTGTTATTGTACTGTCTTAAACAATTCTGATAAGTTTGATGTACATGCTAATAAATGTGTTTTGATTGGTTATTCAAATGAAAAGAAAAGTTATAAACTTTGGAATTTAGATTTAAAACAAATTGTTTTGTCTAGGGATGTAAGATTTTATGAGTCTATCTTTCCATTTAAAGAACCTAAAATTTCAAAAGAAACTGATCCTAATGACTATCTAAACATAGACCAATTAAACTTTTTTGACTTATTTGAGACAACTAACAACACAAGTTCTATTGATCCTGATGGTACCGACGATGAACAGAGGGCAAATCAAGATCATGATTGCCATGAGTCTCGGCAACCGGTTGTCAATCTGGATACTACTCTTGGTAAGGCTGAGGATCAGCAACCAGATAGTCTAGTTGACAACAGAGGTAGGGATAAGGATAGCAGGTCAGGAAATGATGAATTTAACAACTCTGGGGGACATTCATCATCAGCAGATCATCCAACTGTTGTTAGAAGATCTACTAGAAATGTTAAACTTTCCCAAAAAATTTAGTGATTATATTGTTGAAGGGAAGGTTAAGTTTGGTCTTGAAAAGGTTGTAAATTATTCCAATCTTTCTGTTGATAACTTGTGTTTTACCTCTATGTTAAATAAGAGTAGTGAACCCAGCTTCTATTATGAAGCTTGTAAAGATAAAAATTGGGTTAATGCTATGAATGAAGAAATAGAGGCATTAAACAGAAATGATACATGGGATGTTGTTGAGTTACTTAAAGATAGGAAAGCTATACGGTGTAAATGGATTTATTAAATAAAGTATAAGTCTAATGGTGAAATTGATAGGTATAAGGCTAGACTAGTAGCAAAAGGGTATAGTCAAAGAGAAGGGTTAGATTTTGATGAAACTTTCTCACCAATGGTTAAAATGATCACTGCTAGATGTGTTTTAACCATTGCTGTACAAAATAGTTGGTCTATATATCAATTGGACATCAATAATGCTTTCTTATATGGTGACTTATTTGAGGATGTGTATATGAAGCTACCTGAAGGGTACTTTTCTAAGGATGATAACAGAGTTTGCAAACTTAAAAAGTCCTTATATGGACTTAAGAAAGCTCCTCGAATGTGGAATACTAAGTTAGTTAGTGTTCTGTTTGAGCTTGGCTTTGTGCAAAGTAAATGTGATCATTCTATGTTTGTGATGTCTTCTAAAGACATTTTCTCTGTGTTACTTGTATATGTGGATGATATAATCTTGACTGGAAATAGTAGTGACTTTATAGATTATGTCAAGTCATTTTTCAAAACTAAGTTTTTAATCAAAGACTTGGGTCCCTTAAAGTACTTTTTAGGAATCGAAGTGTTAAAAAATGATAGTGGTTTGTGTTTAAGTCAAAGAAAATACTGTCTTGAACTTTTGGTAGAGTATGGATTAACTGGCTGCAAACCTGTAAAGTGTCCCATTGAACCAAACCATGTTATCACTAACTTGTGTAAAAAAGAAAGTGAACCATTGGTGGACATAACAGGTTATCAAAGGCTTGTAGGTAAACTGATTTACGTATCTCATACTCGGCCAGACATCACCTATTCGGTGCATGTCTTAAGTCAGTTCATGCACAAACCAACTAAAGCACACTTCTTGATGGCTATGAGAGTACTAAGGTATCTAAAACTAGCTTCTGGTAAAGGAATACACATTTCTAAAGGTCTTGATCTTAGTCTTTATGGCTATGCTGACTCAGACTGGGCAAAATGTGTTGAAACCAGGAAGTCAGTTACAGGATACTGTATTTTTTTAGGGAACTCATTAGTGGCTTGGAAAAGTAAAAAGCAGTCCACCATTGAACAGTCTACAGCTGAATACCGGTCCATGTGTACTGCGACATGTGAAATAATGTGGTTGATCAATCTGTTAGCAGAGCTAAATATCAAGGTTAGTCTTCCTGTTAAACTGTATGGGGATAACTCTACTGCTCTTGCAATTACAGCAAACCCAGTCTTTTATGATAAAACGAAAGATTTTGAGATAGACTTATATTTTCTAAGAGATCAAATAAGTAAAGGTTGTATCTAAACTGAAAAAATTCAAAATGAGAAACAAATTTCTGATATCTTTACAAAAGGACTTGGAATTTCTCAGCATGAACAAATTTGTTCATGGTTGAATATGTTAGATGTTTTTGGGTATAAAAGTGAGGGGGTGTTAAAATTAATATCACTTTTATATTTTTATATCTTTTACTTAAATTTGGTCTTGATAACATTTTCTAGTTAATGTTTACTTAAATTTGGTCTTGATAACATTTTCTAGTTAATGTTTTTGTTTGTTTTGTGAGGATGGACTGGTTGAGGCCCAGGTGATTATTGATAAGTTGATAAGCCCAGTTCGTGAAGCAGATTGTGAGCCCATGGGTGTTGCTGATTGTCAAAGTCCAGAAGGCCCATAGCCCAACTCCTAAGCTGCTGAGGCTTGGGTTTGTGGTTATTTGGATTGCCAACGTGGCATAGATAAATGGCTGAGATTAAATGTTGTTGTGTTTCTTTGGCATTGATCAACGGATATCTTTAGCTTGGGTGTGCTTGTTACCGAGCCTCCCTGATGCCTATATAAAGACCTTCTCGAAAAGAGTTACCAGTTTTGACGAGTTGTTATCTTTTCGTGTCTTGTCTCTTTGTTCTCTCTGTGATTAGGGTTTGTATCAGATCATCAGTCAATGATCGTTGTAGTCCTGTTACCTGAGATCATCAGTCAATGATCTCAGCTTAGAGAGTGTTTGTTAAAGATCATATGTTAATGATCTAAGTTGTGTTAGGGTTTGATTCTTGTTTGGTCAAATCTCTTGTTCTTGTTTCTTTTGTATTTAGTCTTTCCAGTAATAAAAGTATTTAGTTGTTTGTTCTTGAATACCATATTTTGACACACGGGCTAAACAATTTTGTTCATGCTGATACATAAAGCAAAGGAAAAAAGATTGCGCTAAAATGTACTTCGCGGACTATCCCTCAACTCATGCTAGATCCGCACCTTATCCTCTCAGATACAATGCCATACAATTGTATAAACTGTGTAGGTGAGCTTAAAGGTAATATTAATGTTTTTTTATTAAAGTTTCCACAATATTTTTATGAGGTTTAATTTATTTTTCCGTCTGTTTTAGAGTTATTATATTGTTGCCAAATTTTTGTGTTTTGTTATGTGTTTTATTAAGTTTTCACAACAAAACTGAGATTGGTTCAAATATGTTGAAGTTTGAACCAATAACAGATCCAAAACAATGTTTACCAAAATCACATTGAATTGTGTGTGATGAATGAAGGTCACTCTTCGTATATTACATAAAACTAGTGGAAAATCCACGCGTTGCTGCTGGACGGTTAAAATAAATATTTTTTTTTGAACAATGCACAAGCGTAGCTGTGTTAGCCCACCAAGTTGTAGGAAAAGTGTAAAAACATACTGTCTTCCTTCTATTGTCTTTGAATGCAAAACGATGTATATGAAATAACCAAAAAAGTTTTATTAGCATTTAGGCTTACTTGTGTGATATTGAAATTACAAAATAAACCTCAATATATTTGCTTTTAGTGTGCCATTTACAAGAAAACTTTGTTACAATCAACTGTCAATAGATAATTGTGCATCTTGCTCAGCCTTGAGGACAGAGTTATCAACATCTGCTTCTGTGTCACCAACACACTCATCAATCTTCTGCAAAGCAAAACAGATTCTTGTAAAGATGAGTTAATTTTTAATATAAACCTAAAATTTGGTTATGCAGTTTACCTTCTTAGATTCCATTTCTTGACGCACATCAAGTTTCTTTCTAGCACTTCGCTTCCTGATACCTGATAGTTGTTGTTAGTGAAATTAAAGGATTATGATTGATATGATATTGATAGTGATGAATGGGTGTTATAAACTCTTTACCTGCCCCGAGCTATATACAGTTTGTAACCGATTGAAGGAGAAACCTTTGTGAGGAGAATCACTTTAACGCATGAATGAACATAATAGGAAAACAAGTAGCGTGATTATCTTCTAGAGGCATTTAGGGAAGAAAAATGGTAAAATTTAGAAAATTGTAAAGCAGCCCTTGGTACCATCTTAACTTTGGACAATTTGGACATATTTGCACATGCCTCATCCTTTATAATGTAGTATAGATATAAATAATAATAATAATAAATATGTAACACATATATTTCTGTTTTCTCACCCACCACTACGTCAGAATTTCTAAAAACTTTTACCCCAGTTGTTCCAAATGATTATGATTGAACAAAATTTTAATTGGATTCATTCTAAACTTCTGATTTGATTCCCAAATAACATTCTATTTCTTGAGTCTAATTACTATATAATAATATATGTGATTTTATAAACGTAGGCTTTAAAAAACATGAAGTTTTGATTCATAATATAATAATTTAAGATGCTTTCAAAATTTAATAAATGACTTTATGAATTTTGTTTCAAAAACAGAATCCTTCAAAAAAAATTGATAACTTTTATATAAAAGGTATTTAAATTTATTAATAATTTCTTTAACATGGAATAATGAATTACATAAATAGCAAGGAGCATTCAACCATTTCATTCAATTTCACAAAAAAAAAAATGTACAAGTTGCTTTTGCAAATAAAGGTAGTATTGGAAGAATTTTCATGACATCTTGGGTGTGAAGCAAGGAACTCTTCATATGCCATCTTAACTTTGGACAATTTGGACACAGTTGCCCATGGCTCTTCCTTTATAATGTAGTATAGATATAGATAAGCTAGTATTGGATATTTGATGACACCTAAAACCGTGGTGCGGTACCCAACGTTTATGGCCCTCTAGGAGGAACCGAAATCCCCTATTATCGATTTATCTATCCAAAGAATAAGAGGAAAGAGGAAATGAGTTTTGAGACATTAACATGATGTTGATCCACAATCAAGATTGGGTATCCACGTTATAATTCAATATACTAAGGAGCTGTTTGGGAGCCTCTGAATGGTCATTAAGAGGCTATGTCTGAGTAGTTCATAGTCTTTTAATGGTTAAGATGTAATCCTAAGTCTGAATGGTTAAAATATATCATCTTAATGGTTGCCTCTTAATAATTCAGACTTAAGGTTACCTCTTAACCATTCAGAGCCATTGGCAATAACGAACCAAACCAACCCAACTTCGATCGTGGACCATAATAAATCACAAAGGCTTCGCTTTGTCAACCTGGAAATAAAAGAACGTGTCTTGAAGGTGTTAACAGATACTGGGGCTAGCGATAACTTTACGTCACCAAACATATCTAGAAGACTCGGTTTAAGGACCACGACACACGAAGGTTGGATCAAAGCTGCTAACGGAAAACCCGAACCGATAGAAGGAATAGCATGGGGCGTGAAGGCTAAGATTGGAACCTAGACTGGCAAGCTACACTTCTCGATTATACCAATCAACGACTATGACATCGTGCTCGGGATGGACTTCTTTTAAAAAGAACGAGCAGTTCCAGTAACTTTTATGAACACATTATACATCATCAAGGAAGATAAAGTACACACCGCAACCTTGGTGCCGGACACAAAGAAACGAGGCAAGACCTTATCAGCCATAAATTTCATGAAGTCTCTAGGAAATCACGAGGAGGACGTTGCGAATTTAGGTGGGGAGGATGTCACAACCCGCCAAAATTCAGCACTAAATTTTCAGCTTCTAGACTTTTCCGAGGCCATCTAGTCGAATCTAGAGCCACCTAGAAGTTACCAGAACAACCCACAACCTTCCAGCAACCATGGAGCATATTTAAGCTTCAAGAATCAACCAAGAAGGGCCTAGAAAATGACATAAAGGGCTGCACAAAACAACCCTAAAGTGTAGCCAAAGAAGTCTCTAGATTCCTCAAGATTAACCTCAAAATATCAAGATATTTTCATAGATCTTTCTAGAAAGTATCTAGTCGATATTTGTATATATCGATCTAGACTTAGAACAATCTAGATAATCTATGTACTAGTATAAATAGGTCATTTGGGGTCTCATTTGAGACATCCCTTGCAACTTGTAAACCATCAACACTTGTAAACTTTATTAGTGCAATACAAAGTCCTTTACTTGTAAAACTTGTGATCAAATATTTACAAGCTTCTTACTTGTAACCAGTGTTGTAAAAGGTGGGCTAGGCGGTCGCCTAGGCGCCGCCTAGTCCCTAGTCGACCATCAATATAGGAATAAGGGGCTAGTCGAAGTTTTGGGCGTTTTGGCCATTAGGCGAGCCTAGGCGGTGGTTTTTTTATTTTTTTTAATTACTAATTTTTTCTAAGTTTTTCTTAGTATTATGTGTATATATCTAATTATTTCTATGTATTATGTGTATATATCTTAACATATTTTCAAAAAACACCTAAATTTGTGTGTGTGTGTGTGTGTGTGTGTGTAAATATATATATACACACACTAGGTGGAATCCCGTGTGAAAACACAGGAAGTCTATATCATTTATTGCTGACCAATAGATTGGCTGCAGATTATCCACATGTATCCATCAACTATATTCCACTTTCAACAAATGATGATTTATAATATACATTATATTAACATCCACCCAAACAAAACCAAAGGTTGTATACTGCTTCACATTCATACACCAGATTAAAATCAAATCAGAGCTTTGCTAGCAACCGGCTTGAAACCGACTTTGCATCTTTCACATCTGACTCACAAGCTACATGAGGAACATCTACGGCCAGAGAGCAATTAAAGAACCCGTGTGGCTGCACAAAATACAATACAATCAGAGTTTCGCTAACAACCGGCTTGAAACCGATTTTGCATCTTTCATATCTGACTCACAAGCTAGTAAGCTACAGGAGGAACATCTACGGCCGGAGAGCAATTAAAGAACCCATGTGGCTGCACAAAATACAATACAATACCACTTTTACTGGAATTTAGAAGAATTATCAAATACAATTTGGCCAAATTTTGGGTTGATCAAGTTCCCCATGACTGGTATTCAGAACATAATTTAGTGTTAAACTATAAAAATTAAAAATTTATAATCTAATTGATCAATGAGTTACCTCAATGAATTAGTCAATCAACATGGCTCCCATATTCTCACTGATATGTAATTGTTGGCTTATATAGTAAGATGAAATCAAGCTACAATTCTGCATAGAATTAGATTTAAAGCCACTCAGTTTGATTAGAGTCAAATTTTTTTAGCAACAAGAAAGTGAAAGCAATTCATACAGTTTGACCGTTTTACAAAAAGTCAAGTTGACTAAAACTCCCAATTTGTTTTTATAACATCAATAAAATCAAACTAAATCACATATTTTGACTTCCTTTTTTTGGCTAATAACCAATTATCAGCACAACTAACATAAAACCTTTAGTTAGTCCTAAAAGTTCATCCAAATCCAATCAAAAGGAGGTTAGTGGAGGAATGATAATCTACTCGTACCCTTGCCGGTGGAGCGACCACTAAAGGATCGGAAGACTGTTAAATAAAACATCTGATAATGTGCCTTTTATATACAATCCCGAATGATGTTGAACCAATTACATTGCTGAAGTATTCACGAGCTGCTTCGAGTTTTGATCTCTTTAGCTTTGGAACCCCTGAAATTATGTAAATGTAAAAACTGATCTACCTTTTCTATAAAATATTTATTTTGTAAAAAAAATCAAGGAAAAAGGAACAAGTCAAAGTTGGCAACTTAATCCAACCTTCAGTTACCTCTTTTAATCCAAATCTAGTTCAAATTGTATCCCAATTAGCACATGGATCGTGATTAGTGGAACACGTGTTCAAGTTTTTCAACAATTAGTCTGCTACATGTCAAGATTACGAAACCAAATGCTTACCTTTTTCCAGTTTTACCCGAAGCAACATCTGTTTTAGTAGCAACATCTGTTATAGCAGCAACATCTGTTATATCCGCAACATCTGTTTTATTAGCAACATCTGTTTTATCAGCAACATCTGTGAGCTGTGGATTGGCACCTTGTGACGTAGATGCAAGAAAATTCAAATCTGTCTCAGCCAACAGATAGTTCTCTTTAGCAATGCCAACCGACTAAGCAGCCTTTTCCATTTGACTGTGTTCTCCAAAGCCGTCGCTGTTTTATTTTCAAAAAAGGATATGTTTTAAAAGTTGTAAGCTAACCAAAAAAAAAGTTGCTAGCGACTTTAAGTGCACTGTTTTAGTTGTTAGAGACTAACATATAATCAAATGTTTGTCTTTTGACTAAGGCATCTGGACTCTTGTTGAAAATAGAAAACCTCTATAATGTTGTTCCAATAACATTTAGCCATGATTGAAAACTCACATCTCATTGATGGTAGATTTTAGGTTCAGATTTGTATTCTTTGCTTTTGACTATGAAGAGGCAGCTCTCCAGCTGAGGTTTGCATATACCAAACACACGTGTGCTTTATTAATATGTATCTATCTGCTTTCCTATAATTGCTAGTTTTTGCTATATCTAGGACTGCTGTGTCAAGAAAGGTCTTGTTAATGAATTGTGTCAATGATGCATATAGGGAGCAGCTGAAACGAACCTCAATTACCATGGCTGTGTCGTAGAGTATCATCACTGCATTAGTCGACTTATCGCTTAGAGCGCCACTGACGCAATACCTGAAAAGGATCAAAATTTTCTGATTAGTTTTATCTGTGTACCAAAAAATAAGGTGAGTCGTCTGCTTAATTAAGTGATGGTATAAATAGTAAATGTGTGTAGTTAGTTGTTTGCTTACAAATTATGAGATGCAACCACATCATCTATATGCCCAAATCCTACTGTTGTGTTTATGTATTATTTCATGTTAGATTGTCATCAAACAATTACATGTTTGGTTTATATTAACTGGTCATTAGTCTTACAACATCTCTTTATTTGCACATTAATACAACTTTAACTGCAATTTAATTATATAACTCTCATGTTTTCATAAGTAGTTTCCAATAATCCCAAGAATTTAGACATGCATGGAACACATAAATGATTAGTTTAAAATTCTGGAATTACACATAAATCATCTTGCATAGTGGTTACTAAGTTGATCGAGTCACATACGCATCTCACAAATCATATCACATTAGTTTAACTATATTACCAGCAAGAGTTATGACTGATGTGGACCAAGATGAACAGATCTGGTATTCAGGAACATGTATAGACTTATCTCCAAATATTTCCACCACTGGCTCCGCCACCATCTTCAACCATAACACCAACTCGATTCATCTCCTCTAATGTTGACCATTGTGGTTTCAGTACACATCAACCAAATACTTTATTTTATTCAGCATATCAGAAAAACAAATATAACAGCAACAGTGATAAATAAATCAAAACCCTAAGAAACCAACCAAACAACAAAGGAATCAATTCAAAACGAATGGAAGGCCCAACTCATTTATAGGATGAACAGAGCCATGGTTGAAGATTGAAATTCGAAGAAACTTGATCATGCCGATGACGGAGATGGAGTACAAAAGAAAGCAACAAAAAGGGACTATTCTGATCAAAGGCTATGCTATTATTGCCGTACTTGAGGACACTTGATTTAGAATTGTCACATAAAGGAACGTGATGAGGCTGAGAAGTTAATTAGACAAGCAATGAACGAGGGCCTTTCACAATCTAATCAAGATCATCCGACTACACCGAAGAATATATCCTCCCAGGAACCGAATATGGTTTATGGGATGATGTATGGTATGTCAACAACACTCTTAAAAATCACTTTACGGGATCATTGAATGATTTCTCTAGAATAAGGAAATCATATGGAGTATAGACTAGGCTTAAGAATCATGTGTTTTTCATTAAAGGGATTGGTGAAGTTTGTTTAAATGTAGATGATAAAATCAATGTTTTTAGTGTATATTGCACACCCGGTCTCGACCGTAATCTATTGTCTCTAACCAAATTGAGACAATAGAGTTTTGTGGTTTCGATTAAGGGGCATAAATGCACTATTGAACCTATGTTTAAGGAAAAGATGAGTGGGCAGAAGGATGATATACGGACTGAGAGTAAGGAAGAAAGAAAACAATCATGCTTGAACATCTTAGGGGATGATAAGTCCCAGGAAGAATTCAAGAATGATTACCTTAATACTATGTTTGATGAATTGTCCCTAAGTGTGAATGATGAGTATTATAATGTGAGAAAGGAAGTGGGTGCACTAAAATTTAACCGTTGGTCCGATTGTATGAGGCTTCTAGATTCAATAGCAGATTTAAACAAATATTGGATGTATAGAGATCTATTGAAGGATCCATTCACTAGCATGATTGAATGGTTTTTGAACCACTATTTGCATATCCCAAATCAACCAACACCGCCTGTGATGGAGAAAGAAAAAAATCTTGAATTATATGATCTATATGCAATAGTGTGTCATTTGCATGTATCCCGGGCTTTATCGTATTTACATTCATAGTCCTCGTACTTTGACCGTTCCGAATTTTAATAAAAAGTTCAATTTCGTTAGTCGTTACATCTTTGTTTGGTTGTATTTCGTCGTTAATCGTAATTGTGCAATGGATCGTAATTTAAACATGCCATGTTTTGGCGTTTAATCGAATCTTATCATTTTACTTTTAATTGTGATTATTTATACACATTTTTATATATTCAAACGCAAATAAACTTATTGAAAGAATATGAGAAAACGTTAAAGTTTTAAGTTGGTAAGTTATGGAAACATAAAGAAGGTTATATAATGTTATAAAAAGTTATAAAAAATAATAAGTTTTTAAGTTTTAAAAACTTTTAGTTAGTTAAAGTTAACTTTAGTTAAGTTTTAGAAAAGAAAACTTAACCAAATCATAATATATTTAACAAAACTAACTTGAGGGACCATTTCTGCCAATTGACAAAAGTTTTAAAAAGTCTCTTTCCCTCTCTCTCTTAGTCACGCATTTTGGGTCAGGATTCCGGTAGGAATCCGGCCGATCTCCAGTGACGCCTTAAAGCCCTTTATTGATCGATTTAACATGATTTTATTATTGGCATACGTTTCTTCACTTCAAATGTATGATTCCCAAACATAAAAACCACACTTATCACGTTAATTATTGACTTTGAATCTGGGTTTAAAGTTGAAACAGCTGGAAAACTTTAATTGAATTGAAGTGCGTCTTTTAATCAACCAATATATAAACCGATCATATCATTAGCTTTCTGCACTCATTCTCATCGCAAACCCGCAAAGATCCACACCAAAACGCGTCCAGAAAGCTCTCAATTTAGTTTATTAGTTTCGAATTCTTGCACTCCATTTACGAGCCTCGTTCGTGTTTGTAAGTCTAAACTATTGATGCCGTTTTGTTATGTTATCATCGTACTTTAAAAGCCCTATATAATCGAACATTAATCTTGTCGAATTGATGTTATAGAAATCTAGGGTTAGGGTTTGGATTTTGGGGAAGAAGATGGTTTAGGTTATTTTCTTAAATATTTTTGAAATCTAAATTCATCAATATAATTGCCTATAGTGGAGTGGTTGTATGTGTGTGTGAATCAGGGAGGACCAGGTTCGAGTCTCCCAACCTGCGTCCCATTTTTATATTTTTTTTTTGAAATTCTATTATATATATATATAACACACACACACATTAATCTTATAATATTCATAGAAAATTCATTTTTGCTCCAAAAATCATGAAAATTTAGGTGTAGTTTCTGGTTAACTCATAGAAAATTATCATATTTTTATTTTCTAGAAAATGTCTTATTTTAATAATTTTTAATCTAAATTTTAATCATATATAATTTATTAAAAATTCATTTTTAATGATTTTAATCTCAAACTTTTTGGGAAATTATTTCTAAGCATGATGAACTGAAATAAAAATTATTGGTTGAGAAAACAATTATTTTTTTATGTTTTTCTTATTTTTAATCATTTAAATATGATTGAAATTCACTAAATCGGTTTTAAATGCAAATAAATTGAGAAAAATTATGAAAAAATTATTTTCACTATTTTACCTTAGAAAGTAATTATTTTTCACAAAAAGATTATTTTTGAAACATATCATATATTTTAGTTGTATTTCTGCTTATTTAGAAATAATAAATCATTTGTTAATTCACAATATTAAAAATCTGTTTTATAAATGTAATTTCTATAAAAACAGAAATATGTTCATATTTTAAAGTCATAATCATCTTTTTTTTAATCATTTTTGTAATGTATAATTATTTTGATTCTTTATAATTATTCTATTTATTTACATGTTTAGTTAAAATAATTAACTAAATTCTTTTGTCTAAATTATTGGAATATTTTTAATTAAATATTTAATTGATAATAATTAGAATGCCTAATCATGATTATAGACTTTAATTGTACTAATTTTGAGATACATATTAATTCAATTATCGTAAAAACTGTAATTCTCCAAATCGACTTAGCAAATCCTAATACTTTTATTCTAGATGCTTTAGACTTTTAAGTTATTGTCCCTCATTAGTAGGTTGTGTTTTTCGGAATTCCCAAGTTTTATCTTGTCACGAGTTTTGTTTGGATTTATTGCGCTGACTAAAACTGTGAGTATACTTATCCCATTTTTGTGTTCTTACACTTTTGGTGTAAAACATGTACATCGATGAAACTTACACTTGCACATAGTCATAAACATTCTTACATACAATTCATATACGTGTTATGCTTTGAATTCTTGTGATTTATGCTTAAACATAAACGTAGTATACTGGTAATCGTTACATATTCATAAACATATTCATAAACGTAAACTTAGTCATATACCTTTGGGAGCCTAGTGAAAAGTACCTATGCATGTGAGGAAGGAAAGTACATATGCGTGTGGGAAGTCCTAAGTCCCGCCTAGTGGAAAGTACTTATGCATGTGAGAAGGAAAGTATCTATGCGTGTAGGAAGTCCTAGGTCATTCTTAGTCTTTGTCATCATAGAGGTTAGATAGTCTTTGCCATTATAGAGGCTAGATTTTGACTCATATTGTGTGCTTACATGTTTATCATATTTGCCTTGAATGAATCATAACACATGAATTGTAAATCTTTTTTTTTTTAAACTTATATTATACTAGAAGTTTGGTGATGTCTCGTAACGTATTTTAAATTGTTTTCAATTTTAGCCTTATATATTCCATTTCTTATCATACTTAATGTCAAAATCTTCATATACCTTATAATTATTTCATGTTTTCCCAATATATATTGGTTTCAAGAGAATTATGTCAAACATGAGTCTTTAGCAAAAACCTTAATGGTTTTGTTTGTTAAATTTATGCAGTCGAAGATCGTGTTGAAGACACCGGTTAGAACATTATTTCTTGGATGAATATGTATTTATATTTTAATTTATTTTGTAAACGGTATTATATAATTGAATTTCCTACAAGCAAAGAGAGTATCTTACAAAGTATAGGGTACCAGTGTCCTTAAAGAAGAAATCACAATTTTCAAAGTAAAAGTTGAAATTCCAAAGAAGATGATCCGCCATTGGCGGATCTAGGATTTATCGTCAGGGGTGCATAATATGGGGAATGTTACAGCAGGACATATCCAAACTGTCAAGTAAAAAACTTATATCAAAACATAGAACAAAAATGCCAACTCACAAATTTTGGTTGTCAACCAAACAACAGTAATAAACATTTTAACTGCACCTAAATTTGGGTTGTCAAAGCATCTAACCTCATAAGTCACGACTAGTAGATGCAAATTCAAACATTCACAAAGTACAATCTGAGAATTTTTTTCAATATTAGGCAATTTTGAAAATGGAAGAGTGTTTATGGGGTTAAATGAAAAAAAAAAGTGAAAATGGGTAGGTCTTGTATTGGTTCAACGACCATCAATTTTTCTTCAAGGTCTTGCCTTGGTTCAGCGACCTTCAATCAATGTTGCTGTTCAGTTCCATGGGCTTTCAAGGTCGCTATTCAGACCCACGAGCTTCAACCAAGATCGTTGTTCTGATCCACAACTTCCTCCCTAGGTCGCTGGTCCAATAAGTGAACTTCAGGTTTTTGTTTTTTGTTTTCACGTGAAGGCTGCATGTAATTCTGGTTTTAAAAAATTTTTGCAGGTTCACGTGATGCATTCAAAATGGAGTGAATTGATGTAGGTTGATAGTGTTTTGTTAGTGTGTGTATAGGATACCATGCAAGACTAATAGGTCTAATAGTGTTTTTGCAGTGATTTGATATGTGCAGGTAATAGTGAAATGGAGATGAATCTTACAGGAATTCTGAAGTTGGACATGATTGATGATAATATTGATGTTATAAATAAAGATACAATGAGGACATCTATTAGACATTCACAAAACAATCTGCTCATCTGTTTGTCAAAGTGTTTTGTAGTTTGGGTATTTGAAAACAATTTCTTTCACAATTGTTTATGGTTGGTTATCACTTTGAATCTTTTTCTGAAAAAGGAGGTATGAATTACACCCGGGTCCTCTTGTTAACGATGTGTTGTTTCTACATAATGACCATCGTGTGTTCGGTGTTTTCAATAATCCAGAAAAGTACAAGGATAGCATAAATGTGAAATGTGGTGATAGAAGCATTTGGCAACTACTTAAGAAAAACCCTGTAGGGGAACAAGTTAAAAGTATCATAGAACAAAACCGAGTTTGGTGGGATTTTAAGCTGTGGTTATCGATACGTCGACCACGCACTAATAAATGTGTTGGTCAAGCGATGGAGGCCAGAAACCCACACATTTCATCTACCAGTGGGTAAAGCGACCATCACGTTAGAGGATATTAATGTGTTGTGGGGATTACCGGTAGAGGGTGATGTGGTATCGGGTGTGGAAACTTCCATTACAGAAGCTGATGCCATAGGCTTGTGTGAAACTTTGTTCGTTTTACCCCCAGCCTACTGGTTTTCATGGGAAATCACTTCGTTCAACTTCTTTTTTGAGAGAATTAAAGAAACCATTTTATGAACTTGAATCAATGAACAAATAGTGCGTTTTTTGTGCATGTTTGATAATATATTATTTTATTGGTTGCACAATACTTCCCGATAATGCCAATAACAGAATTTCGTTACACCTTCTATGACTTTTAAATGATTTAGGAAGATGTTCACAGTACATTTGGGGTAGTGTAGTTTTAGCCTGTCTTTATAGAAACCTGTTTGATGCCACATCACCCGATGCAATAAGCATTTCTGGCCCAGCTTTCATTTTGCAAATTTGGGCATGGGAAAGAATTTGATGCATTGTGCCCGAGTCTAACCGAAATTTTGATTACACCACGCCGTTGGCAACTCGGTAATTTAGAACTTGAAACATATATTAATTGTTAGTAACAACACTTTGGAATATTAAAATGTTTCCATTGTTCAATTCTATATGTGGCAACATGGGGAATTCAACTTCACTGAGATGTTTGGTAACAATCTGGAATTCCGTCTAGGCCCACCTAAGTCAGGGTGCGACAGAAGGCATTTGTTGTTGGCCGTGTTGTTGAGCAGACATCTATACATATTGTATTTGAGGCACATATTGGATTTATGGAGCTTGTGCCTGTACAAAATGAGCACTTCCTTGTGTTCCTATATTCCTATTATAACTGGGGTTAGCTTGATTTCCTGGCTGAGGTTGGTTATAGCTAGAGCTTCTACACTCTCTAGCAAAGTGTCCCAACTTCTAACACTTGTGAAATCTCAATTTTGATTTGTCAAAACCAACTTTTGTGTTATTGTTCAGTCCTGGAAAATTTCTTCCTGACCTTTTGTAAAATTTGTTAGTTTTAATGCTTAACATGGCTAGTTGGTGCAGTATGTCCATCTCTTCTAAGTCATCACTACTGAAATTTTTTAAATCATCAAGAATGAAACACATGTTATTAGTAGTTTGGCTATTTTCTTCATTGTCATAAGCTGGATATGATCTTTCTGATGAGATCCCAGCAGTTATGCCAATGTGATCAAAAGATCCAAAATCATTTGAACAAGTTGCTGAGTCTTGTCCCAAAGGTGTTGTACTACCTGGAATATAGTCATCAGCAGTTTTACCAGAATTTTGTGACTTTTTCTTTTGATTGATTTCTCTCTCAAAAGTGAGTAATCTCCCGTGTAATTTTGTGAGTGAAAGGGAGTCAAACTCTAGTCCAGATCTGAGCACTATAGAATAAGTTTCCCATTTTTCTAGTAAAGACCTTAAAAATCTATGTAACATAGATGAGTTTGTGTAGGTCTAACCATTTAATTTTAACTCAGATATTAAAGAAGAAAATCTTTCAAATTGTTTTGTCAAAGTTTCTCCATTAACATGAGTAAAATTTTCATATTGTTGAGCCAGAATTTCTCTAATGTTTACAATCACCTCATCAGTTCCTCCAAACTGTTCTCCCATAGCGCTTTGGCACTCTCACAATGTAAGATCCCAACATATATTTCGTTTGAGAGAGCCATTGTCAACATAGAGAATGCCTTAGCATCTAACTCAAGTTTTAGGAAATCTTCATCAGAGTAGTCTTTTGGTTAGTTTGGTCTTTCAACTTTAGTTTATGGATCTGTTATTACTGGTTTATGGGGTCCATACATGACAGACCTCCAACAGCCAGTATTTTGCTGTTGTAAAGTATGTGCCACCCTTCTCTGCCAGATGTTATATTCATTTCTAACTAGCATGTGAGGCTTGTTAGCAGATCTGGTATTATGAGGGTCCATTTTTAAGAAGTTTGATTGATCAATGATTTCTTAAAGTGATGGATGTTTTGTAAAGAAAAGTGAACTTTTATCCTTTATTGAATATCAATAAGAACCTATGTTTGATTCTCAATTTGTTAGATTAATATTTGATCAGATGAACCAGTGCTCTGATACCAATTGTTGGATTAGAAAGCTTGTTTAATCACAGATTCTTCTTATGAACACTTGTTTAAGATTTATCAAAGTCAAAGCACAGCAGAATAAGTATAAGTGTTCTACGTTAAAGGTTCACATTTAACAGGAGTTATTACTCCCCCTCAGTTAATGAACTAAAGCAGTTGATAAGAGAATCAAACAATAATGAGTATAACAGTAGTAAATGCTTCAAATGATTCTCAAAATATATTAGAAATGTTACTACAAAAAGCTTTTCTAAAATAGAGGGATGAACCCATCTATTTATTGACAGATTAATACGTACAAGTGAAGTATACATAAGATTATAATAATAATACAACAGGCTGTAGCATTGGAACTTGTATATAAAGTAACTTAAACTAATATAATACTAAACTACTGAAGTTAAGGGCAGTGAGAAGCTTCTATAAGACCTGTTGATGAGTATTTCTTCAAAAGTTTGATCTTTAGTAGTTGTTCTTTAGATGTTTGTCTGGTTCATCTTCAGAACTTCTGATCTTTACTCTTCAGCACTTGTATCAGCTTCTTCGGTACTTTGTGTTCTTCTTCTTTAGTAGATTCTATACATAGCAAAATATGCAGAGAGGATATAAGACTAAGGTTCATACTGGCTTGTCAATCCTCTTTGACCCAACACAGACTAACCCAAAATAACCACCACCACATCACCACCATCTCATCGCCACCTTCCTCTTCCTTTCCTTTCTTTTTTTTTCGGCCACCAAGCACAAGACCACCAACATCCATCTTGTCCCTCCATCACATAACACAAGAAGATCCCAAGGTGTATCATCACATCATTCACATAATCCCACCTTGATTCCTTAAACACCATAATCCATACTAGATTACATTCCCAAATTAGCACAAGTGATCCCTCCTTGGAAGCTTCAAGCCGTCGCCACCCCTCCCCATATAATATTCTTTTTGTTTTCAAATACCAAGTCCTAGAATACTTGTTTAGTCATTCATATGGAGTGTTTAGCTAGCCATGGACCTACACTTTGTTTAATCAAAGTATTAGTCATTCATGCTTAATATCTTGCCAACATAATCATGGTTGTACACAAAAATGGTAAGATTTCTTGAATCACCAAGAACCATGGATGATCTCCTTCCCAAATTAACACCCACCTCTCTTCTTCGTTCCTTCCAAACCGTCGCCCCCTGTGACCTTACTAGTTCTTTTTTTAATCCTAAGACTAATCAAATCAACCCTCATTAGTCACATTATGGAAAGGAGTTAGAAGATAATCTTATGTTTAGTCACATTGTGAAGATTACACCCAACATAATCCTTTGATTAGTCAACTTCACTTGATGTGATTAGGATAACAATTCTCTTGATTTGAGGTAAATCCCTTGAAAGACTTTACACAAATGTAGTAATATTCCTTAATCCCCTTGATCCATGGAAGTTGACTTACCCAAGATGGAAGCATCCCCACTTTCCTTTCTTTTTCCCCCTCTCTCCTTCTCACTGCCCCCCCCCCCCTCTCTCTCTCTCTCTCTCAGCTCTCTTTCTCTCTTAATCTCTCTCCATTTTCTTTCCTCTATAAATAGAAGCTCAATACTTGAACCTTTTTTAGTTGCTTCACCCCTCTATTTCACTTACAAACACACACACACACTCTCTCTCTCTTAACATCCTTCTAGTTCCAAGCTATTCTTGCAAGGCCAAGAGGTATGGCCACTCATCCACTTTGTTATTTTTATTTTTCCAAACTCTAGCGTTCACCCATGTAAGAACCATAGTTATCATGTATCACACTCACTAGGAACTAGTAATAATAAAATATATATGAGTTTTACTTTATATATATATATATGTATATATATATGTATGCGTGTATTATATATAGGTATGTATGTGTGTTTTGATCTATGTATACATGTATGCTTGTATATTCTACATTTATAAGTGTGTCGGGAAATATATGTATGTATGCAAGACATGTGTGTGTGTATATATATATATATATATGTACATGATATATAATATGTATGTATGTGTATGACAAATTCATGAACATAGATATTGATGTGTATGTATGTACCAAAATGCATACATATATGGGTATGTATGTATGAGTGTAAATCTCATGGACATGAACACTTATGGGTGTGTATTGAAATACATATATATATATATATATATATATATATATACATATATATATATATGAATATGTGTGCGTGCGTATATGTGGATATGCATATACATAGGCTTGTGTGAATACATATATATGGAGTCACATATGATTTAAAGTAAGTATAACACGTTTTGTACCAAATAATAAAATGTGTTGTATAACTAAAAACATGTGTTAGAAATCAAGGTTTTGAAAAGAGGTTTTCCATATGTTAAGACATCTATTTTTTAACAATATTTAGAAAACATAAAGGTCACCAAAAGACTAAACTAACTTGCCATAAGAGATTGGGTGAACCACGAGTACCATGGACCCCTTTTAAGAGACCTAAGATGTCCATTGATGTATAGGACGTGTAGGTCGGACTCTCTAGTTTATCGGACACTTGTATTTACTAGACTTCGCATGGACTTGAGGTGAGTTTCACGGCCCCTTTTTACAGTTTTATATTTTGGGGAAAGACATGCATTGTTTACTAGTTTTAGAATGAATTCCTAGCAGAACGGTATACATGATACAATATGTTTAGAATACTCACTAAGCCCTCGTGTAATTATTTTACCGTAACCATTATCTATGGATTTAGCCATGAAACACTTGAATAGATCTATTGGTTTGACACCCCCGCTCTTGGTTAGTCGCTCTAACCCGGATACATACTAGAAAAGAGTGCTTGTATTTCTTATATAATGATACATTTCCTGCCTTTATTGTGCGATGTGTGAGGCACAACACGTCAAGGTTTGGTTATGGACTCATGATCGTTCATTATCATCTTTGTCTTAGCTAGACATTGATGGGTCATTCATGGATTTCATTAAACTTTACATTTTCAACTATTTTAAACCTATGAACTCACCGACTTTATGTTGACACAGTTTTATGCATGTTTTTCAGGTAACTAAGCTATGGATGGAACTTGGGATATATTTGGGCATTAATTCACAACTATCATCTTTTGTGTCTTCAAAACATATGATCATGTGTTCGGTTTTAAACAATATTTTGTGATGGTTGTCTTTGTTGAACAAATTTGGTATTTTTAATATTAAGTTATTTTGAATGTTTGCTCGGAACTCGTGCTTGAAAACCTTTCGTGTCGTATCCCGTGTTTCCGCCTAGGCGGGGTGTGACACTTCAGATATAGCATCGATCCAATCCAGGCGTAGGCAAGAAATACAACACCGGAAATCCGGTGTCGAAAATCTGGCGCAGAAAGGGATAAACCATAAGATCACCGAAGAGTCTATGCTCTCCACGAGATGACAGAAGACACATAACTTGGTTGGAACTGGCCACACCAAATATAATAAAGGTCATCTTCACCCATCATCTCCTTCATAACAACAGCCTAGGATTAAACTCCACCATTGTCAACTACAACTGCTCTAACTGTCACGAATGACGCGGTTTCAAATGGTAGGATGAATATTCTAAACAGCCATTGTTTCATGTAGATATAACATCGATCCAAAATAACAGGAAGCCTGATGCTGCAGAATTTTCCATCCTGCCAGGCCATGTGTGCCGAAGCCGAAGCACCCCATCAAACACATAGCATAGCCCATCCTCCTCAGTGGTGCAAACTGGATAATTAGCCGGGATACAGGCATTGACGGGATGGAAAAGGAACACTGGATTGGCTTTTCTACAGCCCCAATCCTCCCTACATCCCACCACCACTGCTACTGCCCTGAAAATAGTCTAGTCTGGGAGCCAAAAAGGAAGCCAAAGGGACTTTTCTCCAACCTTGGGGCACTCCAGCATTAATATATTTGAAATTACATGACCAGATTACCATTTAACACGTGTTATGCAACGTGCAGTTCCAAGTAATTTCATACAACCTTTTTCAAAGTTGTCGAACGCCACCATTTTTTCTTCTTCTTCATATACCTGGTACAATAACACGTTGTATGGAAAACAATCAAAAATCATGGAAAAGGATGTATATTTAGAGCATGTATGGGAAAATAATGTTGCATGTAAATCTTGCATGGAAAGTAATATATCTTTTGTATGTCTAGGTATGTGTATGTGCATTGATATATGTTGCATGTAAACTATGTGTGAGGTTCAAGTCGGTGAACATTGATATATGTTGCTAATATATACATTCAGACGATATGCAAGAATTGATATATGTTTCAAGTAAACTCGTGCCTTGTACCAGCGACCTTTCTTGAAGATTGCTGACCAAATATGCGACCTTGTGAAGGTCTCTACACCAACTAGTGACCTTGTGAAGGTCTCTATACCAATACGCGACCTTCATAATCAATCATTAAGGTCGCTGAACAAATGCAAGACCTACCCATTTTCATTTTTTTTTCATTCAACCCCCAAAAACACTTTTCCATTTTCAAAATTGTCTATTATTGAAAAAACACAATCTGAACAATAAAAGCAATAATACAAAAGTTACAAAAAAACTCATCACATACATATATATAACAAAAAAACTCAGCACATACATATATATAACAAAAAAACTCAGCACATACATATATATACATATACATATATGGAAGTGAAATTAGGTATACCTGATGCTGTAATCGTACCTATTGATGAAGATGGTGATGGTTTCAAGACGTTGGTGTTCGTCGGCAGAGGTGGTGCTGCTGATGATGGCGGCGGCGAGGTGTTTTTGACTAGTGATGAAAGAAAAGTGGGGACGATAAAAAGTGAAGATGATAACACCACAGATCTTGAAATGGGAATGACTCCACCAGCTACCAAGACGCGTGTTGTCATCAAAACCGAAATCTCTACACAACCATTGAAAAGTCACCACCTCCCTTAGACCGCCCCTTGTCCGCCAATATATCAGATACATACATACTGTTAAATGGAAAGATAAAGGGCTTACCCCTACTATAATTATGGTTATTTACGATAATGCCATGTTTCTCAAATCACTATTCAAAGTACTTTGATAATTAATATAGTCTAATGGTAAGAAACACCTCAATGAATATGGATTTGGGTTTCAAATGGGATGGGAAATGGACAAATGAAGTGGCTAAAAATTGAATTCATCATGTTGAATTGGTGCACCAATATGATACTATTTTGACAAAATAATTGAATCAAGACATAATAATAATGTGGTCCAAACTCTTAAAAGTCTAAATAATTGTATGTTTACCGTAGTTTAAGACAGAGAAATTAAATTGCTGAATATGTGTGTGGTCATAATCCACCAACAAACAAACCAAGCTAAAAGTCAAGATAGTCATCTAATCTTATATTTGGTTTGGGCTTTGGTAAAATATAGGCTTTAAATGGACTTGAAAAAAATGCGGGCACCTGGGGGCGATGAGAAAAAAGGATGTGTGTTGAAGAAAAATACATAACATTTTAAATCCATGAGGGAGTAGAGGTGTACAAATAGATTTTTTTAATGTCCGGTTCCGGGCATGAAACCAGGTCTGGGTTTATGATCGGGTATTGAGAGAAACTGGGTAGGGCTTGGATACAGGTATTGAGGAAAAAAAACCATACCCTATATACCTAGGTAGTCAGATATGGGTCAGGGTACTAATACTTGGTTTTTAAAAAAATAAGTTTTTTTAACTATTTTACACAAAATTAAATTCTAATAAAAATTAAATTTGGTTTGTAATTTAAATAAATTACATCAACATAACATCACTAAAGTATAAATTATTTGCTTTATAATATGCTTTTTTTTAAACTTAAATAAAAAAGTTGTAAAGTAAATATAAAAATATATTTTAAAAATTCGGGTATTCTATCGGGTATTAGGACCGGTATAGGGTATAACCATGTTCGGGTATAGGGTATATCCGTTTCTAGTTTTTTTCGGGTAGGATCTGGTACAGTTATGAGTATAAAATACCTGAGGTACAAAATTAACCAGTTTTGAGTTTTTTTCTCAGATCCAGTTGTATGTGCACCTCTATGAGGTAGTGCCTACCCCCTCCTCAAAGAATGAAGTGCATCCACCTTTATGTCACGGAGATAAGAGGTAATACATATCTGTTTTAAAAAATCAACGTGGGTTATCGACCGAACTAGGTGGGTTAACCAAAAATAAAAATCGGTTTATAAAAAAATTGGTTGGGGTTCTAAACCGAATTAGCAGAGAAATGTTTGAATATGTCAAATCGATTGGGGTTATGCTCAAGTTGGAAAGATAGCATAAATATACTCGAGACACTATTGTTTGAACAGATATTGTATAACAGAATTTTAAACAGATGAAATTAAAATACAATAACATCCAAAGCAAAAACAGTTGTTAACAAACAGCTTTTAACTAAAATATATTCATTCGAATTTGTTAAACCAGTATGTACAAAATTAACATACATAAGTTTAACTTCAAAGATGTTAACAAAAACTTACAACTGAAAAGACTAAACACACATAAGAATACATTAACAATAAGTTCCTAACTTTTAAATCTAGTTGGCTTCTTCTTCAATCTTTTGCTTGAAGAAGTATGCTCACCAACATTTACATTCTCAAAATCCTCAATACTTCTTTTTCCATTGGGACTTGTAACAGTATCCACAACTTAATCAACACATAAAACATCCTTCAAAGAAAAAACCAAATAGTTAATAAAAGGTTAGATAACAATACAAGTTGTAGAAACAAATTACAAATACTTGGACAAACCCTCTTAAATACCTTGGAAGTAACTTGTAACCCAACTTGCGAAGATTCTGAAAGGTTAACAGGTTTGTCTTGAAAAATTTCCTGAGTCACCTAAAGATTGCTCACATATTATGGAAACATAACACATTTGAACATCTACTGAAAATAAATCCTTATTACAAAACAATTAGAATAAATACCTCGCTGGAATTATCGTGTACATTCTCATATCCAGAAACCAACTCTTCAATTATGACAGGATCATCACAAATTTTAACCACAGTGTACACATGGTAGTCATTTGTAAGATTGAAATCAGAAACATCAATCTTGAAAGCTAGTTTCTTTTCAACGATCCGAGACAACTCATGCGGCAAACGTTTTGTATCACTTTCCCTCAACTGCCTTTCCTTAATATCACAGGCAGCAGCTCCAATGATCCTCATCACATCTTTATCAAACATCACAAATGATACACTACCAGATTCATCTTGAACCCTTATCTGCAACTTGAACCTAAAACAAATAAAACAAAATTTATCTAAAAAATCTACATGAAATGAAATGAAAAATCTGCAAACCAAAAATGTTTATACATGTACTGATTTACATACTTTGTGGTAATGGAAGTACATTCACACTCGCATTTCCTACAAACCAACACAGTAGCAAGCAATTTGAGAATTGCTTCGCAAACATCTTCAGCATCTTGCAAATACTCCGATTTACTTAAAACTTTCTTATTACACTTCCGGCAGGCAGCATAAAACCAACCACAGCTTTCTTCAACACTTTTTACAGTGGCAACGACAACAAAAGACATCGGCTACAAACAAAATGTATATTCAAAATACACTTTTAAACAATAGAAACACATAGTAAAATGAAGACATATAATAGGCAGGTATAAAATATTGAAACCTCTTGAATGTCGATCAGCTCGTCAACACGCCTCTTCAATGTTCCAACTATGAATTCCTGACGCATTGGATAAACAGTCTGGGAAGAAAGAACGGTTTGAGAAGTACATCCAGACTCTTGTTCTTGTTTCAACACCAGCTACATAAATATGGAACAAATTACATCTAAAAGCTAAAGCAAATTAAATTTAAATTTGCTTATAGGAATATAATAAAATAGCACCTCCTGCTTAGGTCAGAAACCTCATCTATTCCTTGATTGAGAAAGAGGCGAGATCCATACTTATCAGTTTGAACTGTAATTCGTTCTATAAATTTCATAACACACATATCTTTATGATTTCATTTATAATAAAATATTTTTAAAATAACAAAAATGAAACAAAACTTACCTTCCAGTTTCTATCCCTTCCATGTTGGATAATTGCGAGTAGATGCTCCTCAGTGATGTTGGAAATAAACTCCTTAAACTGTATTGCATATAAGAGTTCCACATTGTACATCTTAACGCCGTACCTCTAAAACAACACAAAAGAACCATAGATGTAAAAAAAATTGAAAAAACCTGAATGTATACAAAAATTAAATACATATAATTTATTACATCAATAAATGTGTTCCACATAAGATTCAAAACAGTCAATCATAGATCAATCTCATCATAACATTTATTACAGAAATTAAATTTGCAATTCTAACAATGATTGTTTTCAACCATTGAAAAATAAGACTCACCTTAAAAACAGAATAGTTTTGTTAAGTGTTAGGTATCTGAATAGCAGATGCTATACTTTAAAAGAAGACTGTATAACAATTTCAACAAAAACCCTTACTCTAAGTCCTGAAGATCAAGATTCATCCGTTTGGTTTTATTAGGAGCGTGTCCATACACATCCAAGTCACCACACCAAATGACGCTACCAGCAACATCTATAAAAAGAAACACACAGTTTTGGCAAACATCTGTTAAGTTTAAAAGGAACAATGTACAACTAAACTGAATGTTAAACTTTGTTCTAAAATAAAAAACAAAATACAAACCAACGCTCAACAGATTCTTGGCTTCTCCGTCAAGAATTTCTTTAAAAGGTAAGAAGTTAAAACCATACTCAACACCTTCCCAGCTCTTAACATGTTTCACAATTGTACAACGATAAAAAATGATTTTATATTGATGTCCTACAACTCTGTAAATGTCCTTGTTTTCACCAACACCAAACTTAGATAAGACAACCACACCATCTTCTTCAAGTTGATTGTCAAAAAGTTGCATAAAAGAAGACTTGGCAGAACCTTGAATCTTATCGCCCTGCAGCTCCTTAAAACAAAAAGTAAAAAGAATGCATAAAAAACCACGTCTGCAAGAATAACAAAATAAAGCAACTTAGAAAGTTTACCTGCTCATCAATGAATATAACTTCCAACTTATAGGCTGTCTTCCATTTTCTTATGACACGAGCCTTCAGGTGCCACATATCTTTGGCTGGATTGAGATCACGAATAAAAGTGCCATGGATTTCTTCATCTTCCATTGATGTCGACATTGTTTTAACTTTTAAGAGGGAAATTTGAAAATCTTTTTTTAATAAATTCAAAGTTGATAAAAGAAATGGTTGCATTGGTTATGTGCTTATATATAGGCAGCTGATGAGACACGTTTCCCTAAGTGGATTTAAATTTTCCCCCTCAAAATTCAAAAACTTAAGGCCTAAAACAGCTGAGAGGATATATTAGTAAAAGTCTGTTGTTGGTTGGCAGACGCAGGGATTGAGCACCGCTGTTGAGGGGAACAACGGTGGTTTAACGTGGCCCACCCCTTTTTTGAATTTTTTAATGGGATTAATGACGTCAGTTTTTGCATCATACAGGCATTGGTGGCCAGTCTCTCTGGCTGACACGTCAGCTTTCTGACGTCACTCACGCTTCTCCTATTATGGAAAGTATAGATTGCTTTCAATTATTATAATAGATATATTATATATATATATAATCTTGTTTTGAAAGCTCGGTACCACCCTTTTTGCCCAATGGCGGCCTAATCTAGGATTTTTTTTTCTTTTTCAAGATTTATTCTTTACATTTATACTTCTAGATAATGAGCCTAGGTGGCTTGGTAATGGGCACACTGGCTTGTGTGGTTAAGGTCTCTGGCTCAAATCTTGACTCTGGAATTTTTATTTTATTTTATTTTAAGCTCTTTTTTGACTTTCTTATAATTACAAGTTTTGTTCTTTAGCTTTATACCCGATTGCAAAGAATGTCCTTTAATTTTAAAATTGATTGGTCTTGTACTTTATCTTTTAAAATCTTGCACGTTATGTCCTTTAATATGCCTAACTCGGTTAGCTTTCTTGGTTAAGTTTACTCACGTGACTTGCACACGATGGTATATTAGTAAAGTGACCCACCCCTTCAATTATCCCCCAAAATCACTAATTATAAACCCTAATTCAACATCCTGAATCTGTTCATGTGGTGCATCAAGATCCACCTTTTCATTTTGAACTGAAACGGATTAATCAGTTTCGGATTCTTTAGCAACTTCTGGAACATGTTTATGATCAGATTCAAAGTTTCCGTGCTTGATTTCTTCACTAACACACCCTGAATCATCAACTGTAATTCCGTTAACAACTTATGGAGCAACTTTACCATCCAATTCAACCTTTTCAATCTTGATTTCTTCAACAGTTTCACTTTCTTTCACAACTTCTGAAACATGTTCGCAGTCAGATTTGATCTTGTGCTTGATTTCTTCACTAACTCCATCTGTGTTTACTGATTCCATCTTCTCACCATTTTCCTCCTTAACATTATCATGGTATCCACCAACATCTTAAGAAACTTTAAGATTCGTTTTGGTAATCTCTGAATCTTTAGCTTCTTTGTTTATAGTTTCAGAGGTTTGACTTTCGTGACCCTTTTCCTGCCCTGCCTCCATAACATCAATAGATTTAGCTTCTTGTGACTAGGAGGCATGACTTGGCTTGGAAGCGGGTTCCACAACTCCATCTATGACCAGCTCATCTGTCTTGGTCACTTCAATGTTTGGCCCGAAAATGTGGATTCAGTTTGATTGTTAAATGAGATTGAATTAGGGTTTATAATTAGGGATTTTTGGGGAGAATGGAAGGGGTGGGTCAATTTACTGATATACCCTCGTATGCAAGTTACGTGACCAAACATAACGAAGAAAACTAACCGAGTTAGGCATAAAGGACATAACGTGCAAGATTTTGAAAGATAAAGTACAAGACCAATCAATTTTAAACTTAAAAGACATTCTTTGCAATCGGGTATAAAGCTAAAGGACAAAACTTGTAATTCAGTCATTTAAAACTACATTTTATAAAAATTTGGTTTATCTCAAAGCAATGAACTATACAAAAACTCATAAGTTTTAGATACAAGGAAATAAGTTTTGACATAAATTTATTTTAAAAACGTGTATGGTCGATTGTAGTCTATATGTTATCATATCGTATTTACGTCAATGCTACAATGCGATGCTGGTAAAAAAACTGGTTTATATTAAAAGGAAATAAGTGTTTGAATTAGGAAGAGTTTAATAAAAGTATAGACATTAAATTTTTTATATTTTCATTTAAGAGATATTACTAAGCAGAAGCAAAAAAAAAAAAAAATACAAAATACAAAATAAACAACCAGCCACCCCTCTTGTATTTTTTGGTGTGTATGAGTTATGTTGTTTTATGGCATATATACCTTTATTTCACTATGTGACGCTTTCAATGTTTCTTTAAATTCAATAGCTCTTTATTAGTTTCTTAGTGTTGTTTACTTGTCGAGTGTGTGTTGTTGAGCTGAGAGTCTCTCTGGAAGCAGCCTCTCTATCTGCAAAGATAGAGGTAAGGTTTGCCTACATCTCACCCTCTCTAAACCCTACCCTTAGCTTCGTTAATGATGGTATTTACTGGGTAAGGTTGTTGTTGTAAATGTTACATCACCTATCATGCTTTTGTCATATATATAATAACTAAATTTTGTTTTTCAGCCCAATTACGTTGACTTCAAATGCTTCTTTTTTTTTTTAAATACTTAATTTTTTTATTTATGGTCTTTATGTTGACATCTTATATAACATATACGTATGTAGATACCTATACAAATGTACTTTGTTTGAATTTGTGAGATAATTTCTCTATTATTTACTACAATTTTAAAAAAGATCACATAAACAAGGACACCCTTTTATAGTATATTCAAACATGATAAAAACCGTCATGACATACATAAAATATGTTGAGTCATACAAACTCAATTTACATTTTGAAGAGTATACAAAGATACACATGAAAATAATACTTAGAAATGTGACAGATTGAATTATAATAATCCAAAGTATCATTCATTATTCGATCATACTTATTCCAACTATTTGACCAACAGCACTTTTAACTTTTACTTCTGTTGCTATAAACCAATCTTACTCTTATAATCATTATAGATTTACACTTGATTCCGCTTAATTTAGCTCACATGAATGATAATAGGCGAAATTTGGAAAACCCATTCCTTATTAGTGAGATCAAATCTAAACCAATCGTTAATCTCATGTAAATCTTTTATTACTATAGAGTTAATTACCAAAACCGTCCCTGTGGTTTGGACCAATTTGTCACTCCAGTCCAAACTTTTAAAAATTGCTTGAACATTCCCTGACTTTTGAGGAAATAGGCTAACACAGTCCAAGGACTTAACCCAGTTAACTTTTTGACGTTAAGTCACGGGCAATTTTGTCAAGTCACTTATCATTTTTAAATCATTTAACCCAGTTATCCCCTTTATAAACCTTTTAAACTCTAATTGTTCCATTTTCATGTCATTTACCTCCCTCTGGTTTTCTTCTCCCTCCAACTCCACATTGCTCTGCAATTCTTGCTCTCCCCTGCTCTGATTATCTTCCCCTGCTCTGATTATCATTTCCCCGACATTGATCATGGACGACGACGAGGGATGGTGTGTGAGGAATGACGGATAGGAATTTGATCATGACTCAAAATATGGTCAGTATTTCTCTTTCATCTTTGTCTTAGTAACTCAAACTATTGTCACTAACCTCTGTTTCTATGATTTACAGGTTCAAGCAAAGAGAAGTTTTCGATTAAGCTTTATCATGTTGGTGAGTTTAGTGACACTGAAGTAGCTATGATGTATATAAAAGCCAAGGTTAACTACATTGATCATGTGCACTCTGATTGGTTTGCTATGGTAACTTTGTATGACTTTTTGTTTGAACTAGGGTACTTAGATAGTGATGAAGTTAGGTTTTTTAATAGGCAGCCAAGACAAAGCATAGGTATTGGATTAAAACCAATCTTATTTGATACACAAATCTTAGAAGTACTCAAACTAGTTAAGACTGAGAAGCTAATTGAGCTATATGTTGAACATATTGACCCAGACTATGAAACTTTAAAACACATAAAGGTTTCTGATGAGGAAGAATTCTCACATCAAACAGATTTGGATATGTGGGAATGTAGTGATAGTGAATATAGTGCTTATAAGCCTGATAAGGATGAGGACAATCAATCATCTGGTAGTGAGGATAGAGCTGATGCAAACACTAGCAACAAAAAGAAAAATAGGGAAACTGTATGGGGAACTGTAGAGAATGATGATGATGACTCTGACTTCATTTTAGATGAGGATAATTTAGTAGAGGATTATGAGGTTGATAAGGAAAACTTTAAGGCTGCAGTAGACCCAGATGTTACTGGAGGTGAGGAATCAGAGGATGAAATGGAAGAGGAGATTGAAGTAGATTTAGATGACTTTAATAGTTTGAGTGATGTGGATGAGCCTATGTTGCATAAGTCACTAAGGAGGAACAGGAAATAGAAGAGGAGAGACAAATCAAAAAAATGACGACTCTCCATTTTATCTTACTCAAACATTTACTTCTAGAGTTGTTATGAACAAGTTGGTGAAGGACTTTGCTGTGGAAACCAGGAGGCAGCTGAGGATTGTGAAGAATGATAAGTCTATGTTTAGGTTTATTTTCCAGGGTATTAATCCACAACTTTGTGGTAGTTGTGCCATTAATGCAGATAAGTCAAAGTTGGGGGCATTTCTGTAAACCCACCCAAAATACATTAAAAAAATGAGAGGCAAAACCCTCCACTTCAAAACCCAAGAAACCTAGAAAGAAATACCCCCCCCCCCCCCCACCCACCTGTCCTTTTGTTCTGCACATCTCCTATAATAATGCAATTGGGGCTTGGGTTGTGAAGACCTTAATCACAGATCATTCTTGTCTTCAATGTAGGGGTGTTAGATTATGCACAGTTTCTTGGTTGGCTAAGGAGATCGAGCATATTGTCCAGGCAAGTCCAAACATAACAGTAGCTGCTTTAGTTGATATTGTTCAGAAGAATAGGCAGGTTCAGGTGACAAGAAACTAGATGTTTAAGGCCAAAATGAAAGCAACTGCAAAAATGGCAGGTTGTTATAGGACTCGATATGAAAAGCTTATGGATTATTGTGAGGAGTTGATGAGATCTAATCCTGGAACATCAATCAAAATTGATATAGAGAGAGTACAATCCAAGTAGCCCTACAAGGCAGTTTAGAAGAATTTACGTTTGTCTAGGTGGTCTGAAGGAAGGGTGGAAGTTATGTGGTAGAGAAATCCTGGGTTTGGATGGTTGTTTCATGAAGGGACCCTTTCCTGGACATATTTTAACTACTGTAGGTATGGATGGTAACAATGGAATTTATCCAGTGGCTTATGCATTGGTGGAAGCAGAAACAATGGAGACTTGGAGTTGGTTCTTGGTGAACTTGGGAGATGATTTGGATATTGGGCCCAATGATGATTTCACTTTTATAAGTGACAGGCAAAGGGTAAGTTTGTTTGTTGTTTCTTTTTTATGTTATTTATGCTAAATGATGCAATGATGATTTTCCATATGTTTTTATGCAGGGTATCATACCAGCTATCTCTAGGCTATACCCAAAGGCAGAACATAGGTTCTGTCTAAGGCATATCCATGCGAACATGAAATCCAAATAGAGGGGACAAGTGTACAAGGAGTTGCTATGGAGTTGTTCAAGTGTGACCACATCAATAGGCTGGGAGAAGGCTATGAATGCAGTAGCCAAAGCTGATAAACCCTTGCATGATTGGCTTAAACAGATCCCACCAAAACATTGGTCAAAATCTCAATTTAATGGTATGACTCATCTTATGTTTAATGTGCTTAGAATGTATGTTAGGAAAACTGGAATATAGTACGTTCTTGAACAATAATGCATGCAGGAAGGCCAAAGTGTGATATGGTGTTGAATAATATCTATGAAGTTTTCAACAGGCAGATAGTTGGTGGTAGGGAAAAACCTATCATCACTTGCCTTGAGTACATAAGGGTGTACCTTATGAAAAAGATTGTGGTTGTTAAGAAGTTGATTGGAAAGACTGATGGGCCTTTAACATCTGCTGCAACCAAGGCTTTTGAGAAGATAAAAAAATAAGGCATCACAATACAATGTGATCTAGACATGTATGTTTCCTATACTCATTTGGTATGATGTTTAATGCTGTTGGAAAACATTTTAACTATCCATGTTTAATACAGGTGGATCCAGGTACCAAGTATCATGCTTTGCTACACAAGACCAGCGGGTTGTTAACCTTGAAGAAAAGGCATGCACTTGTAGGAAGTGGAACCTGACTGCTATGCCATGCAAGCTGGCAGTGGCTGCCAAATGGTGTTATGCAGAACATGGAGGTAATGGCATACCAGAGAGACGGGTTGATCAGGTTTACTAGTTGGAAACCTCGAAGAGAATGCATGAATGTTATATTGCTCAAATCAATGGTATGGATTTGTGGCCAGAATCAAGATGCCTAACCCCACCAAAGCATCACAAGCAACCAGGCAGGTCAAAAAGGCAAGAAAGAGATCTGCAGAAGAAATGGCAGAGTCTAGTCAAGCTAGCCAGGTTGATCATGCTTCTTAGTCTACAAGTCCAATCATTCCAGACAGGGGTAAACTACCAAGAAAAGGTTAGACAGACACTTGTGTTCTCTGCAAGCAGAAGGGGCATAACAAGAGATCATGCAAGCTAAAGAAGACTACGCAGGTTAGCAGTGGCAGTGGCAGTTATGATGGTGGTGGCAATGGCACTCATGATGGTGGATCACAAGTGGTTAATTAGTAGGGTCTGTTGGTTGTGTCTTGACTTTTGAACAATATTTATGTTTATGTATAGGGCTGTAAACGAACCAAACGAACACGAACAAGGCTTTGTTTGTGTTTGTTTGTTAAGGTTTCTTGGACAAACGAACCGTTCACGAACACACTAACGAACATAATCCTATGTTTGTGTTTGTATGTTAAGAATTTCAATTGTTTGTGAACTGTTCGTGAACACGGGTCTTGAACACAAAAAAACTAAAACAAACATTTAATATGCAACTAACTAAATAAACATTGTTAATAGTAACCATTAGACAAAGTACATCCACTAAACGATAAGTCAAATTTTACTTAGATATAATTATCTAAAATTACTTAGATATGAATACATGATATTCTTAATTCAAAAGTTCATAACTATCCCAAAAAAAATGTCTAGATTCTTCAATATCCAATTTTCCTAAATTCTACACATTCTTCAATTTTTGAGACTATATAAAAACAAATATTAATTAGCCAAGGATACGTAAACTTGCATTATAACTATGAAAAGGGGATAGTAGCGCAGCTTGTTGTCCGTTTACCCACTATCCAAATGTAATTTGATCCATGGGCGCAGCTTAGTTGGGGCTGGCAGGGGCGGCCGCCCCCCCCCCCCCTCCTCCCCCCGATTTTTCGCGCAGAAGTTTCGATTATATAGTATTCGTCTAGAAAATTTTGGAAATATAGGGTTTTGACCCCCCGAAACTAGTGACTTCCGACCCCCTGAACCTTCGGGTCAAGCTTCGCCACTAATTTGATCTATGATGGAATGAAATTTATTGGCATTTAAAAAAAACTATGCATTCAAAGGTAATAGCATCTTTAATTGTCTAGTAAGAAACATAACAAAAGGATGAGGTTTTCCATTAGTAGTACGACGAATAGCTAAAAAAGATTGATGTATTTTGAATGCAAGAATGATCAAAACATTTAGTTATTTAATGTATAAAGGGGAAAACGTTTAGGTGGAAAATAAAAGTTAGGAGGGAAATTGAAAGACTAAAAACTTTTAAGTTTTAACTAGTGAACATAAACAAGCATACACGAACGAATATAAACGAACACATTGTCGAACGTTCACGAACGCAATCGAATGAACGAGACCTTTGTTTGTGTTTGTTTGTTTAGTTAATCGAACGAAATTGTTTGTTTGTGTTCGTTCATTTATTAAACAAACGAACTTCCTGCCAAACAGTTTACGAACCGTTCACCAAACGTTTGGTTTGTTTGCAGCCCTATTTATGTATTTGGTTGTGTGTTGACTTTGGATGTGTGTTGACTTTTGAAACTTATGGGTCTTGGTTGACGTATTTTTGACCATTATGGTCAAATTTTGAATGTTATGAATGTCTTATGTTGTTTGCTGTTGTTTTATGTTGTTTCCAGTAAATGTATATTGTTCAGCAGATTTGATCAGAAAATGTTGACTTTTGCAGGTGATCCATGACCCACTTAAAAAACTTGACTTTCAAAACTATTGCACATTTGCAGGTGACCCATGATGTTTAATGCTGCTGGCCCATAACATTTGATTTGATGAATATTGCATATGACCCATTTGGGTTGATCAATATGGCAACTGCATGACCCATTTGTGCATAAGTACATAGGCTGCTGCATTGTGTACCACCCACGTGCATGTCCCAAATGTTTGCAAACCTGCATATTTCATGACCCATTTGAACAATACTGCATAATTGCATGACCCATTTGTTCAACTTCATAGGCTGCATTATAAACCATAACTGATACATGAAATTGATACATAACATTTAGCTAAAAACAATTGCATTGAAACAACAAACATTCATTCATTAATTCATTCATGAAACTGATACATGAGAATTTCAAAAGAAATACAACCACAACTACATACTATTTGACCAACTTGAATTGTATGACCCAAATAACATACAATACAAAATGATTAACACCCAAGTTCCACCCAAATACATCTTCAATCTTCTGTTGGACTGTGTCAATCTTAAATTTTTTACAGACAAGTTTGAAAAGGCCACCTCATGCACACAGTGATGATCCACCCAAGTACACCACCTCCCTATCAGCACGCATTGGTTAGAAATTGAAAAATTAACAAGTGTAAGTTTTTAATTGGAAAACTTACCTTTCGACTACAACAATAGAACTGTCGGCCAAGGTTTACTGACCACGAAGTCTTGATAACAGTGCTAGCACCACATGAGCAAGCAAACAACCATCTTAATTAACGATCGAATTGGGAGGAAAGATTGAATTGGGTCGGTGGTTTTGAAATTAGGGTTTAAAGTGGTTTGGGGGAAATGACAGGGTTTATAAAGGGGATAACTGGGTTAACTGATTTAAAAATGATAAGTGACTTGACCAAATTACCCCTGACTTAACGTCAAAAAGTTAACTGGGTTAAGTCCTTGGACTGTTTTGGCCTATTTTCTCAAAAGTCGGAGACTCCTCAAGCAATTTTTAAAAGTTTGGACTGAAGTGGCAAATTGGCCCAAACCATAGGGACGGTTTTGATAATTAACTCATTACTATACAACCAGGGGCGCAACTTCTTTAGGGCCCGAGAGATGGAATTTTACGATTTTCGTAGGTAAATTAAGCCCGGGTTAAGTCCGCCCCCCACCGATTTGATCTTCCGGCTACTACCAATGAAAAAAATTGAGTCCAGCCCCCGCCAATTCAAGAACCAAGCTTCGCCACCGTATACATATAGATTGTCTTTAACAACAAAAATAACTAATTACTAGTGCCATTAGTTAAGTCGTCACTTTAAATTATTACCGGCCAATCTATAACTTATAATAAAAGAATTGAATATTGATGAGGTGGCATTTAATGGAGGCCTAAAAATGCCATTTTAATGACATGGCATTCAAGGAGGCATTCTCCTCCTTGAGTGTGCCATGTCAATGTGGCAAATTAAAAATAAATAAATTATAAAACTTAATCTACTAAATTTAAATTGAGTTATTTTAGGAAAAAAGAATTTAAAAACAAATTTAAATTTTTCTCTTTTATTTTCCTCCCATAATTTTTTAAACGTTAATATCTTTTATATACGAGATTTTTTAAAGAAAAAAGTTACACCAAATTAACGAGCGTTTTATTATCTTTCCAACGAGTACCATAGTTCTATATAAAAAAAGGAGAAAAAAACAACTATTTTTGTGGGGTTTCGTTCATACAGGAAAAAATACACAAAGTGTTCAGGTTATTCATTAATAATGTTTTTTCTTTTAAACCAGGTTCTTATCTACGATGTTGAAATTCAGCTCAATCGCCATGTTTTCATTGGAATTTTACTCTTTTAAAGATGCATAGGTATACTTCATCAAGAGAAGCTAGGAGAAAAAATCGCGCAACACTGCAACACATGATGTCACCTTATAGCAAAATTATTTTTTTTATTTATTTAATTACAAGGGTAATAATTATTACTATTAGTATTAGTATTATTAGAATTGTTATATTTTTCAACCCCGAGACGCCCCTAAATAAAAGATAGTAGATTATATCTTACATAGAAATAGATACACATCATAAACTTGTTACATTTATTATTTTGAGGTAGGTGGGTAGTGGGTTCATGTAGTATATTTAACAAGTACAACATTTTTTTGTCTTCAAACAAATACCAAAAATAAAATAGACAATATACATATATATACTTTTGTCATGTCTTCTAACTACCTCATATCTCATCCAACTAACACCTCCCAACAACAACGAAAACACTTTCAACAATCACAACAAGATTCACCTCCAACCCACATGGAGATTCCTAGTAAACATGACAAGAAAAAGAACCTTAAAAACTTGCCTATGGCCATAAATGTTGGTCTTGGAATTGGAGGTGTTGTGTTTGTAGGTGGAGCTTTGGTCACTGCAGCCATTGTGTCAGCTTTTGCATTCAGGTCAAAAAGTCAACGCAGATCATCATTGGAAAATACTAAGAAGAATATGCAACCGTCTGTTGATGTTCCAAACATGTTGGAGTTAGTTATCAAGACTGATACAGATTTTTCTCCGAGGTTTTAATAAATGAAAATTGTTATTATTATTATTTTTTGACAATTTGGTATATAAATGGATTATAGTAATGATTTGATGGCTTATTTTGAATTTGATGCAGTGAAGAGGTAAGTAGCATGAATGAGATCAAGACTAATATTAGTCAAAGTGTGACTACGGTATGCTTGATTATTTGTGTTATAATTTTAAGAAACTGAATAAACCGAACCGAATTAAAAATTGGTTGTTCGGTTTTGTTTCCAGTCGAAACAGATTTGGGTTTTCGGTTTCAGAAATCTGAATTCTGTTTGAACTGGATAAGCCGAATACACCAAATATAATGGTTATTAAGTTTTGTCGCTTCGCCAGTTCAGTTACAACTTTAGCCTTTTTTTTTTTTGTAAGAAAACTTTTATTCACAAAGCCACGAGAGTCCTCAAAGCGAGGACCCTAATCTTATGTTAAATACAATAGCAAATAATGCATTATTCGGTTTATTTGATTAAAACTGAATTTTAATTTGGTTTTCGGGTGGTTTGAACTCCCTGAACTTGGTTTGGTTCGGTTTTCAGTTTATTTCAAACCGAATAAATGGATGAACACCTTTACTATGATTCATTATTATTCACTTTATTTCAGTTTTGATTATGAATTTTGTTTAATCTTAGGACAAAAAGCATGATGAACAAGTGCACTCTGGAGATAGTAATGAAGACAAAATCAATTCAGTAGCCAACGAAAATCAAGAAAATAGATCGAATGTCGATTCTGCTTTTGAAAGTGAAGAACAAGTGGTTATGGCAGTTCAGATTGAAAAAGATTCATGTTTACAGGGAAATGATGATGATGGTGGTGAAGAGCTAAAACATTTGATGCTGATTGATAACGAAAAGGAAGAAAATGTTGATGCAAACTCATTAGTTTCTAATGAAGGTGTCGTGTCGATAGAAGAATATGAAGCAGTTGATGTACCTATTATAAGTACTATTGCAAATGCATCAAAAAATGATGATGAGATTGAAGATAGTGAAGATTGTATAAGTCAAGTTAATGTAGATGACAATCTTCATGATGAGATTATTATGGAGAATTGTGAAGGAGACTTGAGCGATGAAACCGGTTATGCAGATCAGATTGTCCATGAAGTAGTAACGGAAGCAGAAGAAGCGGATGATGCAGCGCGTTTGCTTCAAGCGCAGTTACTTGATGGTCAAGATGAGATCATTTTAGAGAATTGTGAGGTAGACTTGAGTAACAATAAAGGTTTTGTGGATCAGAATTTGAAAGAAACCGACCAACAAACAGAATGCAGCAGCAAACAAGTGGTCGATGATGGCCACGAAATGCAAGTGAATAAACTCAAGGAAGCTGTTGGTGATCAAAAAGCAGTTAACGAAGACACCCCGCCAAGCCAATGGATGAAAGAAGAAGAAACGGTACAAAGTGTCGAAGAACATGTGAGTATAGAAGATGAAGCAGCCAAATTAGAGGTGACTACAGAACATGAATTGGTCAATAATGATGAAATCCCACATGTTGAATCTATTAAAGAAGATGAAGACAGTGAAAACGATGTTACGGTAAAAGTTGAGCTAAGTTCTGGTGTCAGTTCCTCCTCTATACACGAGATTGAAGAAAACATGGAGGAAAACCAGACAACTTTTGGCAAAAATCATAATTACGGTGAGGAAGATGTTACATTAAAAGCTAATCTAAGTTCTGGTGTTGGTTCCCCCAATGTGTTGGAAGAACCGACACTAGAAGCAAAGATCATTAACCAAAATAATGAAGAAAACACAAAGGAGAATAACACATTATTAGGCGAAAATCATAATGACAGTGAGGAAGACATTACAACAAAAGCTGAGCTAAGTTCTGGTGTCAATTCCTCCACTATGCAGGAGGAACCGACACCAGAAGCAAAGATCAATTTCCACAAGATTGAAGAAAACATCGATGAAAACCAAAAAATTTTGGGCAAAGAGCATAATGACAGCGATGATAGCGAAGTTATAAGAGAACAGGCATTTGCAAGGGAGCCATGGAATCTTAAACTGATGGCATGGTCTGTATTGATATCAATATGGTGCCTTTGCCATTGGTATTCTGAGTTGCCTTTCCTGGAACTTAGTCTTGTTGGTAGTTTGTTGTTCATTTTGATCTTGTTAGGCTACCGCAATTGCGCTACACACTTGGTCAAATATGAGTAGAAATACAATAAAACATCATCAATCATCAATGAGTAATAAAGTAAATGTTAGCCGAGTTTATGATGGTTATTATTGTTTAATGTGTCGTTTGCGCTTTGTTTGTTAGTTGTATCTTATAATTTGGTTACATCGTTATATTTAAAGACGCGTCATTGTATAAAAAACAATGAATTTTTCATGGTATCAGAGCATCGACTCTGAACTTTTCAATAAGTAGCAAAAATCAACGTTGTGTTGCATAGACATTATAAACGTTCAAAGCGACTGAACAAAACTTCCTAACTTTTTCATTCATTTTGAGCACTTGATCTACAATGGGATTTTTCCTCCCATCAACAACACTCTTATCACACGTCTCGGCCATGGTCATCGCGGCCTTCACCCCAACCATCACGTCAGCCTCTGGCCCGTTCATCAACGCACTATTGGCCTCCGACAACATTTTCACAAGGCTAACGTAGTTCATGGCGCAATTCACCAATGCCACCTCTTCTATTCCATCCACCGCTTGATTATGTTTCTTCCTCCGCACAGTCTTTATCATATTCGACGTGGTCACTGCCCCAGCCGACGCTGTCAGGATCGCCACAAAGGTCGCCTGTTTTAAATCATTCACTTGGCTAATGTCTTGATGCTCGAGGACCAAAACACATATATCCTTCTCCGGAGACGCTTCACATGCCTTTGCAACAACATCCGGGTTCGCCTTCCCAGCTCGCGGTTGGGGTTCGGGTGGTTGTATCATTGGGCTAAGCCTGCCGGAGGCTGTGACATAGAGAGGTAACAATATTAACAAACATGCCAAGGTTGTCATGTTTTGTTGTCCAAAGTAATGTTTTTGGTTGTTAATGAAACTATGAAAAACATGGGCAATGCAATGTGGTGGTTATAAAAATGTGCATTGGTTATAAGTTACTAAACAAAAGGAAAGGAAAGGACTGGTTGGAGAAACATTCGCCTCTTATTACGAGAAACATATGATTAATGGGATAAACACACTTTAGACCCTAAACTAAAAATTGCAAATCAATCCACTATGGTACAATAATATTCATTTTGTAATTTTATTTCTTTCTTGTCTATGTTATGTAGGTTCTATAGGGGCTGTTAGTACAGTAAAACCTCTACGTGATAAACTAATAGTCTCAATAAAATTAATATTTGTCCGGTCCTAACTTAGGACCAGTGCAAAATTGGTTGTCACTAAAGTTTCCATGGTAGTGCCACATATTTGACTGCTAGAGAATATCACAAACTCTACCAGAACTTCAATGCCACTTGAACAAGTTCAATCGCAGCTCATTTGAGCCCGTTTCTAACATTTCTAAGTATTTGATCCTAACTTAATATGTGTTTCATGCAATGTTACATAATTTTTGTGTGTATTTACATTTAAAATGCATAACTACATGGTTATACAATCCATGCAGTTCTATGCATATATTAAATAGAAACATTGAGGGATATATAACAAAAAGTCCAAAGCTCCAACTTCATTACCAAAAGAAAAATGGATGTCAACAACAAAACTTTCAACACAAGGTATGCAAATAACTAAAAGTCTCATCATCACGAACACACTAGTCGAAAATTGCGAAATAAAACTTAGAAATGTGAATAGCTTAGTTTCTAAATCCCCTGCTGTTCCTCCTACCTCGCGCCTTTTCGAATTTCCTTCCCTTTGATCTCACATAAGGCTTGGTGTGACTGTGTGGTACACCAGGAGCCTTACCAAAGTGCCTAACAGCTTCACGCGAGTTCTTCGGACCTCTAAGAAGAACCTGCACAGAAAAACACAACCAACAAACATAGGTCAGAGGATCCTTTAAGATCTTTTAGAAGGCGGTTTAAGTTGTTCAAATCTTGATTCTGAATATAGATTGTCGAGAAAAGATTGCATACGGTGTTCTGTCCAAGAGGGGCACGAAGAGCCAGCTGATCAAAGGTCAGACATTCTCCACCGGCCTTCTCGATCCTTGCCCTTGCGGTCTCGGTGAATCTCAAAGCAGTTACCTTGAGACATGGGATTTCATGCACCCTAACATCGTCTGTGACGGTGCCGACAACCACAGCAATCTTGTCATCCTATTTAAACAAAAATGACCATCAGAGCCAGAATCATATTACAAAAACATACAAACAGATCAAAAATCAACAAGTTTCAGTCATAGGAGTGTAAACAAGCCAAGGCAATCCAAGCCCTTCGTCGTTTAAAGGCTAGCTTTGGTCAAGCTCGTTTATTATTAATTAATGTATATACGTTTACAACTATTTTTGCTCACATTTATTTATATGCAACAAAATATACATTTTATATTGTGTATGTGTATAAATTTATAATAAGCTCGTGTTGGCTATCAAGCCAGCGCAAGCTCAATAAGTAAATAGCCAACTCTGGCACATTCACTAAACAAGGTTATTTTTAAGACTCAACTTCCCGCCCTAGCTCATTTCAGCTCAGCTCAGCTCAATTCAAGCTTTTACCAAACCAGTCTCGACCAGCTCGCAAGCCGATTGGACCGTTTTCGCCCCTAAGTTCAAGCTAGGAATAAACCCGATACCTAACCCTACTAAACCGATACTGAAAATACTAATACCAATGTTCGCCTAAACTTGGTACCGAAATGCTCATTCCTAGTTCAGACCGAATGACCGATAAAGCTTAACTACTGATTAAACATGGAACATTCGGTTTTAGACCTCGTCGCTTTTGTGCGCTTCGCGCTTTTTAAAACCAAGACTCTAGTCAATCTAATCCAAGAACATTATAACCTACTCAGCAAACCACACAACTCCTTATCAAAACATTAAAACAAACAAAAGAAACAGTTAACTAAATAAAGTTTAAACAAATACCTTGGCAGACATGTAACGAATCAACCTCGACAAAGAAATAGGAGGCTTATTAACTTTACTCATAAACAGCCTCTTCAACACCACAGCATTAAAGTTACTTCCAGTCCTCCTCACCAAAAACCTATAAAGCTAACCAAAACCATAAAAACATAACATTAAATCCCAACATAATCATCAACCAAAACATTAATCATATATTATTATACCTTGACAAGCAGTTTTAAATAAATATCATCTGATCTTGGATCAGTTCTTTTGGTGCGTTTGCTCTTACCTCCTGCAATGAGATCGATACCCTAACAAATATAAAAGGTGTTAGTTGTGAATATAAGTGAAGTAAGTGAAAAAGATGTTAGGGTTTGGGTAGATGGATGATGATACCATGACGGCGGCGGAGGATGGTGGTACCTGCAGGAAAAGATGAAATGGAAAATATAGGGTTTATGAATGAGTGTGTTATGTGTGTATGTAAAGAGGGTAGAGTAGAGGTGTGTGTCTGTGTGTTATTAATGAGTAATGGGTTGTTAAGGGCCCAATGTTTGGAGTTGATTGGGTTGTTGGATGGCCCAACCTCTAAAAGCATTTCAAAATACCTATTAGTTGCGGCCCAGTTCTAAGAGGCAAAGCCTCGTTAGGAAAAGGGAAAGACTCTGAATTAAATTCTGGGCAATGTGTAAATAAGAAGAAGAAATTAGCCGTTGAAAAAATACATATTCAAATAGTATGTTTGACAATAAGCTTTTAAGAGTTTTTAGGAGCTTCAAGCTTTTAAAAAAAAGCTCATACTCAATTAAAAGTCTTGTTTGGTTGAAGGAGCTGGAAGCTTTTATGTTAGAGAAAAAACTCTATAGTGAAAAGCTACTAGTACTAGCTTTTAAAAAAAGCTCTACTAGCTACAAGCCTTTAATTAGTAAATAACACAAATACCCATTCTATTTTAAAAATAAAATAAAAACCTTCTTTACAAGTTTTTAATTATGCCCATTTTAGTCATTTTATATATTTTATTAAAAGCTTCAGCTACTCTATCAAATACCAAAATACATTTAAAAAGCTTCCAGCTACCAGCTTCTAGCTAACAACTTGCAGCTACCAGCTAACAGCTTCCAACTACCAGCTTCCAGCTAATTTTGCCAAACATACCCAAAGTCTGGAATGGAATTACTACTACTATAAATAATAATAATAATAATAATAATAATAATAATAATAATAATAATAATAATAATAATAATAATAATAATAATAATAATAATAATAATAATAATAATAAAGATTGATTTGAGCCACACTGGTTTCAGCTTGACCTAAACCGTCAGTTTGTCTACCGATTCTCCTTATTATCACCCAAAGTCCCAAACAAGTTTCAACCTGAACCAATTTAAGCCAAACCAATTTCAACAATATTCGAATATTTTTAACCTAAGCCCGGTTTTTCCTCAAACTGGTTTCGACCATAGTTTACTAAACTGACTTGGTTAACAAGCCGAACCGGTGTTGAAAACAAAATCAGTTTATACACCTCTACCCATAACTCTAAAAGCAAGGTCTTCAACATTGTATAGTTTTGCATACAAGGTAATACTCATATCATATGGATCATTTTATGTTGAAATCAACTCAATTTAGTCGAGTCGAGGTTGAGATACTCGAGTAAGATACTTAACCGAGTTTGTTATTCAATATACTTAGCTTATGGGTTCGCAAGTATTTGTGTATGGTGAGATTTATTTTTTTTCCCTATATATATATATACATATGACTGAATTACAAATTTTGTCCTTTAGCTTTATACCTTATTTCAAATAATGTCCTTTAAGTTTAAAATTGATTGGTCTTGTACTTTATGTTTCAAAATCTTGCACGTTATGTCCTTTGATCGTAACTCTGTTAAATTTTTTGGTTAAGTTGGATCATGTGCAAGGCACATGGGGGCATTTTAGTCTTTTCCTTCTTTTTATTATTTTATATCAGTAATAAATAAAAAATAAACAAAAAAAAAGATATAAAAATCTGAAAGGTTCTCTCTCTCAAAACTCTGTTTCTGACTTTCTGTTCCTCTCTCTCTAGCTCTCTCTCCGGTGAAGCACCATCACCGTTGCACACTTACCACCACCCCACCCACACCACCTGCCAGTCTGCCACTGCCATCACCTACCACCTCCTAACCCACACCACCTACTACCGTCACCATCCACTCTACACCGCCTGCCTACCTACACCATCTGCAACATCCTACAACCCACTCCACCACCGTCGGGCACCAAGATAATCCCACCACTCTCGACCATTAGATAATCAGATCAACATTGCAAACTCCAACCCACAAAAAAGGAATTATTTAACGCACCTATATCCGGGTAAAACCACTGACGAATTGTGCATCGAAATCCTAGGTCCGGCACCACCATCGGCTAACAGACAAGCGGTTGTTTAGTGCTTTTGACACAGATCCGGCGGTACATGGTGAAGGATTTTAACAAGATGAAGGTCTTGTTTTGTTTTGTCCCACCCTCAAATTTCCACTTGCGGGGTTTTACCGCGAGGCGCATGACAAACCAGGATCCAAGTCAACGATCACAATAAACGACACTATATGGAGTACGTAAACCCAAAAACATAAATTTCATAAGCGGAAGCATTTAAAGAATTTAATCTCTACAAAACAGTGTTCCCAAGTATCCATGACATTTATTACAAAACGTGCACTAAAATCTAGACGCCAATGCAGACCCGTGCGCCTAGTTCCGTTCATTGCTACCTTAGCGACCTGAGAAAAACATGCCAAAAAGATGTCAACATATAATGCTGGTGAGTTCACAGGTTTGTTCAAAAATGTTACCAAAGTGTTACCATGTCCATACTATATCAATGTTACCAAGTACGCTAGCTAGGCGTATGTTTCATTACTACTACGATTGGAAACCATTACTAGACACGTTTAGCAATGTTCAGCATGTTTAAGCAGCCCGTATGTTCAGCATGATACCAATGTACCTGTCCGAGACAATATGCACCCGCCCGGCCCTCCAAGCCGACGAGTGGGGTAGGTCACGCCCAATAGATCTATCCACATTTCCCCCGTTGTGCAAACCCGCACATTCATGGTTTCCCCCGGGACTTTCCAAAAGATCGTATAGCAATAATAAGTTAAAACCATAGTATGACATATGTTACCAAAACAGTTTAGCGCATGTTTTCTCCCCCAAAAGTTAAAGCAGTAAAAGTGGGGCCGTGAACTCACCTTAGGTAGCGTTCTTCAATTATAAGTAAAGATGTTTAGCCCTTGATAATCCCTCTACCGGAGATCTATCAAATGTTCACATAAGTGTTCCGACTAATAACCATAAGGTTATCTAGTCCCCGATTGTCCAGATCGTAACCAAGTATGTTTTAAAGCGTGTTTAAATGTTTAACCGACACACTAGACCGACCCGACATCCCGTTGGTGACCCATTACCTTAACTAATCAAATACACATAGATTACACACAAGGTTCAAGCATAAAACACTTAGTTTGTATCAAAAATCTCATTTCTGCACCAGAACGGTCGAACCAGTCAGTTTAAGGTCCCCTTCGCACCTTTTTACTCTCCTTCGCCCGTTTTACCTCTCGTTCGACCGTTTGATGCTTCCTTCGCACGTTTTGCCACGTTCGCCCACTGAAAAGCCTGGTGCGACCCTGGGATTCCTCCTTCGCACCTTCGACTGGTCGAAGGAGGCCAGGTTCGCCCCTGTTGTTCTATTTTGCCTAAAAACGCTTAAAACACATTCAAAACGACTCGAAACATCACCAATCACAGCAGTCAGACATGATTATGTTATCTTAACAAAACCCCACTGATTTTGCCCCAAACCATATCCGTTTCAGCCCTTTCCCAAAATGGTAAAAATTATGGAAACGTCACTTTCATGCATGAAATCTTTACCCAATTTGGAAACTTTTGATATCGACTCATGTTTGACTTAAAATACTCAGTTTGTCGATCATCCGATCATCCCTATGGGTTCTATTGATTATAAACACCACATGCTACGTCTAGATTCGTCAAAATCCCCAATTCGCACATATCATCATCATCCAATCGATTCTAACCCTAAACAACAATCAATCAGCATTAAAAGCAATCCTACATCATGTCTCTAACATAGATAAAGCAGCAAAGCTTTGAATAACACATTACACCACATAATACTCAATTAACACATGTTATTTATTATGAAAACTCATGTTAAATGATAGGGTTTTGTTTTAGAAAGATGTTTGAAAGGTTTTTAATCATAAAAACATCCTTAAAACAGATCCGGACAATTAGGGTTAGATGGAAACGAATCAAAATGCTTTTAAAAAGGTTTAGGATTATGAACACACCTTGGATTCTTGTTTAGATGATGCGGATAGGTTAGATTATGAAAAAGAAGAGCAAAAACTCCTTCCTTAGCGTTTTAGGTCGTTTGAGAGTGTTTTGGGACGGCTAGGGTTTGTGAAATGATGAAAAATGACTAAGGTTGGTATTTATACTGATCCTCCTTCGCACCAATTGATTGGTCGAAGGTGGTCTCCTTCGCCCCTTTCACAGGGTCGAATGAGACTTGTCCAGGTCGAAGGGAATTCTTCAACTCCACTTCCCTGGTTCGCCCATCCAATAATGGGTCGAACCAGCTGCAACTTCTCCTTCGACCACTCGATGGTCGAACCAGAAGCCACTTTTACAAGTTTTCCAGTTTGTCGTGTTTAACGCATTCTAACACATCTTAACACATAAGCATGCATCCATAGTCTATATTTAGCATATTTAGGCACGTATAATCATCTGTACATCGTTTAAGCAAGTATAAGTATACAATCCACCACACGACCCATAATCCACACATATACTTAATTAGTTCATGTAATGTCACCAACAACGGAACCCGGTACTAGTGTATTACCAAAACGACTCCCAATGATCTTCCAGATCATTGTACCCTGGACAATCCTAACTTGACCCGACTCAACTAACCCAGTTAAGCTTGTTTATAAACGTTTCTTGCTAAGGTAGACTTAGATGTTACTAATATGTTTAAGCCGAACATGCCGGGTGTCACATCATCCCCACGTTGAAAGAATTTTCGTCCCGAAAATTGCGCAAAGCCCCAAAAAGCAAGAAACGAAAAGAACCGAACAAAAAGAAACTTACCGGATGTCACATCATCCCCACGTTGAAAGGAATCTCGACCCGAGATTCATTCCGCTTCAGTGGCAACATGCCTCGATTCAAAAGCGCGCTTCGGAAAAAGATGAGGATACTTAGATTTCATCTGATCCTCTCGTTCCCATGTGAACTCAGGTCCACGGTTCGAGTTCCAACGGACTTTAACGATGCGGATTTTACTCCGACGAAGGCTACGAATCTTGTAGTCGAGAATCTCGACAGGTTCCTCCACAATGCGAAGACGATCATCAACTTTGATCTCTTCCAGTGGTACAATGAGAGATTCATCAGCCAAACACTTCTTCAAGTTAGACACATGGAAGACGTTGTGTACACTACCGAGCTCCGCCGGTAAGTCAAGTCTGTATGCCACCGGTCCAATCCGTTCCAGGATTGCGAACGGTCCGACATAACGAGGGTTAAGCTTGCCACGCTTTCCAAAGCGTATGACGCCCTTCCATGGTGAAACTTTCAGAAGTACTTTGTCCCCAACCTGGAACTCTAAAGGTTTTCGACGGCGATCGGCATAACTCTTCTGACGATCCCGTGCAGCAGCCAAACGTTGACGGATCTGTATGATTTTCTCCGAAGTTTCGTACACGAGTTCCGGACCAGTGAGCTGGCTCTCGCCCACCTCGGCCCAACAAAGTGGTGATCGACATTTCCGTCCGTAAAGAGCCTCGAACGGAGCTGCCTTAATGCTAGAGTGATAGCTGTTGTTGTAGGAGAACTCCACTAACGGCAAGTGGATCTCCCAACTTTTGCCAAAATCGATAACACATGCCCGAAGCATGTCTTCCAAGGTTTGAATCGTCCGTTCACTCTGTCCATCAGTTTGCGGATGATAAGCCGTACTCATATCCAACTGAGTACCCAAAGCCTTGTGCAGAGCCTTCCAGAAGCGCGAAGCGAAACGAGAATCACGATCAGAGATAATAGAAACAGGCACCCCGTGCCGAGCAACCACCTCCTTGAGGTAAAGTCGAGCTAACCGCTCGAGTCCATCGGTTTCCTTGATAGGTATAAAACGTGCCGATTTTGTCAGCCGGTCAACAATCACCCAAATCATATCATAACCACTAGGTGACCTTGGCAGCTTGGTAACAAAATCCATCGTGATTCGTTCCCACTTCCATTCCGGAACCTCTGGTTGTTGCAGGAGACCAGACGGCCTCTGATACTCCACCTTGACTTTAGCACAAGTCAAACATTTGCTGACATAAGAAGCTATGTCAGCTTTCATGTTCGGCCACCAATAAAGTATCTTCAAATCCTGATACATCTTATCGGAGCCAGGGTGAATAGAATACCGGGACTTGTGAGCTTCATCCAGAACAAGCTCGCGCAATCCCCCGAACAATGGGACCCAAACACGCCCCGCAAAATAGTGCAAGCCATCAGTCCTGAGCTCAAGATGCTTATCAGCACTGTGCATCGTTTCAGCCTTAAGGTTTTCCTCCTTCAAGGCTTCCAACTGGGCAGAACGGATTCGGTCAGGCAACGACGAATGAATGGTGAGCTGTAAGGCTCGAACACGGCGAGGGTTAACAGACTCCTTCCTGCTCAAGGCGTCCGCCACAACGTTTGCCTTGCCAGGATGATACTTGATGGCACAGTCATAATCGTTCAGGAGTTCAACCCAGCGACGCTGCCGCATGTTCAACACCTTCTGGTCGAAAATGTGCTGAAGACTCTTGTGATCGGTATATACTTCACACTTGGTACCATACAAGTAATGTCTCCAGATTTTCAACGCAAAGACCACTGCACCCAGTTCCAAGTCATGAGTAGTGTAGTTCTTCTCATGGACTTTGAGTTGACGAGAAGCATAAGCGATAACCTTCCCGCACTGCATCAACACGCAACCGAGACCACGAATGGAAGCATCACAGTACACAACGAAATCATAAGTGGCTTCCGGCAGGGATAAGACAGGTGCAGAACAAAGTTTAAGCTTCAGCATCTGAAATGCTGATTCTTGGGGTTCATCCCAGTCGAACTTTCGGTCCTTCTGGGTAAGAGCAGTGAGGGGTTGAGCGATCTTCGAAAATCCCTCAATGAAACGACGATAATAACCCGCAAGACCTAGGAATTGCCGCACCTCAGATGGCGTCTTTGGTGCTTCCCAGTCTTTAATAGCTTCGATCTTAGCCGGATCGACATGAATTCCCAGTTCATTCACCACATGTCCTAGGAATTGAACTTCACGCAACCAAAAATCACACTTTGAGAACTTAGCATACAACTGCTCTTGTCTCAAAAGTTCCAAGACCAACCGCAGATGTTCCTCGTGATCCGCCTTGTTCTTGGAATAGATCAGAATGTCGTCAATAAACACGATGACGAACTTATCAAGGTAAGGCTTGCAAACGCGGTTCATCAAATCCATGAACACCGCAGGTGCGTTAGTGAGACCAAAAGGCATGACCAAGAACTCAAAATGGCCATAACGAGTGCGAAAAGCAGTCTTCTGAATGTCAGCTTCCCTGACGCGCAACTGGTGATAACCGGACCGCAAATCAATCTTCGAATAATAACTGGAGCCCTGAAGCTGGTCAAAGAGATCATCAATGCGAGGAAGAGGATAACGATTCTTGATGGTCACTTTGTTCAGCTCACGATAATCAATACACATACGAAGGCTTCCGTCCTTCTTCTTCACAAACAAAATAGGAGCTCCCCACGGGGAAGAACTCGGTCGGATGAAACCCTTTTCCAAGAGTTCCTATAACTGGCTGGACAACTCTTGCATCTCAGGAGGTGCAAGACGATACGGAGCTCGGGCAATAGGAGCTGCGCCCGGAGTGAGATCAATACCAAACTCAACCTGACGATGGGGAGGAAGACCAGGTAAATCATCAGGAAACACATCAGAAAAGTCACGAACCACCGGGATATCCTCGATCTTCTTCTCATCGTCAGAAGAAACGTTAACAAGTGCCAGAACGGCCGAACAGCCCTTCCGAAGATACTTACGGGCTTTCATGCTAGAAATGATACTCAGCGGAGCACCGCTTTTCTCGCCACGAACAGTAAGAATCTCCCCATCAGGGAGAGGGACCCGAATAACCTTGTCAAAACAAACGATCTCCGCACGATACAATGATAACCAATCCATGCCAACCACGACATCAAAACTACCCAGAGGTACCGGCATAAGGTCAATGGGGAAAGACAAACCCGACAGTTCCAAACGACATTCCCTAAGGGTGTGTGTCGCTTCGATTTTCTTACCATCAGCCAATTCTATTAAGTACTTAGCCTCTAAAGGTGTGGGTACTATATCTAGCAATCGACTAATATCCAAAGATACGAAACTCTTATCGGCACCAGAATCAAACAAAACAGAAACATAGTGATCATTAAGAAGGAACGTACCGGTAACTGTGTCTGGATCCTGCCTAGCCTCCGCAGATCCAATGACGAAAGCACGTGCAGTCCTGCCTCCGCCGCCATTGTTCCCGTTACCGTTACCGCCCCTCCCGTTATCACCCTACTTCAGTTTGGGACAATCACGCTTGAAATGCCCCGTGTCACCACAGTTATAACACCCCTGCCTCCCCTGAGTCCCCTGAGCAGCAGGAGCAGGAGTAGCCGCAGGAGTCTGAGTTGGGGCGAGCGTTACCTTGCAATCCTTAGCATGGTGCCCCAACTGATGGCACCGATGACAACGAGCCCTATCACAACTCCCAGAGTGATGAAAACCACACTTGTTGCACTTGGGATGCTTCTCGACATACCCACCCGTCTTCGCCCCAGAAGAAGACCAGACGTATCAAACTTCTTCGCCGGCTGAGCTGGCACCACACTCTTCCCCACACTCTCCCACTTCCTCTTGTTCCCCTCAGCAGCCTTCACAGTAGTACCCTTGGGTGGCAAAACGCCTTCCGCCACCTTCAGATTAGTCATCCGATGAGCTGATCGGACAACTTCAGCAATAGTGGGAAGATTCCCAGCAGCCACCAATCCAGCAATCTCGGGCACTAGTCCAGACACATAGTGTTCGATCCTCCTGTACTCGGGTGTGTGTAAGTCAGGACACAACACCGCCAGCTCGTTCCTCCTCACAGTATACTCCTCAATCTCCGACCCAACCATCTTGTAACTCCAGACCTCATGCTCCAACTTCTGTATCTCCTCCCTCGGACAGTACTCACCTCTCAAAAGCTGCACAAACTCCGCCCAAGGCATAGCAATAGCCTCTCCCAACCCCATGTTCTGAGTGGTAGCATTCCACCACGACAATGCAGGCCCCTCAAATGTCGCAGTAGCATACTTCACTCGGTCCCCAGCAGGACAGTTACACATAACGAACACAGATTCCACCTTCTCCAGCCATCGGAGCAGTCCCACCGCTCCCTCAGTTCCAGCGAAGTTATGGGGCTGACAGTCCCTAAACTTCTTATAAGAGCACTGAGGTGGGGGTGGATTGGCACCAACACCACCCATGGCATTAATCCCGGCCTGGAAATTAGCCATAGCCATGTTCACTTGCTGCTGAAGCAAGTTGTTCAGTTCAGCCTGGGTCATGTTGATGTTCCCACGACCACCGCCTCCGGCACGACCACCGCCGCCAGCACGGCCACCGCCACCACCACGACGTCCACCACCGCGAGCACCAGACATGATCTAACAAATCAAGAAATCGAGAGATTCAGATTCACTTCCAGTGTCAACCACTAGAAATTTACAAGAGTTAACCTAGGGACAAATTCAGGACTATACATCCAAACTCGAAGTCCATCGGGATTTTCATGCATTCCAGTTTATTATTTCGTGTGCACCCGAAATGATAAACCGTTCTACATGGTCCTCCAGATGTACCCCTAATTTAGACCCCAGTCACCGAACATTGTCGCCTATGTGGCAATAGGTGCAAGTGTAAGAAGGCATGTGTGTGCGAGAACCAACAAATCAACCCCTCCTCCTTCCATCCAGAAGAAGAAGACAAGAGTAGGTAAGAACCCAAATAAAAACGGATGATGTAACGGAGAAACATGATGATGATGTAAGGACACCCCGACAACGTTAGTACGTATCCCACTAATAGACCCAAAGTGTGTGACCGTCTAGTGTGTGCGACTCGGCTATAGACCAGACTCTACATGCAGTCCTAGTTCACTATAACCATTGGCTCTGATACCAATCTGTCACACCCTCAAATTTCCACTTACGGGGTTTTACCGCGAGGCGCATGACAAACCAGGATCAAAGTCAACGATCACAATAAACGACACTATATGGAGTACGTAAACCCAAAAACATAAATTTCATAAGCGGAAGCATTTAAAGAATTTAATCTCTACAAAATAGTGTTCCCAAGTATCCATGACATTTATTACAAAACGTGCACTAAAATCTAGACGCCAATGCAGACCCGTGCGCCTAGTTCCGTTCATTGCTACCTTAGCGACCTGAGAAAAACATGCCAAAAAGATGTCAACATATAATGCTGGTGAGTTCACAGGTTTGTTCAAAAATGTTACCAAAGTGTTACCATGTCCATACTATATCAATGTTACCAAGTACGCTAGCTAGGCGTATGTTTCATTACTACTACGATTGGAAACCATTACTAGACACGTTTAGCAATGTTCAGCATGTTTAAGCAGCCCGTATGTTCAGCATGATACCAATGTACCTGTCCGAGACAATATGCACCCGCCCGGCCCTCCAAGCCGACGAGTGGGGCAGGTCACGCCCAATAGATCTATCCACATTTCCCCCGTTGTGCAAACCCGCACATTCATGGTTTCCCCCGGGACTTTCCAAAAGATCGTATAGCAATAATAAGTTAAAACCATAGTATGACATATGTTACCAAAACAGTTTAGCGCATATTTTCTCCCCCAAAAGTTAAAGCAGTAAAAGTGGGGCCGTGAACTCACCTTAGGTAGCGTTCTTCAATTATAAGTAAAGATGTTTAGCCCTTGATAATCCCTCTACCGGAGATCTATCAAATGTTCACATAAGTGTTTCGACTAATAACCATAAGGTTATCTAGTCCCCGATTGTCCAGATCGTAACCAAGTATGTTTTAAAGCGTGTTTAAATGTTTAACCGACACACTAGACCGACCCGACATCCCGTTGGTGACCCATTACCTTAACTAATCAAATACACATAGATTACACACAAGGTTCAAGCATAAAACACTTAGTTTGTATCAAAAATCTCATTTCTGCACCAGAACGGTCGAACCAGTCAGTTTAAGGTCCCCTTCGCACCTTTTTACTCTCCTTCGCCCGTTTTACCTCTCGTTCGACCGTTTGATGCTTCCTTCGCACGTTTTGCCACGTTCGCCCACTGAAAAGCCTGGTTCGACCCTGGGATTCCTCCTTCGCACCTTCGACTGGTCGAAGGAGGCCAGGTTCGCCCCTGTTGTTCTATTTTGCCTAAAAACGCTTAAAACACATTCAAAACGACTCGAAACATCACCAATCACAGCAGTCAGACATGATTATGTTATCTTAACAAAACCCCACTGATTTTGCCCCAAACCATATCCGTTTCAGCCCTTTCCCAAAATGGTAAAAATTATGGAAACGTCACTTTCATGCATGAAATCTTTACCCAATTTGGAAACTTTTGATATCGACTCATGTTTGACTTAAAATACTCAGTTTGTCGATCATCCGATCATCCCTATGGGTTCTATTGATTATAAACACCACATGCTACGTCTAGATTCGTCAAAATCCCCAATTCGCACATATCATCATCATCCAATCGATTCTAACCCTAAACAACAATCAATCAGCATTAAAAGCAATCCTACATCATGTCTCTAACATAGATAAAGCAGCAAAGCTTTGAATAACACATTACACCACATAATACTCAATTAACACATGTTATTTATTATGAAAACTCATGTTAAATGATAGGGTTTTGTTTTAGAAAGATGTTTGAAAGGTTTTTAATCATAAAAACATCCTTAAAACAGATCCGGACAATTAGGGTTAGATGGAAACGAATCAAAATGCTTTTAAAAAGGTTTAGGATTATGAACACACCTTGGATTCTTGTTTAGATGATGCGGATAGGTTAGATTATGAAAAAGAAGAGCAAAAACTCCTTCCTTAGCGTTTTAGGTCGTTTGAGAGTGTTTTGGGACGGCTAGGGTTTGTGAAATGATGAAAAATGACTAAGGTTGGTATTTATACTGATCCTCCTTCGCACCAATTGATTGGTCGAAGGTGGTCTCCTTCGCCCCTTTCACAGGGTCGAATGAGACTTGTCCAGGTCGAAGGGAATTCTTCAACTCCACTTCCCTGGTTCGCCCATCCAATAATGGGTCGAACCAGCTGCAGGTTCTCCTTCGACCACTCGATGGTCGAACCAGAAGCCACTTTTACAAGTTTTCCAGTTTGTCGTGTTTAACGCATTCTAACACATCTTAACACATAAGCATGCATCCATAGTCTATATTTAGCATATTTAGGCACGTATAATCATCTGTACATCGTTTAAGCAAGTATAAGTATACAATCCACCACACGACCCATAATCCACACATATACTTAATTAGTTCATGTAATGTCACCAACAACGGAACCCGGTACTAGTGTATTACCAAAACGACTCCCAATGATCTTCCAGATCATTGTACCCTGGACAATCCTAACTTGACCCGACTCAACTAACCCAGTTAAGCTTGTTTATAAACGTTTCTTGCTAAGGTAGACTTAGATGTTACTAATATGTTTAAGCCGAACATGCCGGGTGTCACATCATCCCCACGTTGAAAGAATTTTCTTTATAATTTTTTTTTTATAATTTATAAATAAATTGATGGTTTTCACACCTTGATTATAATAATAATAATAATAATAATAATAATAATAATAATAATAATAATAATAATAATAATAATAATAATAATAATAAGAAGAAGAAGAAGAAGAAGAAGAAGAAGAAGAAGAAGGTTGAAGTGGTTTGTGTGTGTTTTCCGATTAATCGGAATGGGACGATGAGGATACAGACAACAAGAGGTGTGTGAATGGGATTGATTGGTTGTATTTTAAAAGAAAGGTTGGATAATTATTTTCAAAGAAAAAAAAAGAATGAATAAGTTAGTTTGTATTTTTTTTTTCTATTGTGTTCAACAAGGAGGTTTTACAAATAACCATTGGGTTTTTTGTGTTAAAGGTGGATTACGATTTTTACATATATTAGGCTTAAGCCTGTTAAATCATTTTACAAAGAGGAAGATGATGTTGATTGTGGTGATGGTGTTTCATGTTTGGCAGGTGATGGTGTTTGACATGTGGTGGTGGTGTTTAGTGGAGAGAAAGATGATTATATATATATATATATATATATTAAAAATGGTTAGGTTTTTTAACTTATTTACAAAATTAGTCCCTAGAAAGGTAAATGACAAAAATGCCCTCATGTGCAAGGCACATGTCTAGATTTAACGATAAAAATTAACTAGGTTAGGGACAAAGGACATAACATGCATGATTTTGAAACATAAAGTACAAGACCAATAAATTTTAAACTTAAAGGGCATTCTTTGCAATCGGATGTAAAGCTAAAGGACAAAACCTGTAATTCAGTCTATACATATATTTACGAACTTATTCTTAATATAAAAACTAAAAGCAAAAACTCTAAAGCTCAAGTTTCAAATCCCGAGATCCCTCAATATCAATAATCAATAATCTTTTTTTTTAAAGGAATAATCAATAATCAATAACTATATATAAAGGAAAGTACCTATGATGGCATGACATTCGTTGAGACCATTCTTCCCTGTTAAGTGCGTCATATGAGATATTGTGATAATTTAAAAAAAAAAACATATTTTTTCTCTTTCATGAGCATGCCATAGCACTTTCCCCCGCAATTTCTGAACATTAGTAACATTTTTATACGACATTTTTTTTGAAAAAAAAAAATACACCAAATTAACAAGCATTTTATTATCTTTCCAACGAGTACCATAAAAAAAACGACTTTTTTTTATATGGTGATTAATGAAATAAATACTTAAATTATATATGAGTAGAGAAAATAGTCTGAAGACATTAAAAGATACTAGCTTACAATCTTTTTAGTCGATAACAATTAGATCATGTTTATTTATTTTTAAAACGGATCTTCACTACTTACCATTGATTGTTTTATTCGGTGAAAATTGAGCAAGTATGTCAATCATTAATATATGCTTACTTTAAATATCAAAATCACCTACCATCATCATTATCATGACATATCATTTGATACCAATTTTTTTTCGGGTTCACGCGCGCAACTTTAGAGCGGATTGAGAAAGTGACAGTTGTATAGAGACGAGTGTTGATCATTTACAAAAAAATAAAATAAAAAAAATCTAAACGACAGCCTATTCCTTTTATAGTACACGCATTTTATCACTTCATATTAGATTTATCTATCCTGAGACGCTCCTAGGGGATAAACTAGTGTATTTATAAAACTAAAAATAATAGAGTTAATTACACAAATGGTCCATGTGGTATGTACAGATTGCATAAATGCCCCTAATTAACACTTTTGGTCCTTATGGTTGACATTTTGTAACTCCCATGGTCCTTACGATCTAACGTCGTTAATTTTTCTAGTTAAGTCATGTCAAATGACAAATTACCACGCAGTTTGATTTCTTTAAACCGCACCATCATCCAAAACTTCACCTTTCCCTTTACCTCAACCTCAGATCATCATCATCATCATCATCATCCATGCTACTTCCCAGATTCACCATCACAACCTCTGATGCCCACTGAAGAAGTAAATACCTCTCTGAGTAGGCAAGAATAACGTTCCGGTTGTTGATGACACGGATGGCTGGACCTGAATGTCTGCAAAACAAAACACCGTTAGGACTCGTCACAGGAAAGGGGGGTTTCCTGTGACCACCCTCCGGCGTGAGAATAAGTATCGGTGGTGAGGGAAAGTAAAGTAAAGCTATGGATGAATGTGTAAATGAATCCTCTCGTTTACCTCCTACCTTTATTTATAACCTTGTCATCCTTCTAATTACCGCCTCTTCGGGCTCATCTCCAGGAATTGAACCCCGGTCTTGGTGGAGATAAGCATTATCTCTCAATCGAAACTTCTTTCCCCAATCCTCGGATAAGAGGTTGAGTCTATCAGCTTTTTGGCCGGGACCTGGCGAACTGGGCCTATCCGGTCCGAGTCTGTTAATGGGCCAGCCCAAAGTTAGTTAGGCCTTTATGTGATATGGGCTAATCCATCTAGATTGGGCCTACCTCGTCATGTCCCCCCAAGTCTAGTGATAAGCAAACTTGGTTATTACTAGGCTTTGAAAAAAGAGAGTAAAGGAAAAAGTTTTGTGTCAACTATAGGACGCAATTAATGCATTCTTTATAGAGAGTAGTGCCGCATGGGAAAGCACGTGATGTGACGTCACCCTGAGTTGTCGCTTCAGCCGTTTCAGCAGTCTGAGCAACTCAAGGGTTGGACCGTTGGCGGTTCAATTTAAAATTCAAACCGTGTGCCCCAACCGCCTATAAATTAGCTAGTGGCCAGGAGGATTAGGATATCTATCCATTTCAACCAGTTATTCTTAGTTACCCTCCCATATAGCTCCCAAAACTAGCACATCACGAACCACCATGAGTGTTGCCCAGATACATACGAGTTGGTCGGTAACGGCACTACAATCCTTTCTTGCTGAGTGGCGTATATTGCCTGAATGGAATCCTACTTGTCCAGAACCCACCGATGTTGCTTTTCCTCTCAAACCTGGGAAGATTACATTGTATGCTGAGTTCTTCAAGTTTTGTCATTTTCGGCTACCCGTGACCCAATTTATGGTTGAGTTGTTGTCATATTATAAGGTTAACATCTCTCAACTGCATCCATTAGGGTTGATTAAGGTGAAACACTTTGAGTTCTGTGCCCGGGGTTTGGGCATGTCCCCCCAGCTGGAAGTCTTCCGGGTGTTATATGTGCTTGTTTACAAAGGGGAGTATTTCACCTTTGACCGCCGTCCCGGTGCTCCTTCCTGCATCGAAAATTTTCCTCCCAATGTACAGGATAAGAACTGGAAGCGTAAATTCTTCTTCATCGACGAGCGTGTATTGCCGGTTGTTGCTCTGGTGCAAACCCCTGAGGGTAAGATGAAATTCGCCGATGAGTGCCCTGCTCCTGCTGTTTTCGAGAAGCATCCATTGTACCTAGCATTGGTGAACCACCCCACCCCTTGCACTCACATACCTGAGCGGGCCCTTGTGGCCGTTGGTATGAGCCGCGTTTGGGTGGATGATACCGTGTATCCCGAGTACCGTCGGCGAGATCAAGGTATGCATTCTTACATTACCTTATACAATGGTGTATTTGAGCTATAATCTTTGCTTCTGTATGCAGACGAGTGGCATTACTTTGATGCCATAGATCCGAAAGCTATTCCCCATCTACAGGAGCATGTCCGTCTTCTTGGCGAGGATGAAGCCGACGTTCTCAGCCAGACAGTTAAGAATTTTGTGCTTCCCGCCCCGCTGCCCCAACCTCTTCCTGACCGTCCGGACGACTCTGTTCCTGGGAACGTTGAGGCTGGTGATACTGAGGCGCCGGTCTCGCCGCCCCTAAATCCGGATCCTCTCAATGTTGCGGATCCTGTTAACATTACTAGTGAAAAGAAGAAAAAGTCCCGAAAGATGAAGACTGGTTCTCCCAATGTCGAGTCGTTTCTTGAAAGACGTCGCGAGCTGTTGGCCAGTAAGGAGAAGAAACTTGGTAAGGGTCAAACATCTTAGCTCATGTTTTGTGTCCTCCCCCCGGATTCATAACTGTTGTTTCATTATATATAGGTGCTTGTCTGCTGGATGAGGGTGCTTCCGCCCAACAAGGTATGGTTCAATGTTCTGCTGCTACAGCTGGGCCGGAGCAGAGCACGAGTGTCCCTATGAATGGGTCATCAGCTGCTCTTCAGTCACTGACTACTTCATCAACCGCTCCTGCTGCCACCACTCATACGGCCCCCCGGTTGTTTGTTATGGAAGAACCCCTGAACACCATATTCCTTGGTGTCACATTTTCACCAAGCTCTGCGGCTATGCCGTCATCACTGAGTACAGCGGTTGCTTCTTTGGACAGTGTATCTGCTCCGGTCAATATGTCGATGCCCTCCTCTGTGAAGCCGGGGTTTTATTCTGGGAGTTCCAGCGGTGCTGTGTTTGGCGATATGCCCCGGGGGAGTTTTACCGAGCTATTATATGATGTGCAGCATCATCCCGTGGGATTTCCTGGTGGCATGAGGTCCGGGACTGTGCCATTAGGTGCGGAGCCAACGGGGCCTGAAGAGATTCCCCCCAACGTCTATGCCCCGGGCATTAACTGGCATCCATCCCTCCCGGACACCAAGTATGCCCCTGGATGGAGGATTGCTCAGTCCACCCGGCTGATTAGCCCGGACATTATCAGGCATTGGGCTGATCATGCCTTCCCTCCAGCCGAGCGGTATTACCTTCAAGGGCAAGACAACGCCCAACTTGCCGAGAACTCTCTTGGGTCCAGCGTGAATGCTAGTGCTTCTCTTTATGAAGTGTTACGCCGTTGGCATTCTGATTTGGGGGATCTGTTTGACAACCGTGTCTCTCACAGCAAATTATCAACGGAAGCCGAAGCTTTGCTGAAGTCCCTGGGTGACTGCCAAAGGCAGCTTGCCGACTTGTCAACTGTTCGAGATACCTATGAACGGGACAAAACCCGACTGATCAATACCCATAATGACGAGAAGCTTGAACTCTTACGCTCCCGGGATCAGCAGGTCCGGCTTGTGCTACATTTGGAAGACCGGGTGAAACTTCTTGAAAAGGAGTTACAGGTAGAGAAGGAGAATACATCCAAAGCCAAAGCCGACCTAGAAAGATATCAACAACTAGCTTCGGATATTGAAAGCTATGAATCTCGTGCCAGGAGGGCAGAAGAGGAAAGGGACTCCATGCTGCAACAGCTTAATGCCTACAAGACGGATGCTGAGACTGCCAATAACAATGCGGCGAGCCTTTCGAAGCAACTGGCGGCTAGTCAGGCCCGGGTGACTGCCCTGGAGACTGACCGGGATTGGCTAATATCGAAAGGACTTCCGGCTTCATGGAGTTACATCCGGGGAGGAGCTCAGTACCAGCAACGGCTTAACGATTTTTACCGGACCGCTGTGGAGTCCGGGTACCAGGATGGTTTGATGCATGGTCATCGTATTGGGACCCTTGGCAGGAAGCTACCGGACGCTACTGATCATGAGAATGAAGTTGAACAACGGACTTCAAGGGCCCTAGAAGCTTTGAGCAGCGACTCCGTGGATGCCCTTACTCAGCTGCAAACTCAGGCTGGTGACGAGGGTATGTCTAATGTCCGGGCCACTCTTTAACCCCTGGTTACAGGCTCGTCTTCAAGCTCATCCGATAGTGAATGATTTCATCTTTTCTGTTTGTAATGTTTCTATTTTCTGTTGTTTTTGTAAATTATCTGCTTTGATTAATGTGACTTCTACTTAATTTACCTAGCATAATAATACTTGCCCAGGCTCGACTAGTGAGCTATGATGAAGTGTCTTTTCGGTATTAATATTTGCAATCATGTTGCTGACGTCAGCACTGCAGCTTAACCGTCACATCTACGTGTCAGGCGGTTGTGTCAGTGTATTGATTACAAGTTGTTTAAAATCCCAATGACCACTTAATCGTCACATTTACTTTCTTTATAAGGGGGGTTTCATATCATGCATTCGTACATCTTTTCACCCGTTCATCATGCCATGTAAGTTCGTTTCCCTTAAAAATTATTTGAAAGAGCTTGATGCTCTCGAGGGGCTGAGAGAAATGCAACGCCAATCTCTAATTTGATGAGGTTGTGCATCACTTGGAAGACTCCCCCCAAAAGTCAATCGAAGCTAACCCACCGAAGCAATGTCGGTTGGTTTACCATCGTCGTTTTAAGGGTGTCTCTTCATCTCCATCCGATGGTGCAAAGTATGTAGAAGGGGAAACCCTTATTCCTTCCTTGACACCAAAGGTTACTGTAGCTCCCCTGGAAACCCTGGATGACATCAAAGTCGGTTCGGCCAGTGTTGCTACTCCTAACCGTTATGGGTTAGTTTATAAGCGTGGTTCTGGACGCCTTTCGTCTCCCTGGGTCACCTCATCTGAAGACGACGTGCCTGTGGTCTCTGAGGCTGTTGCTGTTGGACCTGTCTATAGTGGGGCGGTCAGCAAGGAGCCGGAGGTGCAGTCTTATGATTTTCAGTCTGAGGAGATGAAGATGTATGAGGAGCTTTGGATACTCCCTCCTGTTTGCAACCCTGAAGGTGAACTGCTATACACCCCTGCAGAGGTGTTTGCCATGTTGGAAGGTCACATTAGTTAGTGTTTATAGCCTTGTGTGGCTGGTAGTATAGCGCTATGTATAGGCGGTAGGAAATTGTGTTTTGATGGCTTTGGATTTTTGTCCTGCCCCTACCCTTTTTTTGTAAGTTTGCTTGTAAAAGCAAGTTGTTTATAATGAAGCGTATATATATATATATATATATAAGTATTGCAAATGCCATTGTAGGCGTCTTATTACTAATTAAAAATGGAAAAACTTGCTTTCCCGGGATATCGTGGTTATCGTCCGGGTTAGCTTACATCAACCTATAGACAAAGACGTTTACTGTCCATTGCTACATGTAACATTTCTTGAGTTGGGCGGCATTCCAGCTCCTGGGGACTTGAGTGCCGTCTAGCTGCTTTAAACGGTATGCCCCTTTGCCTAAGTCTTCGGCAATCTCATAAGGCCCCTCCCAGTTGGGGCTCAATTTTCCTTGTGGTTGCTGTCTGCTAGCCTCATTACCCTCATGACTAGGTCACCAACTTTGAATGAGCAGCTCTTCACCCTTTTGTTCTAGTATTTTTCCAACAATCTCTTGTACCTGGCCTCCTTTATGTAAGTTGCATCACGCCGGGCTTCCAATGCTTCGAGGTTGTGCCGTAGTAGCTGATCATTGTTGGCTTCCTGATCGACGTGCCGGGTGGAAGGTATCACCGTTTCCACCGGGATTATTGCCTCCGAGCCATATGTAAGGCAGAAGGGTGTTTCTCCGTTACTAGTCTTTGGCATTGTTCGATGAGCCCAGAGTACATGTGGCAGTTGGTCGACCCATGATTTTCCTTCTTGATCCAGCCGTCTCTTGATTCCGTCAAGTATGCTCCTGTTGGCCCTTTCAACCTGGCCGTTGCCCTGAGGATGGGCAACGGACGTGAATACCTGCTATATGCTCATACTCTTGCACCACTCCTGTAAGTGTTTGTCAACGAACTATGTTCCATTGTCACTGACGAGATACAGGGGAACCCTAAAGCGACAGACCACATGCTCCCATAAGAACTTCTTGATGTTGCAGGCCTCTATCTTAGCCAACGGTTTTGCTTCAATCCATTTTGTGAAGTAGTCAATGGCTACTACTAGGTACTTGAGCTTTCCCGGGGCCAAAGGAAAAGGCCCTACCAGATCTATGCCCCATTTTTGGAATGGCCATGCTGCCGTTACCGGGATTAAGTTGTTTTTTGGACACAACGTTACCGGAGCATATTTCTGGCAGCTGACACACTTCTTGATCTCTTCTATGGCCATATTATGCATCCCGGACCAATAATAACCTGCATTGGTTATCTTTGCCACCACTGCCCGGGGTCCTGCGTGTATGCCGCATATACCTGCATGAATGTCCTTTATTAAGTACTGTGCTTCCGAGGGAGACACGCATCTTAGGGCGGGGCCCAAGTAAGACTTCCTGTAAAGAACCCCGGCCTGAACCTCATATTGTAGGGACTTGGTCCGGATCTTCATTGCCTCTGCTTTGTCTTCTAGGAGGCTCCCGCTTGTGAGGTACCTCTGGATGGGAGTCATCCATGAGATTTATACCGTGTGGACGGAGTGAACAGTGGACACCTGTGTAGACGGGTGCTTCAGGGTTTCGATACGGACATCTTTATCTATGCCGGACGATGCTAGCTTGCTGAGTGCATCTGCTATGTCGTTCTTGTGCCTTCGCACGTGATGCAATGTGACTTTCTTGAACTTTTCCATGAGCTCCTTTGTCTTATCAAGGTACCTGGACATAGATTCATCCCTTGCCTCATATGACTCATTAACCTGGTTATTCACCAGTAATGAGTCTACGTGGGCGTCTACCTGGGTGGCACCCATTGCCAGGGCCATTCGTAATCCTGCCAGCAGTGCTTCATACTCGGACTGATTGTTAGAACATTCGAAGTCGAACCGTAGGGCGTAGAGGAACCTTGTACCTCCCGGGCTTACCAATAGTAGCCCAGCCCCGGCGCCCTTGCTATTAGAAGAACCGTCGGTATACAATTTCCACGGGAGGGATCCATCTTCCAACTTATCTTCTGCTCTCTGGATAACCTCCGGGATCTCCTCCCCCTCCGGGATCTCAGTCATGAAGTCAGCTAAGACCTGTCCCTTCACCGCCGTTCTCTTTTTAAAGACTACATCAAGTGCCCCCAATTCGATTGCCCATTTTGCGAGTCTTCCGGACACTTCCGGCCTATTCAAAATCTGTCCCAGCTGGAAATTTGTCAGGACTTCCACTTCGTGGGCCTGGAAGTATCGACGCAGCCTTCAGGACGCGTGAACCAACGCTAACACTAGTTTCTCCAATGTGGGATATCGGGTTTCTGCGTCGGACAATGTCCGGCTGATGTAATAAATCGGGGTCTGGCATCTATCTCTTTCGACTAGAAGGACTGAACTAACTGCAAGATGACCGGCTGCCAAATACATTCTCAGAACCTCGCCCGGGTGTGGCGCCGTGAGCATGGGTAGGTTACCGACAAACACCTTCATTTCTTCAAATGCCTTGTCTGCTTCCTCGGTCCACCTGAACCTATTCTTGTTTAAGCAATCTTTGAGTGTGGAGATGAATGGTAATGACCGTTCCGCATGCCTGGCGAGAAACCTGTTGATGGCCGCCAACCTCCCATTGAGTGTTTGAGCTTCCTTCAGTGTTTTGGGAGCGGGCATGTTTCGTATGGCTGCTACTTTCTCTGGGTTAACTCTGAATCCATCCTTTGATACTATAACTCCCAGGAAGTTCCCTTCTTCTACGCCGAACGAGCATTTCCCAGGATTAAGCTTTATGTTGTACTCCCTAAGGGTATTAAACGTTTCCTCGATGTCCTTCAGCATCATGTCTTCTGTTTGGCTCTTTATTACCAAATCGTCCACATAAACTTCCTGATTCCTTCCAATCTGATGCTCGAATGCCTGATCCATCAATCTCTGATACGTCGCCCCGACGTTTTTCAAACCGAACGACATTTTAGTATAACAGTATATACCAGCATCCGTATGAAAAGCTGTCTTGTCTTCATCTTCCCAGGCCATCTGAATCTGGTGGTATCCCTTGTACGCGTCCAAAAAACATTTGAATTGGAACGGCGCCAGGGAATCAACCTCGAGATCTATCTCCGGGAGCGGGTAAGCATCTTTAGGGCATGCTTTGTTCAGGTCTTTGTAATCTACGCACATTCTCCACATCCCATCGTGTTTTCGCACCATGACCGGATTAGCAACCCATGTGTGGTATTTGGTCTTTATCAAGATTCCTGCCTCTTCAAGCTTCTTGACCTCCTGAACTACAGCGGCCCTCCTGTCCGGGGCCATACTTCTTTTCTTTTGCATGATCGGCCTTACATTCGGGTAGGTGGAAAGCTTGTGTTCCGCCTTTGACCGGGCAATCCCGGTCATGTCGGCGTGTCTGAAAGCAAACACGTCTATATTCCGTTTTAGCAACCGCTTTAACCTCTCCTGCGTTGCTGGCGCGAGGGCGTTCCCAATTGTGACTGTTTGATCAGGGTACTTTGCACTCAGGACCCATCTTTCTGGCCCTCGGATTCCTGCTGGTGCTTGACGGCAGGTCTTGCTATCAGACACGGCACATACTTTTTCCCCGGAGACGGTGGCGACACCGTGTGGAGTTGGGAACATAATAAACCCTCTGGCGGTAGATACCAAAGCATCAATTCGCCCCAAAGTATATCGACCGATGATTACATTGTACTGGGAGGTGGCCGAGATCACTAGGAAGGTGACTAGGACGGTGCGTTCTTTATAGCCATCACCTAGGGTTACCGGAACGTCAACTGCCCCAACGGCTCCACGCTTTCTCCAGTGAATCCTTTACCGGGCCGTGTGCGGGTGCCAACATTTTCTGATCCTCACTCGTCATTTTTCTAAAGCACGGCTCGTAGATGATGTCTTCAGAGCTGCAAGTATCCACCATGATCCTCTTCATGCTATAATCACCCACGGAGGTTGATATTACCAGTGCTTCCATGCTCAAAACCTTGTAATAAGGAGGCATTGTCATTACTGCTTCCATCCATGGCTCGATTTTTTCAAAACGTCTTTTGGTGCCATTTTTTGCTTCCGATCGTATTGTATTAATCTCCCTGGGCTTCTTCCCGGCTGCTTTGTCCTCCCATGCTGAGGGGCCCGGCTTGATATCTTTGACCAGGTGGGCTAATTTACTCGTTCTGACGAAGTACTCTATCTGTCTTTTGAGTTGAAAGCAGTCGTTTGTATCATGACCGTTACCCTTGTGATAGTCACAGAATTTGGACTTGTCTTTCGATGGCGAGTCCTTGACCGGCCGAAGAGTGTTTAACCTCAGGTTTTCTGTCTCCAGTATCTGGGACGATGTCTTGGTAAGCTCTGGGTAGTCCAGCTTAGGTTTGGAGACTGCTTCCCCTCTGCTGGAGTATGAATCCCGGGATTTCTCAGATCTTCGTGCATGATCCCGGCGGTCATCCCGGCGTTCATCCCGGCGGTCTTCCCTAGAGTAGGGTTGACCTGACCGGGCGCTGCTCCTGGAACTTCGAGAGTCCTGGTTGTCCGCTGCCTTGACAACTTCCTGCTTTTTCCGTACCGCATGATTCATGGCGATCGACTTCTCCTGCTTCACATACGCCTTGGCTATAGTCATCATTTCATCCATGGTTTGCGGGTATCTATGAGGGCCGTGGAGTTTCCTCAACAACCCATCGTCATTTACCCCCATTATAAATGCGGTGCATGCTAGCTCTTCGGTGAGGCCTGGGATTCGTAGCCGCTCCTTGTTGAAACGGATTATGAAATTTTCCATAGGCTCGTTATCTCTCTGGCGAATATGCATTACCTCATCCCTGTACTTGGTGTGCCTCCGTTGCTGGCTGAACTGCTGCGAGAAACCCTTGACAATTTCATCCCAGTTTGCTATGGACCCGGGTGGCAGACTGTCCCACCATACTCTTGCTGCACCCACCAGGGTTTGGACAAACATGTGACACCACGCGGGAAGCGGCCAGTCTTTGGATGTCCCAACAGACTCGAAAATGCTCAGATGATCATCAGGATCCCCTCGTACTTTCCCACCGTTGACGGGAGCTTCAAATTTGGAGGCAACGGAGCATTAGCTATCCTCGCCGAGAACTTGGAATAAGTTGCCATCGCCGGAGGGCGATACGGTCTGGTGAGGTCTTTATCATTACCTCGATCTTCGTTCTCCTGTGATGCAGTCGGGTTCCACTGCCGCCCTTGAGTGGGACCGGCTGATACACTCGGACCCCCAGGGGTAGTCTCGTAGGTAAGACGTGTACGCACATCATTCAACCTTCCGCTTGTCAATGGTGAAGGTGTCTCGGTCTGAGGATTCCATCCCGGAAAAGACGGCTGTATGGGCTGGTACATATATGGGTAGGGGTACGAATATGCACCCTCGGCGGGCGGCGTACACATGTACCCATACGGCGACATGGGGTAATAGGGCATGAAGGGTTGGTTTCCGGGCGTAACCGGAGTATAAGGGGGGATGTTTGGTTGTATAAGGGTTGCCTGTGGTGATGAGGTTATAGCCGCTGAGAGAGCGGCTGAGAAAAGGGGTAAGCTTTGCGCTGCGGTGTACCAGGATGCGGACGGCGTAGGAGCCGACACTCGTGCGGCTGAAAAAGTAGTACTGGCGATCGGCCTAGTGTAAGTAGATGATGGGGTGTTAGGACAAAGAGGATTGGTGAAACCACTTTTGGAAACCTTAGTCTAATTCACTTCTGTCATTTTGGCTAAGTATAGAAGTACTGAAATGAAAACAAGAAACTGCTGAAGAGAAGATATGAGAAGTGCTGAAGAAGAAACTTCATCAGAAGTTCTGAAGTCCAAACCAGAAAAGTTCACTTCAGAAGTACTGAAGACAAACTACTCATTAGTAGTTTGTCATTCATCAGCACTTAGCATCAGATATTTTCCACCGCCTTTTGCATCAGTAGTTTTATTGTTTATTATTACTTTTAGCTGTATTTGTTAGTTTCAATGTTGCAACTTGTGCAACTTGTTTTTGATGTTTCTGTACTTGCTTTTTGGGCAAGATACATGTATGTAAACGTCTATAAATAGGAGGCTTCAACCTTCTATTTTAGACATTGATTTTAATAGAAAAATCCTTCAAACACTTGCACTGTTCTATTCCATTTCAGTATTTATTGTGAATCTGTCTAAGTATCTAATTCTCATTTACTGCTTGGATTCATAATAAATACTTGTCATTATTAGTTTCAATCATCTAGGGGGAGTAATAACTCTTCCTAAGTATAAAAAGTGTTGCTTTAACTTATACATTCCGCTGTGCTTATAATCTGATATACAAGAGCTTACTAAACACTTAAGTGTCAAGATAGCAAGTTCTTACTTAGCAAAAGAGCAAACTGATCCAACAATTGGTATCAGAGCATGGGTTTATCTGATCACATATCAATCTAACAAATTGAGAATCAGACACAAAGCTCTTATTGATACTCAATAAAAAGATCAAAAGTTCACTTTTTATCAACATCCATCACTTAAAAGAGTCATCTGACAAATCTATACTCTTTAAAATGGATCCACATAATACTGGTTCTGCCACTAAACCTACCATGCTTGTAAGAAATGAATACAACATATGGCAAAAGAGAATGGCACATACCTTGTCACAAACCAACACAGGTTGTTGGAGATCTGTGATATATGGTCCTCACAAACCAGTAAATGTCAATCTTGAAACTAATGTTCAGGTCCCTAAGGACCCAAAAGAATATACAGATGATGATTTCCTAAAACTTGAGCTAGATGCAAAAGCATTCTCTATGTTGGCAATGGCTCTCCCAAATGAGATATACTCTGGCCTTTTACATTGTGAAAGTGCCAAAGAACTCTGGGATTGTCTTAAAGAACAGTTTGGAGGAACTGAAGAGGTGATTGCCAACACAAGAGAGATTTTAGCTCAACAATATGAGACATTTGCTCATATTGATGGGGAAACTTTAACTCAACAATTTGAAAGATTCTCCTCATTAATATCTGAGCTAAAGTTAAATGGTCAGACCTATACAACAGTGTCTATGCTACATAGATTTTTAAGGTCTTTACCAGACAAATGGGAAACATACTCCATTGTTTTAAGATCCTCACCAGATTTTAGCTCCCTCTCTCTTACAAAACTCCATGGGAGATTACTTACTTTTGAGAGAGAAATTGATCAAAAGAAGAAATTACAATCATCTGGTAAAACTGCTGATGACTACCTTCCAGGTAGTACAGCACTTTTGGGACAAGACTCACCAACTTGTTCCTATGGATCTTATGACAACATTGACATAACAACTGGGATCTCATCAGAAAGATCTTTCCCAGGTTATGACAATGATGACCAAAGTCAAACTTCTGATAATCTATGTTTTATCATGGATGATTTGAAAAACTTTAGCAGTGATGACTTAGAAGAAATGGACATTTTACACCAACTGGCCATGTTAAGCATTAAAACTAACAAGTTTTATAAAAGGTCAGGAAGGAAATTTCCAGGATTGACCAGTAATACAAAAATTGGTTTTGACAAATCTAAACTGAGATGTCACAAGTGTCAGAAGTTGGGACACTTTGCTAGAGAGTGTAGAAGCTCTAGCTTTAACCAATCACAATCTGGAAATAACTATAACCCCAATTATAATAGGAATAATGGAACTCAAGGGAGTGCTCATTTTGTACAGGCACAAGCTCCTCAACAGCAATACATGCCACAAGTACAATATGTTCAAATGCCTGCTCAACAGATGCAGAGCCAACAATCAATCAATCCCTCCCTTTCCAGCTGCTCAACATCCTCCACAGCCTCAACAACCCTCTCAACAAAGTCTTTTCACCTCAGGGTATGTTGACTGGAGCAGTCTCCCTTTTGACACCACAGAGTGCAATCCTGATGCAGACAACAAGGTGTTTGACATCAACTGGGGAGAACCAGACAATGGCAGAAAGAACTTTGCCTTAATGGCATTTGAAGGCTGTACTTCAAAATCTGCATTGTCACAGGTATCAAAAGAATCTTTGACAAAACTTTGCTCAAATTCTTGCAAAGAAACTTTTGCTCTCATAAGAGAGACAAATGTGCACTTACAAGGTAAAACCAATGATTTAGAAAGAAAATACACACAGATGAAATGTGATTTAGAAAGAAAACTGTGTGTTAAAACAAAAGAAGTTTCTAAATTAACTGACTCAGCTATTGAAACCCAAGCACAAATTAAAATCATGCTAAATGACCTGGGAGATGTCAGACAAGAGCTTGCTGACACCAGGATCACATGTGAAAAATGGGTGGAATCTTGTAAGGGGTATCAATTATTGCTAAACAAACAAAGTGCTTCAAATGTTAAGTTTGGCATAGGGTACCATCATGTTGAAACACCAACAGATTTCTCTCCCAAAACTACTGAAGATGGGAGAAAAATTGTTTCAAATGAAACTTCTAGAAGGGAAAGACTGCACATCTTTCCATGAAAACTTTCTAAACAGAAATCCTGGCATTTTCAAAGAAAGTACTTCAGAAGTATTAACAAAATCTGACAACAAGCCATCAGTAGTTTCATCTATATCAGGAGTTGAGATCCTGAAAACTACTGATGAGCAAAATCTTTACACAAATGTCAGAAATTTGCCTTTAGATCAAAAACAAAAGGCAAAAGAGTGTGAAATTTGTGGTCTGTTCAACCACAAAACTGAATTTTGTAGATACAGAAAAGGAATTCAGTTCAATCAAAAATTTAAACAACAGGTTGTGGGAAATCAAATCAGAAATGATTATGAAAGAATCTTTAAACCCAAGAAACAACAACCTGAAAACACCTTTTCTCAGAAAAAGATAAAATCTCAACCAAAATCTTTTTCTCAAAATTCTTTGTCAGTAGTTAGACCTAAATCATCAACAGTTTCACAGACTGCTGAGATACAAAATCTAATGAACATGGTACAACTACTGATGACCAAGGTTGATGGTGGTCCTGAAAAGGATACCACCATGGTTCTTAATGAAAAATCCATTGCCAAAAAGACATGGATTTCTCAACCTGGTCAAGAACAAACTGTAACTGTTCTCAAGAGCAAACCCAAAGCCAAACAGGCTTGGGTTCCTAAATCTAACTAATTTACTTTTATGTGCAGAGAGTTTCCAGGGGCTTAAACAGCATATGGTATGTTGATAGTGGACGCTCTATGCACATGACTGGATGCAGATACCTGATAAACAACTTTATCAGCCAAAGAGAAGGATCTGTATCCTTTGGGAACAATGCTAAGGGATATGTGCTAGGACATGGCAATGTCTCCTCTAGCAAAATACAGTTTGACAAGGTCAATCTGGTGGAAAACCTTGAATACAACTTGCTGAGTGTGTCACAAATGTGTGATAAAGGATATTCTTCCTTTTTCACAAAGACAGCATGCAAGATCATCTCACCAGAAGGCCAGAAGTTGATAGAGAAGATCATACTTTGCTGATTGCCAAAAGATGTGGCAATGTCTATGCAGTGGACATTGAGAAAGACAAAGTATTGAACAACACTGCCTGTTTCTTCTCAAGGGCATCAACTTCAGAAACAGATCTCTGGCACAGGAGACTTGGCCATGTGAACTTTAAAACCATAAATAAAGTCACAAAAATGGGCTTGGTCAGAGGTCTACCTTTGAAAGTATACCAGTGTCAAGAACACTGTGTATCCTGTTTAAAGGGAAAACAGCATAAGTCCTCCTATAAGTCTATTGAAGAATCAAAAACAACTGCATGTCTTCAACTACTCCATATGGACTTATTTGGACCTGTCAAGATTATGAGCCTTGGTAAGAAGAAGTACTGCTTAGTCATCATTGATGACTACTCAAGATTCACATGGGTATTCTTCTTATTCTCCAAGGATGAGGCTGCTGAAATCATCAAGTTCTTCATTCTACAAGTAGAGAAACAATATTCTCTACCTGTCAAAACCATTAGAAGTGATAATGGGACAGAGTTCAGGAACAAAACTCTGGATGAATTCTGTTTGTCTAAAGGGATTATTAGACAATACAGTGTTCCCAGAACTCCTGAACAAAATGGTGTAGTAGAAAGGAAGAACAGAACATTAATAGAAGGAGCAAGAACAATGTTAGCTAATTCTGGACTGCCCTTGTACTTTTGGGCAGAAGCAGTTAACACATCATGTTATGTTCAGAATAGAGTTCTTGTGGTCAAGAGACATTCCAAGACTGCCTATGAATTTCTTCATGGCATGAAGCCCCTTATCTCCTTTTTCAGGGCTTTTGGGTGTCAATGTTTCATCTTGAACATCAAGGAATCTATCTCAAAGTTTGCTGCCAAAGTTGACTCAGGTTACTTTCTTGGTTACTCTTCAACTAGAAAAGCCTACAAGGTTTTTAATTCTCACACTAGGATAGTAGAAGAAACATTGAATGTCAAGTTTAATGAGTCAAAACACACTCTTATTCCAGCACATCCTGCTGAACTTTTTGACCTTGACAACTTCCACTTTGGACCTGAAAAGACTGTTACCTCTTCCAAACCTACTTATTATGGTAATCAAAGGTTTGAAGATGAGGATCCTACACCATGGACTCCTCAAACAGTCATGAAGTCAACTTCAAAACCATCAGAAGTTTCACAAACTTCTGATCCAACAAATACTGAAGGCCAAACTCAAACATCTGCTTCAGCACCTGCAACTACTGAAGACACTACAACTGCTGAACCAGATATTATAGACCTCAGTAGTTTGTTTGAAGAACAAGAGCCACCTACACCTGTCAGTGGTTTACAACAACTGATTGAACACAGAGATCATCCACTTGATCAAGTCATGGGTGATATAGCTTCAGGTGTTCTTACCAGAAACCAGCTCTCCAACTTTTGCCTATTTTCAGCCTTTATCTCACAGTTGGAACCAAAGAAGTACCAGGAAGCCCTCAAAGACAATAATTGGGTGCAAGCTATGCAAGATGAACTGCTTCAGTTCAACAAGCAACAGGTCTGGGAAATCTGTCCCTTACCTCCAAACAAGCAACCAATTGGCACAAGATGGGTTTTCAGGAACAAACAAGATGAAGCTGGTATGATAATCAAGAACAAGGCAAGACTGGTAGTTCAAGGGTACTCTCAAGAAGAGGGAATTGACTATGATGAAACCTTTGCTCCAGTTGCAAGGCTTGAGGCCATCAGGTTATTTCTGGCCTATGCCATTTCCAACAAAATTAAAGTTTATCAAATGGATGTGAAAAGTGCATTTTTGTATGGAAAAATAAAAGAGGAGGTGTATGTCTGTCAGCCACCTGGGTTTGAGGATCCTTCTCATCCTGAGTGGGTGTACAGACTGGACAAAGCTCTTTATGGGCTCAAACAGGCTCCAAGAGCCTGGTATGATACACTCTCCACCTTTTTACTCAAAAATAACTTTACAAGAGGTGCCATTGATAAAACTCTTTTCATTAAACATGTTGAAAATCATGTCTTACTTGTTCAAATTTATGTTGATGATATCATTTTTGGTTCAACAAACACAAAACTGTGTGATGATTTTAAGAAACTCATGCAATCAAAATTTGAGATGAGTACCATGGGAGAACTGCAGTACTTTCTGGGACTGCAGATCAAGCAACAAACAAATGGAACTTTTATACATCAATCAAAATATGTTAAAGAATTATTAAACAAATTTTCTTTAAAAGACTGTAAATCATGTTCCACTCCCATGACACCAATCACACAAGTTGAACCTGATGATCAAGGAAAACAGGTTGATCAAACCATGTACAGATGCATGATAGGTTCCTTTTTATATTTAACTGCTTCTAGACCAGATATTATGTTTTCAACATGTGTCTGTGCTAGATATCAATCAGCACCAAGGGAATCACACCTTATAGCAGTCAAAAGAATTTTCAGATATCTGAAAGGAACTCCAACACTTGGAATTTGGTATCCTGCTTCAAGCAATACCAAGTTATCAGCTTTTTCAGATAGTGACTATGCAGGGTGTAAGATGACAAGAAAGTCAACATCTGGTGGTTGTCAATTCCTGGGTAACTGTCTAGTGTCATGGCAATCAAAGAAGCAAACATCTGTTGCAACTTCAACTGCTGAAGCTGAATACATTGCAGCTGCAAGTTGTACATCACAGATACAATGGCTCCAATATCAACTTCTTGATTATGGAATCAAAGAGACCAAGACACCTTTGTTTGTAGACAGCAAATCTGCCATTAGCATCATTCAAAATCCAGTACAGTTCTCAAAAACCAAACATATTGAGATCAGGTACCATTTCATAAGAGATTGCTATGAAAAAGGCAAGATTGAGGTGAAGCATGTAGCAACAGCTAATCAAATAGCTGACATCTTCACAAAACCCCTTGACACATCAACATTTCAGAAGTTAGTATCCATGCTTGGGATGCTAAATTTGTAAGTGTTTATTTTATTATTTTGCAATTTTTCATTTTTCACTTACAAACAGACAAAAAGTCTGAAACAAAACTTCTGAAAAGAGAGAAACTACTGATGAACAAAACATCAGTATGGGGATAATTTCTGAAAAGTGTGTAACTTCTGATAAAATAACCTTCAGAAGTTATGAATAAAAGTATTTATAAAAACATTTCTCATCAGCTGTTAAAACTACTGAAGAGGAAATGGGAACTACTGATGAAGTAATCCTTCATCAGCAGTTTAGTCAAAAAGGGCAAATCTGACTTTTCCCATCATCAGAGGTTTGACCTAGTCAGTTTAAAACTTCTGATAAAAAGATATTTTAACCTAGGCGGTTTAAAAACTTCTAATAAAGAAGATTCAAGCGGTTAAAACTTCTGATAAATACCTTTTCTCAACACTTATCCTTTCAAATTCAAAATATCCCTCTTTCTCTCTCAAAAACTCTCTCAATAACCTAAACCTGCAAATCAACTGTTCGATCAAAAACCCAAACCACATGGCTCTCGTTCTAAAGCAGGGACACAATCAAAGAGCCTTTCTTGAAAAACAAGAAGGCTGGTCCCAATACGATGAGATCATTGATCTTGTTGTAAAATCCCAATATTTTACTGCTCTCACAATAAACCCACCAATTCACACTGAAACTCTGAATGAGTTCTGGGCAAATGCTGAGATGGTGACGGCGGATGATGAAGTCATTTCCCTCAACTCAAGAATAAAAGGGAAACCACTGACCATCACACCGGCCACACTGGCAACAAGACTGGGTCTGGATGATGGAACTGCCCCTGATCATGTTGCTAATTCTGATATTCACCTAACCATGACATAGTGTGGTTATCAAGGTACTCTCTCCCATGCTACAATCTTCAAAAAATATTTTGAACCAAAATACAAGCTTTTGTTTCATTATATTATTATGTGTTTGAGTCCTAAAACAGGGTCTTATGACCAGATGCCCTCCACTTTTCAACCAATATTTCATTCCATTGTGAATGAAACTAAATTCAGGGCATCAAAACTATTTTTCAATGAGTTGGTGTTACATCACAATAATACCAAGAAAAAGTTTTTGTTGTACCCAAGGTTCATTATGCAATGCATAATAGGGGAACTGGGTAATGAGGTGCTTGTGGGAAAAGTTTCAACTTTAAATCCATTAACCTCACAAGCATACTCTAGGCATAACAAACCGGCTGCCTGGCCAGAAGATGATCAGGGAGAACAACAACAAGTCCCCCTGAAGCCCACATCTTCCAAACTCACACCACCAAAAGCCAAAAAGCCCAAGCCAACAAAGACAAAAACCCACCAACCCAAAAGAAAAGCTGTTCAGGAGGTTGAGATGCCTGAACATGCTCATGAGCAGTCTGCTCTTCAAATAGGTGAGACTGAAACACCCTCTCAGTCTCATCCATCTCAAACCCCACCAAGAGCACCCATAACCATTTTATTCAAAAGAAAAAGACTTAGAAAAACTATTGAAACTCACTCTTCTTTTGAAACTGCTGAACAACAAATTTCACCTATTGCCCAAACTACTGAACCAACCCCTCAAATTTCTGAACCAGAGGCAATAGAAATTGCCAAACTTCTCTCTGGGCTAAAAGAGAAGGTCCCATCTGATTATGTCAGTCCCCTACAACCACAACAAACAGGGGACATAACCACAACATCAGACATGGATGTGGACATCTCTAGCCCTATCCCAAGAGATGAGGGTGGACCAGAGTCTTTAAGCCCAATTTTAGAGACTCTTGGGGCATCTGAGGCTGCTACTACTCAGTTACCACCCAGTGGTGGATCTGAGGATAGAAGTAACATAGCTAAGACCTCAGATGTGGCAACTACTGATAAAGGCTTAATGCCTGAAGTAGGAAATCCTCAGAACCAAGAACAAGAGGTTCATGAGAGAACTGAGTTGGGCTCAGCTCATGATTTAACTGAGACAGTCCTCATTGAGGACAACATCAGGGATTCAGATGATTCCATTAATTTGGATGATGTTTCAAAAACACAAACTACTGAATTGACGACACTTTATGAAGGTCCTGTTTCAGGGGTATCCAGGCTCAAGAAGCCAGTCACCCCTGCACAGGTTAAACCCCACTGAATCCCTAAAACCCCTAGAGTGGCATCCTCTGTACAACATGAGGATCTCCCAAAAACACCCCCTTCACAACAAATTCCTACCCAATTCCCTGGGCAAACAAGCATAGACCTGAACCAGCTATGCAGCCCAGAGGGTCCCCTGTACCACATGATGAACACTCTCATCAGAAATCACTTCCAAACATACACAGCTAACTTGGAGCTGTCTATCAAGAATCAATTTGGAGTGATCAAGACAAAGATGAATGATCTGTCCAACAAAATAGATTTCAACAGCAAACAGATTGCTCATCTTCAAGGTCAAATCTCCCAACCCTCAACCTCTAAACTTAAACTTGATGAATCCAAAAAGGGGGAGAAAATCAGGGAACCTAAGGAGTCATTCCAAGCCAGGATAAGGGCAAGAGTGGCCATCCTTGAAAGAGATCAGAAAGATCAAGCCAGGAAAGAAAAACTGGCCAAACAGTTTGGTGTCTCAGTGGAAGAGATTGAAGCCACAGAAAAAGAAGATGAGACCCAAACCTCTGAAGAATCCCTAAGGCACAATGAAGAAACTTCTGATGGCAAAAGTTCTGATGAAGAATCAGAAAGTACTGAAGACAATCCTTCAGTAGTTGACAAACCATCAGCAGTTGTCAACCCATCAGATGTTAACACTTCCAAACCTCAAACTGCTGACCCTTCCAGAACCACTGCTCCCATTCAACCAACATCTGATCCTATCAGGCCTACTACAACTGTTACAACAATGACTGTACTAAACCCTTCTCCTATCTCTCAATCAGCTGAATTATTAGAGAAGAGCTTAGTTGCAGCCAACAAGAAGGCCAGAGAAGATCTGATCTGGAAAACTCTGGAAGAAAGGGATGATCTAGACTTAAGCCATGAAGAAAAACTTCAGGCTTATGAAGCTGAACTACAAAGGCAGGCTAGCCTTGATGAGATTGCTGAACAAGATAAAAGACAACAACTGGTGTCTTACATTACAAAGAACAGCAAGACTAAAGCCTACACACTCAAGGGACTCTCCATGCAAGAGCTGACAAGAAGAGCACAACTGCTTGCAGACAAACTGGCCACAAGCAAAGAAGGAAAGGCCAAGAGAGCCCAAATGATAGAAGAATTAGTAGCAGAGGGCTATGGTTCAAAAGCCTCAGTATCCAGATGGAAAGAAGAAAGACTGATGGATACTTACAGTAAATACAAGGCTGCCAAGGCTGCAAATTCAGAGAAGTTTCAAACTGCTGATCCTTCAAGATCAGTAGTTAGAACTTCTGGTGTATCAACAAGAAGGCCTGCTACTAGAAAGAAAGCAGAGGACAATGTCAAAACTGACTTCAAAATGGTACTACTTGAAGGAAGTTCAATAGTCCATTCAGATTTTGACATTGAGGAGAAACCTCTGTTAACACAATTCAGGGATCCTTCCACTTTTGCCTACCAAATCCAAAAGACCATCAAAGAAAAGATGCATACCAGGGTAGTGACTGAACACCATCTCCCAACTGTTCAGATGCCTGATATGCAACAACAACAAGGAAGAGACTCCCACCTGAGGTTAACTGAAACTGAAAGCATCCAACACTCAGGACCATCAACCCAAGGGACAAGTCTGGTTCCCTATTCTTCTGACTTTAACAAGTCAAAGATACCTATCATCAGATGGTCACTTACTGATAACAACTCAGTATTGTTGACAAGAAGAGACCTCTCAAGCAGGGCTTACAAGAAGATCAGTGATCTAAAGAAACTGTCAACACAAGACCTGCTCACAATTCAACATCTGGAACCACAGAGAGGATCTCTATCTGATGGACAGTTAAACCAGCTCAAGAACACCATGTACAAAGAGATATGGAAGATTGTTCAAGACAGAAGAAAAACATAAGGAATTAGTAAGGTTTTGGCTTCATCAATCCAGGGGGAGATTGTTAGGACAAAGAGGATTGGTGAAACCACTTTTGGAAACCTTAGTCTAATTCACTTCTGTCATTTTGGCTAAGTATAGAAGTACTGAAATGAAAACAAGAAACTGCTGAAGAGAAGATATGAGAAGTGCTGAAGAAGAAACTTCATCAGAAGTTCTGAAGTCCAAACCAGACAAGCTCACTTCAGAAGTACTGAAGACAAACTACTCATCAGTAGTTTGTCATTCATCAGCACTTAGCATCAGATATTTTCCACCGCCTTTTGCATCAGTAGTTTTATTGTTTATTATTACTTTTAGCTGTATTTGTTAGTTTCAATGTTGCAACTTGTGCAACTTGTTTCTGATGTTTCTGTACTTGCTTTTTGGGAAGATACATGTATGTAAACGTCTATAAATAGGAGGCTTCAACCTTCTATTTTAGACATTGATTTTAATAGAAAAATCCTTCAAACACTTGCACTGTTCTATTCCATTTCAGTATTTATTGTGAATCTGTCTAAGTATCTAATTCTCATTTACTGCTTGGATTCATAATAAATACTTGTCATTATTAGTTTCAATCATCTAGGGGGAGTAATAACTCTTCCTAAGTATAAAAAGTGTTGCTTTAACTTATACATTCCGCTGTGCTTATAATATGATATACAAGAGCTTGCTAAACACTTAAGTGTCAAGATAGCAAGTTCTTACTTAGCAAAAGAGCAAACTGATCCAACATGGGGCCGGTCCTCTCGCGAAAGAGAAAAGCCCCGGGAGATTCCCAGACAACGCTGACGTCTGTGTGTTGCCCTGTCGGGCAGTTGATGTTCTTAAAGGAAAACCCGGCGCCGATCCATCACCTTCTCCTTCCGAGTCTGAAGCAACTGCGCCGTCCACCCGCTCTGTTGTAGGGAGTTGATTTTGGTTGTTTTCTGCCGGACTGGCGTTCACTATGGTGTCTTGGTTTGAAACCATCTTGGTTCCCTTGGTTATCAGGTCGGTAACTTACTCCTTGCTTCGTGTCCCACGGATGGCGCCAATGAAGAAGCAAATACCTCTCTGAGTAGGCAAGAATAACGTTCCGGCTGTTGATGACCCGGATGGCTGGACCTGAATGTCTGCAAAACAAAACACTGTTAGGACTCGTCACAGGAAAGGGGGGTTTCCTGTGACCACCCTCCGGCGTGAGAATAAGTATCGGTGGTGAGGGAAAGTAAAGTAAAGCTATGGATGAATGTGTGAATGAATCCTCTCGTTTACCTCCTACCTTTATTTATAACCTTGTCATCCTTCTCGTTACCGCCTCTTCGGGCTCATCTCCAGGAACTGAACCCCCGGTCTTGGTGGAGATAAGCAATATCTCTCAATCGAAACTTCTTTCCCCAATCCTCGGATAAGAGGTTGAGTCTATCAGCTTTTTGGCCGGGACCTGGCGAACTGGGCCTATCCGGTCCGAGTCTGTTAATGGGCCGGCCCAAAGTTAGTTAGGCCTTTATGTGGTATGGGCTAATCCATCTAGATTGGGCCTACCTCGTCACCCACCATTTCTCACCACGTGTAACCATTACCGGAACACCACATAACCATTACTGGAGCACCACACATCAGTTGCAATTATCACCAAACTCCATAATCGTCACCCTTGTTATTCCTACGACCTTGACCCCTTGGGAACCACCATCTTCGTCATCATCCACCCATCACCGTCTTCGTCATCACACCACCTCCAACCCCCACCTGTGACCTACATGCCTTCGTCAAAACCACCACCATCCACAGGTGTTGGTCTCACATAAACCACCATCCATTACTTCTTCTGCAACACCAGACCCACCACCCATCCCACCACCCATCGCACCACAAACCACCATCTTGTTACTCCGGTGAAGCAACTATTGACCAACATCACACTCACGTCACATTGTTTTCCAGTGACGGTTCCAACTCCGAGACTGAGCAGCAATTGTTTCGACTATAAGTTCAACAAGCGGCGGTGGTGAAACAAACGATCGAGAGTGGTGGTTGTGGTGGACGATCCGAGATGCAGGTTGTCAAAAGGACATATGAACATAGCTAACGGTGGTGGGTGGTGACGGCAACGGTGGTAGGCGGTGATGATGGTGGTAGGTGGTGGTTGTGGGTTATGGTGTTGTTAGTAAAGGGTAAATGAGGGATGGAATGAAAAAAAAACATAGGGGTGGATGGAATGGTTTTGAGGGAATGGAATGCCTTGTGGAATGAGTGATTCCATTCCTTTAACTAACCAAACACCGTTTTTTTCATTACCTCGTAATGGTCCATTCCATTCCCCCTTCTATTCCATCATACCAAACACTACCGTATTTTTTTTATATCACACAACCTTTTTTTTTTAACCAAACCATTGTATACATATATATTTTGTAAGGGTAAGGTTCTAGAGAAAACCTCAAATATTTGAGGAAACTCTATAAACCTTACCACAACCATTGATCAAGCATGATCAATGGTTGTGATTCATGGACCCACTTTTTTGTCCCACCTTCTAATTAAATAATACCCTTAAAGTACAAAAAAGGTAAAAGAGTAAATGGACTCACCTTCTCTCTCCATCTTGTCACATTCTCTCTCTATCTTTTCATCTTCTCTCTCCACCTTCTCTCTCCTACTTTTTTCTCTACGACTTAATTTACATATTACTTTAAAGATTCAGATTTATTAATAACGTATGCCACACGAGCCCATTAACACATGTTAGTTGTTCTCTTCAAACAAACTCCTTTCACATACATCACTAACATGTGTAATTGGTTCAAATAATTATCACGTTAATTTTGGACTAGTATATCAACATAAAAGAACACATGTATATAAAAATTTATTGCAATCAACATTGAGTGTAACAAATTAATTTCATATAAATCTAAACAACTAAAAAATGATACAAAACTATCATAAACTGTAACACCCCAACCGATGGCGGAAACATCGAGGTGTCACGTAGTGACGATTGTTCAATAGCACATGGACTAAATTGTAAATATTAATAGCAAACAAACTTTCAGTATCCAAAAAGGAATTACAAAAGTCTTAATAGAAATCTAAAACATAGATAAATAAATATTCAATCTTTTATTTAAGCACTAGGTCCAGCCTAAGCGTGAAAGCATGTAAGATCAAACGTCACCTGAAACATGTACAAAATAATTTCGTCAACACATATAATGTATTGGTGAGTACATCCGTTTGATATATATAGTAAAGTAAAATTTAGCAATTCGTGTGTTATTTTGCAAGATGTAATAAGTAGTATCCGGGTCAAATCAACCCTATGAAAGAAAAGCAGATATATATAGTATGCGCTAGTAGTAAATGTAATACATAGCAATGACAAGGACTCTCAACAGAGTCACAAGGGTATATACCATAGTACTATTCATTGAAATGCCAGGCCGAAACGGTTAATGATTTGACAGGTCATAGATACACGAAATGACATAAGCAAACACACAATAGAATTGCTATTTTAGTAAAATGAAATAGAAAATTGATAGTAAGTACATGAGTCACCCAAAATAGTAAAACAGTAAAAAGGGGAAAAGATATACTCACAGTTTGCGAAAGCGATCAAAATCCACTCAAGCGGTCGTGAGCTAAGTAATGGGAATTCCGAGGAATTCAACCTATAATGTATAAGAATACTAATAAGGAAATGTCTAAGAGTCTAAAGTAACTAGGGTCTAAGGCATTAGGGTTTGCTAAGTCGATTTGGGGAATTAGAGTTTTTATGATTAGTCGATTAATGTAAAAGTTGTATATTAAAAATAATATACCAAAGTTTGTAAATATGATTTCGGTAATATAATTATTACCAATTAAATATTTAGATCAAAATATATTTGCATAAATATGACAAAATAATTTAGTTAATTACTTTAACTAATTATTATAAATAAATGAAATAATTATAAATGTATAAATAAATACTTATGTGTTTCACAATGATTTACAAATGGTAAATAAGATTTTCAAACATAAAACATTTCTATTTTATAAGAAAAGTATTCATAAAATAGATATTTAATAGTACAAATAAATAACTTATTAATTATGTCTAATTAATCATAAATAAGACTAATAATTCAAGGCATGATCCAAAAATGCTATTTTATAGAAAATAAATAATTCCTGATGTAAATAATTGAACATAATTTTCCCATAATTTTTGTAACCTTATTTATATTTAAAACTGATTTAATGAGATTAAATCATGTTTAAGTGATTAAAAAATAAGAAAATTTATAAAAATAAGTGTTTTCTGACCCAAATATTTTTATTCCAGTTCAAAATGATTAGAAATTGTTTATCAAAAATTTTGAGATTAAAATCATTAAAAATGAATTTTTAATCAATTAATTACGATTAAAACAAATAAATTCAATAAAAATATAAAAATATGACATTTTCCAGAAAATAAAAGTGTAGTAATTTTCTTTATGGTGTCAAGAAGCTACACCTAAATTTTCATAATTTTTGGTGTAAAAATGAATTTTCTATAATTATTATAACATTTATGTGTTTATATATTATTATAATATATAAAAAAAAATGGAAATAAAGGGAAAGAAAAAGAAGGAGGAAAAATGATGAGTATGGGGTTCGAACCTGGCCCTACTCGTTCCACAACACACACACACCACTAGGCCAGATCATGTTTTGTTTATTTATTTGGAACTGATTTATATTTAACCAACAATACAAACCTCATCTTCTTCCCCAATCTCTTCCTAAGAACCCTAACCCTAGACTAAAAATTAATAACCCAATACATACACAATAATGGACCTGTAATAGAGGGCTATTAAAGAACAACATAAGAGGATCAAAACGGCATGAAAATTTAGGACTCACAAGGCGTAACGAGGTCGCAAAACTGAGCTTCAAGAGTCGCGCTATGTTTCACGATTTGGGAGGTTTTCAGCGATGGTTTGTGAAGATATTTAGTGGGTTTGGAAAGGGATTTGGTGCAGAAATGTTTTGGCGAGTTCTAATTATATAATGGTCAAGTAAAAACGTATGTTTCAACCCAATGAAAACCTTCGACAGTTACATCATAAAATCGAGTTAAAACTTGATTAAAACACAATTGTAAAGACATTAAAAGCCTACTAACTGCTGGGAATAGTTTGATTAGATGGAGAAACGTATTAGAGGCATTAAATAGTTGATTGGTGCATTTAATCACGAGTTGGACTCGCCGGAAAACTCGCCGGCGGCGAGACTGTTAGCCGGACGAGACAAAGAGGGAGAGGGAACAGGTTTTGATTTAAAACTTTTCATTTTTGTCAGTTTTAGTCCTTCACAATTAACTATGTTAGATTATTAGAAACTAGGTTAGTTTTTCTTTAATAAAAGTTAACCAATTTAAACTAACTTAACTTAAAAACTTTCAAAACCTTTTTAAACTTGGAATTTTTTTATAGAATCTTTTACGAACCCGTGTCCACATACGCATTCGCTTAAAACTCATACCATAATAAATATAAACGGTAAAAAAAAAATTTTTTTTAGTTCGCTCTAAACTTAAATTTGAAAACGACAGAATTTACAGGGACTATAATGAAAATATTTAAAGGACTATTATTGACAATTAAATGTAAGACGAGGGTGACGGATGTCACATAAACTAACATAAAAAACATATTATGCTTCATTCTTTAATAGTCGTCTTCGATGTTATGCTTCATTCCTTATTAGGCATTTTCAGCTTCATGTTTCAATCCTTAGCACTCCATCTCTAGTTGATCCTTATGCGCAGTAACCGTCTTGAAGTCCAGTGGTTGTTCATAGAACCTCCTACATTACTTATTTTTAATAATTAATGTAACTAGCAAATGTTAACTGCGTCAATTTGAGTGTTAGTTGGACATATACTAACATGTGTTAGCATCACTAACACATGTTAAATTGAACCACATCACGTGTTAGTTTCGCATATACTAACATGTGTTAGCATCACTAACACATGTTAATTGAACCCTAACACATGTCAATTGGAATAGATTCATTAGTAGGCACCATATACAAACTTGTGTTAGTATCACTAACACATGTTAATTGAACCCTAACACATGTCAATTGAGATAGATTCATCAGTAGGCACCAAATACAAACATGTGCTAGAATCACTAACATGTGTTAATTGAACCCTGACACATCAGTAAACACCAATACAAATATTCAAAACCTTCCCCAAAGTCAAACCTTTACTTTAATATATACAAATACATACATTTTTATGAAACTACTTGTGACATCCGTCACCCTCGTCTTTCCTCTAATTGACAACAATAGCCCTTCAAATATTTTCATTATAGTCCCTGCAAGTTTAGTCGTTTTTTTTCAAATTTAATGTTAGAAGCAAACTAAAAAAAAATTACTGTTTATATTTATTATGGATTGGATATGAGTTTTAATCGAATGTGTATGTGGAAACGTGTTCGTAAAAGCTTCTATAAAAAAAAAGTAAAAAAAAAAAGTTTACATAGATTTTATTTATTTTAAACATTTAAAGTTTGAAATTTTTTAAAGTTTGGTTAAGTTTTATAAGATAATTATTAAGATTTATATAAAATATATAAATTTTATAACCTCAGGGACCATTACTGTCAAAATCAGAAACTTTTGAAAGTTTCCCTCCTAGTCACGGTTTTCCGGTGACCAATTCCGGTCACCGGTGTCATTTTCCGGCCATCTTATTTTGATAGGTTTTAATGTTCTTTAACGTGTATTAAGGGATAACAAACGTTTCTCCATCATAATCAAGACTATTCCAGCTCTTTATTACATTAATAACGAGCCATAAAACTGGGAATTAATCGGATTTAGAGGGTAACCGCCGGAATTTATGTATCGAATTAAAGAGGCGTTTTTAGCGAGCAACTCTATAAATCGATTTCCTCAATAGTTTTCTGCACTCATTACCATCTTAAACCCACTAAGAAACACATCTAAATCATATAAGAAAGCCGCTGAATCGAAGCTTATGTTCACGACTATCTTCATCAAATTTTCGCCTCTTTTTGTTCTTGTAAGATCCTCTTCTTTATGCCGTTTTATTTCTGCACCTTGCCCGATCAAAAGCCCTCTATTACAGAGCATTATCATGTTCTTAACCGGGTTTATTAGATCTAGGTTAGGGTTAGGGTTCTTGGCTTGTTCATTTGGGGAAGAAGATGGAAACATCTATTTAGTTAAATACCTTTGTTTTCTAAAATAAACATAAGGGATTAAGTGGTGTAGTGGTTTGTGTGTGGGGTTTGACATGAAGCTACCCAGGATCGATCCCCACATGAACCTCCCTCTTTTTGATTTTTTTTTATACTTATTATTATATTATTTTCCCTTTATTCCAGATTTTTTTTTTGATATATCATAATAATATATAAAACACATAAATCTTATAATAATTATAGAAAATTCATTTTTACTCCAAAAATTATAAAAATTTAGGTGTAGCTTCTTGATACCTCATAGAAAATTGTCATATTTTTAGTTTTCTGAAAAATATCTATTTTCACGATTTTATTAATTTAAATTGTTTTAATCATAATTAATTGATTAAAAATTCATTTTTAATGATTTTTATCTCAAAATTTTTGATAAATTATTTCTAATCATCATGAACTTAATTAAAATTTATTGGTTCAGAAAACCTTTATTTTTATTGATTTTCCTATTTTTAATCATTTAAACCTAATTTAATCTCGTTAAATCAGTTTTAAATATAAACAAGTTTATATAAATTATGGGAAAATTATTTTAATTTGTTTACATCAGAAAGCATCTATTTTCTATAAAACTAGCATTTTTGGATCATGTCTGGTATTATTAGCCTTATTTACGTTTAAATAGACATAATTAAACATTTATTTATTTATCTTATTTAGACATCTATTTTATAAATACTTTTCACTTTTCCTATAAAATAGAAAATATTTATATGACTGAAAGTAGTTATTATCATGGTTGGATCTTTGTGTAACTCATAATTATTTATTTCAATAATTATGATTATTGTAATTATTTACAATAATTAGTTAAATTAATTAATCTAAATTATTTTGTCTTAATTATTTAAACATATTTTTAACTAAATATTCAATTGGTAATAACTATATTACTGAAACCACATTTACAAACTTTGGCATAATATTATTTGGATATACAACTTTTACATAAAAAAACTCTTTTTCCCCAAATCGACTTAGCAAACCCTAATGCCCTAGACCCTAGATACTTTAGACTCTTAGACATTTCCTTATTAGTACTCTTATACATTATAGGTTGGATTCTTCGGAATTCCCATTACTTAGCTCACGACCGCTTAAGTGGATTTTGATCGCTTTCGCAAGCTGTGAGTATATCTTTCCCCTTTTTCATTTTACTTTTGGGGTGACTCATGTACCTATTACCAAGTTTCTATTGACTTTTACTAAAATAGCAATTCTCATGTGTGTTTGCTTGTGTTAATTTGTGTGTCTATAACTTGTCAAAATCATTAACCTTTGAGGGCCTGGCATTTCAATGAATAGTACTATGGTATATACCCTTGTGACTCTGTTGAGAGTCCTCGTCATTGCTATGTATTACATTACTACTAGCGCATACTATATATATCTGCTTTTCTTTACATAGGGTTGATTTTGAACGGATATTACTTATTACATAATTGCAAATGGTACCGCACATGAATTGCTAAACACTTTTCTACTATATGTATTCAAACAGGGTATGCTCACCAATACATTTTGTATTGACATATACTATTTTCGTACATGTTTCAGGTTATTTATGAGATGACTTTTAAGCTTTTGGAATTTTATTTAGATTTTGGATTCATTGTATTTCAGTTTAGTTGACATTTAGAATCGTTGTATTTCATTTTAATGTAATAAATTATTTAATCAATGTATTCAAATTTACACTTTAGTCCATGAGCTATTGAACAATCGTCACTACGTGACACCTCGATGTTTTCGCCATCGGTTGGGGTGTTACACTACTCTAAATACTCTAAATATATACATATTTACATATAAAACAGTCAAGTTATATTTTGATAAAAAAAAATAGTTTTATAATTAAAACATTTTTATTCTATGATTAAATAAATATTTACATGCAAATTCAATTGGATTAAATTCATCAATAGGCACCATATACAAACATGTGTTAGCATTACTAACACATGTTAATTTAACCCTAACACATGTCAATTGGGATAGATTCATCAGTAAGCACCAATACAAAAAAATATCAAAACCTTCACACAGAATAAACATATATATATAAGAAATAAAAAGTAATATTATTAGAGAAAAATCAAAAGATATACCAATAAAATAAAAAACACATCTGCTATTTAACACATGTTAATTAAACCCTAATACATGTTAAATGGGATAGATTCAGCTCTTAATTCAGAACTAAATAACCTTAAAACAAAAAATATACAATAAAAACACATTACTCCAATTCAAAAATATGATCTTTTTAACATCCAATCTTAAAAATAATAAGGAGAAAAAAATCAAAAAGGTTAACATAAGTTTTTTTTTTTTTTTTTTTTTCATTCAAACATTTGATCAAATACTTGGTGTGCAAACAAACTATCCCCAAAATTGTTCATATATTATAAAATCATTATCCCCATTAACAACTTTATGATTCAATCACTGTTTAATTCTTCAAACAAATATCATTTACATATACATAATTTTCATCAACACACATTCTTCAAAACAAATGTTTATAATTATGTCTTTTGCTCTAGTTCAAATCAATGCATAATTAAACCTAGAAACTAAAAAAGTCCAAAAACATCAAAATTCCAGAATCATTAGAAAAAGAATCAAAATTCTAGAAAACATTAGAAGAGAAGCAACAAAAAATCCAAAAACATCAAAATTCTAGAATCATTAGAAAAAGCATCAAAATTCCAGAAAACATTGGAGAGAAGAAGTTGTTATCTTGTTGTGTTCTCTTCTAATAATAATAAAAAAAAAGTGAGATGACAGATCACGATACCTCAAAACAGTCAGCTTCTTTATATGGTCTGCATCTGAAATTAGGGATTTTGTTGCTGGATGACATGGGTGATGAGTGGATCTGGGTGCGGTAGCAGATAGGAGGTGGTTGGTAGTCGTGGTGGAGGAGGTGGTGGTTTTTATGATGGCAGGGGTGATGTTGATGATGGTGGTGGAGGTGGTGGCTGGTGGTGGTTGGTGGTGGTGGCTGATGTGTGTTGTCACTAGATGAGTTTTTTAGAGTTTTCTCATTTTAAAGGGTTTTCTCCCAATACTTCCCCTATTTTGTAAAACACATAAATTTTTGTAGTACTGAACTAATAGACAGCTTTGTAACTTTATCTTAGGGTGTAAATGATGCGCAACGGCTCGAAAGCTACTTGAGACCAGATCGGTAAAAAGCTTGAACGAGCTAAGCCTTAACAAGCCCGAGCCCAAGCTCGAAACATGACTCGTTTAGTCATCGAGTCCGAGCTCGAGCTTTTCATACAAAGATTGTTTAGGCACACGAGCATAAACGAGCCCAAACAAATTTTATATTATTGTTTATTTTATATTACCATACTACTATTTACCATTGGTGAGTCGAGCTTTGGCTCGTGTAAGCTAACAAAATGAGCTCAAGCCAAGCTTTACCTCCTTTTAATTGTTCTATAGAGCCGAGCTTGAGCCCTTAGGTTTTATTTTCGAGCTGAGTTCGAACTCAAACTATTAGGTTCGAACCAAGCTGAGCTTGAGCTTCATAAAAACATAACAAGCTGAGCTCGAGCACTGTCAGACTCAGGCCTGGCTCGGCTCGTTTAAACCCTACTTATCTTAGTAACTTTTACGTCCGAAATTGTTTTAACATTTTTTTACCTTTGTTTTTGCTATCAATTATATCGTTATCCTTACTGGTCTCCCTCGCACCAAACCACATAAACAATATCACCACTCCCAACCCAACTTATCATCATCTTCTTCTTCCTCTTCCTCATACACAACAACAATGGAAGCTAAACCAAAACCAAACCCTCAACACAACCCCAATCATGACACTCTTCCAGAAGACCAACCCCAACCCCAACCCATTATCCCCTTCACCTCCCTAACCCTCTCCCTCCCAACCCACTTCATCTCCCAACCCAAACCCCTTAAACCCTTAACCCAAACCCTTAACCTCATCAAAATCCCAACCCAAATATCCTCACTCTGCACCCTCTCTCTCTCCTCCACTCCTACTTTCACCAAACCCTCTTTCAAACCCACCATTTCCTCAAACCCACTCCAAACCCCTTTATTATTAAACCCGCGGCGCCCGACTGACCCCTCGGGCGCCGCGGGCGCCCGCAGAACCACACTCGTGTGGTTCCGCACCGATTTAAGACTTCACGACAACGAATGTCTCTCCTCCGCCAACACCGACTCAATGTCGGTGTTGCCGGTCTACATTTTCGACCCCAGGGACTACGGCAAGTCGTCCTCTGGGTTTGATAAAACAGGGCCCTACCGCGCCTCGTTTTTACTAGAGTCGGTTTCGAATTTGAGGAAAAATCTTCAAACTAGAGGCTCTGATCTTATTGTCAGGATAGGGAAGCCTGAAACGGTTATAACTGAATTGGTTAAGGCGGTTGGGGCCGAGGCGGTTTATACGCATAACGAGGTGTCGTTTGATGAGGTTAAGGGGGAAAAGAAGGTGGAAATGAGGTTAAAAGATGAAGGGGTTGAGGTTAAGTACTTTTGGGGAAATACATTGTATCATGTTGATGATTTGCCTTTTAAGTTGGAGGATATGCCGACGAATTATGGCGGGTTTAGGGAGAAAGTTAAGGGGTTGAAGGTTAGGAAGACGATTGAGGCGGTTGATCAGTTACGAGGGTTGCCTACGGCTGGGGATGTCGAGGCGGGTGAGATTCCGAGTTTGGTTGATTTGGGTTTGAGTCCTACTGCTACTATGAGCCAGGTGTTGTTTGGAGTTTTTTAATAGTTTGTTGAGTTTATTAGAGATTTATTATTGGATTTGTGGGTTTGGGTTTAACAAAAACGGGTTAGAGTCGGGTTTGGGTTGATCCACGGATACATTTTGCTAACGGGGTGTGTTTGTGTCAATCGACGGGTTTGTGGGTTGACCCGTAGTTGGTCCGTTTAGTTCTTTTTTCAAATGTGTTTTGTTGTAAGTTAAATTGGTTGGTTGTTTCATGCCAAAATTTATAACTTAAATAGAAATTGGTATAAGATTTTCTGTTTTTTTTAATATATAATATGTAATTTTGGTTACAAAATTGTGATTTTAAAGTATTGATATTGAATATGTGGAAATAAAAAAATAAAAAGATTTTAGGTTAAACGGGTCGTGTTTGTGTTTGTGTCAACCTGTGAATATTCGGGTCATGTTTTGAGTTTATATGTTTGGCATGATTTCGGGATGGGTTTATATGGTTAACACGGTTTTTGGGTTAGTGTAAAGTTGGATATTGTTTGCATTGATTATGGTTTATTGTTGTTGCAGGCGAAAGCGAATGTGAATGCTTCGCTTGTTGGAGGTGAGACTGAAGCATTGGAAAGACTTAAAAGATTTGCATCTGAATGCAAATCACAGCCTGCAAAAGATGGAAGTAATGATAGTAGCATGTATGGTGCTAAGTTTTCGTGCAAGATTTCGCCATGGCTTGCAATGGGATGCCTTTCTCCTCGTTCCATGTTTGATGAGTTGAAGAAGTCTGCATCTAGGTATGTTTGTTCAATTTGTGTCGTTTAAATATTGTTTGATAGTGCGTTTTGAAAGTGATAAACATGAAATGATCAGATAATCAGTTAGCGTTCGGATGTTCTTGTTCTTTTGCTGCTCGATGTCAGCTGATTTAGTAGTGTTTGATAAGCTTTAAACATGTTGTTAGGACTTAGGATCTTTAGCTACTCGCAAACCTTAAATTGAAGCCAAAGTTGTTTGATTTCATGAGATTTTTATTGATGAAACGAGTAACTTGTAGAACGATTTCTGCTTCATCAAACGGGAAAGACGGTGGTGATATGAACTGGTTGATGTATGAGCTCTTATGGAGGGATTTCTTCAGGCAAGTGACTGGTTCTTGTTTACGCGTAATACTGCCATGACGGCATGATGTATATGTTTTAAGCTGTTTATTTGTTGTTTATACACGTTGCAGATTCATCACCAAGAAGTACAGTTCCGCAAAACAGAATAATGCTGCGCCAGTCACAGCTTGCATGGGTGCAGCCGCGTGAGGAGTTAATGTTTCAAGAACACGAAATGTTTTTTGTTTCTTTAGATCATTCCTCCTCCACTTGATATGTTTTGTGAGGTGGATTCTTATAAAGCTTATATATTGTGTGTATCTGCTGCTTCATATAAACATTTTGTTTGGATGAAATATGAACTCCAAACTATTGACCGAGCAATTCAGTCTTGTGTGTTGCTTCACCAGTTTCACGTGTCTCAATCTTTGCGTATTATTGATGTGTTTCCATGCTAAAGATGTGTCAAATGTCGATCCGCTTATGAATGAGAAACTTAATCACCTAATTTATTGCGATAAGAATTCACAATAAGAACACAAAGGCCTTAAGTTATAAAAGCTTACAACATGTGGTTTTCACGCAACGATGTGACGGTTTGTCGGCTACAACCAGTTAAGCATACGGGTTAACCAGGTCTGACTGACTGGTCAGTTTGGTCTGATTTCAAAACCATAGTAAAAACTAACCGATTGCTGGTTAACTTGGGTTTTTAACCAAGTCAAATCTAGCCTTTACACTTTGGCGAAAGTCGGCCCCTCGTATAAATCGACTTAAGCCACTAAGGCAGAATAAAAACATATTAAAGCAGACCTTACATCAGCTTTGGTGGAAGTATGGAACCACAATCCATGCTCGTAGTAGGGACATGATATGAACACATAACGAGGATTAAGTGCACTAAATTTCGATTAACCAGGTTTAAGGCCAAGGTAATTAAACCGTAAAAAAAAAAAGATGGAATAGTATGCAGACATCATAACCAGATTTGGTTTACAAGTGCAATAACATAGGGAGATAGGATGTTCCGATAGCGATGGTAATGCTTCTCACTTTGGATTTCTAAGTACAATGATGACTGAATCCCCTCGAAGAAACATCTTGCTGATGAACCTGTCTTTGTTCACTGGAAGCGCTTTCTTCTTACCTTTTCCTGTTTTCGGCACCTGATAAAGCACATAATTTATAGATAAACAAGTTTTCTATATAAGGTAAACAGAAGCTGCAAAAACTAAAAACCAACCTCTGTCCACATTTCTCGAACATTTTCCAACACCATGTTGCAGTGTCGGTCAAATGCTCTAACACGTCCTAATAGTTTTTTGTTATTCCTGCAGTTGATGAGTACCTACACGTGCAACACAAAGCATGTATTCTTAACTTAAGAGATAAAAATCGGTAACAGACTGATTCAGCCTGATTTATAAATGATAATGTGTAACAGTGATGCTATTCAAGATGGCAACTACGAATCAAAACTACGTAAATAATCTATTACCTGAGTGTTATTTTTTACACTCATCATCAAGACAGAGAGGGGGCCGGTATTGAACTCCTCTTCCTCGTTTTTGGTCTGGAAAATATAAAGAGATACATACACAATCAAATGAAGAAAAAATGAACTGATCAAAGAAACAAAATTTACCATTATATTGAAAAAAACTAACTATACATTGTAGATATAAATCTCTAAGCATTGCATGATCAGATATACCAAGAAAACATGATAAGAAAAATAATAGGACACAACAAATGCAACTTAAAATACTAATTATCCATGAACAAACATGTAAATTTACAAGTAGAAAGTAATTTAAAAACAAGTCTATAACACAGCCTAAAACATGTCTAAAACAGCTAAAAATCGGCAGGAATACATGTAGGCCTTGCTTGTCTAAAGTATGCGCTTTTTAAGCGCCTTGCGCCTAGGTGACAAGCTCACCCTTTGCACCTTGAGTGAGCCTTGGGCCTTTGTCTGCCTGGCTAAAAAGATAGTTAACCAATTATTTACTTGAGAACATCCAAGACAATATATTTATCATCCGTATTATGAACCATGCCCTACACCTACACTCAAACCACCGTAAATTCTCAAGATTTCCTTTACCGTTTTATTTAAATGGATGCTCAAAAACATCAAATAATACTTTGTGCTGTAAAAAAGCATACGGACAAAAACCACAGACCTAATTTGCACTAAAATTAAACACACCTACACAAAAGTAACGCTTGTGTATAAGCGTGAACCCCCATATATTGAAATGTTGTTCATACTTCATACTAAGAATTTTATTATACACAACCATTGTTAATATAAACTCTGACCTAAAGACGAAATGATATTAATAAACAATAACCAAGACGATATATTGCATGAAGGCATAAACAGACATACGGCACTATCCTTCTGACTCAAATTACCTTTAAGACTATACTGGCATATTGACATACTTGCATTACTAACTCGGCCAAACGGCTCAACCTATGCTCATGTATGCCTAAACCAAGATTAGAGAGAGAAAAATCCAAGCTCATATCATTGTATAAAACTCCACCCTCATGCTCATTCTTCGAATCAAAGCATCATCCAACTCTTGGCCTCAAGTGATCATTAAAAGTTTCTTCTATTTCCCATACACATAGTTGTTTATAGCAAATAGTGGACGATAGCGACAAGCTACCGATACGCTACGTAGCGATAGCGATGAAATAGCGGACGCTATTTCATGTTTAGCGATACACTAGAAGGACTTTTTAGAGATGTTTTATATGAATATTTAACCAAAAAAATAAAAAAAAAATACTAAAAATAGAAAAATCTCGCTATTTGTCGCTATCAACCATATAGCGACACATGAGCGCTACGCTACGCTATTCGTTATAGCGGGCGCTATGGTCACTATTAACAACTATGCCCATACAATACAACCTCATTTTCACACTGTGTAGGATGATGTTCTTACGTAAAAGGTGCAAGGCAGCGCCTCATGTACTGTTGGGTCAAATCTAAGGTTTGAATGAGGCTGCTATGCAGCACAACCAATTGACCAAACGAACTAAGAAATTTAAAAAGGTTTACTCAATAAAAAGTTTGGTATGTAACACATATTAGAGAGACGCAACTTCTGGTTGTAAATAAAACTTATTTGGTTGCACATAGAGCAACCTTTCAACTTTTGGCACCGAAACACCTCAGAGCAAATGGCGGACGATAGCAACAAGCTACCTATATGCCATGTAGCGACAACGATGAAACAACGAGCTTTATCTATTTCACATTTAGTGATACACTAGAAGAAAATTTTAGAGATATTTTATATGTACATTTTACCAAAAATAAAATAAAAAATAAATAAAATACAAACATCTCGCTATCTCCAGCTAACTATCAACCATATAGCGACATATGAGCGCTACACTATTCGCTATAGCGGGTGCTATGGTCACTATTAACAACTATGCCTCATAGTGCCAAACACATTTTTTTAAACCAAGGTCAACGTAATACTAGGGATGTAAACGACCTATGCTGCTCGTGAGCTACTTGAGATCAGCTTGCTAAAAGCCCAAATTAATAAGATAACAACTACCAAGCTGAGCTCAACCTTTAAAAGTAAAACTAGAGACGAGCACTCGTACGATATCATACGTAAATTTCTTTCCCCTAATACACTAATCAAGACTCAAGAGTGACATATGCAATCACAGCCCTATTTTCAGTGTGTGCCTTAAACATAGAAAAGAATAATCCACAATAAATCAAGTAAAAACAACCACTTACCGGTGCGTCTTCCTCCATCGGTCGACTGCAAACATTTAACAAACAATTAGTTATTCAAATCATGTCCGGTTAGGTTAACGCCTATTAATAAACCAGTTACCTCATGATTACAGTGCAATAGAAGCTGAGATAATACGATCTAACAGTATACAAAACCTGGTAACATGAAAATAAATAAATAAATAAATAAAACTAGGGTTTAATGTTGTGATTAATATGTAGCTAATGAACAGTAAAAAAGGATTTATTAGAGAACGTATGTAAATAACGGAAATTAAAGAAGATATTATTTGGGTAAAGTCATACCTGCAAAGAAGATGGATGATTTGAGAGAGTAATGGAATGGAAGATGGTGAGCGGGTTTATGATTAGAGTTTTAAAAACCCTTGACAGGCTTTCGGTTTTGGATCCGACCCAAAAAGAATTCGGGTTTAACAAATATCATTACAGTTCTCCCTCCTTCACTCACAACCACTTTTAACAAATATTAAAAAATAAATACATTTTCTAGTTTTCCTCAAAAGATTCCCAAATAACCCCAGATATACTAATCTAACAGTAGATTCCTCATTTTTCTTCACTCACAACCCCATAAAACCACCCCATATTATTAAAGGACCTTTATACCCCCTAACTTCTAATTCAACCCCTAAAGTAAAGTGCTTTGCTTTAGCCAAAACAAGGCGCTTGACCCCATCAGATTTTGGCTATAAATTCGATCGATTCTAATATAAACTTACCCCCTAACTTCTAATTCAACCCCCTAAACAAAGTGCTTCGCTTTGGTCAAAGCGAGGCGCCTGACCCCATCAGATTTTGGCTATAAATTCGATCGATTTTAATATAAACTCATTCGATTTCAATTCTTTATCCACAACATATAAAATGTTGTATTACGACTTCATTTTCGGTGATTCTTGACTCAAATCATATAATGTCGATGAGGGTCAGTCTAGTAATGTCGAGGAGGTCAGTTTGGCATTCGCTACCATGACAATATGGTGCAACTGGACTTGAATACATCCTGGAAGGACCCGTGTGATTTTGATGACTCTCCCTGTCAACCCGACTACGGTCCTTATACTTACTACGGTTACGTTGGTGATGACACATTTGAAGAACAAGACTATACGCACCATGAAGACAGCGCTGGTGAGGTGAAGCAGGTAGAAGATCAGGAGGAAAGATCTAACCCGATCAAGTTTTGGTTCGAGACTGACCGGACATTTTCCACACGTGATGAGTTGGTCGACTGGGTACAAGATACGGGAATGGAAAATGGTTACGTAATTGTTATAAAAAGATCAAAGAAAAGAGGAGAACGTTGCGTGAAGATATATATTTCAGTCGCTATTGTTTTTAAGATATTAACAAATACGTATTTTATAAATTGTTATTTAAAAAGCCACGAAAAAACTTAGCTTATATATTAATTACTAAAAACACGTGTTTTATCCTTGGTGAAGGTTAATTCCCTACGGGTGCACCAGTGGTCTTCGGGTCACACACCTTTAGGATTACGTTTCTCCTTTGCTTATAGTACTGTTACTTTTTAATTAAAAAGTTTACTAGAAAAACATATTTTACTCTTGGTGAAGGTTAATTCCCTACGGGTGCACCAGTGGTCTTTAGGTCACACATCTTTAGGATTACGTTTCTCCTTTTTCTAATAGTATTTTTACTTTTTAATTAAAAAGTTTACTAGAAAAACGTATTTTACTCTTGGTGAAGGTTAATTCCCTATGGGTGCACTAGTGGTTTTCGGATCACACACCTTTAGGATTATGTTTTCTCCTTTGCTAAGAGTATTGTTAATTTTTACTAAATAAACTTTTTTTATAATTTATTATTTAAAAAGTTATAAAAAAACTTATTTTTTAATAAACTTATTTTTGTGAAGGTTGTATTTCAATGCACTCTTAGGGGGAGCATAAGAGTGTGGCTTTGGTGATGAAGACGGGTAGCAAAAAAATTGGCTGCGCGTTTGAGTTGACAAGGGTGCTTGAAACTCGGACATAAGTTTGGAGGTTAAAGGTGAAAAACCCGACGCACAACCACACTCCCCTTGAACATTTAGAGGGTCACGCGTATGCCAGAAGGCTTTTTGTAGATGACAGACAACTGGTCGGGCAGATGGCAGAGAATGATATTCCCAAGCGTAACATCTGGAGAATGCTCATTTCAAAGAACCCGGAGAAAAAGACTACCCTGAAAGATATACACAATGCGGCTCAAATGATGAATGCTGAAAAGGGAGTTGGTCCCAAATGTGCAATGTCGCACCTCGAATCCTTTCTGACGGAGAGAGAATTCATCTACTACACGCGCACAAATGACACCACGAACGCTTTCACAGATATTTTCTTCGTTTAAAAACGTTCCCGCGTGTGCTGATGATTGATGCCACCTACAATACAAACGTGTACAATATGGCGTTTGTTCAGGTTGTGGGTATGGCATCGACAAATCAGTCGTTTTCGGTTGCCCTTGCATTTCTTTCTTATGAGAATCTTAGTAACTATGTTTGGCTGTTGGAGATGATAAAGTCCATGCCGGTAGGCTGTATGGAGCCGTGAGTGATTGTGACCGACAGGGACCTTGCGCTAATGAACGCGTGTGATCAGATTTTCCCAAATACGTACAAGTATCTCTGTCAGTTTCATATTTAGCAGAATATCAACGAGAACAGCAAGAAGAAGTTCACGGATAAGGAGTGGAAGGAATTTATTCCAATGTTTTGGTGGCTGTGTGACTCTTCGACTGAAGCTCTATACGAATATAATTTGGGAAAATTTCAGTCATATATGGAAAAGATTGGTCGTCAACGTGAGTACTTTTACATAATTACATACGTACTGGTTTACATACACACGCCTGACAAGTTATGGTTATATTTTTCAGAGGTTTTTGACTACACGAAGAATAACTGGTTGGACCGGTACCGTCAAAAGTTTGTGTCTGCATGGACTAACGAAACACTGAACTTCCGCCAGACCACAACCAACAGAGTTGAGGGCATGCATGCGAAAATAAAAAGTTATTGTCCAGGCAATCACAACTCGTTGTCGACAATTGTGAAGTTCGTCGATCAGATGGTTGATAAGCAATATAGAGACATTAAAAAAGGTTTTGAAGACAGCCTAAGAAAAACAATGAATCACCACAAGGGGCAGCCATTGCTTGATAAGTTACTTCGGAAGGTTAGCAAACATGCTCTTGAGCTGATATACCATGAGATCCAACGTTTGCAAACCTCATTGCACAAATACCATAACACTTGTGGATGCCAGCTTTTTAAAAGTTGTGCTTTACTACGTGCCTGTCGTCTCGAGCAGTTACAAGTTGATTGTAATTAATACTAGTGACCATATGATTTTACTACATAATTTATTACATGGTTTAACTTTATAACATATTTTATCGTTTTCAGGTCATGAAATCTATTTGTTCTTGATAGACGTGTTCTGGAGAAAGCTTGACTTTAAACCTGCGAAGATTGGTTGCGAAGATCTAAATGTAGATGAGGTGTGGGCAAAATTAAAGGAAAAGGCTGATATAAAACCAGTTTTTGCCCAATTAACCTACCTGGACAGATTTGCACAAATCATCACAGGCAACTACTCCCCCAATAAACCGCCTGTTGTGCAAAAGAAAACCCGTGGTCATCCAACCAAGAAGCAGTAAGAACACAAGAGAGAACAATCTGCGAGAAAGAGCCTGCATATGCCGGATGAAGAAAGAGCTTGCATATGCCGGCGCTTGACTTTCCCCGACACAGCTCTTTCGTACCATCACAGGAGGAGCTCGTACGACCTTCCCAGTCCCAGCCATGCGTTCCTTACGAGCCTCACCGTCACAGCTCTTACATACCGTCAACGTCCCACGAGGAAAGCATTAGGGAGAAATTCTATTTCCCGTTGCTTCCGCGGACAAAAAAGTCAGAGAAGGCAATAAGGAAATTTGGGGATAAAATTCCATCTATGTTTCACCCATATATATCCAAAATAACGGATGTAAAACCAGATGGTCATTGCGGGTTTCGAGCGGTAGCTGTGGGGTTAGGGTTGGATCAAAATATGTATTCGTCTATCCGGTCCCAAATGCTACTCGAGTTGCGCAATAACGAAGCCTTGTGGAGGCGAATCTTTGATCCGAAAACGAAGGACATTATGATCGTCTCAAAAAGAGTATACAATTTAGAGGGGTGAGAGCAGCACCATTTAAGAATTGGATGACGACGCCGGAGGCGGGATTTCTCGCTGCACATAGGTGGGGTGTTGTTTTTCATACACTCGACACTCGTGGTTATGATACAGTTTTCCCTCTATTTTTAGGCCCAGAAGCTTCTGAACAACCTATTCTAAAGGTAGTAGTTTGCTTTGTGAACAGGCATTACATCAACTTAACGCTTGAAGGATCATATCCAATGCCTCCGCCGAATGCAACTTGGATCGCTAATAGAAATGAAGCTGACGCGAAATGGGAAACTGAATACAAAGATCAAATCAATATGTACAAAGAACTAGTTTACCCGAAGTCGAAAGAAAATCCGGAAATACAACATATAGATTAGATATGTGAAATTTGTAAAAATATTGAAATTGTATTGATTGTGTTTATGTTCTTTAAAATTAAAAAAATTGTTCTTGGCAAATGTTAACCTATGTAATTGGGTTTGGGTTGTTTTGGGTTTAGTATTTGAATTTGTGGGTTGAGTTGGGTTTTACTATAACTTTCAAGGGGGTTTAGGATGGGTAATTTTAAATGTCAGGTCGAAACTGACTGTGTCGTTAACGAGCCAAATCAGGTCGATACGATCCGGGTGGATAACGGACCAGTCGGGTCAAAACAGTCCAGTTCGTTAACCGCCGGTCAGCATATAAACCCATTGGCAAATAGAATATGAAACCAAATTAATATAATTAATAGCAAGTGGGAAGGGTTAAATATGGAGTTGTTAGAAAATAAATGTTATAAAAACAACGGCGACCTTCATGAATCTAGGAATAAATTAACAACTTTAACCAGCTGGAATACTACATTGGTTTGTTACATGGGTTCCCTTTTAATTTAACTAGGAAGATTCCCGCGCGCTTCGCGGCGCTTCTATACTAGTGACATCGGTGGTTGGGTTAACAATCTACACGTGTTTTGCTTTAATTGAGAACTTAAAGTTATGTAATCAATACAAATAAATAAAATGAACTGCACTTATCTAGCAAAGTAGAATGCCATACACAAATTCGATAAACATGAAATCAAAGTAGTAGAATGTTGTTAACTTGAGTCGCAGTGTTGGAATTGTGGTGATTCACCTGCAAGGCATACAACTAAAAAATCATAAATCCTCCAGTTCAAATACAGTCAAACTTCAAAATCCTAAGTCAACCCACTTATAACGTCAAATCAAACAAACTTGATTAGACCAACAAGAGCCACATCCATTGATGGCTTCCAACGGTCACTATTTCAAATAAATTCAGCAATACACAAACATAAATACAACCGTACGTGTAAGTTTATGGTCATACATACATTACGAACGTATGCAGATAATGCGTTATACTTGCTATGGTACTACTTGCTCTTGCAAGCTAACCACATCTCTCTTTTTAGCATGTAGGGAACCACAAAAAGGTTCAATAAACATATGGTTTGATCAAGTTTTTGAAAGCTTCCTAATTTGAGTAAAGATGAAAGAATAATGCTCAATACATCTCTTTTATAAAGAAACTCCTAGCAAGCATACACTATCAATGAGCTATCAAACATTTGTAAACATCATACCAGATTGTTTGTGGTCTTCGGTAAGTCCAATATATAGCATGTCATCCAACCTTTTCTGCATTACAAGGTAAAACAGTCAACAATTAAATGATGAGCCAGTTCCTCGGACCGTATGAATTACATTTGCAACTTCAAATACATATTTTCCAAGACATTACACAGCGATGCACCTCATGCTCCGCCATTATGTGTTATAACAAATCATTACAAAAGCTTGCTTTCATGTATATGAGGTACCGCCTTTGAGTTTGTGTACCGATATAAAGAACACTTACCATAACATTAGATTTTACGGTTACTTAAAAAGTGAGACCAGTCAACGGAGTTAGCAAAAAGTAGCAAAAAGAAACCTACTTATCACATGCTACAAAAATTATGGTTACTTGTACCAACTTGTGTTGTTAGTTAAAAAGGAAATAACTTTTGTTAGGGTGATTTAACGGAAAATTTAGGACATTTATAAATCAAAATAACCTGATAGCACTTGTTGGCTTGGTGGATAGCATGGAGAAAGGGAATGCAATCGTTTGTTATAAGGAGGTATCGGCGAGGATGATTGGCGATGTGAATCCTTGTCGGTAGGTATTGCAGCAAGAGAATAGTTGTTGTTATGCACCTGTTAGGAAATATAAGTTTGAATAGTCTACACTAAGGTTAGTAAGACGAAGTTTAGCATTGTCACTTTCAAGTCTAAACTTATAAAAAAATGTTACCTTATAAAGATGATATGAATCCTTGTTCAACTCCACACAAATACCTACATTGGAAAATTGGTTTATGTTGCAGGCAAATATTATTGTTTTCAATCTTTAAGGTTATCTATAAAGTCATGGTTTCTTTTTCAGTATAGTGACCCCTGAATATATGGCATTGAACATCTATAAAATTGATAAATAGCCTAAACATATTGCTTTTCAAACAACAATAGGCATTCACATATGTACTATTTGCACAGTTTGTTCTTTGTACTTGGCTGAATCAAACAAATCAATGAATCATATTTAAACGCAATACTAAACAGCAAAATCAAAGTGTAAGAAATTAGTAAATGAAGAAGATATGAAACTTGCCTGATATTTAGAAGAAAAGTAATCGACACCTATCCAACTATAGTTGTCAAAGCTCCACATAAAAAAACAAAAAGCAAACCGATTAATATAAATAAAACACACATTCATTAAATCCACCGCTAGGAAAAACTTATGATTGGAGCAAACGAAGAGGGAAGGCGTTTGGTAAGAAGTGGCAGAAAAACAATCGAAGATATCTTCGTGTTCGTGGCGGAACCCTAACAGCGCAACCACAATCGTTGCTACTCTGCGAAACCAGTGGCCAATATACCACAAAAGCTCTCCATCGCTACTCGTTGAAGCACCGCTGCCTCAAGATCTACTCCGAAAATCCCCAAATCGCCACCGGTTCGACTTGATTTCGTCGTCAGTGGCTATACCGTCTGCATGCTCCATCTCTGTCAATTCTCATCATATCTATTCAAAAAGAGAATAGAGCAAAGTAGGAATTGATGTTACCGGCTACCGATCTAATTCTATCTATGGTATTATTATTAGGGTGTTTAAACAAATGACAACACACTTGGGCACATAGGTGGAATGCTTTTAAAAGGAACGCGTGGCTGGCAATAAAAAGAGGAGATGTAATGGAGACATGTGGAAGATGAGCGGACAACAATTATATGGAGTTACTACTTTTACTTTTACCATTTTTTTTACTGGATGCACTATTCATGATCAGTTTTAATTAATATATACAATGGATGCACTATTCATGATCAGTTTTAATTAATATATATGTATATATATATACAACTATGAGTTCCCTCACTATTTTTATATATACAATCTATTAAAATTTTGAAACTCACTGGGTTCCGGAAACCCGTATATTACTAAGTAAATCCGCCCCTGGATGTATGTGTTCGATGCAAGACCTAAAAGGTAAAAAGGTCAATAGTCAAACAAATTATTTTTAGTCATGACTAAGGACCATCAACATGGACCAATCAAATTCAAACCTTCTTTACCAAGTTGGGTTTTAACTTATGAATATAAATAAATACATAATAGATTATTTACAAAAGAGTAAATAGTCAAAATCGTCCCTGAGGTTTTTTAACTTTTGCTAGATCCATCCAAAAAAAGTTTTTTTCTCATCAGAACCATTGAGGTTTCCTAAAAGTTGCTAGATCCGTCCAATATACTAACTGGGTTAAAACTTAACGATTTATGAGGGGCATTCTGGTACTTTTACATCACTTAAAAAATCTCCAACGTTTTTTTATTATTATAACTAGTCGACATGCATTAGATTTAGAGGGGTGTTCTAGTAATTCTCCTTATAAAAATAAGGGTATTTTGACCCATTTGTGCCTGTGACGACATTTGACCCGTTTAAGAATCTAACATTTGAGTATTTGACCCATAAGCTGTGACAACAGCAACAACATAAGCTGTGACAACAACATGAATTATAAACAGGAAAGTAGGAAACATGTCAACCTAACTAGAGTACCTATAGTTGATAACTTAGACCCATTTACTTATCAATGGGACACTTCTTATCTCAAACAAGTCAAAGAAAATATAGTTAAACAAGAAGATGAATGTTGACTAACCCAAGTACTCAACCCATCCTGACTGTTCTGGCCGGTTAGTAGGGGTGCAAATGAGCCGAGCAACTCGCGAGCTACTCGAGATTCGCTCAGTTAAAAAGCTCGAAACGAGCTGAGCCTTATCGAGCTCGAGTTCGAGCCGAGCTTGAGCCTAAAGCAAAGCTCGTTTACTTATCGAGCTCGAGCTTGAGCCTGGCATATGAAGTTTGACAGACTCGTCGAGCCTAGTATAATATTAGGTTTATTAATATTTTATACTATTTACCCCACATTTAAAGTTGTTTAATAAACGAGCCGAGCCGAGCTTTTGACTTATCAAGCCTAAACGAGCCTATTATATATATTATTTAATTTAATATATTAACAAAAAAAAACACTAAACAAAAGAAGATCTATGTGTGAATATACAGCACATGAGTAGCCAACCTATTAAAACTTATTTGGAATCTCAACATAAACATTTAACAAACACATCTTATGTTCCAACACATTTGTTGCACTGTGCGTGAATCATAATGTTCCTGAGACCTACTTACATCAGGTATAACCCAAAGTGAAAGTCTTACATAAAGAAGATCTATCGAAACCCATTCAACTTGAATCACATCACAGGAACATGAGCATCAGGTACATGATGCAATTCTGTGACAACATTTGACAGCGTTACGGCCGTTATACGCAGCAGCATCAGCTGCAGCCGGTTGTTAACAGCGTTACGACCGTAAAACGCAGCAGCATCAGCTGCACACGCATAGGCTGCAAACACAATCGGAGACGCTGCAAACACAATTGGAGTCGCTGAAAATAGTAGCAGCAGCAGAAAACAACTGAAAACAACTCAAATAATCAGTATAATTATTGGTCACCAGTTTTAGTCGCCAAAAACAGTTGCAGCAGCAGACGCTGCAAACAGCAGCAGCAGCATACGCTGCAACCAGTAAGTGTCACATACGCTGTATGTGCAGCAGCGTACGCTGTCTGTGCATTAGCAACTGTAAGTGTCGCATACAAACCAGAAAAGTCAATTGTCGCATTCAAACCAGATTGCATACAAACCAGAAAAAGTCAAATGTTTCAAAAACATATTAAAAAACCAAAGCTAATGCATGGCAAAGGACAATCTAAACAGTTTTATAGAAACAAAAAACAGACCAAAAGACCATCACAACCCTAACATTCTTCTAAGCTGCATCTGCACCACTTGTTCCAGCACCTCCAGAGCTTCCAACACCACGTTGGTTGCCAGCTTGCTTACATGTCCTCCTATTATGTCCCTTAGTCTTGCAAATACCACATGTTAAAGAATTGCCATGCCTTGGCATTTTTGCACTTACTGTTACTTTTTGTTTCAACTCTTCAACCTCAATGGCAGATTTCTTTCTCATTTTCTTTGGTCTACCAGCTTGCTTGTGGAATTTAGGAGCAATTAAGGTTGTTGGGTGTAACACCCCAACCGATGGCGGAAACATCGGGATGTCACGTAGTGATGATTGTTCAATAGCTCATGGTACTAAATGAAAGTTGAATAATATTTAACTGTCATACAATTTAATAAATACATAAAGTTGATTTACATAAACTAGGTCCAAAGCTCCTATGTGATCCAAGACTTGTACAACTTCCAATAGCAAATAAACCTGAAACATGTTAAGTTGGAAATATGGGGGGGGGGGGGGTCAACTATAAATAGTTGGTGAGAATACATAGGTTTTGCATATAGTTAAAAACAATATGTTGTATAGCAATCATTGTTGAAGTATAATAATGAGTAATGATAGAATATGAGTCCGACATGTAACAATGCGTCTTTTGTACAATCAAACCTTGTGTCGACTGAGACCTAACTCGCAAGTTAGTAAAAGTGTAACTGTTATCGATCATCCCTGAATTTATGCGAGGGGATGGGTTTGTCAGACCTATAGCGCTATAATCTAAACAGGCGGCTTGATCATTGTTAATGATTGTACTGTGTCTTTTTGTTACAGTCAAATGATAGAATATGTAAATGATAGTGTAATTGAATCACAAGTTTCTACAATGTAAGAATGAGTAAATGATAGTGTATAAAATGATTAAACATGTTTCACCCCAAAATGTAAAACAGAAAAAAGGGGCTATGTAAACTCACCTTAGTGTTAGAATGAAGACCCTTGTTATAAGTAAATGTGGCTCGTGTGTATCCAAATATCACCCTATTTCAAGGTAATAAATAAGTGTTGGGGAAAACTTAAGTTTTCTAGTCTAAAATGTGCTAGGGTTCCTAATTTGGGGATTGACAATTGATTTATGATTAAATTTGAATAATTTAAATAAATAAAGAACTAATTAGTGAAAATGTCTTCTGACCAACATTATCTAAAAGTAGTTGAATTATAATGTAATAAATGAAAAAATAATTTTTATAAAATTATTTTCTTAATTAATGAATATTTATATATTAATAATTATTTGACAAAATGTAGACTTAATATTTAAAAATATTAAAATTTATAAATTTCGAATCAAAAATTTATATTTCTGATCTAATTGATTAATAATAATTTATGTGAAATTTTGATGCAAAAATAACGAAAAATGAATTTATTATGATTTATTTATGATTAAAATAACAAAAATCGATTAAAAATATAAAATAAATGATTTTTCAGAAATAAAAATCATTTCTGGAATGGTTATTGTTTTATAAGTTTAGGATAATTTTTGTGGAATTTTGTAAAATCGTTTTGATATTTTTATAGAATTTTATAATTATAATAGAATAAATTTGTAATATTTATTATATATAATAAATAAAAGATTTTTGAAAAACTAAAAATTGGATAATAAATTTTATCATTTGAATAACATAAAATAAATTTTGTAGAATTTATAAAGCATTTTTAGTATTTTAAATCTATTTTTAAAAGAATATGCAAAAATATAAGTATAAAGGAGAACTAAACAAAAATGGTTGTGGGTGCATGGGATCGAACCCATGACCAAGGGCAGCCCAACTAACAAAGAACAGAAGGACAACCATCTGATCCATAGATCTGATGGCTATTTTAATTCGTTTCAAAATCGTTTTATAAGTTAATCGAATGGTGTCATCTTCCCCCACTAGAACTAAGAACCCTAACCATTCAATCACCCCATGAACAAAATAATAACCTAATTGCTTATGGGGCTATGAATACAAAATGACTAACAAATAAACAAAGGTGCTAAAATTTGGCTTACAGGTTGCCGAACACCCATGAAGGCTCGCGAATAGAAAGAAGAAAAAAAACTTCAATTTCTCCTTACACAGACCACGAAAACGAAAATGATTGATGGGGTTACCTTAGTCGCTCCAATGTAGTTGTAATGGTATGTTTAATTTATAAAAACCGAGATTAACAGGTAATTTTGGAAGTTTGACCTTGATTGGTCAAACGTGTTAATTATGAATGGAGTCAATGCTTTAAATGTAAATTAGGGGCTGGATAAGGAATGATTGGTGGTGTCGGTCATTAACATAGTTTTAATTGCCATGATTCTTTCCAAATTTACAGCTTGAAGCTTGGTCAGCGACTTTGCTTTCTGGTCCTTCTGACCATCGCACAGCAGAGGAAAACAAAAAGGGAGGAGACAACTCCATTGGGCCAGCAACTAGGAGGGGTGATTTGGGCCGGTTATTGGGCTCAGCAGAGTGGGCTCCGAAAATAAAATTTACTAGGTTAGAGCCCCGCGTGTACACGCGGTACATGTCCATGTTAAATGAAAAAAATTCTATAAAGATTGTAGTATGCAATTTTATTTATTGAAAGTTACGTAATACAAGTCGTATGAATTTTGGTTGATTATAAATTATCATAAAAAAGTTTAATGTTACCCAATAACAAATATATGAATCAACAAATGTTTGATTTGAACCATTAGAATAACAAAACAGTAAAATTTGTCAAAAAAAAAAAAAAAAACCTCTGGTGAGGAAAAGAAAGGCATTTGCCATTGTAACTGTATTATCATCAGGAATTTAACGCAAATATATCCAGAAGACCCTAAACTGTTTTGACGGTTTGACTCATAACCAATGAACTAAAAATCAAGCTAAAACCATAGTGAAAAATCAATACTAAACCCACATGAGAAACTCGTTAGGAGTAAAGATAGCAACGTGGATGGGTTGAATAATATGTCAAAGTAGAAGGTTTTTTATAGGGCAACCTTTTATCCATTTGACCTGTTTCAATGCTTCCACAATCGGAATATTGTGTCTTGAATAATTCTAATCGAATAAGTTGGACCTATTTATATAATTGAATTATAAAAATGGAAGGATTGGTAATTTACGTGAGTTGGTCAACGACGCTTAAAATTAGCACAATTATTACAATCATGATGATGGTTAGCGTTTCATGACAATTTATTAAAGGACAATTCTTTGTAAACATAATATGATAACGTTAATCCGTCAAAGATATTTAAATTAAAGGCGTAATATTCTTATTCTTAGTATCACTGAAACGATATTTAGTTAATGTAGTCAATGATGGAGGATTTCATGACAAATGAGGTTTTTTTAATGTTATGAATCGCCTTTAGTTAATGTTGTTACTGATAACGTAAAATGATATTTCATTATTAATTTCGTTACTAATTACTAATAAAAGTATTGTAAGACATGAAAAATAAATAAAGTCAAAGAATTGACCTCCATCAAAATAACAAAAACGTAAAAAGTTTTTACGTTTATTGGTCAACAATATTAAAATGAAAGTCATTATAATAGTAATATCATTGAAAATTATTTTGAATAAATTATAAATTTTAGAAAATTGTTAAATAGATTTAAATTATTATTATTAAAAGAATAGATTTAAATTATATTTATTAGATACATTTTGTTTACCAAAATTATTACATGAATCTTTCTGTTATCATTAATTGAGTTTTTTTAATAATTTTTGAAATAATTTGAATGTTATTAATGATCAAGGGTTCAATGACAAATGATGATTTTTTATATTGATATTACGTTTATTCTTTATGTTAATAATTGTAATAATTATTACTATTAATAGTAATAAATGGATGACAAAAGTTAACTTAACAATTTAAATTATTTACTAATTTATTAAGTTAATTGAAAATTATTTTGAGTATACTATATATTTTAGTAAACTGTTAATTAAGGAAAAAAATTATTTTATTAATATACAATTGAATGATTGATTTATTTTATTAATAGTAATAAAAACGTAATTTAAATCTAATTAACAGTAATAAAGGCGTAATTTATTACTATTAATAAAGACGTAATATTATTAATATGGTTAAAAAAAATTATTAATATACAATTGAATGATTGATTAATTTTATTAATAGTAATAAAGACGTTATTTAAATCTATTTAACACTAAAAAAGACATAATTTAAATCTAATTAATAGTAATAAAGACGTAATTTATTAATAGTAATAAAGACGTATTATTATTAATATGATTGAAATTTATTTTATTAATATACGAATCAATGATTGATTTATTTTATTAATAGTAATAAAAACGTAACTTAAATATAATTAACAATAATAAAGACGCAATTTATTTTTTTTCGTTAGTGACAAAATTTATTTTATTAATATATAATTGAATGGTTGATTGAATTTATTAATAGTAGTAAAGACGTATTCTAAATCTATTTAACAATAATAGTGACATATATTAATAATAGTAATAAAGACGTAATATTATTAATATGATTGAAAATTATTTTGAACATAGTATATATTTTAGGAAACTGTTAATTACTGACAAAATTTATTTTATTAATATACAGTTGAATGATTGAGAAATTTATCATTTATTTACAAATGAATTTCAAGTAAATGCTAATTAATAAACTATAATTTTCGTAATAATTATATGATATATATTCATCTCTGACAATAAAGTCCAATCAGAATTTAAAATTTTTTATTAACGTCAATAAATAACATTAAAACTCTTAATAAATAACTTTAAAACTGCTACAATCTCAATAAAACTTATTAATTGCAATAAAGTCCAATCATAATTTAAAAATTCTTATTAATGTCAACAAATAACATTAAAACTCTTAATAAATAATATTAAAACTGCTACAATCTCAATAATGAATCATTCAAATCAACATCTTTAGTAATCATTATTAATTGTGATTGAAGTAATATAATTCTTTAACAAAAAGTAATATTTTTAAAATTTATATAATCATCTAATTTCGTTGTTAAAATAGGTTCAAAATTGTCGTTTCATTAAGTATCAATTGTCGTTTCATGACAATTGATTAAAGGAAAGTCGTAATATCAAAATTAAAGTCGGTCAACAATATTAAAACTAAATTCGTAATATTAGTAATATCAATAAATAAGATTAAAAGTTTTAATAAATAACATCAAAATTATAATCAATCATTAAAATTAATGACATTAAAATAATCTGCCTCTCAAACTGCCCTAACCATTATCTACAAATTATTATTGTCATATTAAAATTAGGAAACTAAAATTAGCATACGAATTTGAGACCATGATGACTTGAATAGTGTAATTGACAATTGATTAAATAAAATTCGTTATACCAAAATGAAAGTCGTTCAACAACATTAAAAGTAAATTCGTAATATAAGTATTAGTAATATCGATAAATAAGATTAAAAATATTAATAAATACCAACAAAATCATAACTAATCATTTAAATCAATGACATTAAAAACATCCGCGTTTCAAATTGCCTTACCAATTATCTACAAATTATTATTGACATTCTAAAATTATCACACTTATTGAAATGATTTTGATGATTAACGTTTAATGACAATTGATTAAAGGAAACTCATAGTATGAAAATTAAATTCGGTCAACAATATTAAACCGAAATTCGTAATTAGTAGTATCAATAAATAACATTAAAAATCCTTAATAAATAATATCAAAATCATAATCAATTATTCAAATCAATGACATTAAAATCATCCGACTCTCAAATTGACTTAACCATTATCTACAAATTATTGTTGTTATTTTAAAATTATTACATGAAAGAACCTTTTAATATATTGAATAAGGAAATCATACATTAGTTATGATTTTGTTTTTTTTAAAAGATGAGTATGTTAAATATATGTATTATTATCAAGGGTGATTTATATAAATTAACATACGTGTATGTAACATCTATGAAATTTCACTACACTGATAATATAAAGCGGATGGCTTTTTTTATATATAGGAATATTGATGTCGTATACTTAATGATATATGAGTATTTAAAATATATTTGCATATGGGATATAGTTTAATATTTGAAATTTGAATTCTTAGAACTTGAGTCGGTGACTTTTCTAACTCAGCATAAATTATGGTAAGCTTAAATTTCGGGTTAAATTGATTCATAATCAATCATTCATACAAAAAAATAAATGAGAGCTATTATGGTAAACCGAATTTCGTATTAATTGTAATATAAATTATTAAAAAATCATAATAAATAACATTAAATTCGGTCAAATATTATTAAAAACAATCATTTAGATTGAATGACATTAAATTTGGTCAATTATTATTAATGACAATAAATAATATTAGTTATGATTTATTGTAAATCATAAAAAATCACATATATATTAGATGTTAATATACAGAGGTTTTTAGTTTAAATTAAAAAAATCAACCAATACATTAGTTATGATTTTGTTTTTTTAAATGTGAGTATGTTAAATATATATGTATTATTACTCAAGGGTAATCTATATAAATTAACATACGTGTATGTAACATCTATGAAATTTAAATACACTGATAATATGAAGCGGATGGCTTTGTGTATAGATATGAATATTGATGTCGTATACTTAATGACATATGAGTATTTAAAATGTATTTGCATATGGGATATAGTTTAATATTTGAAATTTGAATTCCTAGAAGTTGAGTCGGTGACTTTTCTAACTTAGCATAAATTATGGTAAGCCTAAATTTTGGGTTAAATTGATTCATAATCAATCACTCATACAGAAAAAATAAATGATAGCTATTATAGGAAACTGAATTTCGTATTAATAGTAATATAAATTAATGAGATTAAAAAATCGTATTAAATAACATTAAATTCGGTCAAGTATTATTAAAGTAAATAAATAACAATCATTCAGATTGATTGACATTAAATTGGGTCAATTATTATTAATGACAATAAATAATATTAGTTATAATTTATTGTAAATTATAAAAAATCAACCTATACATTAGTTATGATTTATTGTAAATTATAAAAATTATAAGTCTTTTATGCACATTATAAATGTGTAGTAAATCGAAATTTTTTAATTAAGTTTTTTGAATGCTTTAAAAATGTGGTCTTAGAGTAAAAGGTGCAAACGAAAATGATTCAATAATTTAGAAAAAGAATGAGGAATGTGTGGAACGATTTTTATAATGATTGAATGCTTTAAAAATATGGTCTCAGATTTGTTTATGAATTTTGCATATTTATGGCATGATTGGTAATCCATTTTAGTAATGATTGATTGATAATTTAATGTCTGAAATGGTTAATTCAAATTTGTTTCCTAAGTTAAGTGTAGGCTAGAAAAACTTTTCTAATTTATTAGTTGATGAGCATTTGTTCGGTACGTTTGTGTATGGCATGTTTGGTGAATCCGGGTAAAAGAGTGACGTTGGGCATAATTGGGCCAGTTTAATTGGAATCGGTTTTGCATTTTTTAGGTTCAAAGGATCCGTTAAATTTTATTAGTGGTTTTAATTTGTTATTTTTTTTTTGTATTTGTGTTTAAGGTTATTAAATATATTTAATTGAAATTAATAATGTTTACAGCTTGAAGCTTGGTCAGCGACTTTGCTTTCTGGTCCTTCTGACCATCGCACAGCAGAGGAAAACAAAAAGGGAGGAGACAACTCCATTGGGCCAGCAACTAGGAGGGGTGATTTGGGCCGGTTATTGGGCTCAGCAGGGTGGGCTCCGAAAATAAAATTTATGTGGAAGGGTGTTGGTTTGGGTAAAGAGGTTGGGCCAAAAGTCATCTTATTAAGGTTGGGTTTGGGTTGGTTATGGTTTTAGTTAACATGGTTATGGTCTAGTATAAAACAATTCTTTTTATAAACTTAATAAAATCTGAAAATTATTATTATTATTATTATTATTTTTATAAAAATATTTAGTTTTATCGAGCAAGGTTTGTGTTTATAAAAATTAGTAACTTTGACATGTCTAAAATTTATTGGAATGAAAAGTAATAATGTTATAAAATAAATGTGAATGGGACTTGAATGAATAAAAACGGCAATTTTATTAATTCGACAATTTCAAAATGTTACATTGGGCATGCAGAAGTTGGCCACATGTCCATGCCGTTAATGGGTTCTGTGGTATTTGCATATGCATTCTTCCATGTCTCTAACCAGTAGGCTTTATCCACATATTTTTCTGGAATACCATCACCAAGACCATGCAATCCCATATTCCATATGCAGGCCACTGCATGCCTACATGGCATGCCGGTCAAATCCCATCTCCTACATGAACAAGACCTTTTGTCAAGCATCACAATTCTTTGTTCAATTATATGAGGACCAGTCACTTGATACTTATTTGGGCCACACCAAATCACAGTGCAAGAAGATGCATCATCCTTGATTTTTTGAAATAATTTCGTTGCAGCAGGTATTAATGGCCCATTACAGGTAGCTTGCATTCTGTGTACCACAACTATTCTTTTCATTAAGTACTCCTTAATGAATTCAAGGCAAGTTATGATCGGTTTGTCCCTTCCTTGTACAAGTTGCCTATTGTAAACCTCACAAATGTTGTTTAACAACATATCACATGTAGCATTACCTGCTATAGTTTTTAATATAATTAATATCCTTTTTATATAAATATGCCAATCAGCCAAAACATATATGCACTTAAATACCAGAAAAGTATGCTCTTGACCAATGTTTAGCTGGAATCTGTTTCAACCAGTCATGCAGATCTTTATGCTCATCCAATTTTTTCTTCATTGCCTTGTCAAAAGTTGGTATTGTTGTTGCAGTAGCACAATCCCATAATAAGTTCTTGAATACATCACCTCTCCAATTGGGTTTCATATTCTCATGAATATGTCTCAAACAAAACCTATGCTCAGAACTTGGGAAAACCTTGGCTATGGCAGGTATTAAACCCTAAGTTTAAAACATAACAAATAATCAATAAATTTAAACAAAACAAGTAATCAAAATATTTAACAATGTATAAATAAATATTAATACCTTTTGTCTATCACTTATAAAGGTGAAATTAATACCTTGAGCCAGATCTAAATCATCACCCAATAACTCTAAAAGCCAAGTCCATGTAGCATTAGTCTCACTCTCAACTAGTGCATACGCAACAGGGTAGATGCCATTGTTACAATCTACCCCATCTGCTGTCAAAATCTGCCCAGGAAATGGCCCTTTCAAGAAGCAGCCATCTATCCCCAATAATTCCCTCCCACATGCCATAAACCCTTTCTTTAGTGTACCTAAGCATATATAGATCCTCTTGAATTGCCTTGTTAGACTGTTTGGGTTACACTCTGGTTCAACATATATCTTCACCGTAGTCCCTTGATCAGACCTGAGCAACTCCTCACCATAGTCCCTTAACATCTCATATTGAGCTTCATAATCACCTTGAATGTTCTTAATTGCCATATTCTTAGCCCTAAATACCTGGTTAGAAGTCACTTGCACCTGTAATGTTCTTTGCAAATCTGCTTGAAGAGATCTAACTGGTTGACTTGGATTGTTTCTAAGAGTTGGTTCTATTTGCTTTGCCAACTAACTTACTATGCACAAATTAACAACCCTGGTTTGCAAGCATGTATGCTCCTTTACATAGGTTTTGACAAACCAAAAACCATTTTCTTCCTTGTTAGAAATGTGCAATGTCCATGGGCAGTTAGGTTTAGGATATTTCTTTTTGGTTTTGGGCTTTGTTTTTACTGAAGTGCCCTCACCTTTTTGGGTCCCACCATGAGATCTGCCTCTTTTCCATCCTTTTAAAGTGCCACCCACATTTGTCCCATCCCCTTTATTTTGACAACTACTAAGTGTTAGATTCCCACCCATACATATCACACGAAATCTTCTAAAGTCATTTTTTGAAATATGGAACTGTCTTCTTGACCTAACAACATGTAATTTGACCAAATCGGTTATAGTTTCCTTATCATTGAAAGCTTGGCCAAGATAAAAGGGCAAATCTATAGTATGTTGGGAAACTTTTTTCTTCTTTCTAATGTCCTTAACAACTTGTTTCAAAGGAGTGTCATTATCAGAGTCAACCTCATTATCAAACTCATCAAGGTCAATTTCATTTTCAGGAGCATCTTCAAAGTTTTCATTATCTTCACGTGGTAAAACAATGTCATAGTCCACTATAGCTCTAAACTCATCCATATCATTTACATTGACTTCTTCAACTATGTTATCTTCATCCACTATGAAATCGGAATCTGAATCTTCATCCTCACCACTTATATGTTTACTACACTCATCATTCTCATCACCTACACTACCCTCATAACTATCACCACTCTGATAATTATCACTACCCTCATCACCTGACTCATCATCAGAAGCTTCATTAACCAACTCCACCAGCGGAACATCATTTTTAGGAACATCTTGTGTTACCTGCCCTAAATCCTCACTTACGTGATTTTTTGGCAATGTTTTTAAGTGCATTACATATACTTCACTCACTTTAGTAGTTTCAGCATACTTGATCAATCTAAGAGCATCACTATCAGTGCCTAATGGTCTTAAACCTAAATCCAAATCTTCTCCAGGGGTTTTAAAATGATATGTTACTACGTCTTCTTCTGAATAACCTAATGCTACCAGCATCTCATTGAGGATAATCGGTGAGAAAGAATCAGGATTAACCTTGTCAATGTATGTCAAGTTACCTCCATCATATCGTATGTCAGGAAATTCAGTAAATTGTCCACCATGATGCAATTCCAATGTAAAGAACTCGTGGTGTTTAGCTGAAATCAAATAAAAAAGACGTGTTGTTAGGTGCAATTCCAATGTAAAGAACGCGATAGGCTTAATACTAATTAGATTAAATTATAAATCATACATCAGTGAGGCCTTTCAAAAATGTTAGATGTGACATCTAATGTTAAAAATAATTTTATTATTTCTAGTGACCGAACATGTAAACAAAGAATGGATGACATAATTACTAGGGGTTCTAAACGGGTCGGGTTCGCGGGTTGGTGGGTCCAACCCGACCTGAACCCGAAAATTTTACATGAACCCGAACCGACCCGAACCTGAAAATTGTGAGATACATATCAACCCGAACCCGACCCGTTCAACCTGATTTTTTTTTTATTTTTTTGCAAACTGATGTCATCATCATCATCATCATACTCAGTTAATCCCACCTATAGCAAAGCTAAGGTAGGGTCTGAGGAGGGTAAGATGTAGACAGCCTTACCTCCACCCCTAAGAATAGAGAGGCTGCTTCCAGTGAGACCCCCGGCTTGATGTGGTTTGGTATCAAGCCTTGGACATAAGGCACAAAACATTTAGCAACCGGGACAAACCCGATCGGTGCATGTACCCCTTTGTCTTTTGGCTATCAACGCCACCACATGATGCATGATTAACCGTCCGTCGTTTTTAACGTTATTTTCACAAAATTAGTAAAATAACGTTAAAACTAGTGCAACTTTACTTTTGCCCTCCGAGGGCCACACATATATACATTATATGTGCAAACTGATGTATTAAAATTAAATTTTTTACTACAAAAAGTACAAATATATATAAAACATTTATGTTTTATTTATAAAATCTCATATCAATTTCTATTTTAAGTTATAAATGTAGCATAAAATACTTAACCAAATTAATTTATAACATAAAAATATTGTATAAAAAACAATATATAGTATAAATAGGTTAAACGGGTCAGCCCGCCAACCTGACCGGGTTGACCCGAACCTGGCCCGAACCCATTTTGACTAAACCCAAACCCGCTAATTTCTTGTTAGGTTCGGGTCGTGTCAGAAATTTACACCCCTAATAATTACCCATTTTCATTAAAAAAAATTTAAATAAAAAATTTCCAAGAAAATAACTAAACCTTTACTAGAAGTCTACAGAATTAAGTTAATACGCAATTTTTTATGTGAAGAAAGTTTCATGTCTTGAATGTGTCTATACGTATTTTGTCATGATTTTTCTATACATTTTACAGTAACAAGATATCTGAAGTTTTTTACTTTGTTGTTATTTTTTTCTTGTGAATAATTTACATGTTTAGAAGTTGGGACAACAACACAGATGAACAAATCGAATTAAAATAACCATAATTAAGTGAAGTCGTATGTAAGACTGTAGAAGAACTAACCATATTCAACTTGAGGATCAAAGTAAGAATCTTGTTCTCTAACATTCTAATCATCATCCATTGAATGTTTATCAAATATGTTTAGCTTTGAATGTTGATGGAAAGTGTAATATTAGAAGAATCAGATGTTTACATTAGGGTTTATAGGAGTAGATGAAAAAGTTACGTCGTATGGTTATAACATGAAGAAAACGTTGGGGCCTTTTTAAGGGGTGTAAAAGTACCATAATGCCCCTCCTACATCGTTAACTTTTAACTCAGTTAGTGTATTGGACGGATATAGCGACTTTTACGAAACCTCAATGGTTCTGGTGAGAAAAAAACATTTTTGGATGGATCTAGCAAATGTGGGAAAACCTCAGGGACGATTTTAGCTATTCATTCTTTACAAAATAATATACAAGTTATGTATAATAATAGTTATGCATAGCTAGTTTTTTGCCCCTGGTCGGTCGATGTTGCAGGAACATGACGATGGGCGAAAACACGACTTGATGGTTCAGCTATTAGACGTTAGCATTAACATTAACATGACTGAATGTAAATTGACATAATTTAAAATTCACAAACACGTATCCTAATCATTTGTGCATTATAATTACATGATTGGTTGTCTATCAACGTAAGACAAAATTTACAACCAATTACTTTAAGGATCTATTCCAGTTCGTTGGCATCCATTTTAGCTTCATAGCAGGTGTAAAGTGCGTTGATGGCCACCTTCAATCTCTTTGATTTCATGGATGGTAGCAACCTTCTTAGTTAGCTCAATAATTTTATGCGTCCTTTGACGGTCAGACATGATGACACTCTCCAACATTTATTTCAATTCGCTCAAACACATTTTCATTTTTGACTTGAGAACGACATTCTAAAAGAAATAGAAACAACATATACATAAGCATAAGAAAGTAAACATAAATATGTGTAATCAAGGCTCAGAAAACAGTTTCATCATTGCACGTGAAATATTCCGGATAAAAGTATGTAACATTAGCATAGGCTCAAACTCGTAGCTGCAAATTATCTTGTTGCTTGTTTTAAGCATCACAGTTGCCATGCCAAGAGCTACTAATCGCCATCACCTTAGTCATGAATAATTATGTAAGCTGAGCAACGCATTACGACATCAACAACTTCAAATTCCAAGCAACAGTCCAAATTTATACACCCACATTCGGACACTAATTAGAGTGACCACATAAAGATAAAGCAACAACCACAAAAGTAAACCTAAGATGAAAATATTTGGCCCGAAAATAGCCAACAAAAAACAAAGATGTAACGTCTCAGCATAAAACAAATCACACATCAGTTACTTGTATCATGGACCATACCAAGCATTAACCCACTGGTACGGAATGCTACAATGCTCTCGTACAGTATCACAGTTGGCATGCCGAATAACAGATCTCAAATAACATATCTCAAAAGGCTTGAATACCCTAAAGCGTTAACATCTCAAAACAAAATCGAAAAAGAAAATCATTCACATCTAGGATGAGATTCATTTCATATGGATTAAAATTCAGCCGAAAACAAAGAGTGAAATACAAAACCGAATAACAGATCTCAAAAGACCTGAATTCCCTAAAGGGTAAGAAGAAAATAAAAGCACAACCCACACCGATTCATATGTTTTACAATGATCGGCGTAAAAAGTTATCACCTTACATCGCAAGAGTAAATACCGAGATAGAGACGTCGAAGTAGTAGACATTGAGAGAAAGCAAAAGGAAATCACTTTGTGCGAGAAAGCATGTGAGGTTTAAAAACTACAACAGTTAACCGAAGATGAAGATTTACAACCCAGAAATAGCTAACAAAAATAAAAGATGCAACGTGTCAACATAAACCAAATAACACAACACTGACTTGTACCCATGGATATAATCAGGCATTAACCCATTTGTACAGAGAGCTACGATGCTCTCATACTCACAAACCATAGGTACTAAGGCAACGTTCGTTTCACATAATGAAATGGAATTTGATGGAATTGGATTCGGAATTTATAAATTGCAACATGAATTGGAATCTAGATTTCATTCTTGGTGTGTTCGGTCGATTGCAAATATTATACTATATCCGTTATAGTTAATTTTTCAAATAAGCTAATAATTGAGATTTAATTCGTTAACAAGACAAATGCCCAGTAAACTAGTTTACAAGAGGTGGATTTAAGCTGGCACCACTATTCTTTTAAGAGAAAGAGAGATGACAAGCAATACAATTTCTAAATGCTCATTTATGTAGGCAGGTTTGTAAATCTGCTTTGGAGCTTAAAGACTTCATATTAAAAAATTCAAGGTCTTCCCAGAGCGACCGTTATTTGTATGAGTGTAGTTAGAATTGATTATTCCAGCTGGTTGAACAATTTATATCCCCGTGAAGCTAGTCAGTCATGGATAATGTTTTAGCGTCTAAGCTTAGATTGTGCTCATATAGCCATTAATGTGTTGCCGCTAACTTCAATATCAACAGCTAACTAACTAAACACGTATACAACTTTGTATTAATTTGAATTTGAACTAACTCGATGCCTCCTTACAATCTCTAGATAATCCACCTGATGAAGAAAAATAGTTCTGATAGTGGGGCCACACTGTTGTTGATAAAATTGCACCATCATTCAGGATGATTTGTGGAGGAAAGCAATTTAGTACTTGAATTGAAACCCACAAATAGGCCGATGAAGATTGGCAAGCTTGATCGACGCTTAAGAGTTCTTTTGAGGTGAGACTTCTAGTATTGATTTTGACCCGCTTATTAGAATTGTTATCCTTAATAGGGTATATATATCTAGTAGAAATGTTTGCTTAAAAGGGAAACATGTTGAGCGCTTCCGATGTGTATATTCTATGCTAAATGTCTCATAAGTGTTTTTAATATTTAAGATTGGTGTTTTATCATCTTTCACATGTTTACAACTCATAAAAAATGAACAAAAAATATTTCCTACCAATCGTTCTTCTTAATGTAATAGTCACATAGTTCGTTGGACGTGCCATGATTTACATTCCAGATCGCCTGCACCAAACTGCGGTACGAATGCATTCCGAATTCGCTCTGAATTGCGATTCCGATGATGAAGTTGATGTGCCAAAAATTTAGTTTAAGCATACGGGATGCTACTTAGATCGCAAATTCGATACATGACCCGCTACTAAATGGAATATCGAACCGGGTTTAAAAAGAGATGAAGAACATAGTTTAGTGAAGTATAGGGTGGTTTCTGGACCCGATATGAAAGAAATGAAGAACAAAGATTGATACAAAGCATTCAGTTTTCACATCAGATTGAGATGAAACAGGGCCGACCCATTAGTGTAGTTGGGCTAGGCAAGAGCCTATGGTCCCAAAAATATTAGGGCCCCTAATTTTAGAGTGTACGTATGCATATATTATGGACATTAACTTTACAGTATTAATGGTGGTTGTATTTGCTAAAAATCAATGCAAAATGCATCTTGGTTTTGTGTACTGCCAGAGTTCGAATCCCACTATCTAATTTTTATTATCTTAGGCTCATTATTACATTTATTAAATAATTATAAATTAACAAAATTTTGAAGCATAAATATCTATTTTTGCACCTTTTTAAAGTTTCTCCTCAAATAAACATTATATAATAACTAATTTTTTACTCGAATATAAAAAATAACATACTGAAAAGATGATCACCATTTACAAAAGTATTATTTGAATAAAAGAAACTGAAATAATTATTTTTATAAACAAAAAACTATTCTTGTATGTATTATTTTTATAAACAAAAACTATTCTTGTATGTAGGGATGTAATAAGCATTTACCAAGAAAACATTTAGACGTCAGATCAAATTCTATTTTTATATATAATATAAGTATCTTCTTATAAAAAGGATAGTGTCTAATACAAACTGAAATTATAGGCCTAAAAAGAAATCAGGGCTCAGATTTTACTTCCCTTAAAATAGTTGGGTCGGCTCTGAGACGTAGCATTAGATGAAAGAGATGATGAACAAAGATTGAGAGGAAGTGGTTGCTATAGGCTGTGGTTTGAGAATAAGACCTAATTTTATAAGAATGTGTCCTGTTAGTTATGGGCGTAGAATTGTTTTTTAGAATGACCCTTTAAGTTCATTAAGTTGGGTAATAGACTTAAATAAATTAATTGGCTCTAGTTTTAACATGAGACTTGGAGTTACTTGGATGTAAAAAAATAACACCAAGTTGAATTAGTACATCGTACTACATATATGGTACACCATACCAGAGCAATCAGAGATTAACCCCCCTCTTCGTACGAATTTTAGGGACCATGCAAATTGTTATCCTGTTACACGTTCCTTACCGAAGCATACCTTTGTGTCTATAACAAACATTATCTTTGTGTCTATTACAAAAAAAATATTTTTTAACCTTTTTATCTATAATAAAAAATTATCTTTGTCTATAACAAATTAATATATTTTAACCTTTGTGTCTATAACAAAAATTATCTGTGAGATGTGATATTATTTTTTATTATGTACCTACTTTTTATAAAAAAAAAAAATATGGAGGATGATTGGTTTGGCCTTTGGAATGACCTGCTGTTCGGAGGCCTTGCAAATCACAAAGATCTTGATCAATTACAAAAGAAACTAAGGAAGGATCTTAAATACAAGTGTAAATTTGATGTTGATGAAAATATGATTAAAGTTAACTAGAGTTGGTGGGCCATTGCTTTCGTGGGGTGAGGCAAGGCGACCCCTCTCTCCCTACTTGTTCATTATAGCCATGGAGGCCTTATCTTGTTTTTTGAAAAAGGCCGAGAATTTGAACCTCATCAAAGGGGTCACACTTCCACATTCGGGGTTATCTATTTCGCATCTTATGTATGTGGATGATGTGGTCATATTAGACGAGTGGGATGTAACAAAGATCAAGAATGTGATCCACCTGTTTAGATGTTTCCATCTTATATCCGGGCTCAAACTGAACCTCCACAAATCGGATCTTTTTGGCATTGGGGTACCCGACGGTTTAGTCCAGGAAACTGCCATGAATATCAATTTGCATAAAGGATCCCTTCCTTGCAAGTACCTAGGGGTGCCGATTGGTGCAAATATGAATCAAACAAAAAATTGGAAGCATGTTATTGATATTTGCAACTCAAGGTTAACAAAATGGAAAGCCAAAAACCTCTCAATCGGTGGGCGTGTGGTACTTCTTAAGGCTGTCCTTGATAGTCTCCCTATCTACCATTTCTCCCTTTTCCGTGCACCTAAGGGCGTCATTGATCACTTAGAAAAACTGAGAAGAAGATTCTTTTGGGGAGGTTCGGATGAGAAAAATAAGACGTCATGGATAGCATGGGAAAGAGTAATAGGCTCCAAAGAAAAAGGAGGAATTGGCCTTGGGTCGCTCCAACACATGAACATGAGCCTACTACTAAAATGGTGGTGGCGTTTTAAATGTGAAGACTCAAGTCTATGGAAGCAAGTTATTGAATCCATCCATCACAATGAAAGATCATGGACTTTTCTACCCATAAAAGCGTCTATTCCGGGGGTCTAGAACTCAATCGTCAAAACTGAAAAAGATTATGATATTGTTAACATCAAGGTCGCGAATTTGTTCAAAGGGGTTCTTGGCAACGGGTTGCATACACGGTTCTGGATCGACTGTTGGATTGGAGAAACACCGCTCAGGTACATCTTTCCAAACCTGTTCGCTTTAGAATCTAATAAGGGCTGCACTGTTGCAGCCCGTTTATCTGTTTCGGGTAGCTTTCGGGATGAGAGTTGGGCTGTTTTGGGTAACATTATGGGTGGGGGTTGGGAGTGGATTCGTGAACCATTGCAGGTCTTGGAGCGACAAGAGTTTGATGCTTGCTGCGCGCTTATCAACAGCTGTTCTTTGTCCTCTGCACACGACGAATGGAAATGGAGTACAGATCCCTCCGGGGCTTTCTCCACAATCTCATGCCGTAATCTGTTGGCTGCACACGCAGCCCCATTTTATCCATTTAAATGGTCGTCTTGGGTACCAAAGAAGGTCAACATCTTGGCGTGGCGTGCGGAACAAGATAGAGTTTCAACATTGGAAGGACTAGTCAAGCGAAATATTATCAATTCTTCACCAATGTGCAGCTTATGCGGAGAATATAGCGAGAATGCGGATCACTTATTCATTCATTGTTACGTGGCGTCAAATATGTGGCAAAAGGTGGCCGAATGGTGCAACATTCCTCCAATTTTTGCGTTCAACTTCCGTGAACTTCTGGAAACTAGCAACATAAACAGACTCAAAAGATCAAAGAAAAAAGCATTATACGCAATTATACTTACGGTCTGTTGGGTCATTTGGAAAGGTAGAAACGACAAGATCTTTCGTGGAAAAAGAGCTAACTTGGAAGAACTTCTAGGCGAGATCAAGGCGCAATCACATCTTTGGATAACAAATAGAGCCAATGGAATCACAAAGGATTGGACAAAATGGGTTTCTTTTGATATTTGATTCATGTGTATAATATTGCTGAAATGGGGATATTGTAACTTGGGTTGGGTACTGCATTAGTAAATGGGTCAAATGTAATAAGGGTTGGGATTCTTGGTGGACACAACATCTAATGAGCATCTTGATTATAGATGTCATTGTATATTTTGGTTATGGAATATAAGTCTTTTGCCTTTCAAAAAAAAAAAAAAAAAAAAAAAAAAAAAACAAAACTAGAGTTGCTGGGCAAAGTGTAGAGTTGTCTATAAGAGTTGTTGATTAAAAAGACGCTACATTGGTGGAACAGAATGCATTAATGTGGGAAGATTTTTCTCTACAGATTCTATGTTTTTTTTTTATCAAATACATTGAATGAAATTGCATAGGGATATTATTGTAAGAATAAATAACATCTTGTAATAACAATTTATACGATATCTTCAAGAGTGTTGCTATTTACACCCTACTCTACAATACACCCTACTTTAGAAACTTGTTAATAAATGCATTTTTTCATACCATACTCTACCCATCATTAATTGTGACCTTTAATTATAATCATTTATTAATTATTACATAACACTAATAACCCTATACTCCTTTGTTTATTTTAAGCATATTATGTATCCGGTGCAGTTTAATCCAATAAACATTTGATGTGTGAAACTTCGTATTCGGAAACATGTCTCGTTATACTATTACGACTTAAAACACGTTTTTTTAAATCATAAGTTTATTCAATTTTTTAAATCCTTGCTAAATAATGTAACCCTTCCTTATTCCAAGTCAAAATATTTTTAAATGGTAAATGGTGAGAGAATGAACCCTATTGGTTATTAATTGTCAAACGTAATTAATGTATAAATATATTTATAGTGTAGGGTGTAAATGAAAAATAGAGTGGGTGTATTTAGAATAACCACATCTACAATTTAACTATTAAAATTTAATATTTAATGTATTAATATTCAAAGACATAGTTTAATATTTTTTGGTTGTTTTTTATGAGTGATTTAATAATTGTTGATTGGGTTGTTGTTGTTTGGGCCAGATAGTCTGATCGTGTAGCAACTAGGCTAGCTTGGAAGTTTGTATGGGTAGATGGGCTTGCTGCAGATCATAACAAAGAATACAAGGCTAGGCCCATACGTCCATATGTCTAGGGCTTTTGGTTATAAATAGAAGAGTCTACATATTTTCATCCACATTTAGATATTTTATCTCTCGTGTTGAACTAGGGTTTGTTGAAGATTTTGATTCATTTTGAATCAAATCTTTCAAATAATAGTGATGACACTAGCTGTCACAAGCGGGCTCTTGCATAATATGCCTTCATTTGCAACGCATCAACCATCAAGTTATATGTAGATGAAGGTAGCAGCAAACGACACAAACATGAGTCCGACAAATGAACAACATTTTGTCGTATAAGTATAGTCCAACAAATGTGTGCTAACAAACAACATTCTGTTCATCTAAGTACACTTAAAGTTGGCCTACTCTTTTGTATCGATCTTGACACCCATCAAATTCGGACGAATTCGGTACCGGTGTAATGATATATTTATTTATCATGGATAACCGAACCAATACTGTCTTATTAATATTAGTACTGATACCATATTCGTTTTTGTAGTTTTTTCAATGTAACATTATAAAATCTTTTGAAAATGAACTTGTATTAGTGACAAAGTATTTATTTGGTAACTTTAATCTTTATGTTTTGGTATGTGTGGGGTTAAAACCACGTCCCATGTTCCCGTGCTCCCGCGACAACACACGGGTAGCTAGTGCTCTAGTTTATAATAATAAAATCAAAACTCCGCCCTCACCCATGCACCCCTCACTCCTCTAAACCCTCCCCTCCCCTGAACCCTTCACTATTCAATCCTCTAAACCCTAGGTTCCCGATGGTTGGGGAACTTTATGACAGTGATAAAGAGATGCTCGTAGAGGCTGCATTGTTTGCGAAGGCTGTAAGTGGAAGCAAAGATGTAGTGGTGAACGATTACGAGAAGTTATTGTTCATGGACGAGCAAATCTGGTATACATCTATCCTATTGACATAACGCAACTACTTTATGGGATACATCTGGGAAACCATTGAGTTATTTGTTTGGGGGGCCACCTCTACTCATTGGAAACTTATGGGATGTGTTCATGTATCCTTTTTTTTGCCAGTAAAATGTTGCCTAATGGTTAGATGCAAGAGAGACCTGTCAAGTGTGTACACGGTGTATTCAAAATAACTTTACCAACAAGAGTTTCACTGCTAGAAAGGTATTAAAGAAATGACAAACAAGTAAATATGTCAGAAAGGGAAAGAAGAAACAATCAAGTAAATATATTGAAGAGTATGAAGTAGAACCTCATAAGCCAAGGTTAGGTCATTTGTGGGTGAATACCAAGAAAAGTAACGTAAATCTGGAAGGAGCTGCTATAGTATATTACGGTGTGCTAACAGTCACATTTGGAAGAAATTATGATTATGTAAAATCATACGTTCATTTTAGGATGATTATAGGCTAATTCTGAACATGTTTTACACTATTTCAAATTGATTTTGGGTTAATTTTAGACTTGTTTGTTACCTAAATATATTTCCATTAAATCTAAACCGAAAATACGAATTACATAAAAAAAAGTAAACAAGAAGCCATGGGTTCATAACGATGACAACCCCGATTTTTTTTGCTATGCCTTGGGCCTTCAAAATGGTCGAGTCAGCTTTGATAAAAATGATTAGATTAAATAACCTATAAGATTCTACAAAGTTTTAAAAAACTATGATCAACTTTTATATAAAAATTACACAATCTAAAACACGGTTTGTCATCTCTAGTGACGCTTCCCCTTGGAGTTAGAACACCTCATAAGCTGCTTAACCTATATCTCCTTCTCTGTTCTTTAATGACAATTAGTTTTTTACAACTGAAATAATCATCTGAAGACAATTCATAAAACTCCCACTTGGACCTAGCTAGTGATCTATTGATTTAACCTATCACTTAGATAGGGATGTATGGCATGGGTGTTCACAGACTCCCCCTAAGGTCTAGCTAATGATCTTCGGTCTTCAAGTCTTCAAATCCAACATTCTTCAACTTGGGGATATGCACCACAATGTACTTACAGGGATGTACTACACAAATCTTATAGGGGAGAAGATCGAGTAAAAATGGTAAATGTGGCAGCCGTCGAAATCACAGGTCATATCCGTACACTTAGCTACACGCATACATTGTGCATGGCATTATATTTTGCATGTTTCATTACAACTGGCCATACAGGGTTCCAACAAGCCAATCCCGATGCTTACAGTCTAGCATTAGGCACTCTAGTTGATACAATTTCATAACTAATTGAATAGTTTATCGTGAGCTATAGAGAGATCTCACCAAAACCCTAGTTTTGGAATCCACACAATTGAACATAACACTACAGTTGTGATCCAATCGAGAACAAAAACAAACAATGTCCATACACAGTAATTGTCCGAACACAATGTCCATAAACGACTAGTAATACAACTAGTTGCAGAATATATAATGTGCACACAATTATATATTATTTTGCATTATATAAACTTGTACAAAGACCCCTCTTAACATCTAAATATAATATGTAACCAAGTACTTGTATAAGATGTGTATTAAAATGTTCAAAAAAATTATATATATATGTATACATATACACGACACACACACACACATACATGTGTGTATGTGCTTTCCAATGTTTAAACCCTTACATCTTAATGATCTATCAAATCCATCACTTAGATTCCTACTTATTTGGTATAACTTTAACACTTATTCATCCCATGAACCTTTGACTTACCACAATTATCCACCTACATACATACATACATACATACATACATACATACATACATACATACATACATACATACATACATACATACATACATACATACATACATACATACATACATACATACATACATACATACATACATACATACATACATACATACATACATACATACATACATACATACATACATACATACATACGTACATGTCGACATACACACACATGCACACAACACAAAACACTAAGATTCTTGATAACTACTTTCATCAACATAGAAAGTGGACTTTTATCAAACCATCATGGCTTTCCCTAAATAACTTACACAATCTTCCACCTTGATTCATCCTACAACATGCACTAGTCTTCTCCATCACATTCCTAGACATTACACTAAAATGGAAAGCATCTTATGACACCTAAGAAAACATAATGTTGGCTTACCCTTTTGATCATCCATCACCTCCACCAAATCTTCCACTTTGTACGTCCATATTCTTTTCCTAATCCAAGACTTACACTAGAGTGGAAAGATTCTCTTTGCCTACATATCCAAGAAGAGTTGACTTACTCTAAATAACATGGCTCTTGTAGTATAAATTGGATACTTAGGATCACTTGAGATGAACACACCACACCACACCACACCTCTCCCTCTCTCTTCCTCTCGGCTCCACCCCCACCGCCGAACCACTACCACCCCACGACCACCACCACCACTCGACAACACCATCAACACTCGACCCACAACCAAAGACCACCACTTTCAAGAGATTCTTAGGGGGTACAAAGAGCATAGTGTACAAGGCACCTAACTCCCTCATTTCTTAGGCACTAGAAGGTATAATCTTGTTTTGCTAAAACTTATGTTTCATTTACTATATATTCTTCCTTACACTAAGTTGTTCACTAATGTGTTTACTCTTATAACTAAACCAAGTAAATAAGTAAACTCATGCCTTCAAATACATAATGCTAGTTGGAGAATGTATGTATTACACACCCTATGGGCCGAAATATATATATATATATATATATACACACACACACACACACACACAAGTCATAAGGGCTGGAAGTTTTGTAAGAAAAATGTGCATGCTTTCCAAGCCCACTAACATAAGACATAAGGTGGATAGTTATAAGTCATGAGTGACATGTTAGATCCATAACAAGACTTACAAAGGTACATATGTTTTCAAGAAAAGTTATGTTTTAACATGGGATATTGTTATTTTCACAAAAGTTGCTAAACTTATGAAGTAATAAGTTAAAGATACCAAGATATTATGGATCTATACACATGTCAAGTTATAGGTTGTAAGACCTACAACACATGACCACCTACACCATCCAATGTGCACAAAAAATACATGTTTTTACAAGTAAAAGTGATGTTTTCACAAAAGGTAATGCTATCTTTTTCGCCTAAGACACTAGTTTACGTAAAGATAGTAGATCTTGTCACACAAGGCATAAGGTTCATATTTTGGGTAAAGTTACACCTAGAGACCTTAACATTAACCATTTTTAATGGCAAACATTTTAACTTTTGGGAAACAAAACATTGAATACACGGACCCTTACATCAAAGACACACCTAACTTAAAGAGTTAAGTTACAAGGACAAACATGACAAGAGAACAACTTGTAGACAGTACAAGTGACATAGACCTAAAATGTCCCTTTTTACATAGGACACATAGGTCGATCTCTCTAGCTCCAAGCTCATTAGTTCACAAGGCATAAGGTTCATATTTTGGGTAAAGTTACACCTAGAGACCTTAACATTAACCATTTTTAATGGCAAACATTGTAACTTTTGGGAAACAAAGCATTGAATAAATGGACCCTTACATCAAAGACACACCTAACTTAAAGAGTTAAGTTACAAGGACAAACATGACAAGAGAACAACTTGTAGACAGTACAAGTGACATAGACCTAAAATGTCCCTTTTTACATAGGACACATAGGTCGATCTCTCTAGCTCCAAGCTCATTAGTTCATTTCCAGACACACCTACAATATGAGTTTTTCACGACCCCTTTTCACCGTTTTACATTTTTTTGGGGGAAAAACATGCATACAGTTTTCAGTTACAATCATGATTATTATGTAAACATGAGACATTAAGGTTCAGGATCCATTAAAGCCCTTGTGTCATACATCACACCATAACTATTAGCTATGGACTTCGCCATGAAACACCGAGATAGATCTATTAGGTTGACACCCCCACTCTTGGTCAGTCGCTCTGACCGGATGACAGATATCAAAAGAGTGCTTGTATTTCACATTTATTCATTGTCTTAAGTGTACAATGGGCGAGGCACAACATGTCAAGGTTTGGTTATGGGCTCATGTCAGATCACATATTAATTGTTGCCCTAGCTAGGTAGTAATTTAGTCGGTTTTGGATTACATGTCCATTCATTAAAACCCGTGAACTCACCAACTTTGTGTTGACCTATATTTTTACATGCATGTTTTTCAGGTAACTAGCATGAAGCGTGGAACTTGGGGGGTCGCGTGAGAGCATCATGGGATACCATCTTTTGAACTATTGTTGTATTATTTTAAACATTAACAATTTCCTACAATGGTTTTATTCGAGACAATTTAACTTAATGTTTTGTAAAACTATGTTGTCTTATGGAAGTACCTCTTTTAAATAAATCGATGCTTGCGTGACCTTTTGTGCTTGAAAATCATTCGAAGTCGCACCTCGCGTTTCCGCCTTGGCGGGGTGTGACAGAGTGGTATCAGAGCACGAGGTTATAGCGAACTGAGATTCTTTTGAGTCAAACTTTAATCTAAACAAAAATTATTTTTGACATGTTTTCCAAAAAATTTGTTCTCGTAACCCCGCGCTACGCAAGTTCCATGCCAGTTACATATTTCACGCACTAGTAGACATATTAAGTACACCACATGATTACTAACACATACGTGTGCTATTGATTTCCAGGATCATGGCACACCATGACGACCCCATTATCATCTCGGATTCTGAGGATTAGCATGTATCGGAGAGTCCTCTAGCCGACGACATTCAGCAGGGTTACAAGCCCGACTCCAGCGACTCAGACATTGAGGAGGATCACATGTAGGTTGATCATGTTGTTTCTGATGACAAGGATGTTGTGCCTGCTGGCGAGGCGTAGGAGGAGGAGGATGCACCCCCACCGCCGCCAGAGCCCCGGGTGCCATCTTCCCGTCCATATTGCCCACGTCCGGGTGGGGTACGTATGATGTACACCCCTCGGAAACGTGTGCTCCCTCCACCGGCTCCTATCGCTCCAGCTGAGGTTCCTGCTCAGGTCGACCCTGAGCCTCCAGCACCAGCTGATCCCCAACCCCCAACTCCAGAGGCACTAGAGCCACCTAGGAAGAAGCTACTTCGGAGATCCCAGGCCCGCAGGAGGACATATCTGCCAGCTGTTGATGGATTCTAAACCTACTCTAAAGAGGATACTGACAGCGAGGCCCCTTCTACTTTCGAGGTCAGTGGGCCATCCCAGCCACCCTCTGACACTCCACTACCCACTGGCTTTGAGCTGGCACTCGTGTGCCACACCCACTACTTTGTTCGGGACATGATTAGGCGTCACGACACAGAGATAGGGGTGTTGCGTGGGAGGGTTCAGGAGATCGAGGATGACCTGTACTTGACAGGTAAGACCAGGGATCCGGTACTTTGCCAACTGGCCGAGTTGGTGGGATACAATTAAGGTTATATTATTAATATTTGATACTTAATTCGTTCCTATTTGTATTTATCAGGGAAATGGAGCTCCAAGAGGGAAACAGAGGATTTTCGGGTGAAAACGAGCAAAAACTAGAGATTCCTGAAGATGCGAGACTTTCGGCCAGTTCACTGTATATTTGAAGATAATCCCGGGACTTAAACAATGCTGATATCAGTCCAGGAGTGACCAAGCACGCCCACACACACTTTCACGAAGGCCCTGAACGCGAAAGGACAACGCAACAAACTTGGAGAGTAAGAAAACAGGCGCAACAGAAGGTGCACGCCCGTGCCCAAGTATGGGGCACGACCATGCTAGAGACAAAGAGTACAGACAATGTCCGATTTGCAGCAATAGAATGTACACGTGACAGCGAGCACGCCCTTGACAGCCCTTGGCAGGACCGTGCTTCCCCTGGAGGCCTATAAATAGTAAGCCAACCCCCACCATTTGATCATCCCTTTTCACCTTGACTTGAGCACTTCTTGAGTCGAATTCCAGGAGTCTTTCAGAGATCTTGGGGTTCCTTGGGAGGCCTTAGGGACCTCCTAACACACCCACCAAGGTTAGGCCTCGTCCTACCTTGGATAATTCGGTCAAACATGGGATCATAGAGTAGTTATGCAATAAATATCGAGGGTCGTGAGGATCATGAGAGTTACATATCACTTGAAGATGGAGGGCTTGTCTATGAGCAGCCATGATTCATGTGTTGATCATTTCTATGGTTGTATCTTTTCATTATTCACGAACCCGCTTCGATTTGTAGACTTTTATTATTATTAGTAGTAGTTTATTTTTAGTTACTTGTTGTGCTATCTTCTTCTAATCTTTGTTTGTTTATCTTTGTGACAGGTTTGAATGATGATTAATTTAATAAATTAAAATATTTTAACTTAATTAATGAACTAGAGGTATAATCAACTTCTGCTGGCCCCGAGCTAGATCTAAGGCTAGGAAACCGGTAGTGAGACAGATCCTTCGGGCTTCTGATATCCAAACTGGATTCTAAGCAATGGCTTCTGAAGTGGACCAGATCTGAGTGACACATATCTGGTACTTACCAGATGATTGAATGATGTTCTTGGTAAAAGACGGTTTCCCTACGGGCGCACTAGTAATCTTCGGATTACACGCTTTTAGGATTATGTGCCACCTTTACCAAGGATTTCATTCAGTTCGGGAGGTTAAGGGTTGGGTTATTAAGTTGTCATTCATGCTACCAACATTATATTTAATTGATCACTAAATAATAAAGTGTCACTTAGAAGATAAATAAATTAAAGATTATATTTCTAGTTCTCGTTAGTACAACACCGTTAGCCAATGGGGGTACGAGTCACCCGAGACAACTGTAAGAAAGATCCTTCGATCTTCATGATCGTTAACCTACTTAGGGGATACGAGGTTTCCGGGATTAACCCTAAGGATAGACCCTTCGGCACGGAACGCAAGAGCTAAGGGAGGTGTATGGTGTTCTAGGTCGGAAGTGAAGCCTCCAATCCAAGAAGACGATAAGTTCGAGGACCAGAGACTTGACTACGGTTTGAGGAACCCGCTATATGCGAGGACCTGGCGGAGTACCTTCATGCGGACGCGCATCGGGAGGTTGTGCATTCTACTTAGTAGTGGCCGCTTTTCTGTAAAAGAGTCAACACCTCAAGACCACTCTCATCTTCCTCTTTAAATTATTAATCTTAATATTAAACTTAACTACTTATACTGAGGGCCCCGAGATGTGCATATTAGCCTACTCTACTATTTTATCTTTTCTTTTATAAAACCAAACCTTTTTCAAAACTATATTTATTAAAGAACCCCTCCGTTTTATTTTCTTTTTAAAACCCGATCAGTTAAATGATGAAAGGTTGAGTAGGAGAAAATGTGAACTTTGGAATACGATGCTCAATACTTACCCTAGAAGCTATACTATGCACGTCAGGTTCTCTGCCTATGTGTTGGTTTTAGTTTCTAAAGTAATTATTGTTTACTTTATAAATTTAAAAGTTGGTAAAATCGGTTTAGTAAAAATCAGTTGTTTACCCCAAAACCAAGGTTTCGGAATTAAAACATCAAGTTTTTGGCACCGGGAAAATGAGATCTTTTTAAATTGCTAAAACAAACGCATCAAGTTTTTGGCGCCGTTGCAAGGGAACATAATAATTTCCAAAGAAAAACCCAAGTCACTTGATTGATCGGTTTATTTTCTTTTTCATTTCCTTTTTCACTTTATTTTTTTTTATTTTTGGTCTTCTTTATTTTTCTTTTTCATTTTATTTATACTTTATTTTCGATGATTGCGGTTGTCTCGAGTTTTCTTTGCAGGTTTCCTTCGGGACTCGCGACCTTGAAGAATTCCCGTGGAGGACGCCGAAATCGCCAAAATTATCAACTTTCTTTTTGGAGGGTTTTTATTTCTTTTTTATTTTCGTTAGAGATCGGTGTGTCATTCCTTGAAGATCGCCAGGTAAGTACCGAAAATGTGGAAAATGAGCCGGGTGAAGATTTTTCAGAAATTTAAAATTTAAACTATTTTCGAAATTAAAATTAGGTTTTAAAAATTATTTTGGAGAAATGCAACGGAAATTTTTAAAACCGGATCCTTAAAAACAGTTTTAAAATTGAAAAACGTGAAAAACGGGAAGTTTACTGATGAGCACGACCGTGCCCCTTCCTTGGGCACGAGTGTGCCAGCGTGTAGACCAGAAAAGTTAGGTATTTAAAAAGTCCCTATTGTAAGACCCTAAATCATAAACACACGATTAACATTAGAACTTACGGGCTTTGGTCTTAGTGAGTAAACACTACCAATTTCAAACTTTGACATTTATAAAATCCAACCCATTATTATTTCTATATTATAGGTCCCAACAAATTTTCTTATAATTAGATTTACTAAAAACATGTACTAAAGCTTGCAATTTAATCGGGAACTTCAAATGCGGAAGCTAGTTGAGCGTTCGGGTGTGTTCGGTTCTTCTCGTGACTTGATATTTGCTCCGGAAGTCCCACCACATGAATACCTAGCACCATTACACAAAGAATGGTTAGTGATTTATCAATAATCGAGGAAATATCCTCTGCTCAATTTTTCCTCTGGTTTGACTATCCTCTGGTCTGAGCAAACATCATCTGCTCGTTTTTCCTCTGGTCTAAACAATCCTCTGGTCTGAGCAAACATCCACTGCTCATTTTTCCTCTGGTCTGAGCAAACATTCTCTGCTCATTTCTTTTTCCTTTGGTCTAAACAATCCTCTGGTTTGAGCAACCATCCTCTGTTTCCTTGCTTGTTTTTCCCCAACCTTTGGGTGTTTTTAAACTAAGTTCAAGGCCCTTCCTAGGGCACTTGGGGACTTGTTTGATACCCTTTATTGGGCTTGAAAGATGCCCGTTTATGGGGGTTTAGAACCCCTTTCGGCTTAACTATTACTTACATGTTTTTCACCCAAATCGACCCGTTAAGCCCTTGGACCCTACAAGACCCTTTTTAAGCACACCAAAGAAATTGAACTCATATCGTCACCTCAATGGACACATGTTCAACTAAAAGCATTGTCCATTTTGTGTCATTATGACTTGGTTATTAGATTTAACCTTTAGTAAATCTTTAAATTCCCAAAATGCCCCTTTATAGCCAAATCCATAAATTTAGCCATCCATGGTGACACTTTTGATTTAACCCATTGCTTTTGACTTATTGACTTGCTTAAAAACCTCTAAGTACTTCCGGACTTAGATTTGCACCTTTTCTCAAGTTTCCTCTTATTTAGTAAATTTTAAGCGCATTAGCGCGCAATAGACATAGTTATGGAAATGACTTACTTGATTTGCACCCACACTTCATGTGGATAGTTTTAGTACCCATTTTGCTTCGCCCGAAGGCGTTTAATTAGCTACGGACTTACCGGGTGGCCTTGACCCATATTCATACCTTGTGCTTATCCTCCATGATTCTTAGCATCAAGCGTGCATGCGCAAGTGCATTTTCCTGCGTGCTTTCTAAATATACACATTAATTCCTCAGAACTCAAATGGTAATACCTTGCCATTTGATCCGTTTAACCTCATGAATCTTAATGCTTGAAATGCAAGCATCAAGTATTGGACTCACATGGTGAGGATATCACCATTTGACCCGTTTAGACTCGTAGTTCATGGTTCTAAGTTGTCCAAGCTTTTCTCTATGGTTCAAGTGTCATAAACTTGGCCCATTTAACAACATACTTAACAACTTCTTTAAAATGATTTTAGTGACCCATTTTGGATTAAAACACCATTTCTTACATATCATTATTAATTGACCCGTTTGATGGATTTCACCATTCAGTCACCACTCATGGTTTCAATTAATCTCATAAACCTTGATTTATTGTGAATTCACATAAATCGAACCACTTAATGAATTTCACCTCTTGGGGTTTGTCTTTAGTACACACTAAATTCCAATATATATATAACACTTAATCCATGTCATAGTCTAGTAGTGTAAGTAGAACTTACTTCATATCCATTCTTGCTTCCATGCGCATCGAGCTTGCATCCGTTTGACCCGTTTGCATCCCTAGTTCTTGTACCTAACTTATGGACATGTCAAACCTTGTTTTGTTAGAATACATATTATGGATTTCTTTTATAATCCACAACATCATGTATTCGTTTTAACTCTAGTCCAACATCACATTTCAAGTATTCATCTTCATACATGTATTACACATTTATTTCCTCATTCAAGCATTTCATCGAACACCTCATATGCACCATTTTCATCATGTTATTTCTAGGTGTTCAAGACTTTCTAGATTCTGCCATGGCTTAGCTAACCATTGGCACATGATACTAATCACATAGAAATTGCAAGATTATTCCACATACTAGTGTAGTTCATGATTAGGGTAAAAACCCACTTCTTAGTCATAATACATAATCATGATTTCTCATGAATCAACAACCTATTATTCACCACGTTTTTATAGTCTCCTTGATGTCTACTAACACTTAGAAAACCATAGAGACTAAGAAATTCATGTTTTTATTAAAACCCTAGAATTTCATCAAGATCATAAACGAATTTAGCATCAATTTCTACCAAATAAAAGGTACATTGATGTTCTTTAGGCCCTACATGACCCGTTTCTTAATTATGCACTGAAAAGCCCTTTGATTTGGCTTGGATTCAAGCATGTTCTTGAGTGTTTAGGGTTGGAGGTTGAAGGAGATAAATCTCCTGCCCCTTTTCATGACACACACACACACACACAATGTGTGTGTTTTTATTATTTTATTTTTATTTATAAAACCCACTTTATCATTTTTACAACTATGGCCCCTCAAGTTTTTCCCAAAGTCTTTTGTTGTTAAAACTCATTTAGCAAAACTAGTGTTATTCCTATAATAGGACATAACCCAAGTTCTCATTATTCGAGTCTCACTTTATTATTTTGCTAATCACGCCTAATGGCGTAATTAGGCGAAAGGATGATTTTGGGGTGTTACAAGTCTACCCCACTTAAAGAGGTTTCGTCCTCGAAACCTTTCTCTTGTATTTGCTTTGGTTACCCCAAAGTACCTTTCCAAACCAAATTTTAGGACCACTCATTGTTTTTTCATTTTAAAGCCTCATCACTAATTAGTATTATATACCTAGGGCTCTCATCCCTTTACTCGGATTTCTAACCTCTCGTTTATTATATGAAAGCCTCAGCTTTCATAATGTGACTTTAGTTACTCTATTCTTTCGATTGACTAGGGGCAATATCTACATACATACCCCTACCAAGCATTTTAGATACTTATGTTCCTCATACACCTTCCTTAGATCCGTAGACTAACCCGTCTTTTTAACATAGCCATTTTCTAACCCCCTTGGATTCATCCCCAAATCCAACTACTGTCCTTTTTGGTTTGCTAGTATGTTATAACATACTTTGCTTTACACTAGCATTTTCCATTCTTTGGCTAATCCTATTTTAAGAATTCGTCATTTATTGGGTTTCCCTTACCCTTCGTGTTTGTTGTGGGAATCGTTACCGATTTCCCACATTTTACCCAGCCGGTTTACTAGGCTTCTATGTTTCAAGTATCTTATTCTAAGGTATCACCCTAAGGCTTACCCTTCTTTTCTATCCTCACACCAAGTGAGTTATCCTGGTTCTTTATGCTTGGACTTTTCCCACAACATATCTATTTCATATCCCACCAATTGGAATTTGGGTTTATTCATTGTTCGACCTACAACTGAGGTTTAATTCGTTTTATGATGTGGGCCTCTGTTACGGTGTAGTTTGACTCACAGTTTAACCTCAGCTAAGGTTCAAAAGGTTTACAGCTTAACCCTTCAATTAGGGTGTTCATCGAATCGAATAACGAATTTTTGAATTATTCGAATCGAATTTCTCAAATTTTTAATATTTTTTTTCTGAATTCGTATTCGATTCATATTCGTTTAAAATTTAATTTATTCGATTCGTATTTGATTCGAATAAGAAACTCGAATTCGAATCAAATTCGAATAAATTCGATTTAGTTCAAATTCACCATAAATAATAAACTGTTTTACTTTTAGTTTTAAAACTAATACAAACTCATTATTTTTAACATATAAAATACAAATCTACAAAATTGATAAACAACAATATGTCAAATACGGGAATAGTAAAAATAGTAGAGGCTATAGTTTGTTAGAGTTTTGTGATGTATAAGGTACATATGTAAAATATGGTTATGGTAAAAATTGTAAAGACTATGGGTTCTTAGAGTTTTGCCAAAATTTAGAAGTTCATTTTTTACAATGTGATATTTGTGTATACAATAATGTGTATGTGTGCATATATAGTTAAAAAAATATACATGTACAATTTTTATTCGAATTTCAAATTGAATCGAATTTAAAATCATGAATTCATATTCGATTCTTATTCGATTTATTGGACTCAAATTCTAATTGAATCGAATTCGAATTCTTAATAATCGAATTGAATTCTTGGTAATCGAATCGAACTAAGTCGAATTTTGAATTTTTCGAATCCGAATCGAATTCTGAACACCCCTACCTTCAATTTAGTTTTAGAATATTTATAGTGTAACATCTCAGTTTAAGGTTCAGAATTATCACAGTTTTCATTAGTTTGTACTGAATCCACGGTTTGCACTAGATTCATCATTAACCCGAGCATTGAATGATTTACTATTTATCATGACCCAAATCCGCTGTTTAGGTTATTAATCTGAAGATTTATGACTTACCCGAATGTGATTATGACTCAACCTTTGATTAAAGCTCAAGTCTATTTCCAAACCGAATTTACTTTTGACTCAACCTTGATTAAGGTTTGAGTCTATCTCTGTAATAGCCAAAGGTAACTTGTATAGTATATTGCCCGCTTTGCTAGCCCAGCGTATAAGCTGGTGCCTTGCTCAAGGTCTTGCATGGATCGCATCCCTGGCGTGTTAGTCAGTGGACTACGTCCAAAATCCCCCGGCACCTCACACTTACTAAGCCTTTGCCACATAGATTGCATATGTATTAATTATAAGAAACCCATCGTATCATATGTTTAACACTTACCTAGCCAGGGTAAGTAACTCACATATGGTACACACGGACTTTTTATAATTAAGGCATCACATCCTATGCAACAGATTTTCAGCTCGTGCTTGTGTCCCCTATTTTATTTGGTAAAACCCCCCTTTTTTATATATGTATTTGATATTTGGTCTTACCTTTATTCATTTAAAACCAACGATGTGTTTTCGTTTCGTAATACTTTGTGTGATCACATCTATTGGCATGACTACAATGCTTCTCTAGCATTCTTTGTTTTCAAACGTTAGATTGGGAAGATTACCCACATCCCGATTTCGGTGTTCAAGTTAGCTTTGTGTATTGATTGTTCATTATTGCGAACAATGCAAATTTCTCCTTTTGCATCTTGCTTGCGTATGCAATTACCACTCTTCAGGTGATAATTGTATACTAATGCACCTACTATGATTCAGAGTGTGTACCTGATTGATACTTGCCCTTGTGTTTCCCTTTCATCATCGATCCGTTAGTCTGAGTCATTATTTGACTTGGTCCTTAGTGAGCATGCTATCAGCCGTGCTCCCGAACGCTCCATCACCTCGTTGGGTGAATCATTCGATCCTATCTGGATCGAATAAAATGTTCACAACCCTGTCACGTTCACGATTACAATGGATTAGTAATATGTCATCTTATTATTAGCATGCATCATTGCAATAGGAATGTTAGTATTCTTTTTATACAAGAATTTTGTTGCCTGAATTAACCCGTGGATAGGCCCCGTGCTACCTAACCATTTCCTTACTAAGCTCTTGAGATAGCGTGTGTCTACACGATGTCACTATTGATTACCTAAAACAAATTCCGATCAAACCGGATGTTTATTATAGATATTACTTACCGGATTCCTTGATGAAGCCTCGAACCGACACTCGGATCCCTCAAACCAATGGCTCTGATACCACTTGTAAGACCCTAACCCATAAACACGCGATTAACATTAGAACTTACGGGCTTTGGTCTTAATGAGTAAACACTCCCGATTTCGAACTTTGATATTTATAAAATCCAACCCATTATTATTTCTATATTATAGGTCCCAACAAATTTTCTTATAATTAGATTTAATAAAAACATGTGCTAAAGCTTGTATTTTAATCGGGAACTTCAAATGCGGAAGCTAGTTGAGTGTTCAGGTGTGTTCGGTTCTTCTCGTGATTTGATCTTTGCTCCGGAATTCCCGCCACATGAATACCTAGCACCATTAAACAATGAATGGTTAGTGATTTATCAATAATAGAGGAAATATCCTCTGCTCAGTTTTTCCTCTGGTCTGACTATCCTCTGGTCTGAGCAAACATCCTCTGCTCGTTTTTCCTCTGGTCTGAGCAAACATCCTCTGCTCATTTTCCCTCTGGTTTGAGCAAACATACTCTGCTCATTTCTTTTTCCTCTGGTCTAAACAATCCTCTGGTCTGAGCAACCATCCTATGTTTCCTTGCTTGTTTTTCCCCAACCTTTGGGTGTTTTTAAACCAAGTTCAAGGCCCTTCCTAGGGGCACTTGGGGACTTGTTTGATACCCTTTATTGGGCTTGATAGATGCCCGTTTATGGTGGTTTATAACCCCTTTCGGCTTAACTATTACTTACATGTTTTTCACCCAAATCGACCCGTTAAGGCATTGGACTCTACAAGACACTTTTTAAGCACACCAAAGGCATCGAAATCATATCGTCAACTCATTGGACACATGTTCAACTAAAAGCATTGTCCATTTTGTATCATTATGACTTGGTTATTAGATTTAACCTTTAGTAAATCTTTAAATTCCTAAAATGGCCCTTTATAGCCAAATCCATAAATTTAGCCATCCATGGTGACACTTTTGATTCAACCCATTGCTTTTGATTCATTGACCTCTTTAAAAACCTCTAAGTCCTTCCGGACTTAGATTTGAACCTTTTCTCAAGTTTCCTCTTATTTAGTAAATTTTAAGCGCATTAGCGCGCAATAGACATAGTTATGGAAATGACTAACTTGATTTGCACCCACACTTCATGTGGGTAGTTTTAGTACCCATGTTGCTTCGCCCGAAGGCGTTTAATTAGCTACGGACATACCGGGTGGCCTTGACCCATATTCATACCTTGTGCTTATCCTCCATGATTCTTAGCATCAAGCGTGCATGCGCAAGTGCATTTTCCTGCGTGCTTTCTAAATATACACATTAATTCCTCGGAACTCAAATGGTAATACCTTGCCATTTGATCCGTTTAACCTCATGAATCTTAATGCTTGAAATACAAGCATCAAGTATTGGACTCACATGGTGAGGATATCACCATTTGACCCGTTTAGAGTCGTAGTTCATGGTACTAAGTTGTCCAAGCTTTTCCCTATGGTTCAAGTGTCACAAACTTGGCCCATTTAACAACATACTTAACAACTTCATTAAAGTAATTTTAGTGACCCATTTTGGATTAAAACACCATTTCTTACATATCATTATTAATTGACCCGTTTGATGGATTTCACCATTCGGTCACCACTCATGGTTTCAATTAATCTCATAAACCTTGATTTATTGTGAATTCAAATAAATCGACCTACTTAATGAATTTCACCTCTTTGGGTTTGTCTTTAGTACACACTAAATACCAATATATATAACACTTAATCCATGTCATAGTCTAGTAGTGTAAGTAGAACTTACTTCATATCCATTCTTGCTTCCATGCGCATTGAGCTTGCATCCGTTTGACCCGTTTGCATCCCTAGTTCTTGTACCTAACTTAGGGACATGTCAAACCTTGTTTTGTCAGAATACATATTATGGATTTCTTTTATAATCCACAACATCATGTAGTCGTTTTAACTCTAGTCCAACATCACATTTCAAGTATTCATGTTCATACATGTATTACACATTTATTCAACATACTAGTGTAGTTCATGATTAGGGTAAAAACCCACTACTTACTCATAATACATAATCATGATTTCTCATGAATCAACAACCTATTATTCACCACATTTTTATAGTCTCCTTGATGTCTACTAACACTTAGAAAACCATAGAGACTAAGAAATTTACGTTTTTATTAAAACCCTAGAATTTCATCAAGATCATAAACGAATTTAGCATCAATTTCTACCAAATAAAAGGTACCTTGATGTTCTTTAATTTTTAGGCCCTACATGACCCGTTTCTTTATTATGCACTGAAAAGCCCTTTGATTTGGCTTGGATTCAAGCATGTTCTTGAGTGTTTAGGGTTCGAGGTTGAAGGAGATAAATCTCCTGACCCTTTTCACGACACACACACACAATGTGTGTGTTTTTATTATTTGATTTTTATTTATAAAACCCACTTTATCATTTTGACAACTATGGCCCCTCAAGTTTTTCCCAAAGTCTTTTGTTGTTAAAACTCATTTAGCAAAACTAGTGTTATTCCCATAATAGGACATAACCCAAGTTCTCATTATTCGAGTCTCACTTTATTATTTTGCTAATCACGTCTAATGGCGTAATTAGGTGAAAGGATGATTTTGGGGTGTTACACCTTTGACTTTTCAACCCACTTCTTCTTCTTCCCTCTAGCCCATCCCGTTGCCACCCACCTAAAACCGCCATTTCCCACCATTTTCTTCCATTCCAAGCCCCATTCTTCAATACAAGGTATGTATACTCGACCCATAACATCTTTTAAGTGTTTTATGTCCAGATCTGTCTGGATTCTTGAGTTTTTGAGTAGTTTGGGTTCTTGAAGAAAATCTTAGGTTTCTAGTGTTTGTAGCTCGAATCTTTGCTGAAACTGTAGGAAAATGATTAGGGCAGCACTAGGATTGTAATGTGGTTAAATGTTTTGCAGAATCTTGCGAAAAGTTTTTCGAGAAAACGGACGGATTTGAAAAAAAAAACCGTCACATCAGTCACGAGCACGACCGTGCACAGCAGTGTGCAGGGCGTGCTTTACTAGAAAATGGTAAAAAATTTCCCGCGTAACCAGTCTGACCCAACAGATTGAGCATGGCCGTGCACCTTAGTGTGCAGGGACGTGCTCAGTCAGTTAAGACACCAGAATTTTTTAAATTTTAAAATTTAACTTATTTTTGCAAATCAAAATCAGTTTTAGGGTATTTTAGGTAAGAAACTAGTTTAAATAGTTGAACTAGTTGAAACCCGAACTGCAGACTGAGCTGCACGGCCGTGCTCCTTACCTGAGCACGGGCGTGCAACCACTAGACCCAGACTGTTTATTTTCTGCAGAAAATTTTAAAGTTTTAAAGCTGAACCGATTCTGTTGTGTTTTGCAGGTTATGCCCAGAATGAAGCGGCCAGCCCAGCGATCACCATCTATATCATTAGGATCTCAACACTCCCAGCAGTCGGGAGAATCTGTTTGTTGGATCAGTCGTGCTCTTGATGTATTACTTGCTAGTGAACACTTATGTGTTTAGCAAGCTCAATCAGATTTGCACAGCGGAATGAGTAAGTAAAGTTACACTATCAATAGGAGTTATTACTCCCCCTGGATGTTTGAAAACTAAAGACAAGTTTAATGAGAATCTAAGTATTGAATGTGAATGATAATAAATACTCAAACAGATTCTCAATAAATGAAATGGAAATAACAATAATAATCTTTGTAGGATTTTTGTTTCTATTAAAATCAATGTCTAAAACAGAGGGATGAACCCATCTATTTATAGACTTTACATATACATGAACCTTGCCAAAAAGCAAGTCTAAAACAAGTTGCAACAAGTTGCATTCTTGGAACTTGCACAAAAAGATAAAGTAATACTAAACAAATGAACTACTGAAACATAAGGCGGTGGAAAGATTCTTGTACAAGTGCTGATGAATAACAAACTACTGATGAGTAGTTTGTCTTCAGTAGTTCTTCAGTGAACTGTCTGGTTAGGCTTCAGAACTTCTGATACTTCTTCTTCAGTACTTGTTGAATCCTTCTTCAGTACTTTAGTCTTCTTTCTTCAGTAGTTCTATACTTAGAATATTTTGCAGAAGTGAATTAGACTAAGGTTTACAAAAGTGGTTTCCTCAATCCTTTTTGTCCTAACAATCTCCCCTGGATTTATGAAGCCAAAACCTTTTCTAATTCCTTATTGTCTTCTTCTGTCATTCATAATCTTCCATATCTCCTTGAACATGGAATTCTTCAGTTGATTAAGCTGTTCATCAGTGAGAGATCCCCTTTGAGGTTCCAAGTGTTGAATTGTAACCAAGTCCTGAGTTGATAGATTCTTCAGTTCATTCATGGACTTGTAAGCCTTGCTTGTAAGATCTCTTCTTGTCACCAATACTGAGTTGTCATCAGTAAAGGACCATCTGATGATCAGCACTTTAGATTTGTCAAAATCTAAAGCATAGGGAACCATGCTGGATCCCTGGGATGTTCCTGAGTGTTGAATGTTTTCTATTTCTGTGACTCTCAGGTGGGATTCACTTCTGTCTTCTTTTTGCACTACATCAGGTAATTTGAAAGTTTGTAAATGATGTTCAGTAACTACCTTCGTGTGCAGTCTGTCAGTGATAGTCTTCTGAATTTGTTAAGCAAATGTTGAAGGATCCCTAAATTGAGTTATCAGAGGCTTTTCTTCAATATCAAAGTCTCCTTGCACAATTGTGTTGCCTTCTAGCAACACCATTTTGAAGTCAGTCTTTGTATTGTCCTCTGGTTTCTTCTTGGTAGTTGGTCTTTTAACACCAGAAGTTCTAACTACTGAAGTTGATACATCAGAAGTTTTGAACTTCTCTGGATTAGCAGCCTTGGTAGCCTTGTATTTCTTGTATGTGTCTAGTAGTTTGTCTTCCTTCCATCTTGACACAAAGGCTTTTGAACCATAGTCATTTGCTACCAGTTCTTCAATCATTTCTGCTCTCTTTGCTTTTCCATGTTTGTTTGTTGCAAGTTTGTCAGCAACAAGTTGAGCTCTTCTGGTTAGCTCATCCATTGAGAGCCCTTTGAGTGAATAGGCTTTTGTTTTGCCGTTCTTTGTTATAAAAGACACCAGTTGTTGTCTTTTGTCTTCTTCAGCAACTCTCTCTGTTTCAGCTTGCCTATTCAACTCTGCTTCATAAGCTTGAAGCTTTTCATTTAAGCTTAAATCTTCCCTTGCCTCCAAGTTGTTCTAGATCTCTTCTTCCTTAGCCTTTCTTTAGGCTGCAATCAAACTCTTCTCTAGTAGTTCTTTGGACATTGAAAGTGGAGAAGGGTTCAACACAGTCATTGTTGTAGTTGTTGTATGCCTTGGAATAGGAGTTGGTTGTTGTTGTTCAGTTGTTTTGGGAGGCTCTTCAGCTGTTTGTATGTTGGAAGTGTTAACTGCTGAAGTGTTGACAGAAGTGTCAACTACTGAAGGATTGTCTTCAGTACTTTCAGAGTCTTCAGTAGTTTCTTCATTATGGCCTTGGGAAGTTTCAACTTCAACTTTAGTTCCAGAGACAAGCCTTTGTTGATCTTCTTTTTGTTTTTGGGCTTTCTCTAGAAATTGTTGTTGTTGTTGTAGAGCCACTCTTGCCTTTATCCTGGCTTCCAGTGACTCCTTAGGTTCCTTAATCTTCTCCCCCTTTTTGGCTTCATCCACTTCTGGAAGCCTGCTAGGTTTGGAAGTTCTACCAGTGAGTTCGCAAGCTGTCCTGAGTTGTTGTCCATTTTGTTGGACAGCTCACCAAGTTTCTTGTAGATCACCTCAAACTGAGTTTTGGTTGACAACTCCAAAGCAGTTGTGAAAGTTTTGAGGTGATTGGCAATGAGGGTGTTCATCAACTGGTATAGGGGACCATCTGGGCTGCATAGTTGGTTCAAGTCTATGCTGGATGATCCAGGGAATTGGGTAGGCATTCTCAGTGAGGGGTGTGTTTTTGGGTGATCTTCAGGTTGTACAGAAGATGCCACTTTAGGGGAATCAGGGATCAAGTGGACTTTAACCTGATCTGGTGTGACCAGCTCTTTGAGCTTAGAGACACCAGGTGCAGGACCTTCACTAGCAGCCGTCAATTCAATTTTGGTGGAGTGTGAATGTAACACCCGAGGTGTTACGGGTCTCTTAAACGGGTCGGGTCGTACCCGACCACCCGATTATTTAATAAAATATTCAAGTTCGAATCTCGCGACAAACCGTTTCAACCGAATATATAGATAATAATTATTAAGATTTTATTATCTCGGTTAAACGCTCCTTATCTGCTAATAACTCGTTGTCAAACGTCTTTTGTTCGGTTGTTATAACTGTTACCAAACACCCGAGTTCCAGTCATTATCCCCGTTGCCAAACACCCTCTATTTTAATTCTCTTATAAAACCACCTCTTTCTCTAATCTCTCGCTACTCTCTCTCTGTACACACACACAAGGTGTGTTGAGAAATCCTCTGATCAAAGCTCGCCGGAGCTCCTCCCCGATCACCATCGCCGGACAGCCATGGCGGCTGTCGCCGCCTCCGCTGCTGCTCCAGTCACCACCGTTGCTCCTCTTCGGTCGCCGCCGTTTATCCTCTCCGGTAAGCTTTTCATTCTCAATCTCTTTTATACCGGTCATCATTCCTCTCTTGACCTGATAATAACCCGACAACCTTGCATCTCGATAACCTCCGGTTCTCTGTTCCGGATAAACGAACATGTGACCTTCCCTTCTGTTTCAAGATAACGAACCGGACAGTCACCGGAACCGGTGACTGTCATCGGGAACCCCTTTTTGTATGATAATAATCCTGAGAACCAAACCATCGAATCATATAGCCCACGTATCCGATTCCGGTCTGCTCTTGGTCGGGAAACCAACACCCGTTCCTTTCTGACCGGGTAGCACCGGTTAGTTACAAGCCCTCGAACCCAAACCTTTTCTGTTAAAAACCCCGAAGAACCTTCCTTCTATTTCCCGATTTATACTCGATAAGCTACCCCCAAACTCGTCCGGTTATATCATATATATAAGTATACATGTTGATGAATGTGTGTTTATGTATTATGACAGGTGGATGGGCCTTCGAACGATTTCGGATGTATGCCGGATAGTATATTAGTTCCGGCCAGATTACCGGTTAACTTCCGGTCAGAATCCAAACCCAATACCTAATATGTTAAGACTCCGAATACAAATCCTAAAGGTATAATCTTTAACAGTTATTATATATATGTTGGTATTAGTCGTTGATACCCGATTATAATACTGTTCTTATGATTATTGCGAGGTACCGTTAACTGTATCGGGGGATTGAGCTAGATACCGAGTCAACTCAGTGACCCGGTCAACACCCGGAGTAGAACCCTGTCCAATAACTAGACGAGGAATATTATTAGAATTATACGAATATATATATAATACGAATAACGTACGGACTTGATAATAATAATAAGAGAATAATAAACATATATAAAATATATATGTTTATATATATAAGATTCGATATATAAAACGATATACTAGACTCGGGTAAGTTCGTGTCTAGAGTTCTTTAGGTTCGTGTGCCAAGCTGTAAAGGCCAGCTTTATTTCTTTTTGCCTAGATTTAGGATGCCCGTGTCGTGTCAATAATAAACCTCGAGTTTAGGACTATCTAATATATACTGAATTCTATATGTATAAATTGTATATATGATATATATCCTAAGTATTACAATCTAACAAGTCTCACGCGTAAAACGTATCCATATATATATGACATATAATTGTAATAAGAGGATTAGCTAGAAATTATAAGCAAACCGGTGAGTATCGTGAACTCCCCACTTTTACTGTTTTATTAAGTGTTTTCGGGGAATACATGTCATTTATAAGAAAACATAATAATGCTTTACATAAAAGAATCATTACCAATAAGAGTTATATAAATAAAAGGGGGGTAATAGAAACGACAAGGACAGTACTGGACGGTATCGCCATTTCCTTTCTTGTCCAACTAGAGGACAAGAACCAGTCTTACCCGAGTAGAGGGTAGAAATAATTATATTTATCACAAGCAGAGTGATACCATAGATAGAAATGGCAACCAATAGAATATAATCGGAATAATATATTAGAATAGACATATAATCGAATTGATATAATAGAATATATTTTCCCCTCTAGAAGTTATAACTGTAAAGCATGTTTATAAAAGAATATTTTAAATAAAAGAATTATCAATAAACGAACTGGCCATTCACTTTATAAAATACACGACCTCACCAACTTTATGTTGACAGAAACTATTTTTGGCATGTATTCAGGTAACCCAACAGATATGATGACGTGGATCCTGGAAGACTAAAGGCTGTTATTATCCGAATTCCGCTGCGTAGCTCCGATAACCCGACCCGACGACCCGGCCACGTCAGCCAGGGTCGTTACAGTGAATCATCATCCAAATCAATGGAATCATCTGAATCCCTGCTTACTTCCTCAATGAGGACAGTATCAGTTATATCATGAGCTGGGCCCAACCCAGTTGTCTCATGTACCTCTTGTTCTTAGTTCAGAGGATTTCCTACCTCAGGCATTAAGCCTTCATCAGTAGTTGTCACAAGTGAGGTCTTAGCAATGTTACTTCTTTCCTCAGATCCACCACTAGGTGGTATATGAGTAGTAACAGCCTCAAATGTACCTAAAGTCTCTAAGTTGGGGCTTAGAGACCCTAGTTCATCCTCATCTCTTGGGTTAGGGCTATGGACATCCACATCCATGTCAAGTTTATAAAGGTATGTCATCTGTTTGATATGGTTGTTGGGGACTGACATGCTCTGATGGGATGGTCTCTTTTAGCCTAGAGAGAAGTTTGGAAATTTCAAGGGCTTCAGGTTCAGAAATTTGTGGTGCTGGTTCAGTAGTTTGGTCTAAGGGTTCAGCAGTTTCAAAAGAAGAGTCAATGGGGATTGTTTTCTTAAATTTCTTTCTTTTGAACAGTATTGTGATTGGTGCTCTAGTGGGGGTTTGAGATGGATGAGACTGAGAGGATGTTTTAGTCACATCTTTATCAAGTGCAGATTGCACATTAGCAAGTTCAGGCATCTCAACTTCCTGAACTGCCTTTCTTTTAAGGCTGGAGGGTTTTTGTTTTTGCTATTTAGGTTTCTTGGCCTTTTTGGGTGAAGGTTTGGAAGATGAGGGTTCCTTGGGGACTGTTGTGTGTTCCCCTTGGTCATCTTCTGGCCAGGCAGCCGGTTTATTATACCTAGAGTATTCTTGTGAGGTTAATGGGTTTAAAACAGTTGTTTTTCCCACAAGCACCTCTTCTCCAAGTTCCTTTATTATGCATTGCATAATAAACCTTGGATACAACAAAAACTTCTTTTTAGAATTGAGATGATCTAACACCAACTCATTAAAGAAAAGTGCTGATGCCCTGAATTTTGTTTCATTCACAATGGAATGAAAAATAGGTTGAAAAGTAGAGGGCATCTGATCATAAGATCCAGTTTTTGGACTCAAACACATTATAATGTAATGAAACAAAAGTTTATATTTTGGTTCAAAAAATTTCTTAAAAATGGTTGCATGTGAGAGAGTACCTTGGTAACCACACTCTGTCATGGTCATATGAATTTCAGAGTTTGGAAATTGAACTAGGGCACCCACTTCATCTAGACCCAATGTAATCCCCAAAGTTTCTGGTGTGATTGTCATTCTTCTCCCTTTGATGGTTGAATTGAGGGAGATCACTTGATCATTCACTGTTATCGTCTCCGCATTAGCCCAGAACTCATTCAGAGTTTCAGTGTGGATTGGAGGATAAATGGTGAAGGCAGTGAAATATTGGGATTTAACAACTAAATCAATGATTTCGTCATATTGGGACCAGGCTTCATGTTTCTCAAAGTAGCCTCTTTGATTGTGTCCCTGTTTCAGTATTAGAGCCATGTGGTTTGTGTGTGTGTGGATCGAACAGTATTTTTGCAGGTTAAGGGTTTGAGAGTGTTTTTGAGAGAGAAGGAGGGAATTTTGCTTTTTGAATGGATAAGTGTTGGAAAAGGTGTTTATCAGAAGTTTGTAACCGCCCTAGGTCAAACTTCTGAAGTGGGAAATGTCTGATTTGCCCTTAATGACAAAACTGCTGATGAAGAACAATTATCATTAGTAGTTCCCATTTTCTCTTCAGTAGCTTGTTAACAACTGATGAGAATGTTTATAAACACTTTATTCATAACTTCTGAAGATTATTTTATCAGAAGTTACTCATTTTTCAGAAAATATTCCCATACTGATGTTTTTGTTCATCAGTAGTTTCTCTCTTTTTGTTTTTCAGAAGTTTTGGTCTAAAAACAGATGTGAGTGAAAAATAAAATATGTGCAGAGAAATAAAAGAAACACTTACAAATTTAGCATCCCAAGCATGGACACTAACTTCTGAAATGTTGATGTGTCAAGGGGTTTAGTGAATATGTCAGCTATCTGATTAGCTGTTGTCACATGCTTCACTTCAGTCTTGCCTTTTTCATAGCTATCCCTGATGAAATGATACCTGATTTCAATGTGTTTCGTTTTTGAGAACTGAACAGGATTTTGAATGATGCTAATGGCAGATTTGCTGTCTATAAGCAATGGTGTCTTGGTTTCTTTGATTCCATAATCAAGAAGTTGATATTGGAGCCATTGTATCTGTGATGTACAACTTGCAGCTGCAATGTATTCAGCTTCACCAGTTGAAGTTGCAACAGATGTTTGTTTCTTTGATTGCCAGGACACTAGACAGTTTCCCAAGAATTGACAACCACCAGATGTTGATTTTCTTGACATTTTGCACCATGCATAGTCACTATCTGAAAAAGCTGATAACTTGGTATTGCTTGAAGCAGGATACCAAATTCCAAGTGTAGGAGTTCCTTTCAGATATCTGAAGATTCTTTTGTCTGCAATGAGGAGTGATTCCCTAGGAGCTGATTGATATCTAGCACAGACACATGTTGAAAACATAATATCTGGTCTAGAAGCAGTTAGATACAAAAGGGAACCTATCATACATCTATACATGGTTTGATCAACCTGTTTTCCTTGATCATCTGGTTCAACTTGTGTGGTAGGTGTCATGGGAGTGGAACATGATTTACAGTCTTGTAAAGAAAATTTGTTCAATAATTCATTAACATATTTTGTTTGATGTATAAAAGTTCCATTAGTTTGTTGTTTAATCTGCAGTCCTAAAAAGTACTGCAGTTCTTCCATTGTACTCATCTCAAATTTTGATTGCATGAGTTTCTTAAATTCATCACACAATTTTGTGTTTGTTGAACCAAATATGATACCATCAACATAAATTTGAACAAGTAAGACATGATTTCCAACATTTTTAATGAAAAGAGTTTTATCAATGGAGCCTCTTGTAAAGTTATTTTTGAGCAAAAAGTTGGAAAGTGTTTCATACCAGGCTCTTGGAGCCTGTTTTAGCCCTTAAAGAGCTTTGTCCAGTTTGTACACCCACTCAGGATGAGAAGGATCCTCAAAACCAGGTGGCTGACAAACATACACTTCCTCTTTGATTTTTCCAGACAAAAATGCACTCTTAACATCCATTTGAAAAACTTTTATTTTGTTGGAAATGGCATAGGCCAGAAATAACCTGATGGCCTCAAGCCTTGCAACTGGAGCAAAGGTTTCATCATAATCAATTCCCTCTTCTTGAGAGTAACCTTGTACCACCAGTCTTGCCTTGTTCTTAATGATCATACCAGCTTCATCTTGTTTGTTCCTAAAAACCCATCTTGTGCCAATTGGTAGCTTGTTTGGTGGTAAGGGACAGATTTCCCAAACCTGTTGCTTTTTGAACTGAAGCAACTCATCTTGCATAGCTTCCACCCAATTGTTTTCTTTGAGGGCTTCTTGGTACTTCCTAGATTCCAACTGAGAAATGAATGCTGAGAAGAAGCAAAAGTTGAAAAGCTAGTTTCTTGTTAGAACACCTGATGCAATATCACCCATGATTTGTTCCAATGGATGATCTTTATGTTCAATCAATTGTTGTAAACCATTGACAGGTGTAGGTGGCTCTTGTACTTCATCAAACAAACCACTGAGGTTTATAATGTCTGGTTCAGCTGTTTGAACATCTTCAGTAGTTGTAGGAGCTGAAGCAGATGTTTGAGTTTGTACATCAGCAGTTGTTGAATCAGAAGTTTGTGAAACTTCTAAAGGTTTGAAAGTTGACTTAATGACTGTATTAGGAGTCCATGGTGCTGGATCCTCATCATCAAACCTTTGATCACCATAATAATTAGGTTTAGATGAAGTAACAGTCTTTTCAGGTCCAAAGTGGAAGCTGTCAAGGTCAAAGAGTTCAGCAGGATGTGCTGGAATAAGAGTGTGTTTTGACTCATTGAACTTGACATTCAGTGTTTCTTCTACTATCTTGGTTCTTGAATTAAAAACCTTGTAGGATTTTCTAGTGGAAGAATAACCAAGAAATTAACCTGAATCAACTTTAGCAGCAAACTTTGAAATAGAGTCTTTAATGTTTAGAATGAAACATTGACATCCAAAAGCCCTGAAAAAGGAGATAAGGGGCTTCATGCCATGAAGAACTTCATAGGCAGTCTTGGAGTGTCTCTTGTTGACAAGGAATCTATTTTGAACATAACATGCAGTGTTAACTACTTCAGCCCAGAAATACAATGGTAGGCCTGAATCAGCTAACATAGTTCTTGCTGCTTCAATCAATGTTCTGTTCTTCCTTTCTACCACACCATTTTGTTCAGGAGTTCTGGGAACATTGAATTGTCTAATAATTTCTTTAGACAAACAGAATTCATCCAGAGTTTTGTTCCTGAACTCTGTCCCATTATCACTTCTAATGGCTTTGACAGATAGAGAATATTGTTTCTCTACTTGTAGAATGAAGAACTTGATGATTTCAGCTGCCTCATCCTTGGAGAATAATAAGAATACCCATGTGAATCTTTAATAGTCATCAATGATGACCAAGCAGTACTTCTTCTTACCAAGGCTCATGATTTTTACAGGCCCAAATAAGTCCATATGGAGTAGTTGAAGACATGCAGTTGTTTTGGATTCTTCAATAGACTTATAAGAGGACTTATGCTGCTTTTCCTTTAAACAGGATACACAGTGTTCTTGACAGTGGTATACTTTCAAAGGCAGACCTCTGACCAAGCCCATTTTTGTGACTTTATTTATGGTTTTAAAGTTCACATGGCCAAGTCTCCTGTGCCAGAGATCAGTCTCTGAAGTTGATGCCTTTGAGAAGAAACAGGCAGTGTTGTTCAGTACTTTGTCTTTTTCAATGTCCACTGCATAGACATTGCCACATCTTTTGGCTATCAGCAAAGTATGATCTTCAATGATCTTCTCTATCAACTTCTGGCCTTCTGGTGATATGATCTTGCATGCTGTCTTTGTGAAAAAGGAAGAATATCCTTTATCACACATTTGTGACACACTTAGCAAGTTGTACTCAAGGTTTTCAACCAGATTGACCTTGTCAAACTGTATTTTTCTAGAAGAGACATTGCCATGTCCTAGCACATATCCCTTGGCATTGTTCCCGAAGGATACAGATCCTTCTCTTTGACTGATAAAATTGTTTATCAGGTATCTGCATCCTGTCATGTGCATTGAGCCTCCACTTTCAACATACCAAATGCTATTTAAGCCTCTGGAGACCCTCTGCACAAAGTAGCAAATTAGTTAGATTTAGGAACCCAAGCCAATTTGGCTTTGGGTTTGCTCTTGAGAACATTAACAGTTTGTTCTTGACCAGGTTGAGGAATCCATGTCTTTTTGGCAATGGATTTTTCATTAATAGCAATGGTGGTATCCTTTTGAGGACCACCATCAACCTTGGTCATCAATAGTTGTACCATATGCATGAGATCTTTAATCTCAGCAGTTTGTGAAACTGCTGATGATGTAGGTCTAATTACTGAAAGAGAATTTTGAGAAAAAGATTTTTGTTGAGATTTCATCTTTTTCTGAGAAAAGGAGTTTGCTGGTTGTTGTTTCTTGGGAGAAAAAGTTTTTTCAAAATCATTTTTGATTTGTTTTCCCACAACCAGTTGTGAAATTTTCTTGTTGTACTAAATTCCTTTTCTATATCTGCAAAATTCTGTTTTGTGGTTAAACAGACCACAGATTTCACATTCTTTTGCCTTTTTTTTTTCATTTAAAGGCAAATTTCTGACTGTTTTGATTTGTTTTAGGTCATCAGTAGTTTTCAGGTTCTCAACTCCTGATGTAGATGAAACTACTGATGGCTTAAAGTCAGCTTTTATCAGTACTTCTGAAGAACTTTCTTTGTGAGTTTTTAGAAAGTTTTCATGAAAAGATGTGCATTCTTTCTCTTCAGAAGTTTCACCTGAAACAATTTTTCTCCCATCTTCAGTAGTTTTGGGGGAAAAATCTGTTGGTGTTTCAGTGTGATTGTACCCTATGCCAAACCTAACATTTGAAGCACTTTGTATGTTTAGCAGCAGTTCGTACCCTTTACAAGATTCTACCCATTTTTCATAAGTAACCTTGGTGTCAGCAAGCTTTTTTCTGACATTTCCTAGGTCATCTATCATGATTTTAAGTTGTGCTTGCGTTTCAATAGCATTGTTAGTTAATTTAGAATTTTCTTTTGCCTTTGCAGCAAGTTTTCTTTCTAAATCACATTTCATCTGAGTGAATTTTCTCTCAGAGTCATTTGCTTTGCCTTGTAAGTGCACATTAGTCTCCCTTATGAGAGCAAAAGATTCTTTACATGCAGTTGAACAAAGTTTTGTTAAAGATTCTTTTGATACCTAAGACAGGGCAGATTTTGAGGTGCAGCCCTCAAATGCCATTAAGGCAAAATTCTTTCTGCCATTGTCAGGTTCTCCCCAGTTGATGTCAAACATTTTGTTGTCTGCATCAGGATTGCATTCAGTAGTGTCAAAAGGAAGACTGCTCCAGTCAACATACCCTGAGGTGAACAAGCTTTGTTGTGAGGGTTGCTGAGTCTATGGAGGTTGTTGAGCAGCTGGAATGGGAGGGATTGATTGTTGGCTCTGCATCTGTTGAGCAGGCATCTGTACATATTGTACTTGTGGCACATATTGGATTTGTGGAGCTTGTGCCTGTACAAAATGTGCACTCCCCTGTGTTCCATTATTCCTATTATAACTAGGGTTAAACTGATTTCCAGACTGAGATTGGTTATAGCTAGAGCTTCTACATTCTCTAGCAAAGTGTCCCAACTTCTGACACTTGTGACATCTAAGTTTAGACTTGTCAAAACCAATTTTTGTAGAACTGTTTAGTCCTGGAAGTTTCCTTCCTGACCTTTTATAAAATTTGTTTGTTTTAATACTTAACATGGCCAGTTGGTGTAAGATGTCCATTTCTTCTAAGTCATCATTGCTGAAATTTTTTAAATCATCTATGATAAAACACATGTTATCAGCAGTTTGAGTATATTCATCATTGTCATAACCTGGGAATGATCTTTCTGATGAGATCCCAGTAGTTATGTCAATGTGGTCAAAAGATCCAAAACTTTTTGAACAAGTAGGTGAATCTTGTCCCAATAGTGCTGTACTACTTGGTAGATAGTCATCAGCAGTTTTACCAGAACTTTGCAACGTTTTCTTTTTATCGATTTCTCTTTCAAAAGTTAGTAATCTCCCATGTAATTTTGTAAGAGTGAGGGAGCTAAAGTCTAGTGAGGATCTGAGGACTATAGAGTATGTTTCCCATTTTTCAGGTAAAGACCTTAAAAATCTATGAAGCATAGATACAGTTGTGTAGGTCTGACCATTTAATTTTAGCTCAGATATTAATGAGGAGAATCTTTCAAATTGTTGAGTTAAAGTTTCCCCATTTATGTGAGCAAAAGTTTCATATTGTTGAGCTAGGATTTCTCTGGTGGCAATCACCTCTTTAGTTCCTCCAAACTATTCTTTTAGGCAGTCCCAAAGCTCTTTGGCACTATCACAATGTAATAGTCCAGAGTAGATTTCATTTGGGAGTGCCATTGCTAACATAGAGAAAGCTTTAGCATCAAGCTCAAGTTTTAGGAAATCATCATCTGTATAGTCTTTTGGGTCTTTTGGTATTTCTTCTTTAGTTTCAAGATTGATATTTACTGGTTTGTGAGGACCATATATCACAGATTTCCAGCAACCAGTGTTGGTCTGTGATAATGTATGTGCCATTCTCCTTTGCCAGATATTGTATTCATTTCTAACTAGCATAGCAGGTTTATTGGTAGAACCAGTATTATGAGGATCTATTTTAAAGAGTATTGATTTGTCAAATATCTCTTAAAGTGATGGATTTTGATAAAAGTGAACTTTTAATCCTTTATTGAATATCAATAAGAGCCTGTGTCTGATTCTCAATGTGTTAGATTGATATGTGATCAGATAAACCAGTGCTCTGATACCAATTGTTGGATCAGTAATGCTCTTGATGTATTACTTGCTAGTGAACACTTATGTGTTTAGCAAGCTCAATCAGATTTGCACAGCGGAATGAGTAAGTAAAGTTACACTATCAACAGGAGTTATTACTCCCCCTGGATGTTTGAAAACTAAAGACAAGTTTAATGAGAATCAAATTATTGAACGTGAATGATAATAAATACTCAAACAGATTCTCAATAAATGAAACGGAAATAACAATAATAATCTTTGAAGGATTTCTGTTTCTATTAAAATCAATGTCTAAAACAGAGGGATGAACCCATCTATATATAGACTTTACATTTACATGAACCTTGCCAAAAAGCAAGTCTGAAACAAGTTGCAATAAGTTGCATTGTTGGAACTTGCACAAACAGATAAAGTAATACTAAACAGATGAACTACTGAAACATAAGGCGGTGGAAAGATTCTTGTACAAGTGCTGATGAATGACAAACTACTTATGAGTAGTTTGTCTTCAGTAGTTCTTCAGTGAACTGTCTGGTTAGACTTTAGAACTTCTGATACTTCTTCTTTAGTACTTGTTGAATCCTTCTTCAGTACTTTAGTCTTCTTTCTTCAGTAGTTCTATACTTAGAATATTTTGCATAAGTGAATTAGACTAAGGTTTACAAAAGTGGTTTCCTCAATCCTTTTTGTCCTAACACTGTTCCATTGGGTCCACCGGAGACATACACTTTTGAGCCTGATGGGCCCATGGCAGATGACGTCCATCCTTGGTTGTACTTCAATAGGAACGAGACTGAAAGGAACGCCTGCATGCGTTTACGGGTATTTAAGGGAAGATAGATGGGAACTTACTGGCCTGTTGATTATGTGGCCCTGAAGAAGGTAGAATTGGAGCCCCGGTTCTACAACATGCTATCTCACTAGTGGCACATATTCTTCCAGATCATGGAGACAACATATACAGAACTCACTCTTGAGTTCTTAGCCTCATTTGTTTACTCCCCACCTGCCACTGGGGATGATAGGGTTTCTAAGCCGTGTATTGGATTTAGGATGGCAAGGAGATGGTAGAGGATGACCATGGATGAGTTTGGGGTTAGAATGGGTTTATATAGACAGAGAGAGGTTACTGAACCGGTATTTACTGATAGTCTCTTTTGGTGGCCCGATGGTATGCAGCCACATGACTTTTGGGCACAGATTTCTGAGGATCCCTACAACCCAAGGATTAATAAAAGGTCCAGCTTTCCTGACCCACTTTACATATGGATTCATATGGCTATAGCGAGCACATTAGGTGCTAGGAAGGATAGTACCGGTGGGGTTAATGAGAGGGAGATATTTCACCTTCTCTGCATCATTGAGGGGTAGCACTACAACCTCGCCCATGTTCTAGCTGAGTTCTTTAGTCATAGCTATGGCACCACTTAGGCTAGTCACATTTTTTGGGGCCCCTACATCACAAACCTTGCCACCTCCCTGGGAGTTCTTAGCCCGGAGGCAGTGGTAGGTCTGACCGTATTTAACCGGGTTCGCCCCTTGGGCACTAATGTGATGAAGAACTCCGGGGTTGTGGATCTTTTTGGGAAAAAGCTGAAGCTGATTGATAACAAGAAGGCATTATGGGATGAGAAAGCAGCTTATGAGGAGGCATATGGAGAGAGGGAGCCAAACGAGACCAGATGGGCTGAGTCATCATCAGCAGCTGCGGCTAGGAGACCGGAGTCTTCGGCAGCTAAAGCCCGTCGACAGAGCTCCAGAGCACCAGTTGGACCACCGCTAGCCACCAGGACCGACCGCCAGCAGCGGGGAGGTATATTCTCTGCACCATCCTGCATAGGCTTGACACTCTCACCGTCGAGTTCCGGTCATTTAGGGAGGATTTCTCGAGACACATGGCATCCTGCACCGGCTCCACCTCCAGGTCTCGCTCCAGCCACCGCTCCCGCCGCAGCCGCTCAGTATGATTATCTTTCTTTGCAGGTTTTTGAATTATGACTGATGGTTTGTTGACATGATACACTATTTTTCTTTTCTTTTTAGTTTTCTTTTGTTTGTGGTTGTTGGATGATTGTATGGTTGATACATTTGTATGCATGGTGCATGCCGGACACGTTCCACCCCGCCAGCGCTTCGGTGTTGGTACTTATCCTAGGATAGTAGCTTTATTTTATTTATCGTTCCCCCACTTTCCACCCCGCTAGCGCTTCACACATGGATCCATGAACGGGGAAGATATTACTGCCTATACCACCCGATTTCATGAACTTTCTCGATTGGTTCCACACATGGTTACCACCGAGTACAAGAGGGTAGAAAGATACATCTGGGGACTTTCTCCTAAGATCCGTAGCATGGTCACCACTGCTGCTCCATCTTTCATTCAACATGTTGTCACCCTTGCTCACAGCCTTATCGACGATGCGGTATGCATGGGTTCACTGACTCTGAAAGAATCAAACAAGGGTGAAAGCTCTGGACACAAGTGCAAGTGGTCCAACTTCAAGAAGGGGAAGAGCACACAGAGTCATACCAACAAAAAGCCCGAAACCGTCAAAGCCTTCTTTGCCGCCGCTATTGAAACTCGCATGCCATACAATGGGCCCCACCCACTCTACAACAAATGCAAGTATCATCATGTGGGGACATGCGATAGTATCAAGTGCGAGAAGTGCAAGCGGATAGGGCATCCCTCAGTGCAATGCCGGGCTAAATCGGTTGTGAATTCTGATGGTAAAATAGGATGTTTTGAGTGTGGAGCTACCGACCATTTCAAGAAAGACTGCCCCAAGCTGAAGGGTCAAGCTCATGGCAGGGCTTTCGTCATGGGTACGGACGATGCACGTGAGGACCCCAACATTGTCACGGGTACGTTCCTAGTTAACAATCATACTGCTTCTGTACTTTTTAATACTGGTGCCAATCTAAGCTTTGTGTCAACCGACATTAAACGGACCCTCGGATTAGAGTCAAATAAGTTGCACACACACTACTTAATAGAATTGGCCAATGGTAAGACTGTTAAGGCCGAATAAGTAGTTAAGGATTGTATGTTGAAACTAGGAGATCATGAGTTCTGTATCGACCTTCTACCGATCGAACTTGGGAGTTCTGACATAGTCGTGGGTATGGATTGGCTGTCGAAGAACGGAGCCGAGGTTATCTGCTTTGAGAAGGTAGTTTGAATTCCACTGTCCAACGGTGAGGTTCTGTCCATACAGGGGGAGTGCCAGAAGGCCCCACTGCGACTCATATCTTGCATGAAGGCCTGGAAGTGCTTGCGGAAAGGTCATTGTGCATTCCTGGCACATGTGATCGAGAATAAACTAGAGGAGAGAAGAATCAAAAACATCTCTGTCGTTCGAGATTTTCTAGAAGTCTTTCCCGAAGATTTACCAGGATTGCCACCCCCGAGGCAAGTCGAGTTCCGTATCGATCTCATTCCGGGAGCTGCTCCAGTAGACCGTTCACCCTATCGCTTGGCTCCATCTGAGATGCAAGAACTGTCCAACCAGCTGCAAGAGTTGCTCGATAAAGGATTCATTCAACCAAGCTCTTTACCCCGGGAAGCTCCAGTGCTGTTTGTCAAGAAGAAGGACGGATCATTTCGCATGTGCATCGACTACAGAGAGTTGAACAAACTTACTGTGAAGAACCGTTACCCACTTCCCAGAATTGATGATTTGTTCGACTAGTTGCAGGGCTCCAGTTTCTACCCGAAGATTGATCTGAGGTCAGGTTATCACCAGTTGCGCATTCATGCAGAGGACATTCCCAAGACCGCCTTCAGGATGCGGTATGGCCACTATGAGTTTTTGGTTATGCCATGTGGCTTGACAAACGCACAGACAATGTTCATGGATACGATGAACAGGGTGTGTAAGCCTTACCTCGATAAGTTTGTGATCGTGTTCGTTGACGACATTTTGATCTATTCACGAACTCAAGAGGAACATGAGCCGCATTTGAAGGTGATTTTGAATCTACTCAAGGGCGAGAAACTGTATGCCAAGTTATCCAAATGCGAATTCTGGATTCGTGAAGTACACTTCCTCGGTTACGTGGTGAACGAGAAGGGTATACATGTTGATCCGGCCAAGGTAGAAGCAATCAAAAATTGGGCTAGACCCAGTACCCTAACAAAAGTTCGGAAATTTCTAGGGTTAACTGGCTATTACCGACGATTCATTGAGATTTTTTCAAAGATAGCCCAGTCCCTAACTGTCTTGACCCGGATGTACAAGAAATTAGAATGGGGAGATCAACAAGAATCAGTTTTTCAGCTTTTGAAGCACAAGCTATGCAGCGCACCAATTCTCTCACTGCCAGAGGGAACTGCCAATTTTGTGGTCTATTGCGATGCATCCCACCAAAGTCTCGGTTGTGTCTTGATGCAGAGAGACAAGGTCATTGCCTATGCCTCTCGTCAACTCAAGGTGCACGAACGAAAGTACACTACCCATGATTTGGAATTGGGTGCTGTAGTGTTCGCGCTCAAGATTTGGAGACACTACCTGTACGGGACCAAGTGTACTTTCTTTACCGATCACAAGAGCTTACAACATATCTTTGACCAGAAGGATCTGAACATGCGTCAGAGACTATGGGTTGAACTTCTTAATGATTACGACTGTGAGATTAAGTACCATCCAGGGAAAGCGAATGTTGTGGCTAATGCATTAAGCCGAAAGGAACGTGTCAAGACGTTACCAGTTCGAAATTAGGCATGACTATTCATACCGATCTCACTGCTCATATTCGCGAAGCTCAGCATGAAGCTTTTAAGGATAGTAACATTGGAAGTGAAGCTCTATACAGTCAGGTTAGTCAGCTGGAGACAAAGCCTGATGGGATAATGTATTTCTTGGATAGAATATGAGTTCCTTAGTATGGAGGATTGTGTGATTTGGTTTTAGATGAAGCATGCAAGTCCAAGTACTCGATACACCCCGGTGCAGACAAAATGTACAAGGACCTTAAAGAGTTCTATTGGTGACCTAACATTAAGGATTGTATTGCGGCCTATGTCAAACGTTGCCTAATGCGTTCAAAGGTCAAGGCCGAGTACCACAAGCCTTCAGGCATGTTACACCAACCGGAGATCCCCGTTTGGAAATGGGATCAGATCTCTATGGACTTCATCAGCAAGTTACCGAAGACACTTCATGGTCATGATTCGATTTGGGTAATTGTCGACCGTCTAACAAAGTCTGCACATTTCTTGCCGATCAAAGAAACAGACAAGATGGAGAAATTGTCCAGATTATACATCAAGGAGATTGTGACAAGGCATGGTGTGCCTATCGCAATAATCTCTGATCATGACAACCGTTTCACTTCGAGGTTTTGGCAGTCGTTGCAGGAAGCCCTTGGTTCTCGCTTAGACATCAGCACCACTTACCATCCCCAGACAGATGGACAGAGCAAACGAACCATTCAGACACTGGAAGACATGCTCCGTGCGTGTGTAATTGATCTTGGAAGAAATTGGGATACACATTTGCCGTTTATCGAGTTTTCTTACAATAATAGTTACCACACAAACATCAGAGCTGCACCTTTCGAAGTGTTGTATGGACGCAAGTGTCGATCGCCCGTGTATTGGGCTGAAGTAGGGGATAAGTAACTGACAGGTCCTGAGCTCATTCAGGAGACATCCGCAAGATCTTCCAGATCGGGGACAGGCTGAAAGCTGCCGCGGACATGCATAAAAGTTATGCTGACAGGAGGCGTAAACCCTTAGAGTACCAGATGGGCGATAGAGTTCTACTCAAGGTATGTCCATGGAAAGGAAAACCCAGGTTTGGGAAGTGAGGGAAGCTCAATCCAAGATACATAGGTCCATTTGAGATTCTTGCACGAATTGGACCGGTTGCTTACAAGCTTAAGTTGCCCCAAGAACTCAGTGGTGTTCACGACACGTTTCACGTTTCGAATCTCAAGAAGTGTCTTGCTGATGAATAATTGGTTATCCCTCCTGAGGAGATCCACATCGACGATCAACTCCATTTCATAGAGAAGCCACTCGAGATAACAAACTGGAAGGTTCAAAAACATCACCGCAGTTAGGTTAAGATAGTCAAGGTGCGTTGGAATTCCAAGCGCGGACCCAAGTACACTTGGGAGAATGAGGATCAAATGAAACGCAAGTACCCACATCTCTTCCAAGAGACCACCAGTTCAGATGACCAACACCAAAAATTTCGCGGACGAAATTCCTCTAATAGGGGGAGAATGTGACACACGTCGAAATCACAGGTCATATCCGTACACTTAGCTACATGCATACATTGTGCATGACATTATATTTTGCATGTTTCATTACAACTAGGCCATACAGGGTTCCAACAAGTCAATCCCGATGCTTACAGTCTAGCATTAGGCACTCTAGTTGATACAATTTCATAACTAGTCAAAAAGTTTATCATGAGCTATAGAGAGATCTCACCAAAACCCTAGTTTGGGAATCCACACAATTGTGATCCAATCGAGAACAAAAACAAACAATGTCCATACACAAGAATTGTCTGAACACAATGTCCATAAACGACTAGTAATACAACTAGTTGTAGAATATATAATGTGCACACAATTATATATTATTTTGCATTACATAAACTTGTACAAAGACCCTTATTAACATCTAAATATAATATGTAATCAAGTACTTGTATAAGATGTGCATTAAAATGTTGAAACAAATTATATATATATACATATATATATATATATATATATATGGGATGGTTCAATAGAAAACTCATTTTATTGAGAGAACTCAAGAACTTATATTACATATGTGCAATATATCATATATTGCATATGTGTAATATATATTGCACATGTGTAATGTATATTACACATGTGTAACATATGATACATTACGTATGTGCAATATATGATATATTGAGTGTATTACATATGTGTAATATATATTACACATGTGTAACATATGATATATTGCACATGTGCAACATATGCAATAGTAATATATTACACAAGTGTAATATACAACATATGATATATTACATATGTATAATATAGAGTTCTCGAGTTCTCTCCCTAACTATGAGTTCTTAATTGAACCTTCCCCTATATATATATATATGTATACATATACATGACGACACACACACATACATGTGTGAATGTGCTTTCCAATGTTTAAACCCTTACATCTTAATGATCTATCAAACCCATCACTTAGATTCCTACTTATTTGGTATAACTTTAACACTTATTCATCCCATGAACCTTTGACTTACTACAATTATCCACCTACCTACATACATACATACATACATACATACATACATACATACATACATACATACATACATACATACATACATACATACATACATACATACATACATACATACATACATACATACATACATACATACATACATACATACATACTGTCACACCACGCCTATGGCGGAAACACGTGGCGCGACGGTTCAAGAGGATTAAGCCAAGATTAATGCAAATCACAAAATTTATTAAAGAAGAGGGCATTTATTCAAACGTTGAAAATCACGTCAAATTATTCATACATAACTTAAAATTGTTTTTAATATAAATAGGGAGGCTCCTCCCTATATCCCGAATTCCTTGGGATAGAGAGACGAGACCCCTTCACAACATCCAACGCCCAAATTGGAGATTCCCCCAACCCTGCTTGCCATGTCATCCTTCATCTGTCAATTACCTGAAAGATATGTTTAAAAATCGTCAATATAAAAATATTGGTGAGTTCACAGGTTTTGGTTTAATAAAACTTTATCTCATGGGAATATCCTTGTTATGACAATTTATAGGAGTTGCAAGTTCCTACAATTCTACTTGAGCCTATAACCAAACCAAGACAAAATAATAATGCCCCGCCCCAAGTCGTTACTCGGTATTCCTACGACTTGATTTCAGAATACGTGCAACCCAGGCATACGCCGATGCATAATCGACGCTATCGATTAGGGGTGGGCCTTGTCAGGCACCGATAGTACTATCCAAATATTCCTTCGGTTTCACTTTCCTGAATTAATGATTATAGTAGGGAGGTCTCAACCCCGAGTGGCGATCACAACTCAAGTATCCAACCCGTCAAACAATTCCCAACATATCTTTCCCCCGTAAAAACGTTAAATAGTTTAGAAATGGGGCCGTGAGACTCACCTGTAACTGTGCTCGGCTCAAAGAAGAAAATAGCAAATTTTGCGGTCTCGCACCTACAAATGTCCTAGACGTATAAGTCACTTACACCTATAGTGTATGTGCCTTGGCAAGTTGTACACCCAACTTCCCGACACGTTTTATCCCAATTCCCGTTTAATAGTTTCGTATCCTAGGTTCATTGGCGATGGATTACCCTTTTCTTACAAGTCATATATTATTCTTGTTAATATTCTTTGTGACTTGTATACTATTATTCTCGACACGACTCTACCCAACGTATAATTATTTTCCCATTTAAATAATTATACTTAGGATCGTTTCGCTCGATATAATATGATTTCTTATTACCCGACCCAACTCGCTTTGCCACATATTTATTTTCCCATTCAAATAAATATGCTAAGTTCTTGTCGTTTGGTAATATATTCTTAACGCCCGACTTGACTCACCATGCCGTACATTTATTTTTCCCATTTAAATAAATGTACTAGGATCTTGTCGGTATTCACATGTTCGTAGATATACTTCACCTACTCGTCTCGGTTTTCCTTCTCGCATATCTATTTTCCCATTCAAATAGATATACTAGAATTTCGTCGAGACGAGCCGGTGTACATATATCAATGCGTGAATTTTACTTGTTAAGTCCATGTGTCGTTTAGCGTTTTTAATTCATTACGTTGTGTTTTCTCCCACGAGTATTCTTTCTACACTTAGGAAAGTGTTACGCACGTTTCACCCTTGTTATATATATTTTATTTCTTAATATATATATATATATATGTTTTCGTCTTGCCGTAATGGCATTTTTCTCATATGTCCGTTTATCCGTTTTCGTTAGTTCATGTAACTGAGTCCGTTAGTTAGCTTTTTCCACATTTTCTTCCAATATGCGTTCTATGGAGATATTATTCATACTTCCAATTCCGAACGTATATTTCTTGGAAAAATATACTTTTGTATTTTTAGCCCAACTTGTTCAACTTGTATTCCAAAAATGTTTTCCGATACTTTTATATTCCCAGTTATATAAAATTATCCATTTTTGTACAACTTTTCCCAAGTCTTTACTAATATTTTATAAAACCTTATTTTTATAAAATCCTTATGTTAACTTATCCTCTTATTTTTATAAAACTTCCATTTTTATAAAAATACCTCTTTTAATTTATACATAAGTAAGTTTCTCATGTTTATCAAAACTACACTCGGAAAAACTATTATTTACGTTTTTGACACCGAACTTTCCGTTAATGCATTTTTGGACCAAAGTTTCTAAAATACATATTTTAGTCTCTCAACTTTCTAAGTTACAATATTAGTCCCTTAACTTATACTTGTTGCATTTTTCATCTTATCCTTCAAGGTTAGCATTTTTCTTCCAACTTAGTGGACTTTGAAGAATCATTTTCTTAATGCTTGATTATTTTTACTTCATTCCACTTTTCTAATAATCCTATAATCCATCCTAGATGCTATTAACATGTGTGTTTCATATTTTTATCCAAAATATCAACTTTTCACTCATCCAAGTGGGTAGACTTTGAACATGGAACTTTTTCACCTATGATCATCTAACCCATTTTAATATATTTTTGACATTAACTAGTCATCTTATGATGATTAAAATCATCTTTCATCATATTCAAGTCCTTTTCACAAATCATGTTCTAATCATCTTTCAACTCAAGTGTATGTTCATATTATTACATTTTCTCAAAATATCACATTTATTAATATCCATCCAAGATTTATTCATGTTATTATTCTTCCATTTTTATCTTAGCAAGACACATTATTTCAAAACCATATTTCCCATCAATGTACAACTTGCTCATACAAGCACATAATATGAACATTAACAATCAAAACAAGGTAAAACTTACTACTAGCTCAAGGCTAGGGAAGACAAGAACCTTGGATTGGATGGGGTTTTAGTGTGTTCTTCCAAAGGGTTAAGCTCCAAGCTCTTGTAACACACAATGGGGTTTTGAAGGATAATGATCTAGAGGTGATTTGGAAGTGTAAAAATTGTAAGAATGATGTTGGTGTGGGGGTGCAATGTCACGGCCACAAGAAGAAGGAAGAAGAAATTTTTGTGATTTTGTTTCAAGTGTCTTCTCAAGTGGCTTATAACATTCTCTTTCAAATCTTCCAAAGATCACTTGTATCTTGATTAGATTGGATGATATCTTTAGGAGATTATGTAAGATTATGGAAGATATTTGGGGGATATTAGAGGGTAGTTTGGGCCGTGAGTTAGAGAGAGAAAGAGAGGATTTGGTGATTTTTGTTGCCCAATACTAATTCATGCAAGACCATGATTATTATCTAAATAATTGGATATTAAAGGAGATGAAGAGTTTAAGTGAGATAATGAAAAGGTTTTACCCATTTGAGTGGGCCATAGGCCGGCCCCAAGGGGGTGTTGGTGGGGTCCACTTTGCTAAATAATACTCTTTATTAGTTAAGTTAATCTTGTGCGGGTACCGTCCGGGTATTCTTGGGTTTTTAATCGCGTGTCACCCGAATATTATAATACCCTTAATATTCCTTAAATATAGCCCAGTTTAATTACTGATAAATTATTTTGGCTTTTGCCGGGTGAAATTATGTGTTACGCGCGTATCGGGTGCGGTACGCGCACTTTATTCGTTACCGGGAGATTTGTACAATAAGCTTTCACGTATGGCTTTGGGTTCCAAAAACTCATTATATTTTGTGAAATTATCATTTATTATATTTTCCGGGTGTCCGGGGTTCGTTTCGCTTATTTAATTTTTACCGGGTAATCGCCAGTGTCCATACCGGATAGATTTGCTTGCGCATGATCCTATCATGTTTTGTCATTAAACTTATGCATTCCTATGCATTATTTGGGAATTGCTATCTTTCTAAGGCCTCAGTTAAATAATCAACACATAATTACGCTTAATTACGTTAATCGCGTTTAATTAATTAGTACGGAATTACCTTAATTTTGCCGGTTGTTACACATACATACATACATACATACATACATACATGTCGACATACATACACATGCACACAACACAAAACACTAAGATTCTTGATAACTACTTTGAGCAAATGCTACATATCTGCCATTGATGTTTCTAATGTCGAACAGCAGCGATAAATCCCCCGTTATATGACCGGAAGCTCCACTGTCAACAATCCAAAGACTGCTAACAGGGCCAGCTGAAGCTCCCTGCACATATCAAGTAAAAAGATTAGTTCTTTCGGGGGACCCAAGCCTGCTTGGTCTTGGGTCTTTGAACATTTTGTTTCAAAGAATCATTTTCACAATCTTTTGAATTTGAATCGATCTTTTTCTGATCAATTAAATTCTTTTCATTCTCAGATTTCTCATGTACTTTTGAAGTCGAAGCACCTTGAGATCCCACGGTGACCAGAATTGTTCCGAACGTTTCAAGATCCAGATTTGAGATTTTGGAGTCTCAGTCGGCTTCTTTACTTCATTTTTTAAGGAAACTTTCTTGGTTACCTTCTCTGATTTAACAGAGGCAGGTCCAACTGTTGGTTTAACCGCAGGTTTTAATGGTACCCTTTGCTTCTCAACAGTTGTGTTCACCACTGGTTTCTTTAAAGGTTTTTCCATTGCGATCCGGTTACGACGATCATATGTCATCTGACGATTATCCCTCTTTTGATAATATCTGCTTTGGTTGTAAAAAGGTGCTGGTTGAGGGACAAAGCGTCGTTGTGGATAACAATGATTATCGACTGGACTTTGATATTTTTGCTTCACTTCAACCTTGTGCCTCTTGTGCCTCACGTACGGGCAGTGAGTAAGTAAATGCCCTCTCTCTCCGCACTTAAAGCACGCACGGTACTCCTCAAAGTTGTTGTTGGCGTTCGACTTTGCATAAGTAGTGATAGGATATTGGTCATCCACACACCTTCGTCTTAAACTCTCAGGAGCTGGATCCTTTGAGTAAGTCGGCTCAAGAAAACTATTCGCCTTCTCCTTTGGCTTAATAAACTCTGTGACATGAACCTTTGGTTATTTTGGAACATCCAAATAAATTTTCTTCAAGATCTCTAGAGGTACATCATTGGTCCTTTCGTATTTTGGGAACCAAATAGTACTCTCCTGCCAAATTTTCTCAATCTTGGAGTAATTGGCAAACTTAATTGGATATTCCTCGTCATAAATAATCTTATCGGATCCTTCCACCTGATAAAACACTTTGACGGGTTTGTCATTCGGTTCATTCTTTTCAACTTGCTTAACTGACTGATTCACTCGATGAATGTTAGCCATTGGATGAATTATCTGAGAAGGTGATACCGGTTCATTGGTGATTATATGATTTTCAATTGGAATATCACTCACTTTCTTAGTTTTATCATCCTCAGAGTCAGAATCATCAGTTACAGCTCTCACACCCTCATCATTTAGTCCCAAAATTGGTCTAACATCGGAATTTGGATCTCCCACACTGGAAGTGTTAGACTCATCATCCGATGCAGAATCAGACTTAACTAAACTCTCCGGTGTTATTGAATGTAAAGTGTGATTTTCAAACAACACTGTAGATGGGACAGCCTTGTAGTTTGCACTACTCGGTTGTGAAGGTTCCTCAATTATATGGTCAACAACATATGCAATATGTTTGTAGCTTTCAAGCTTCTTGTTGACTTTCTCAGCAAAGCACTTGATGGTTGCCATTTCAAGTTTAGTTTCTTCCAATTCATTGATGTAATTGTTAATGGCCAATTGTTTTAAAGATAGTGTTTTCTTAAGATCAGAAATGTCTTTCTTATAACCATCAAGCACCTTAATGAATTCATGTGCTTCTTTTCGATATGATTGACAGTTGATTCTAGCACTCTCGAGTTGAACTCTGAGTTGCTTATTATCCTCTGTCAATCTATCACATGCACCACAATATTATCACTGTTCATGTCTAAAGTGGAATCAGAACTTACCTGTTTCAGAGGCTCTGTCATCGCCATCAAAGCAAAGTGTGCTTCCTTTCCAGCAAAGAATTTAGAATAATCAACTCTGGTAAAAGCATCATCCACTATGCAAGATTTGCGGGTCATAAGAAAATCAGCTTCGGCTAGAAGTTGATCAATGTTATCATCTAGTGAGTTAGCACTAGCTTCAGAATCAGACTCGCTCTCCGAATCAGAATAAACTGAGTCACACTGTTTAGGAATATTAGTGACCGAGTCAAGAATCAATCCTGACTTCTCTTCAACACAAGCATCAGTTTCTACCACCAATTCATCAATCTTCACCTCATATTTCTTCTCAATCTCTAAATCTTCTTCAATTAACACTGGCTCCTCCAAATCTATCTTCTAAGCAACACACGCCACATTACCGGCGGTAATCTCCTCAACACCAAGTTGCATACCAGTCCAATCAAATCCTTCATCATTCTGAATTACCAAAGCCTGGTTCTGGTTATCTGGTTGAGTTTGGCTATTTGGTGTGAAAATTGGAATGATTGTTCTGGTTAGATTATGTGGTGTTTGATTTTGGTTCTGGTTTGGTGTAGTGGTTTGTCTACAGAATTGTTTGGTGAGGCGTTTTGTCGGTTTTGGTAATTATTTTGTGGTTGGTAGTTGGTGTTGTTTTGACTTTGATAAGATACCTGATTTTGAGATTGACGGTTCTGGTAATTAGTGTTGAAAGGATTCCTGTTTCCCTGTTGTGCTGGCTGTGTGCATTCTCTCTTGAAGTGACCTTTCCCACCACAATTAAAACATGTGACTTTGGCTTTGTTGAAGCCATATGTGGTGTTGGGAGATGTAGAAAGATCAGTTCTACCCGTCTTCTCTATAAACTCAGTCGCTCGTCTCATGACACTAGCAAATGCCCACTGAATGTCAATGAGCTCCATCTCCTCTTTATCAATTTGAGCATAGTCTTCACTGGTTAGGTTGTTGTTACCAATTTGACTAGCTACCAAACCATTATACGAAGCGACCATAGCAGATACCAAAGCTACATGTTGTTGTGCAACTTCAACAGTGACATTGTTCAAATTTGATGTCTCCAACACAATTGAGCTTTGATTTGGTTGGTTTGGGTTCATTTGAGGAATGTATGGTTGTTGTTGGGGTTGGTTCAAGCTAGCTGAATAGTGTGATACCCCGCAAATTCAGGTTCTCACTTTAACTAAACTCTAGTTAAACTCTAGTTACGTTCCTTGCATTATACCTAACTAGGGTTAGCCAGATAGGACACACGTTGCATCATTGTGAGTTAATAAATGTATACATGATTAGTGAACCTCGGGCGTTGGCGAATACTGAAGTATAATAATAATGAGTTAAATAATTTGGATTGATTGCAATTATGTGTCTCTGTGATATTCGGTGAAATTATGTGAAAACCACATGTGATTGTGTGAACCTAAACCAAATACGTTAATAAAAATCATTAAAGGTGGATCATTAGGTTGATTAGGGTCATAACGCATGGGGTTGCACTTATTACGGTCCGAAATAACGAAAACGTCGAAGGAAAACACGTCGGGAGACGAAACGGGCCACCTGCGCGCGCCGAGGGCCTGTGAGCGGCCGCTCACAGAGCCCGAGCGGCCGCTCGCCGGGGTCTGACGTTTCTAAACCGCCTCAATCACCTATTTAAACACTCTTAAGCCCCATGCAACCTCTAAACTCAACCCTAATCGCCCCCTACTGCCCCCTTACGAATTATTAACCCCTAACAACCTGCAAAGGCTCAAGATCATCGATTGGGAAGCTCCTAAGGCGTTCGGTTGTTTGTATCGAAGGGCTAGGGGTATAATCTTTAATCCTTTACGCTTTAATCTTATTCTTATGTTATAAAAATCATATAACAAGGTTTGTCCAGGTCTGAAAGCTTTTGATAATTATTAAAACATGAGGTTTTTGACGATTAAACAAATTAAACATGATGATAGGTGATTAGTAATATCATAGGTTACTTGTTGCGCAAGTTGTTAAAGTTTTGATCACTAAAGTTGTAATCTTTGCATGTATAATGATAGAATCTGATCACAATAGGTATTAGGAATGTTTGGTAATGGTTATTGATGATTATTGATTGTTTGCATGCACACGGTAGTCGTTTAAAGAAAGATTTAGGCGTAACTAAAATCTGGACAGAATGATTAGATGAACTTATAGGGGCTGTAACACGACTTTAACATGATGATTTTGGTATTTTCTTTGCATGGTTAAATCACACCGGGTCTTAGCTTTTCATAATGGGTAAATCAAGTGATTTGGACGTCGGTTGAGTCGTTTTTGGAATTTTCATTGAAAATAGGTCATATCAGAATTTCGGGTAACAAACTGAGTCGACTTTGAGTCATCATAACTCGAGTTTTGTAAAGAGTTGGGTTATGAAATTTTTACAGAAGGTTAACATAGGAGTAATTTGAGTTTTCCAGGTGGATTCATCCCGTTTGGATGAATACACAATTTTTGGGAATTTATCTACCAAACTGACCTGTTATGAAAGTTTTCTAAACATAGCTATGTTGAACGAAGTATTCTCTCGTCTCTCGGTATGTCCGGCCGGAAACCTAATATTTCGGCCAATATACTTGCCAGAATAACAAAGATTTTCATCACCAACCTTCCAGATAAGTGTAGCGGCAAAGATTTGTCAGAGTTTATCAGGGATTATGGGGACATCTACGACTTGTACATCGCTCGTAAGAGGGATAAGATGGGCAATCGATTCGGTTTTGTCTCATTTTTAGACGTTAAAGACTGCAACGATCTTATAAAAAAGATTGGTAACACTAGAATCGGTGATTGTTGGTTAAAAGCCAATATCGCTAGGTTCACTCTCGAAGAAGGTGAAATACGGCCAGATCCAATTAAATCTAAGAGGAATGTTACCCAGAATGGGGTGAAACCAGGTACAAACCCTACGTCGTCTTATCTCGATGGGACACGTTCTTTTTCAGATATGCTCACAGGTAAGAATGATGGTAAATCGGTTATTATTAACGATCAAGTGAATGCGTTCGTTGGTTTGCATGGGAAGGCTGTTGTGGCCAGGATGATTGATTTAGATGCGTTGAAAAATATTTACGTTATTTTGGAAGATTTGTGTCCAGGGATTGGTAAGATTCAATATATCGGCGGATTGTCAGTTTTGATCTCATTTGAAGATCAACAGTCGGTTACTAAGTTTATTGCGGCAACTAGAGAGGTGGTAGGGCGTTTCTCTTCCTTAGATGTTTGGGAAGGACAGACGTTTGGTTTTGATCGTCTGGTTTGGTTGAAACTGGTGGGAATCCCGTTACATTTGCTATGCTCTGAAGTGATAGACGCAGTGGGTGGTCTGTATGGCAAGATAGTTCATAAAAGCGGCTAGGCCAGATGAAGATGACGTTCTATCGTATGATCATGTTGGAGTTCTCGTTGGGAAGGGCACCCAGATATGTGAAGAAGTCAAAATAGTATGGAGGGAGAGAAAGTTTTCGGTGTGGGTCTCGGAGGATTCCGGGGAATGGCTGCCAGAATTTTATAAGTATCAATCTCCGAAAACTGATGTTCCATCGAATTCTGAGAATTACGAAGAAGATAACAGCGTCACGAACATGGAAGAGGAAGATGGGGTGTCGGTGCCGGAGGAGGAGCATGGTATTACGGGGGATATTCCGGCGAACAATGATGAGGTTTTTTTAGTAACTCCTATTGCAATAAATGAGGTCAATAACTCTCCAATTATTGAGGAGCCAATCCCGGATTGTGTGGAAGTCAACGAAACTTTTTTTCCAGGAGGTAATTTTAATTTTGAGAAAGATTTTGAAAATTCCAAAACCGACGACATAGGGAGTGGACATGTTATTCTTAAAAGAAAGAAAAAATCCCTAATGGGCTCTGTTAACAGGCCTAACCCAGCCTATTCTAATAGCCTAGAAAAGACTAAGGTGGGTAAAAAACCCAAAGGGGATGATGATTTGTTTGGCCTGGATGAAATGTTGGGCTTGAATAGAGACATTGGGTCGGCCCAGGCATTTAATTTGGAGGAGATTGTAAATGATACTAGTACTCGGAACATGGACCTCAATTCAGACCCAGGTTATATGTCGTCACAAGCTGATGAAGTGGCAGCGACCATGATAGTTGGAGAACAACTGGGTGCCGAGTTGGGTAATGCTAACGCTACAGATCTGATTGTCCAGTCGATTACAATTGAAGGAGTACAAGACGGTATCAAATGAATTGCATGTCCATTAATATCCGAGGGATTGGGGTTGGAGATAAGCCGGGTTGGATAAGGAAGTTAAAAAATGATTTCGGTATTGTTTTTATCAGTATGCAAGAAACAATGGTAGGTAATATTAACTCGAGTCTTCTCTCTAGCTATTGGGGTGGCTCGGGTTTTGATTATGATGTTGTGAGTTCCAATGGCAATTCAGGGGGCTTAGTTAGTATATGGGATTCAAAGGTGTTTGTGAAAGAAAGGGTGACCAAAGATAGCAATTTTCTACACGTTGCGGGAAGTATATTGGCCGGGTCTATTAAGCTTAACATCGTTAATGTCTACACCCCACAAACTAACGTCGATAAAAGAACTCTATGGACGAAGCTGAATACTTTGGTGCACTCTCATGAGGGGTGGTGGGTTATGTTGGGGGATTTTAATGCGGTTAGAAATCGGGATGAACGGAAAAATTCCAAGTTTGATTTGGTTTGTACTCATGACTTCAATGATTTCATCGATGAAGCGGGTTTGAGAGAGTATGACTTAAAAGGGATGAAATATACTTTTATGTCTAACAAAAGAGGTTCGTGTACGTGGAGTAGAATTGATAGAATTTTGGTGTGTGATAACGTGTTTAACCGTTGGCCGAATGCTTGTGTCCGGGCGATTAATAGAAATCTATCGGACCACTCTCCGTTGGTCTTCTCCGTTATTGACACTAACTTTGGTCCTAAGCCATTTAGGATGTTCGACTCTTGGTTAGATCGTCCTGGTTGTGTAGAGGTGATTAATTCGGTATGGGAAGGGAGTTCGGAAGAAGGTGACCCGGGTACTATTCTCCTTCATAAGCTGAAGGCTCTTCGAATCGCACTCAAGGAATGGTTTAGAAAATACAGTGCCGTGGAACTAGAAGATGAGGCCCGATTGAGGAAGGAAAAAGAAGAGCTTGAACTTCAAATGGAAAAAAATGATTTAGATGAAGCCGATATTTGGGTATGGACTGAATGCAAGTTGGCATTAGAAGAAATTGAGTATCATAAGCGAGACCTCAGACAAAAGTCTCGCGTTAGGTGGGCGGCTTTAGGCGACGAGAGCTCTAGATTTTTTCATACCATGGTAAATGGCAGGAAGGCGCGAAACCATATTCTGGGTCTTATGATAAATAACGAATGGGTGACCAAACCGACGTTGGTTAAAAAGGAGGTCATGATACATTTTCGAAACCATTTCAGCGAGTTGGTTCCTATACGGACAGGTATGAAGCGGCTCACGGCTCAAGACAGCTTGGAGCTTGTTGATTTATTTTCTATGCAGGAAATCAAACAGGCGGTTTTTGAATGCGGATCTAATAAGGCCCCGGGTCCGGATGGGTTTAATTTCCGGTTTGTCAAGCGGTTTTGGAACCTATTTGAAGGGGATTTTTTGAAGATCATGGCTGATTTTCATGAGTCGGGGTCGATTACACATGGATGCGGTTCGGCGTTCATTACATTAATTCCAAAAGTGAACACTCCATTGGGTCTTCGAGATTATAGACCTATCACTCTAATTGGGATGGTGAGCAAAGTCATCTCTAAAGTTCTTGCAAACAGGATCAAAAAGGTGCTGGGGCAGGTTATTTCAGAGAATCAATCGTCTTTCTTAGCAAATCGGTTCATCCTTGACGGACCACTTATGGTTAATGAAGTGTTGGAATGTTTGAAGAAACGTCGGAAAAAAGCCTTCCTCCTCAAAATGGATTTCGAAAAGGCCTACGACAACGTCAATTGCAATTTTTTGCTCTCAATTTTATCTCAAATGGGTTTCCACCCGGATTGGTGCAAATGGGTTAAAGGCATTTGTTTATCCTCTAGAGCCGCGGTACTTGTAAACGGCTCTCCCACCTTTGATTTTAGGTGCGAGAAGGGGCTTCGTCAAGGCGATCCTTTATCTCCCTTATTTTTGGTGGTGATGGAAGCTTTGTCTTGGTTATTGAAAAAGGCGCAAGACATTGGTATTTTTAAGGGTGTTTTTTTTCGGATAACGAAGGTGCTCTTACCCACCTTTTTTATGCGGATGATGCTTTCATCATTGGAGAATGGTCCCGAGAAAACATTCAAAGTATAGCTAGAGTGCTTCGGATCTTTTATATTTGTTCGGGACTTCGTATTAATTTACACAAGTCCAACATTTATGGAGTGGGGTGGAGGATGGTGAGGTAGATAATATGATGGAGTTGTTGGGGTGTAAGAGGGGTGATATACCTTTCAAATACCTTGGGATTCAAGTGGGAGCTAAGATGACACGAATCTGCAATTGGGAGCCGGTTGTGGAGGTCATCCGAAATCGTCTTTCTTCTTGGAAAGCTAAGACCTTATCAATAGGAGGGCGCCTAATTCTTATTAAATCGGTTTTACATAGCTTACCGATATATTATTTTTCATTGTATAAAGCCCCAGTGGCAGTTATAGACTCCATCGAGACAATCATGAGGCGATTTTTATGGTCCGGAGGTAGCGAAGAAAAAAAGATACCTTGGGTCGCTTGGGATATAGTTACAAAACCGATTGGTAAAGGTGGGTTGGGAGTTTCCAGGTTAAAAGATGTGAACGAAGCCTTATTACTAAAGTGGACCTGGAGATTTAAACAAGAACACGCCACCATGTGGAAGTCTATTATTCAAGGTTGCCATGGGTCGAGTAGGCCGTGGGCGATACTTCCTTGTAACGTTTCTTTGAATGGGTGTTGGAAAAGTATCGTTAAAATCGGTGTGAAGAAAGCTCCAAACGGTTCGCCTCTTAATTCCTTCTTCTACAGAGAGTTAGGAGATGGTCATACTATACTCTTTTGGAATGATCCTTGGCTCAGGGAGGTTCCGCTGCGAGAGGTGTACTCGAATCTCTTTCGGCTGGAAAAGCACAAATGGGTGAAGGTGGCTCAGCGGGTCCTATGGATTAATAACAATAAGTCTTTGCAGTGGGAATGGAGGGCTACACCTTCATCATATGAAGAAGTCTCCGAGTTATTTCAACTCCTCAACGACATCCACGAGTTTACGTGGAAAGGGGGTACAGATACTTGGAAATGGAAGGCTGCAAAGGACGGCGTCTTTACTGTTGCATCAGCGAGAAGTTTACTCTCCAACAGTGATGGTGATTAGGATACGGTATTGGTCAACTGGAAGAATTGGGTTCCTCTTAAGTGCAAAGTCATGGTGTGGAGGCTTTTGAGAAATCGCCTTCCTACAGTTGCAGAACTCATAAAAAGAGGCGTGATTATACAACGTTCGGATTGCCATTTTTGTCAAGAATACTCGGAAACTGCTTTACATCTGTTCACCGCCTGTTTTTTCGCTCAAGAGGTATGGTTTCGAATAGAAGCATGGTGCCGTATGGAGCATGGTTTTACATTAGAGGTTATGGATCTAGTGAAAGCTGTGGAAACGCATACAAGACATAAAGATAAGAGGTTCATTCTTCTCGGCATTGTGTATACTACTATGTGGGTGTTGTGGAACGAGCGAAACAACCGAATTTTCAATAATACTAATCGAAGACCTATAGAGATTGTGGAAGTGGTTAAAGCTACGTCTTTCTTTTGGTTTCGTAATAGGTCTAAACGTTGTAATATTGAATGGAAGAATTGGTGTAAATGTCCGACGGACTGATGTAATGGTTGTTTGGTTTTGCCGCTCGTAGGTCCTTGCTTTGAGGACTCTTCGAGTCGTGTTTAATGAAGTTTTCTTTTCAAAAAAAACAATGTTGAACGAATTTTAATTATTTTTGTGTTTGGATTTAAGACAAAGCAAAAATAGGGGTTGTTAAGTGAATCCCAAAGAATATTCAGTAAAAATTTGGGAGGTTAACTCACTGATTTACTATTTTAAATAAATTAATTTTGATGACGCACAATCTGTCCTAAAAACACAGATTGTGTATTATGTGCTTATGTGGTTAATTGAAGTCATAGGTGTTATGTAATTGATGTGTAACTGAACGGGCACTTGTATGAGACGCATATGGAATGTGAAAACTAATTATAACCAACATATTCACAACCGAGTCCGTAGGGTTTACTATTGCATGTAGAGTCACTAGGTGTCACCTACACACTTTTGAACGTTTAAACGCCTTGGACAAACGAGTTATATGGTGTAATGATATTACGCCTATACTTACTTAGTGACACTAAATTAGGGTGTCGGTAGCATACTTTACTTGCTGTTTGGATTTCTTTTGCTTGCACACTAAGGTGAGTTTCACTACTCTTTTTCTCAAAAGCATGCGTCTCGGGTCAGAGACAACTTTGGTAAACATTTTCTAGTCCAGTTTGGGACTACTCAGGTATTGACTCCTTGTGTGGGTCGGTTTTACAATTCCTTGTGTGGATCGGGTTTTTGATCAGTTTAAAACTTATTGGTCCTTTGTAAACTAAACACTCTATCATTGGAAAGTCCTTGCATATTATTGGGTTAATCGCTGGAGGCGAGCGGGGTATTAGTTAATAGCGCTATTAGGTTGTGCAGCAACCTCATGTCTGAGGTGTTTGAGGCACGGGCATGAACTTCTGACCACATTTGAGAACTGGTGTTGATAGACACCAGTTATTGAGGCAAATTACTATTTTACTAAAGGTGTCCCAATAATCCTGTTTAGTTACATTGAGTGGGCTAGCTACCCCTGACACACTTAAACTGATAACTCTTGAACATTTTTGGGTCTGGAGGACCTACGTTATTAATTGGTTACGTGGTTTTGAAAACCAGCACATTTTTATACACGTTTGCTTTACTTTGTGAACTCACCAGCTTTATGTTGACACACTATAGCATGCTTTTGCAGGTAACTAGGAATGGAGCACAGTTAGGGCATGCATCATATCATGGGTCTCAAACATTAAACTATTTTAAAACTTTTAACTACTTTCCTTTGGTTTTGGGCGCGGTGTTTTGCGCAGATTTTTAATTAACTGTTTTTCATTCGCTTCCGCTATACTTATATTTGGTTTGGTTAAACATTAAACTTGGTTTTGCGATAACGAACTAAATGGTTGGGCATTTAGAGTCGTTCATGTGACTTATGGCTATGGGATCCTGGTTTGTCATGCGCCTCGCGGTATAAACCCCGCAGTGGAAATTGAGGGTGTGACAGATTGGTATCAGAGCCATTGGTTATAGTGAACTAGGAGTGCATCTAGTCTATAATCATCATAGCATAAGTATTAGTACACTCACTATTCTCAGCACACTACTTGCTATTTCTTGGATACGTATACTGATCTAACGTATTGCAGGAAAACATGACTAACCCCGCTCATCGTAATTACTCTTCTTATCGTCCTCTTGGGAGTTCGCAAAATACGTCTTTGAACCCGTATGAACAACCAGCTCAGACAGGGAACCCGGATGAGAATACCAATCGCTGGGTGTGGTTCACAGACATGCTACACTCGTGGGTTGTAGGGTACGGAGTGCCAGCTCAGGTCCCTCCCATTATTGACTCATTGGAGAGGTCTTTGGCAGGGATGGTTAGGCACGTGCATACAGAGCTAGAGAATGCCTATAATGCCGTGAGGCAATTTCAGTCTTGGAGGCAGAATGCCGATGGGTCTATTAAACGCATTGAAAGAGAAATCAACCACTTGTTTGGTGAATTGGAAAGGGTTAATAAGGAAGCTGCAGAGGATAGACACGAGAGGTCGATTGCTACTCAGGAGACAGCACTGTTAAGGGAGTAGTTGACCCTGGTCTGTAACAAGCTTGAGGAAGCTCTAGCTCAAAATGGTGCAGAACCAGAGGAGGATCCAGAGGAGGATCCCAAAGAGGATCCCGAGGAAGAGCCTGCAGTAGGAGGATTTGATGCTCTCGGGGCAGCATTGGATGCGGCGCTCGAGGAAGAGTTTGGGCCTGAGGAGGAGGAGCCACTGGAGATAGAGAGCGAGGATGAGGGCTCATACATTTCCATGGATCGCGAGGATGACTGATTCTTTTTATCTATTTTTTTAGTATTCATATACATTCTTATTACGACTTCTGTTTTTATCGTTGTGAGACTTGAGAATTGTTTATCTTATGGTTGGATTCTTATTTACTACTATTAATTGATTCCTTTATTCTATTCTCGCGCATGTTATTTATATTCTAGTTTACTTGTACTATGTGAACGATTGTATATGGGACATATTATTGTTTCCTCATGAGTATAGTGTAAATGTAGAATTACTATGGCGGGAAGAGGACACGGGAGAGGCAACATCAACATGACTCAAGCAGAGATGAATGCACTTATCAACGATAGGGTGGTGGAAGCCCTCGCAGCTTTTCAAGCTAGTAACTCTATCTTGCTCTAAACTTTCCTCTAGACTCCAACGTTACACTCTTTTATTCATTCGTGGTTTCTACGTTTTTATACTCAGGTCAACCTGGGCATCACCCTCCAGCCTGCACCTACAAGTCCTTCATGGACTGCAAGCCTCATAATTTTGGAGGATCTGAAGGGGCTGTCGGGCTACTGCGGTGGTTCGAGAAATTGGAATCTTGCTTTGCTATGTGTAACTGTCCACCAGTTGACAGAGTGAAATATGCCACTGCTACTCTCGAAAATTTGGCGTTAACTTGGTGGAACTCTCAAGTGCAGATGCTAGGTGTGGAAGTGGCTAACGCAACACCTTGGGCAGATTTCAAGGAACTGATGAAGGAGTACTGTCCTCGAGATGAAATCTAGAAGTTAGAGACTGAGTACCTCAATCTGAAGATGGTGGGATCAAAGATTGAGAAATATACCACCAGATCGCATGAACTGGCGGCGATGTGCCCAAATTACTCCAACCCGCCCTACAAGAGGATCGAGTTATACATCAAGGGCTTGGTGCCCCAAATCAAGAGCATGGTCACTGCTGCTAACCTCAATACCATTCAGCAGGTTATTCGGATGGCTCATCAGCTGACTGATCAGAAGGTGGAAGAGGGATTGTTACCTCCTCGTGGTGCTTCATCTTCTGGGACTAATGATAACAAGAGGAAATGAGAGAATGCATCTGCAAACCCCCAGGGAATGGCAGTCAGCAGCAGCAGCAGAATAAGAGACATGACAACCATGGCGGTGGTAACAACCGCAACAACACCCAGGGAGGTTATGAGGGGACTCTACCTAAGTGCAACAGGTGTAACAGGCATCACACTGGGGCGTGTGGCAATGTTAAGTGTGAACGATGTGGCAAGATGGGTCATAAGCAGAAGGACTGCAGGGTGTATATCCCGGGAAATCCGCCAGCTGCACAGCAAGGGCAACAGCAGAGTGGTGGTAAAGGTTGTTACCAGTGTGGGAGTGAGAATCATTTCAAGAGGAACTGCCCACAACTGAACGGTAACGGTAATGGTAATGGCAACAACAGGGGTAACAACAACAACGGTGGTGGTAACAGGGCAGGAAACAACAACACCACTAATGCTGGGAACAACAACAATGGGGCTCGCGGTAGAGCGTTCGTGATTGGCTCTGGGGAGGCTAGGAGTGATAACAACGTCGTGACTGGTATGTGCTCCTTGAACGACACTCTTGCTTCTATTTTATATGATACTGGTGCGGACTATAGATTTGTTTCATCAAAACTTAGTAGACAATTAGGGATGGTTCCTACTCTTCTTGATACCCCATACTCTATTGAATTGGCTGATGGGAAGCCTGTTGAGGTAACCCATACACATCGTGACTGTAGGCTCGAGTTGAGTGGGCAATTGTTTGCCATCAACCTCTTACCTATCACCCTAGGTAGCTTTGACCTCGTGGTTGGCATGGACTGGTTGTCCAAACAGCATGCTGAAATTCTCTGTCAGGAGAAAATCGTTCGTATTCCCCTCCCAAGTGGAGAACTTTTATCTATACAGGGTGATCGGGGTGGTGCCATGGTGGGTATCATCTCCTATCTGAAGGCCCAGAAATGTATTCGTAAGGGCTGTCCGGCCATTTTGGCTAACATATCTGATACTCGAGCTGAAACTGAAACCAAGATTGAGGACATCCCAGTGGTCCGGGATTTCCCAGATGTTTTCCCAGAGGAATTACCTGGACTTCCACCCGTTCGTCAAGTGGAGTTCCAGATTGATCTGGCGCCTGGGGCAGCACCAGTTGCACGTGCACCATACCGCTTAGCACCGGGCGAACTTCAAGAGCTATCTACCCAACTCCAAGAGCTATTGGATAGGGGTTTCATTAGACCTAGTTCTTCGCCATGGAGAGCTCCAGTTCTGTTTGTTAAGAAGAAAGACGGGAGCTTTCGCATGTGCATAGATTATCGGGAGTTGAACAAAGTGACGATTAAGAATCGTTACCCCCTGCCTCGTATTGATGACTTGTTTGACCAACTGCAAGGGTCGAGTTTCTACTCTAAGATTGACTTGAGGTCAGGATACCATCAGCTGAGAGTCCGAGAGGAAGATGTGGCAAAGACGGCGTTTCGAACACATTATGGACATTATGAGTTTTTAGTGATGCCATTTGGGCTAACTAATGCACCGGCTGTGTTCATGGACCTAATGAACCGTGTGTGCAAGCCTTATTTGGACAAATTAGTCATAGTGTTCATAGATGACATATTGATTTATTCCAAGAGTAGGGAAGAGCACGAGCAACACCTGCGGTTAATCTTGGAACTATTGAGAAATGAGCAGTTGTATGCAAAATTCTCTAAGTGTGATTTTTGGATTCGGGAAGTCCAATTTCTTGGGCATGTGGTCAACGAGGCAGGAATACATGTTGACCCCGCCAAGATTGACGCTATCAAAAAGTGGGAGGCTCCTAGGACCCCTACTGAGGTACGCCAATTCCTTGGTCTCGCGGGGTACTATCGCAGATTTATTGAGGGATTCTCTAAGATCGCTCAACCTCTCACCGCCCTAACACAGAAAGGTATTACTTATAAGTGGGGAGACGCCCAAGAATCTGCCTTTCAGCTACTAAAGTCAAAACATTGCAGTGCACCGATACTATCATTACCTGAGGGTAAAGAGGACTTTGTAGTGTACTGTGATGCGTCTATCCAAGGCTCAGGGTGTGTGCTGATGCAACGTGATAAGGTAATCGCGTATGCATCACGGCAATTAAAGGTCCATGAGAAGAATTACCCCACTCATGACTTGGAGCTGGGAGCGCGCTCTCAAAATCTGGAGGCACTATCTCTATGGAACAAAGTGCACAATTTTCACTGATCACAAGAGCATTCAACATATATTTGATCAGAAGGTGCTGAACATACGACAACGTCGCTGGGTTGAACTTTTGAATGATTATGACTGTGCCATCAAGTATCATCCAGGGAAGGCTAATGTAGTAGCTGATGCCCTCAGTCGAAAGGAAACGAAACCTAAACGGGTACGAACTTTACAACTCACCATTCATTCCAATCTTCCTGATAAGATACGTGAAGCCCAGGGCGAAGCCTTGAAGGGAGAAAACATCGGGCTTGAAACCTTACATGGTGCTGATAAGCACTTGGAACTAAAGACGGATGGCCTTCAGTACTTCACGAATCGAGTCTGGATACCACGTTTTGGGGATCTCAGGCAACTGGTGCTTGATGAAGCACACACCTCTCGATATTCGGTACATCCTGGTTCGGACAAGATGTACCAAGATCTTAAGACTCTTTACTGGTGGCCAAACATGAAAGCTGAAATAGCCACTTATATTAGTAAGTGCTTGACTTGTGCGAAGGTTAAGATTGAATATCAGAAACCTTCAGGCCTACTCCAACAACCAGAAATCCCTATGTGGAAATGGGATGGGATTTCCATGGATTTTATTACAAAGCTTCCTAGAACGCCAACGGGCCATAACATGATTTGGGTTAACGTGGATCGCTTAACCAAATCGGCCCACTTTCTGGCAATAAAGGAAACAGACTCATTGGAGAAACTAGCGAACCTTTACATCAAGGAGATAGTCTCTAGGCATGGGGTGCCTACTTCTATTATATCTGATCGCGATGGGTGATTCACTGCTCGTTTCTGGACTACTCTCCAAGATACTTTGGGAACTCGCCTGGATATGAGCACAGCCTATCACCCACAGACGGATGGTGTGACATCCGTCACCCTCACCTTTTAGCAAGCGTTCAATTTTAGTCCTCCGTCTATTTTGAAGTTTCACCTCTAGTCCTCATCAAATATTATTTTATTTTAAATTTTCCTTTAAAATGGTGTATGTATACGTTTTGTATACGCACATGTTGGTATAAAAAAAACGTACTATTAACGTCAAATCATGTTATCTTATAAAAAAAAAAAAAGAAGGTGCTATTTTAATTTAATAAGGGTAGTTTAAAAGATTTAAAGTTAGTTTGGTTAAGTTGGTTAGTTTTTATAAAGAAAAAGATAACCAAAATGTTGATAAACTAACAAGGTTTATAAGGAAGGGCAATAAGTGTCAATATTGGAAACTTGATTTGAAAAAAAAAAAAAAAAAAAAAGAGTGTAGAAGGCCGGTTTTCCGGCGGGTATAATTCCGGCCACCGGAAATCTCTCCGTCGAGCCATCAACGGTTATTTTAGGCGGTTTCAATTCGTTTTTAATGGTGGGTTTTTATTACTCCTTCATTACCCATCGGTTTTGAACCATATCATATGATTTTAACGCGTTTTAGTGTGCCTTGATTGGACCAAGCAAGTGTAACCGACCGGACTTTAAGAAGCTTCCATAACGCTCGTTTTACTTAACAAACATATAAATGGTTATCCCCATTCGTTTCCTGCACTCAATACCGTATCAAACCCACAGAGAAATGGTAAAAATTGATCCAAGAAGGGTTTTAATAATCGACTTCAATAGCGTGGCCTATCATACTCATTTCGGTCAATAATACATTGTAAGTCATTGTTTTTAGATGCCGTTTTGTTTGTTGATGTTTTGCGAGCATTTGCCCCATCATATCGTTATGTAATCGTGTGGTAATCAGGTCAATTAAGGATCTAGGGTTAGGCTTTTTTTGTTGTTAAGATAATTGGGGAAGAAGATGAAGTAGATGGTATTTTATAAATAACCTTACAATTTAATAATTTCAATATCTGGTGTTATGGTGTAGAGGTCCTATGTGCTTCTGAATATCAAACTGACCCGGGTTCGAGTCCCTCATTCAGCGGGTCTGATGATGTAGTTTTTATTTTCATTTTTTTTATTTTCATTTTTATCATATATATTATGTATATAAATGCACTTATCTTAGAATATTCATAATAAATTCACTTTTACTCCAAAAATTATAAAAATTTAGGTGTAGCTTCTTGACACCCTAAAGAAAATTATCATATTTTTAGTTTCTGGAAAATGCCATATTTTTATATTTTTATTGAATTTATTTGTTTTAATCGTATTTAATTGATTAAAAATTCATTTTTAATGATTTTAATCTCAAACTTTTTGATAAGTTATTTCTAATCATGATGAGCTGAAATAAAAATAGTTGGTTCAAAAAACATTTATTTTTATTAATTTTCCTATTTTTAATCATTTAAACATGATTTAATCTCATTAAATCAGTTTTAAATATAAATAAGTTTATAAAAATTATGGGAAAATTATTATAACATCGCAAAATTTTCCCCAAAATTTTAATACATAAAAAGCCCTTATATATATATATATATATTTTATTACACCTTTATCATTAATATTATACAAATGTGCCTAAGTCTTTATTTATCCTAACTCACAACTTATATACATACATAAATGTATATAACTAATAATAATAATAATATGATTCTAAATTCTTTTTTTTTCACATACAAGATTTTTTTTTTTTAAAATAAAGCCTTGAGTCAAATAGTCAAAGTCCTAGTCAAAGTCTTAGTCAAACAGTCAAAGTCTTAGTCAAATAGTCAATTCATCATAAAACCTTACTTTATGGTGTTGACCAATTTTAATGGCTAATTGACTCCAAAACTAGTATAAAAACCCACCTATGACCCATTATACTTTGCACCTCTAAATCGATTGTTTCAATTCGATTAAACTTTCCCTCATACCTTTCTTCTATAGTCTATTACTTCTACAATTGAAGCTTTGATTATAAGCTCTTGTAATTGGCGAATTGGAAGCTTGATATTCTTTCTTTTTCGTTTTCTTCAATTTGGACTAGCTACGTTGTTGAGTCTTTGGGATTCGCCTCGCATACATTCACAACACATTATTCTATTTTTTTTTTACGAGACATAACATTTTGCTAAGGTGAGTTTTACATAGCCCCTTTTCTATTTATCACCGTTTTTGGGGTGAAACATGTTACAACATTATTTATGCAATTCAATCATCAATGTGTCTATGTGTTTTTCTATGTTGCATTATGTCTTGAACATGACTAGGGTAAGCACAATTCTAGCATAAACATTCATCAGCCAAACGGTATACATTGATAGATCTATTGGACTGACAATCCCACCCGGATACGTGCCTCCTACAAAGGTTGCGTGGGTGTTTGTTACTGCAATATAAACGAGTGAACCATGAGCGTATGGGATGTACCACAATACAACAGTCACAATGGTTGATTATGCACTCGATTTACTTCTAGTATGTTTTCACATATGGACTAGATTTCCATGACACATGAATTGCACAACAATTTTATTCGATTATCAAAACCTATGTAATTCTCACCAACTTTTGTTGACCCAAAATATTTTCAACTTAACATGTTTCAGGTTCTACTTGTTTGAAGATTCGAATTAATGCTTGAAGATGTGTGCATAGTTTTATTCAATTTGATGTACGAATTCTTGTAGAACAATTGTATGTAATTTATTTAAATCATTTAATGAAATTTATTATTCACCATGAGCTACTGAACAATCATCAATACGTGACATCCCGATGTTTCCGCCATCGGTTGGGGTGTTACAGATTGGTATCAGAGCCTTGGTTATAGGGAATTAGGTTATTAGAAAAATAATCTAGTCTATAACCATAGGATTATAATCAGTACTTGCTCCTTTTACTTGCAACCCTACTTGTTTCTATTCTCTATCTCCATCCTACTTCTTATCCCTACTTTAGTCCCTATAAGAAGATTGTTCTCCATCACAAGATCTACTCTTAGACTAATAGGACAAATCCTCAGGTTTAGCCTGAACCACCTTGAAGATCTCGTCGAAGTTCTAAATTTTAATAACGAACACGTGCAATCTGGAAGGGTGAACGCCTGTATTCTGAGTCTTCTGTCTAAGCTGGCATTGCGCATATATCCCAATCAGACGAGGGACCCGGATGCCTACCTGGGAATTCTCGGGATGAGTGTTCACTTATAGGCTAAAGCATGTCTTCACTATGTTATTAGAATCTAGAAGTTTTGATAAGTCAACGTTTTCGTTTATTCGTTTTAATTAATGAATAAATGATTACACTCACTTTCCTTAAACTAAGCTCTAAAATCTCAAAATTTTACAGCTTAAATCAATCTCATTTCATAACCATCTATGGATTTCACAATCACACTTCACCTTACCATCTTAGCCACTTTTTAAATATTCTACACCCTACCCAAATCATATTATTTCATTTCTCCACATGTTACTTATTTTTAAAAACTATAACCTCATACCTTAGCACAAACTAAAGATTTCTAAATCCTGTTGTATTTTCATTACCTAGTAACTTTACAAAAGTAGATATTTTTGTCAAAAGATGTCCTCGAACTTAAATTCAATTGTTTATTTATTGACGTAACAAACAATTTTCTATATAATGCTTTAAACTATTAAAAATCACTTAATAGAACCTTGATCTTCAAAACCTAATGTCATGTTTGAAATCTCCAACTAACGGGAATATTTTAATCAAAGCCCACTTAGCTTGTACTATTTAACAACTTTTGCTTTATGTATAAAACCAATTTTGAAAATAAGATTTTTTTTTATCCATAGGAATAATATCTAGTCTCTAAATTCTCCATCGACACTCACTCATTTTCAACTTGTTCAAATTTTTACAAAATTTGGCATATACCACAATCATGTTTTCTTATACACTTGATTATAACCTTTGATCCAAACCCCAAAATTTACACTGCTACATAATCTCCTTACTATAAAATAAACTCTTTATCAACTATCTTCACATTCACTATCTCTCACAACCTTGATTCTGCTTCAAGATTTTTCATCATCCTCTCAAGAACAAAATTCATATCCTTCACCTTCTCACACATGAGCTAGTTACCCATGATAACCAAACTATTGAAACTTGGTTGTGTGTTGCATCAAACTTAATCCTTAGTTATACATGAGGATTCGATTATCTACCATATTTAAACATTTGATACTAGAAATCATGGAATATAAACTATTTGCTATAGACACACCTAGAGTCATTAACCTTGTCTAGGACAACACTATTACAACTCGCATGCTATGCTTGATACTTGATTGTTTATATGTACATATTATCAATTTGCAATTTATGTGTGAAATAATTGGTACACTTAATCAAACAACTAGTAGAGGATGAAGTACTTGCTCAACAGTTAGTTGAGTACCAAATAACCTACTCAACGATTGGTAGAGGTCATCATGCCTGCTCAACAGTCGGTAGAGGCCCTACAACCTGCTCAACGACTGGTAGAGGCTATCGCACCTGCTCAACAATCGGTAGAGGTTCTTACTCACTGACTGGTAGAAGTCTTTTTCCTACTCAACAGTTGGACTCATTTTTGGATACATTGTAAACGATTCAATCACAAGGTATTTTGCATTACTTACATGTGTGTAGAGTCATAGAAGGACACAAAACCCTAATGTAAGGTAAATTGGTGATTGCGGTCCGGAACGTAATCATGAATTTACAGGTACGTTAAGGTAGTGTGAAATTCTATCAAGGTTTTCGGTAGGTAACCAATTATTAACTCTAGTTACTTGGTAGTTCATTTAGTTTTTCTATAGTCAATCAACTCATGCATTTCTTTTAGGAGTCCTAAAACTTAAGATTCTTATTCTCCTTGCTATTTCAGATGAACCTAATCCAACCCTTAAAACTCACACATATCAAAACTCTTACCCAAATTATTCGAAACAGTTTATTCTGTTACCTATAAATTTATGTCATGCCTTAACTCGAAACTTCCCAAACCACCCTTGTCCTAATTTCTACCCAATCACTTTCAACCCTGTGTTTTCAATAAACTTCGAGACGAAGTTTCCAAAAGTAGGGGAGACTATAACATCGCAAAATTTTCCCCAAAATTTTAATACATAAAAAGCCCTTATATATATATATATATATATATATATATTTTATTACACCTTTATCATTAATATTATACAAATGTGCCTAAGTCTTTATTTATCCTAACTCACAACTTATATACATACATAAATGTATATAAATAATAATAATAATAATAATATGATTCTAAATTCTTTTTTTTTTCACATACAAGATTTTTTTTTTTAAATAATGCCTTGAGTCAAATAGTCAATTCATCATAAAACCTTACTTTATGGTATTGACCAATTTTAATGGCTAATTGACTCCAAAACTAGTATAAAAACCCACCTATGACCCATTATTCTTTGCACCTCTAAATCGATTGTTTCAATCCGATTAAACTTTCCCTCATACCTTTCTTCTATAGTCTATTACTTCTACAATTGAAGCTTTGATTATAAGCTCTTGTAATTGGCGAATTGGAAGCTTGATATTCTTTCTTTTTCGTTTTCTTCAATTTGGACTAGCTACGTTGTTGAGTCTTTGGGATTCGCCTCGCATACATTCACAACACATTATTCTATTTTTTTTTACGAGACATAACATTTTGCTAAGGTGAGTTTTACATAGCCCCTTTTCTATTTATCACCGTTTTTGGGGTGAAACATGTTACAACATTATTTATGCAATTCAATCATCAATGTGTCTATGTGTTTTTCTATGTTGCATTATGTCTTGAACATGACTAGGGTAAGCACAATTCTAGCATAAACATTCATCAGCCAAACGGTATACATTGATAGATCTATTGGACTGACAATCCCACCCGGATACGTGCCTCCTACAAAGGTTGCGTGGGTGTTTGTTACTGCAATATAAACGAGTGAACCATGAGCGTATGGGATGTACCACAATACAACAGTCACAATGGTTGATTATGCACTCGATTTACTTCTAGTATGTTTTCACATATGGACTAGATTTCCATGACACATGAATTGCACAACAATTTTATTCGATTATCAAAACCTATGTAATTCTCACCAACTTTTGTTGACCCAAAATATTTTCAACTTAACATGTTTCAGGTTCTACTTGTTTGAAGATTCGAATTAATGCTTGAAGATGTGTGCATAGTTTTATTCAATTTGATGTACGAATTCTTGTAGAACAATTGTATGTAATTTATTTAAATCATTTAATGAAATTTATTATTCACCATGAGCTACTGAACAATCATCAATACGTGACATCCCGATGTTTCCGCCATCGGTTGGGGTGTTACAATTATTTCTATTACTTTACATCAGAAAGTATCCATTTTATATAAAAATAGCATTTTTGGATCATGTCTTGAATTATTAGTCTTATTTATGTTTAATTAGACATAATTAATTATATATTTATTTACATTATCTAACGTCTATTTTATAAATATTTTTCTTATAAAATAGAGATATCCTTACATTCGAAAGTCTTTATTATCATTAGTTTGGATCATGGTGTATTCATAATTATTTAATCAAATATTTATGATTATTGTATTTATTTACAATAATTTAGTTAAAGTAATTAATTAAATTAATTTGTCGTGACTATTCAAAATATGTTTTTATCTAAATATTCAATAGGTATAATTATATTACCTAAACCACGTTTACAAACTTTGGTATATTATTTTTAATATACAACAACTACAGTGATTCAATTTATCATAAAAACTCTAATTCTCCAAATCGACATAGCAAACCCTAATGCCTTAGACCCTAGTTACCTTAGACCTTTTTAGACACTTCCTTATTAGTATTCTTACACATTATAGGTTGAATTTCTCGGAATTCCCATTACTTAGCTCACGACCGCTTAAGTGGATTTTGATCGCTTTCGCAAACTGTGAGTATATCTTTCCCCTTTTTACTGTCTTACTATTTTGGGGTGACTCATGTACTTACTATCAAGTTTCTATTTCTTTTACTAAATGCAATTCTCATGTGTGTTTGCTTTGTGTTAATTGGTGTGTCTACGACTTGTCAAAATTATTAACCGCTGGGCGGCTTAGCATTTCAATGAATAGTACTATGGTATACCCCCTTGAGACTCTGTTGAGAGAATCTTGGTCATTGTCTTGTTAATTCATTATTCATCTGGTTAGTCATGTGTTAGTCATTATTCATAGGCTTGGTTTTGAACGGATATTACCTATTACATAATTGCAAATGGTACCGCACATGAATTGCTAAACATTTTTCCTACTATATTTATTCAAACAGGGTATGCTCACCAATACAATTTTTGTATTGACCAAATTATTTTGTACATGTTTCAGGTTGTTTTGAGATGCATCCTTTAAGCTTTCGGATTTATATTTAGATTTTGATTCATTGTATTTCAATTTAGTTGGCAGTTAGAATCATTGTATTTCACTTCAATGTAATAAATTATTTAATCAATGTATTCAAATATACACTTTAGTCCATGAGCTATTGAACAATCGTCACTACGTGACACCTCGATGTTTCCGCCATCGGTTGGGGTGTTTCAGATGGACAAAGTGAACGTACCATCCAAACGTTGGAGGATCTGTTACGAGCGTGCGTGGTGGATTTTGGCAACAGTTGGGATAAGCACTTGCCTTTGATCGAATTCTCTTATAACAACAGCTATCACACTTCGATACAGTGTGCGCCTTTTGAGGCACTTTATGGGCGCAAGTGTAGGTCTCCCATTTGTTGGACTGAGGTTGGGGATAGCCAACTAACAGGTCCCGAACTCGTGCACGAGACTTCTGAGAAGATAGTGCAAATCAGAAACCGGATGGCTGCTGCTCGAGATCGACAGAAAAGTTACGCTGATAAACGTAGGAAACCTTTGGAGTTCCAGGTTGGGGACAAGGTTTTGTTGAAGGTGTCACCTTGGAAAGGGGTGATACGCTTTGGGAAACGGGGAAAATTGAACCCACGATACGTTGGACCATTCGAGATCGTCAAAAGGATTGGTCAGGTAGCTTACCAGCTAAATCTACCAGATGAACTGAGTGGAGTGCACGATGTATTCCACGTCTCGAACTTGAAGAAATGCTTATTGGATACGACACTGGTAGTGCCACTGGAGGAGATCCAGGTGGACGACCAGCTACGGTTCGTGGAAGAACCAGTGGAGATTCTTGAGCAGGGCGTCAAGAAACTCAGACAAAGCACTATACCTATTGTTAAGGTACGGTGGAATTCCCGTCTAGGACCGGAATACACGTGGGAGCGCAGAGATCAGATGCGGCTCAAATATCCACACCTCTTTACTGAACCTGAACCTGTGCATAGATCGAATGCCGAACATAAAGCAGCTCGCTTAAAGTGAATTTCGGGGCGAAATTCCTTTCAACTTGGGGATGATGTGACATCCGGGAACCAAACACACACTTTTCTAGCTGGCTTTATTGTTTACTTGCTGAATTTCGGGACGAAATTCTTTTCAACTTGGGGATGATGTGATACCCCGCAAATTCAGGTTCTCACTTTAACTAAACTCTAGTTAAACTCTAGTTACGTTCCTTGCATTATACCTAACTAGGGTTAGCCAGATAGGACACACGTTGCATTGTTGTGAGTTAATAACTGTATACATGATTAGTGAACCTCGGACGTTGGTGAATAATGAAGTATAATAATAATGAGTTAACTAATTTGGATTGATTGCGATTATGTGTCTATGTGATATTCGGTGAAATTATGTGAAAACCACATGTGATTGTGTGAACCTAAACCAAATACGTTAATATAAATCATTAAAGGTGGATCATTAGGTTGATTAGGGTCTTAATGCATGGGGTTGCACTTATTACGGTCCGAAATAACGAAAACGTCAAAGGAAAACACGTCGGGAGACGAAACGGGCCACCTGCGCGCGCCGAGGGCTGTGAGCGGCCGCTCACAGAGCCCGAGCGGCCGCTCGCCGGGGTCTGACGTTTCTAAACCGCCTCAATCACCTATTTAAACACTCTTAAGCCCCATGAAACCTCTAAACTCAACCCTAATCGCCCCCTACTGCCCCCTTACGAATTATTAACCCCTAACAACCTGCAAAGGCTCAAGATCATCGATTGGGAAGCTCCTAAGGCGTTCGGTTGATTGTATCGAAGAGCTAGGGGTATAATCTTTAATCCTTTACGCTTTAATCTTATTCTTATGTTATAAAAATCATATAACAAGGTTTGTCCAGGTCTGAAAGCTTTTGATAATTATTAAAACTTGAGGTTTTTGAAGATTAAACAAATTAAACATGATGATAGGCGATTAGTAATATCATAGGTTACTTGTTGCGCAAGTTGTTGAAGTTTTGATCACTAAAGTTGTAATCTTTGCATGTATAATGATAGAATCTTATCACAATAGGTATTAGGAATGTTTGGTAATGGTTATTGATGATTGTTGATTGTTTGCATGCACACGGTAGTCGTTTAAAGAAAGATTTAGGCGTAACTAAAATCTGGACAGAATGATTAGATGAATTTATAGGGGCTGTAACACGACTTTAACATGATGATTTTAGTATTTTCTTTGCATGCTTAAATCACACCGGGTCTTAGCTTTTCATAATGGGTAAAATCAAGTGATTTGGACGTCAGTTGAGTCGTTTTTGGAATTTTCATTGAAAATAGGTCATATCAGAATTTCGGGTAACAAACTGAGTCGACTCTGAGTCATCATAACTCGAGTTTTATAAAGATTTTGGTTATGAAATTTTTACAGAAGGTTAACATTGGAGTAATTTGAGTTTTCCAGGTGGATTCATCCCATTTGGATGAATACACAATTTTTGGGAATTTATCTACCAAACTGACCTGCTATGAAAGTTTTCTGAACATAGCTGTGTTGAATGAATTTTAATTATTTTTGTGTTTGGATTTAAGACAAACAAAAAATAGGGGTTGTTAACTGAATCCTAAAGAATATTCAGTAAAACTTTGGGAGGTTAACTCACTGATTTACTATTTTAAATAAATTAATTTTGATGACGCACAATCTGTCCTAAAAACACAGATTGTGTATTATGTGCTTATGTGGTTAATTGAAGTCATAGGTGTTATGTAATTGATGTGTAACTGAACGGGCACTTGTATGAGACGCATATGGAATGTGAAAACTAATTATAACCAACATATTCACCAACGAGTCCGTAGGGTTTACTATTGCATGTAGAGTCACTAGGTTTCACCTACACACTTTTGAACGTTTAAACGCCTTGGACAAACGAGTTATATGGTGTAATGATATTACGCCTATACTTACTTAGTGACACTTATATTAGGGTGTCGGTAGCATACTTTACTTGCGGTTTGGATTTCTTTTGCTTGCACACTAAGGTGAGTTTCACTACTCTTTTTCTCAAAAGCATACGTCTCGGGTCAGAGACAACTTTGGTAAACATTTTCTAGTCCAGTTTGGGACTACTCAGGTATTGACTCCTTGTGTGAGTCGGTTATACGATTCCTTGTGTGGATCGGGTTTTTGATCAGTTTAAAACTTATTGGTCCTTTGTAAACTAAACACTCTATCATTGGAAAGTCCTTGCATATTATTGGCTTAATCGTTGGAGGCGAGCGGGGTATTAGTTGATAGCGCTATTAGGTTGTGCAGCAACCTCATGTCTGAGGTGCTTGAGGCACGGGCATGAACTTCTGACCACATTTGAGAACTGGTGTTGATAGACACCAGTTATTGAGGCAAATTACAATTTTACTAAAGGTGTCCCAATAATCCTGTTTAGTTACATTGAGTGGGCTAGCTACCCCTGACACACTTAAACTGATAACTCTTGAACATTTTTGGGTCTGGAGGACCTACGTTATTAATTGGTTACGTGGTTTTGAAAACCAGCACATTTTTATACATGTTTGCTTTACTTCGTGAACTCACCAGCTTTATGTTGACACACTATAGCATGCTTTTGCAGGTAACTAGGAACGGAGCACAGTTAGGGCATGCATCATATCATGGGTCTCAAACATTAAACTATTTTAAAACTTTTAACTACTTTCCTTTGGTTTTGGGCGCGGTGTTTTGCGCAGATTTTTAATTAACTGTTTTTCATTCGCTTCCGCTATACTTATATTTGGTTTGGTTAAACATTAAACCTGGTTTTGCGATAACGAACTAAATGGTTGGGCATTTAGAGTCGTTCATGTGACTTATGGCTATGGGATCCTGGTTTGTCATGCGCCTCGCGGTATAAACCCCGCAGTGGAAATTGAGGGTGTGACAAATAGCATGCAGCTTGTTGCATAGGTGAAAATGGTGGAATGTAAGTAGTAGGATATGAAGGTGGTGTGTAAGATGATGTTTGAGCAAGATAGTTTATTGGGGTTTTGGTTGGTTCAACAATGCTTGAAACACAGGCTATGTGTGGAGCAACAGGACTGCTAGAACTTTAACTAGTCAGAGATGAAGATGTACCACCATGATATAACTCTGGATTCTGAGGAACTTGTGCTCTTTTTGCTTTCCCTTCTCTTCCATCTCTTTGTTCTCAAGCATCTGAATGTATTCATTTATGGTCCAATACTGGTATGCATCTTTCTCCTTAAGGACCTAAATGTGTTGATTCAAGTACGGTGGTAATGCATCAGCGAACTTATCCACCAACTCAGACATAGGTATGTTGATCTCATAACTTGACAGTTCAGTCAACAAATGGCAATACCTTGAAATCAACTCCATCAACGTCTCATTTCCCATATAACTAAAATTCTCGAACTCTTTTCTCAATTTCTCCATTCTTAACTTCCTTGTTTTCTCATTCCCATCATGACGATTCTTTAACATATCCCCAGCTGCTTTGAGGTTGTGCACGACCCGAACTGATGTAGAAGATCAGTGTTAATAGCCTGGGATAGTTGTGAGAACGCCTTCTTTTCCACCACAAACTTTTTCTTCTCATCTTCAGCTAAGCTTTCTAATGGAATCGGCTCACCAGTGTTCTCCAAAACTGGAGCTACATAACCCTTAGCAATCATTTGCCAAGCCTCAGTGCCTTCCATTCCCATTCCCTCCAAATGAATCTTGAACTTGGTCTTCCATTGATTATAATCCACCATCTCCATCAGCTTTGGTGGACGACTCCCACTACTTGAAGATACGTCATGAATTAGCATAGAAATAGCATTTGTAGTTTTAGAGTGTACCGCAGCTGCTGCAACTCCCTAATAATCAGCCATGGGTTGTTGTGGTGGTTGTGCAACTTGTTGTGGCATCGAACAAGTCATCACCAAATAGTTAATTGGTTGAGATGATTGACTAGTCGTCTTCTGAGCAGCTACCGACCAAGGATCCATTGTCACTTGTTGTTGTAGTGTTGTATTAGGTCTCGGTGTTGTTGGAAAGTTCCACATATCGTCTACAAAGTATAAAACACGAAACGATTAGAAAAATTTTCAAACAGTTTCTACTTTCAACCTTTTATCACAAAGCGTGGGGTCGAATGTGAAATTATGTCCAGGTTTGACCCTTTCTGAAGACTCGAAGATAGAATATAACAAACTCTCTCACTTTCGACCAAATAAATCCTCTTTCGACCTCGCGATGGGTCGAATGTACGCCAAGTGGTCGAATGAACAACACACTAAAAACTTCTAGGTTCGACCGAAATAAAGTCCACGTTCGACCTAAAATCTCCTGGTTTGACCTAAAACACACACTCTCGACCGTTTCTCCCTAGGTTCGACCCTATTATTTTGAAAAATGGTTTTTCTTTGAAAATCAGTTATTTTGATCCAAAATTTTCAAAAGTTGATGAAATTTGATGATGTTTTGCAGGTTTTGCTTCGGAATTGATTTGGAACAAGTTTAATGAAGAGAATTTTAGATTTTATCCATGAAAACTAGTTCAAATCAATCAATATTCATCAATTTCAATTGTTCTTTGAAAACAGGAAAGTTTTGATCAAAATTGAGTCCAAATCAGCTCAAATATTATCAAATCGTAGTTGTTTGATCCTTATGGCTTTGATACCACTTTGTATGTCAGGATCGAATTGTCAAAAATAAAGACTTTGATCAAACAAGTATATCAATTCAGGTGCGGAATCCCTGAATCGATTACGAAATGATAATAAAACTAGCAAAACACATAAATCACTTTCAAAGTTTCCATTTCATTGATAAGCATGTTGATTAAGCTTACAAATTGATGTTTACAATGATATAAAGTAAAATCAGACTCAAAGAAACCCTAGGGAGAAAACACACTCGAAGGAGGGAACAAAATGACAACTGTTAACTTTAAAAACCGATTCAGCCTATATATAGAGCTGCACATTCGACCATACGTATGGGCGAATGTGCACCTTCGACCAAACAAACGAGCGAATCAACACTATTATCTACAAAACTTTCCCTTCGACCTCTAGCTTCTCCCTTCGACCATATTGTCTACCTTCAACCCTGTTCAAATCCACCTTCGACCATTCGATTATGACAAAACAAGATTGTATTAGCAATTCAATAGCACTAGTCGCATAATATGCATCAACAGTTCAGGATCCATTAAAGCCCTTGTGTCATACATCACACCATAACCATTAGCTATGGACTTAGCCATGAAACACCGGGATAGATCTATTATGTTGACACCCCCACTCTTGGTCAGTCGCTCTGACCGGATGACAGATATCAAAAGAGTGTTTGTATTTCACATTTATTCATTGTCTTAAGTGTACAATGAGCGAGGCACAACATGTCAAGGTTTGGTTATGGGCTTATGTCAGATCACATATTAATTATTGCCCTAGCTAGGCAGTAATTTAGTCGGTTTTGGATTACCTGTTTATTCATTAAAATCCGTGAACTCACCAACTTTGTGTTGACCTATATTTTTACATGCATGTTTTTCAAGTAACTAGCATGAAGCGTGGAACTTGGGGGATCGCGTGCGAGCATCATGGGATACCATCTTTTGAACTGTTGTTGTATTGTTTTTAAACATTAACAATTTCCTACAATGGTTTTATTCGAAACATTTTAACTTAATGTTTTGTAAAACTATGTTGTCTTATGGAAGTCCCTCTTTTAACTAAATTGATGCTTGCGTGGCCTTTTGTGCTTGGAAATCATTCGAAGTCGCACCTCGCGTCTCCGCCTTGGCGGGGTGTGACAGTAAAACTACAAATCCTATGATGTGAATTTGGTAGAATAAGATTTATAAATCAAATCAGATGTTTCAACTGTCAAAAATTAGGATTTCCTGTAGGGTTTTGCCAAAAGAAGCGAGATGATACTAAAGGCAACACAGTCCTTATGCATCAAGATGAACAAAAGAATGAAGAGAAAGATGACTTATTCATGATATTCAATATGGAAGAAAACATTGAAGAAGAATATTGGTATCTAGACAGCAGGTGCAGCAACCACATAAAAAGGGAAAAAGAATTTTTCATTAGTTTGGATAAAATAGAAAACAAAGAAGTAAGGACAGTGTATGTGCGTGAAAGGATCATATAACAACAAAGAATGATCAAACAAGTTAGTTTTAGGTGCGGAAACCCTAAAACTATCACAAAATAATAGTCAAACAGATTAAAACACACAGATCATCATTTTCAAAGGTTTTTCATTAATTAACAACTCGATTACACGTTGAAATATGATTACAATCAAGGTATGAACGTTAAAAGAGTTAAACAAAACACTAGAGAGAATATCAGAAAGTGGAGGGAATAATAATGACCAAAAGTTACATTCAAAAATCAAACTTGTCTATTTATAGACTGCACATTCGCCCAAATTGATTGTGCGAATGTGCAGGTTCGCCCAAACTGATTGGTCGAACCAAGTTCTACAATAAACTAATTCACATTCGTCCAAGTCTTCTTCCTTCGCACCTTTCATCTTCCTTCGAACCTACAAAAAGCCTCCTTTGCACCTACTGAAATTCTCCTTCGCACCAACGACTATCACCAAAACATATTTGTTATTCTATCCGAAGCATTAGTCGCACTTTTGCATCTACAAACTCCCCCTCGACTATTGCTTGGATTGTTGTCGACGTTGTTCGTCCAATCTAATGTTCATCAGTCTGATATGTCGTTGAATCTTCTGTTCTCTCGTCAACTCCGGTTCCTGAAATTGCTTTTGCTTCTTCGTTTTCAGTTCAGGCACCTTTTGCTTTTCAACAAACTTTCCCAGCTTCTCGCCATAGTCACACCCAACATTAATGTCATACGCAAAGCACAGAAATACCACACGTTGGTACTTTCCTGCTTGCTCAGCATCCTTCGCATCAGAATAGATCGGATTGTAGAACAACATGATTATATCCTCATGTGAAAAGTTTATTAACCACATGGGATCAAAAATGTGTACTTTCTTGTAGTTCTTCTCTCCGTCTTTCAATACAATCACGGCCTCTGCTATTTTCCAATCGTAATACCACCAGATGAAATCTTTGGCGAAATGTTGTGGGATAGGCAACAAAGGAATCTTTTTCAACACTCGCGGTGGTTTGTACTTTAACGTCACCTTGGGCATACCTGTAATCTGATCAATATCCTTCTTGTGAACAATACATTTAGGATATTGTGGTTTAAACAAATCCCACTTGGTTCGGCTTTCTCTAGTCATTTTCTCAGCAAAGTAGGTAATCTGACTATTTGACGCTCCCGTTAAACGGTGACGACAAATATCACGGATTGCCCAATAGGGAAGAGTCTTCAAATGATGAAATTTATCGAAGTATAAGATCCCCTTCTCCCACTTCACTGCAATACATCTCAATTCTTTAACAAACTTCCAAGCCAAAGCACGACCTTTGAATATACCACTATGAAGTTTGTAAAAGCTTCCTTGAATTTCAGCTTTCGGACGATTGTTTTCTTTTTCTTTTAACTTCTTCAAGAATTCTTTCAAACTCTCCGACTGCTCGAACCGTGGTTTGTCATGCCCTTTAAAGATTTCGTCTTCAAACGCTTTGCTCTTCTCTTTCGCTAGTTTCTCGGCATGGTTTAGCAATTCATCTGAGAATCCAGGAAATCCACAATCTTGATTAGTCTTGAAGTATTGTGGATACTCCTCACTCGTAATATCTTCCATTTCAACTTCCTCAAACGCAGGAACGTCACGGTCATCAGAATGATTCCCGGCTTCCTTCTCAAGTATCTTCGGAATGAAATTGTCAGCAAGTAATTCTTCCAAAGTCTTTCCTATTTGCTTTGCTAAACCCTCAAGTATCTCTTTTGAAATTGCAGCAGAAACTTCCCCATCTTCAAGATCAGGGTCATCAAACTCCAACTCGAATAGTTTATTGTTCGATTCAAATATCTCTGGAAATCTGCTAGTCATGTCGATCGTCCAGACTCGATCAGTGAGCATCTGGCGATACTTGTTCTTATTGTCTTCAGACAACGACTGCAGTTTCTCGTTCCAGAAGATATCATCATCCACATTCTCTCCAGGAGCCTTAGAGCTCGACTCACCACCCTTACTTGAGTCACGCTTCTCATATGTAAACTTGTCAACGTTATCATCATCATCATCACTACTATCATCAAAAGAAGAGCCGTTTCCATCACTTGAGCCATCATCTGAACCTCCATTATCCTTATCATCTTTCTTCTTCTTCGTATCATTTCCTGCATCTTCATCAAGTTCTTCATCTTCTTCTTCATCGGATGGTTCGAAATCGACTTGTTCTTCTTCTCTTTCCTTATCTACTTCACCAGCTTGAAGTTGAGGAGCTTGAGAGTACAAGTTCTTGATCAAATCATCCATATGCTTGTTACTCTTCTTCAACTGTTTGTTCTCCTCCTTCAAGACAATGATTCTCCTGGTGTTTCGTTGCTCGTGTTTCACCAACTTCTTATTTTCTCTCTTCAACCTCTTAATCGTTTTCTTCAAAACTTCATTATCATCTGCTGATGTGACTACAACCTCCAGCATCTTCTTATCATTCGACTTTAACTGCTCGATCTTGTTTTGTTGTTTGTTGATTAGATTCATCATCTCAGACAATCTCTGATTCACAGCACTCATAATGTCACTATCCACCGAAACTTTCTTCTTCATTGGTGGTTCAACAACATCAGGCAGTTTGCCTTTTCTGATCTTCTTGAGCACGTTATCCAATGCCTTATTAACCTCATCCATAGGTATATCTTCAGTCTGTTGTGTGCTCGATGTTGTCGCAGTCTTTTGCTTCTTCTGTGCTGGTGCAGTAACCGGTGACTTAGAACTAGTAGCCGGTGGTAGTTTCTTACCAGCTATCAATGATTCAATCTCTTTCTTTCTCTTGATACTCGGCTTCTCCTGTTTCTTCTTCTTCTTAGCAGCTTGCACAGGATAACCAGTAAAAGTCTCATCTACGTTCATAATCAACTCATCTTCATCAACAGGAATAGGACTTTTGTTCCCTTGATCTTCTACATTCTGGCTAGTAGACACACCAGCCTCAGTGACCTTGGGCGTGGTGGTCTCTACAGTCTCAGCATCTGAATTCCAACGTTCATCTTCCTGCGTCTCTTCTGAATCAACAGACGCCTCATCAACTATATGTAAACCCTTCTTCGCCATCGTCTTGTTTCTTCTTGGCGTGCTTTTCTTCTTTTCGGGTTCAGTAACCTCTAACCTTATCTCCTTTTTCTTTGTCTTTCCACTCTTTGCGCCCACATTCACAACTTGTCTTTTGCGTTTCGCATCACGATCAACATGATGTAACGGGTTATCAGGATCAGAATCACTGTTCACATGCCTCACAAGCCCTTCACCCGAATCTGTATAATCAACTCTAGCTAGGTGTCCAAATAAACGTCTTACTGGAGGACGTTCATCAACTGACAATCCCTTATATGCTTTCATCCTAGCGAGTGTATTCAGCGACATATGTTCCTGAACAACAATGTGCTTAGAATCTCTTTTCAGCTCCTTATACTTGTGGTCAAACACCATCTGAAGGAAACGAGGATATAAAAGAAACTTCAGATTCCTCGTGCCGTTCACAGGCTCTAGTAAATGAGACATCAGCATGCCTGAAACATTGAACGGTTTGTTCAACACTAAGGCAACCATCATAGAACTGATGCTCTTTCTCATCAAATCATATCCTCCAGCTGCAGATCCGAATACATGAATCAAAACATGTGCCAGATATTTAAATTGAGGGCACAGTTTTCCCTTATGCAATGAACCGTCAGTGATTGGTCCATTGTATTTCATTCTGAGGAAGCACTTTCGCTGATCCATAAAAGTAAACTCCTTTGGATCTGTCGGCTCATCATTCAAGTTCAACGCTTCTCTCAGATCCTCCTCGCAAACAATGACTCTTTGTCCTTGAATCTTGCTTGTCAAACATGATTCGCACTTCCAGAAATCAAGCTTTGCATTTGACAAAAACTCTTGTATCATATCTCTATAGATGATCGTCGGTGTAGCAATAGCATCTATCACCCTGCATCTCTTCAGGAACTCTATGATTCCGACAAACTCAGTATGCTTCTTAACATCTCCAAGATACGCACAGCAGTTATGCGCATTTTCGAAGTCTAAAAGCTTAGCAGGCTGTGATGATGATCGAGCTTGTTCCGTCGTCTTCTCTTGTTCAGACATTCTTCTAAATCTGCAAAACAAACAAAAACACACGTTAAAAATCGACAAAATTTCAAACTTGAAAAGTTTTGGTAATGAACCTTCTCTTTCGCCCAAACGGGGGTACGAAAGAGTTTTAACAAGGTACGAATGAGAAATATGAATGGTACGAATGTGTGAATTTTGAATAAAAGTCTCATTCGCCCAAACAATCTACATTCGACCGTTTGATTTTCTCCTTCGCCCATTCGTACTGGTCGAAGGAGTCAGTTCTAAATTTGAAATTTCAATTTTGAAATTGAGTGTTTCTGATCATGTCCATTTGATTGAAACAAATCCTAATGATGCCGATTAACTATCTTATACTAGCAGATTCATCAATTATGCATTGTATTTGTGTTTTCAATTAAAAACTAGGGTTTAAACACAACTATTAATCAATTGATCAAACAGTCGGTTTTTAAACCATGGTTTTTGTTAATTCTCCCCCTAAAACACACATACAATAAAACCTAATCATCAATTGTTACAATGATGTTGATTTTAAACAGTTTGAACAGTTAGGTCTCGAAAGATAAAACAGAGAATTAATCCTTCATTCCAAGATGTTAACCTGAGAAAATTGGTGCAAAATGATCAGTATGAAGTGCCGAACACAATGGAATGGTTCAAGATAAACAAGCATCAAGGTGAGGTTAAGATGAAAAATCTGAAAAATTTTGAATGGGGTTCGAATGAGACAGATGGGTTTATATAGGCATACTCCTTCGCCCATTCTATACGTACGAAGGAGAAGCTTTTGTCTCCTTCGACCCTAGTGAAAGGTTCGAATGAGCCAAAAGGGTTCGAATGAGATAAATGATCATGAACACTCTCCTTCGCCCATATAAAACATACGAAGGAATATATAAAATCCCACATTCGACCAACCGAATGGGCGAATGAGAAATGGGATTTTTGAAAATTTTCCAAATCTCAAAAACGAGTCCCGGTCCAATTATTTTCCAACTTTTAAGCATCCAACAATCATGTTTTCACATTTTAAAAGTTACAAAGCTCAAATGGTGTATCAAGGTTTAGAAAATCGACATCAACCACCATCAGTTATCAAAAATAAGATGGAAATGAAAAATCTTTTTGGGTTTTCTAAAGTTTATGCTAAAACACACCTAAAATCTTTTTAAATTTTTGTAATTTTTGACGATAAAATAAACTGCAAAAATGTAAATGAAAAACTGTAAATGTTTTTGGGATTTCCGGTAAAGGGATCATATCAGTTTTTGAGAAATCTGATCACACCGTTGATCTTTTTGAAATTATTATCATTAAAGACAATGTGTGATCTGGCAATTGCTGATATTGTGATCCACATAAACTCACATGCAAACTTTTGTGCAGTGCTTTATACTGATACTGATATTTATAGTATAAACGCAATGGTCTATGGTTCCCACGCACACGACATACTCCCGTATCAAGAAGTAAATGCACAAAGACTCATTGTAAAGCGTGATTATGCTTTCGTCGTCTATAATTGTACAAGATATAATGCATAGAGGTATACAGGTCAGCAAATTAATGCAGCAAAGTAACATATGCACTATACCAGGTTGAGGACTGATATTAATCATGATTTGCATCAGTGATTAATACGATGTAATAGATAATCCTTGATCATCATATAACATGGAAAGTTCCTCAATTTGGTAACTTTAGGATTTGGCATATAGCTCTTTTATAAAGACACCCTGTCTGATCTAGGTCCGTAATGACTTACAGCAGAAGATCAGAGAGGCTATCCCCAGACAACTAATAACATAACGTCCCTAAACCTCCAAGTTTTGTACAAATACCCTATCAAACGAAATTACGGTACTAAGACCATATGCCCATGAGGAGTTCATCCACACAACAATTCGTTTTATATGTATGTATCAGGCACGCAGTAATAGGTCTACGAAGCCTATCAGCACATCGCACAGACTCAAACACACGCCCTATATAGCAGTACATTACTTAGAATGTGTCAGATCCCCACTGATGTACTATCATTTCCCTTTATACTCCAGGAAATCATTTTAGAATTTTCTGATTTTTTATAGATTTTCGAATTTACTGTTCCCAAGGATAAGCTGGAGCATTTCAAATATGTGACTGCCCAGATATCGTTTTCATCACAGAAATCTGACGGCATTAATCTAAGGGAAGAAGATATAGCAGTCAGCAAAGAAATTTTCTAATTTTTATGGATTTTGAAATTTTTCTGAAAAGCAGTAAAAATGTAAACTAAAAAGTGATAGACTGAGGTGGTGATCAGTCTTGTTTTTCTTTAATACCATTAGCTTTTAAAAGATAATCAAATCTGGATTTGTCAAAAGCTTTGGTAAAAAGATCTGCGCGTTGGTAATCAGTGTGGATTTTGACCATATCGATCAACTCTTTAGCATAACAATCACGGATAAAATGATATTTAATCCGGATATGTTTAGCCTTTGAGTGATTTACTAAGTCTTTTGTTAATGCGATTGCAGCCTCATTATCACAGTAAATAGGGGTTTTAAGAAATTGCAAACCGTAATCCACCATCTGTTGTTTGATCCAAAGAACCTGTGAGCAGCAACTCGATGCTAAAACGTATTTTGCTTCACATGTGGATAGTGCAACTGCGGTTTGTTTCTTGCATTGCCAGGTCACGAGCCTGCTCCCCATAAACTGACATCCAGCCGTTGTGGATTTGCTGTCTTTGTCACAGCCGCCCCAATCTGCATCACTAAAAGCGATTAGGTCAAAATTATCATCATGAGGGTACCAAAGTCCTTTCGATGGACAACCCTTCAGATATCTAAGGATACGCTTGACAGCTGCAAGATGACTCTGTTTCGGCTTCGATTGATATCGCGCACAAAGACATGTCGCAAACATTATATCGGGTCTAGAAGCTGTGAGATACATCAGAGATCCGACGATTGCTCTGTATGTAAATGGATCAGTCAGCTCCCCCTTAAGATCAACTCCAATCCCGTGATTAGGTTGTATCGGGGTATCCATCGGCTTCTAATCATCCATCTGGAATCGGCTCAAGACTTCAGAAACATATTTCGTCTGGTGAATAAAGATCCCCGTTGGTCTTTGCTCCACCTGCAAGCCTAGGAAAAACTGCATTTCTCTCATTGCGCTCATTTCGAACTTTTCCTGCATAACTTTTTCAAATTCCCTGCACAGAAGTTCGTTAGTTGACCCGAAAATAATATCATCAACATAAATTTGTACAAGAAGCAAATCATCTCCTGCTCGTTTCGTGAACAGTGTGCAGTCTACCAGTCCGCGTTTGAATCCTTTCGAGAGAAGATACGTGCTCAGCTCCTCATACCATTGTCTCAGAGCCTGGTGCAACCCGTAGAGAGCTTTGTTTAACACATAAACCTTATCCCGGTGAATAGGGTCCTCAAAGCCTGGCGGTTGACCTACGTAAACTTCCTCTTTGACCACACCGTAAAGAAATGCGCTCTTTACATCCATCTGATACACCTTAAATTTCTTCCATGATGCAAACGCTAGGAACATTCGGATAGCTTCCAAGCGTGCAACCGGTGCATAGATTTCATTGTAGTCGATTCCCTCAACCTGATGAAAACCTTGAACGACCAAACGAGCTTTGTTTCGCACTATGACTCCTCTATCATCCTTCTTGCACTTAAACACCCATTTGGTTCCAATTTTCTTTCTTCCAGGAGCAAATCTGTCAGTGTCCATACACCGAGTTTCTGGAATTGTAACAACTCCTCCTGCATTGCTTCCACCCAGGCATCATCCAAAAGAGCATCCTTGTAAGTTCGCGGCTCGACCTGCGAAACATAACAAGCGAAAGACCAATCATTTTGAAAACCAGATTTCTGTATTTTGGCATTTAAAGCAAGGTTGCCAATATTTTCTGGTGCTTGAGCATTTCTTAGCTGCCCTCTTGTCATCACGCTGCTACCAGGATCACCAATAACCTGTTCAAGCGGGTGTATCCGATGTATCCGAGATTCCGGATAATCAGGTACTTGTACTCCCGTTTGAGTTGTCAAATTCTCTGTAGAAACCAGATCATTACCCACATTCGATGTTGAAGCATCAGTATTAGTTGGGTTCACTGGTGGTGTCATTGTAGCATTGTCCAGAATAGCTTCACTTGTTGCATCATCGTCTTCATCTTCTGAATCTGATGAATTAAGCGTTGTGGAAGCTTCTTGGAACACCTCTTCTTCCATCACAGGAGCAGTGGTATCATTAGAAGCTGCTTGAGGATTTACCGTGATCGGACGCACTAGTGGTGAAGTCACGGCGTTTTCGACCTCGTAATATAAGCGAAGTACAGCTTCTTCAACCATGCTATCTAGATTGAATGATTCAAAGAAATCTTTGTAATCAAACATCCAATCTGGACCTCCACCCCGTACATTTTGTGTATATCTTTGTACTTCGACGTTAGCCCACTCCTCGACTTTTCTAGTTCTTTTGTTGAATACCCGTTTTAATGGGGTTGCATATCCAACAAAATAACCTTCTTCAGCCTTTGGTGCGAACTTCTCCGAAGGATTTAGCATTGTACACGGGGCACCAAATGGTTCTAGATACTCCAGATTCGGCTTGCGTCGGTTTAACAGCTCATAAGAAGTTTTGCCAAACTTCTTCACTGTCAAAACACGGTTAAGAGTATAACATGCTGCGTAAATAGCTTCATTCCAGAACATGACTGGAAGATTTGAATCTGCAAGCATAGTTCTCGCCGTCTCTATTAGAGTCCTGTTCTTTCTCTTTGCGACACCGTTCTGCTGGGGTGTATACGGAGCGCTATATTCATGATGAATTCCCTTGTTTGCAAAAAGATCCTCCATCTGAGCGTTTTTGAACTCTGTCCCATTGTCACTCCGGATTCGTTTGATCTTCAGACCATATATATTCTCCAGACGTGTAAACAGAACTTTCAGATTGTCAAAAGTGTCGCTTTTCTGATGCAAGCACATGACCCATGAAAATCTTGAATAATCATCAGTCACCACAAGACAGTACAACTCCCCGGCATGACTTTTACGTCTGACTGGACCGAATAAGTCCATATGCAAACGCTCAAGCGGCAGTTCAACGGAATTGACTTTCTTTGGTCTATGGGCCTGTTTGTGCTGCTTTCCCTTTTTGCAACTAACACACTTGTCATTCAAATGGAAGTGTTTTACATTAACTCCTGTGACAAGTTCATTCTTTACTAACTGATTCATCTTTCTCAAATGGATGTGTCCCATTCTCCTGTGCCACATAATGGATTCTTTTTCTGTAGCCTTAGAGAGGAAACACGTGACTTGGCCATGGGTGGTCATTGCTTTACCACTTTGTATGTGCATGAAAGGATCGTATAACAACAAAGAATGATCAAACAAGTTAGTTTTAGGTGCGGAAACCCTAAAACTATCACAAAATAATAGTCAAACAGATTAAAACACACAGATCATCATTTTCAAAGGTTTTTCATTAATTAACAACTCAATTACACGTTGAAATATGATTACAATCAAGGTATGAACGTTAAAAGAGTTAAACAAAACACTAGAGAGAATATCAGAAAGTGGAGGGAATAATAATGACCAAAAGTTACATTCAAAAATCAAACTTGTCTATTTATAGACTGCACATTCGCCCAAATTGATTGTGCGAATGTGCAGGTTCGCCCAAACTGATTGGTCGAACCAAGTTCTACAATAAACTAATTCACATTCGTCCAAGTCTTCTTCCTTCGCACCTTTCATCTTCCTTCAAACCTACAAAAAGCCTCCTTCACACCTACTGAAATTCTCCTTCGCACCAACGACTATCACCAAAACATATTTGTTATTCAATCCGAAGCATTAGTCGCACTTTTGCATCTACAGACAGGAGATGACAAGAAGGTTAGACGTGTTAGGTTGTAGAATAGTGAATCTAGGGATTCGTGATCAAATATGTGGAATAGGACCCAAATGTATATTACGTGCAAGGTCTAGAACATAACTTGTTAAGCGTGGGACATATGAGTACAAAGGCACATGATATCCATTTCAAAAATAAAGAATGAAAGATCAGGGATCCCCCAGGCACACTAGTTGCAACGACTGCCATGACAAACAATAAGATGTTACCTCTAGGATTGAATAAAGACATGAATCTAGCATTAGCAACAATGACGTCTATCATGTGGCATCATAAATATTGACACACAAACTTTGACATACTAGAACCAATAGGAAAAACTAATGTGGTAAACGGATTGCCACATATACAAAAATCACTACATGTTTTTCAGGGTTGTGTATTAGAAAAACACGCAGGAAGACCATACCATATGGAAATACACAATCTGGAGAACCGATCAACCACTTCAGTTGATACATTTAGATATATGTGGACTTATAAGAACAGCATCAATGGGAGGTTGTAAATATTCCATTACTTTTAGACGATTACACAAGGAAAACATGGTTGTAATTTTTGCAGGAAAAGTAAGAAGCACCACACTATTCCAAGGTATTTACAGTATGTACATTAAATCAAAGTAACCTCAAGATTAGGGGAATAAGGACATGTAGAAGGGGTGAGTATTGTAGCAAGTCCTTTCAAGAATTATTAAATTAAAGTAGAATTCATCATGATTTAACTATTATTTATACCCCCACTCGCCAAATCAAAATAGGGTAGCATAAAGTAAATAGAACACTTATAGAGTTGGCAAGAAGCATGATGAGGGAAAAACGGACTCCAAATGAATTTTGGGCATACTATATTATCAATTGGGCAATTACAAAGAAGACTCCACAAGAAGCACGAAGTGGAGAAAGGCATAGAGTTGGTCACTTAAAGGTATTCGGATGTGTTGCATATGCACACATTCCTAAACAAAAGAGAGGAAAGTTGGATGACAAGGCTGAGAAAACAATCTTTATAGGGTATAGTGATGATAACAAGGCTTACAAACTCAACCTTATCACAAGGAGACTAATAATCATCAGGGTTGTTACATTTGATGAAGATTACACATGGGAGGACAAAGAAGAAGACGGGTGAGTACCATTATTAATACTCGAGGAAGAAACACCACATATATCAAATCAAGAAACAATATAACAACACTCTCCTATAATTGAGATGCCAGAAAACAAACATGATGATAGTTTCACCTTTGATTAACACATGGAAACAAAATAATGGACAGGCAGAGGAAGTTTCTACAATGTTAGTACACTTCTTGTATGTCCCCAGCTAGTGATAGGTCTATATTAGTCGTAGGCTATGTTATTATTTTGATATAGTGTGTTAGGTAGCATTTCATAGTTGATTATATTGAATTTTTTTTGTTAGAATCTTTTAGGCTCATAAGCCAAGTGTACGAGTCCCTACGCCTGGATGGACCAGGTGTATGAAGGCCATACGCATGTAAGGATCAGGCTAGGTATGAGCTCGGGACGGTATCGGTACCAACCGATACCGTTCCCAAAAACTCCCAAAACCCAATACCAATACCGAAAACATACGGTACGGTATCGGTATTTTACCTTAAAATACCGATACCATACCGATCCCGTACTGATACCAAAAATACCGAAACCAAAAACCTCTAAATGTGAGTACCGATACTGAACACCCTCGGTTCGATACGAGATCAGTTCGGGATCGGTATCGGTTCGGTATTCCGTGCAATATGCTCATCCTTAGATCAGGTTATGAGCCCAAGGCTATAAATACATGCCTTGGTTTCCTCATTTTAAACTTTTGCACCTTGAATGATAGTAATAGGTGTATATTAGTCATAAGCTAGGTTATCTCTATATATAATAGAGGAAAATAGGTTGGGGAAAGGAGAGGGATGGTTGGGGAATGTGTTGGAAACTTGTCACCATGAGAATGAATATACTGATGTGTTATCACATTTACTAGGTGCAATCCTGTGTGAAAACATCGGAAGACTAAATCCATCTAAACCTGGAAATCCATTCATTGATGGTTACGCTTCTGCCGTTCGTAACCACTGATGAATGAAATAGCTGATTGGAAACCACTGATGAATCCGTAACCACTAATGAATGAAACAACTAATAATAAATCAACAGACACATAAAAAGCTCTGTTGGGATAACAGATATTAAAAAAAAAACAGATAATCTTAGTCTTCAACCGAGATTTCATGACTCTGTTTATGAATATCTGTTGACTTGCAACAAATTTGTCAAACGAATCTTATAAGATTCAAACTTATTATTACAATTACATAATTTCAATGAAATATATGAGTTAACAAAACTACATACAAAATGGAAAACTTGTAAAATAACAAATCCAAATATTTCTAAATATCTTTATTTGTAAAGTTAATTTTCAGGTATAAGTTGCATTTCAAGTAAATATAAACTTGAAACTTACTTTTGGGCCTTTTATAAAGTGAAAGACAATTACAACACAAAAATAATAAAATAATATTCTTAATTATTTGAAATTATTATTACTTTAATAAACTAAATTCAAAATCGTAATCATTAAGTTTGGAATTCGAGCCTCTGTTCAGATAAAATAATAACTTTTTTTACCCATTCTGTAGTATTGAAAGATATCCTCATTTTGAGGTATATACTCTGATTTACAACATCTGTTAAGTTTTCAACAGATGTTCTCACACAAACTCTCAGGGTTTAAAGTATTCTCATTTTATTCTATATCATGTTTTACCATATCTTTGACTTGTTATCAAATTTGTCACAAATAGTCCTTCAAGTTCAGGACTTTATTACAAATAGACTAAAAACATATTATAAAACAAAGATATAAAAGGTTTAAATCAACATGAACATTCAAAAGGATTAAATATAGCTTTTCGAAACATAAAAAATAATAATAAAAACGGATTTTATTGTTAGATGTTTGAAAGAATATCTCACTACACTGACCATAGTAAACTCCTTGTTGTACCGAAATAGAGGTTTGATTTAAAACTAGGTACAACATCACATTTTAGCAAGCTTCTTTCTTACTCTCTTTCTTGTGCTAGTAGTGTTGTCCAATCCCTAAAATGAAAAGTGCTTGATAAACCTTAAATAAAAAGGAGGTAAATTAAAATCTCATGATGTTATTCACAAACCTCCAAATATTTCTTTGAACATAACATTTAATGTGTAGTTTGTAAGCTACTGTCTTTCTCCAATGTTAGCATCTTTAGTCCATCTCGACTATTGACTCTTGATACATAACATACAGCCCATCTCTAGATAGAGATTGTCTTTGACTCTTGTTTATTATCATTGCGAGACACACATCAAGGGGGGATTTTCTTCAGTTAAATTTAAAAGGAATTTTCTTAGCAGGAGGGGACATACTAATTTTTGGGATAAAGGTTCGCATCCCAATGTCACTCCTTGAAATTATTTTAGCTTCTGTTACATGTTTTCCCATTTTAACAGCTTGTAATCTTGTCTCGTTACATAATCTGCCTTTCTGATCTATGTTTCTAAGTAACATTACTGGAACACCAACTTTCAAAACCAATCGATGGTTTGGTAGCCCGAATAACTTAAGACCATTAAGAACATCAGGTGAATATTATCTTTCATCAAAACATTTCGTTAAAATTTTTTAACTGACAAACACTATCTGAACTTAGATATTCCATTTCCTCGCCGGGAAACAATGAAAGCAATCAATCATTAATTTCTTTAACAACTTCATTCTTTTGTGCCAATATTGCTCGCTCGTGGAAATAATTCGACATGCTGATATTATCCAAAATAGATGGATACACAAAGGATGTCAAACAGAAACAGGATCCAAAGATTGAGTGATAAGTAAGTCATCAGGTATCTGGAAAACATCCTCAACATCATTTATTGTACCAACCTTTCATTCACCTAGATCCAAAAGCGAACTTGCAATTATTTTTGTTTCCTCAATATCGGAATGACAACTTCCAGAAAGTAACCACATATTTGTTGTTATTTTTAAAACAACGCATTTAAGCCAAATGTAAGGGGAACTTAAAGAGGCACTGACAATATTGTGCCTGGTTCCACTCGACAAAGACACCTAAAAAACAATGACCTTTCCACCAAATAGTATTCCCGAACCGTGAACATTAGCAACACCAAATACATCTTTTAAAGTTTGATCTAATGCTTCAAAAACATGTTTATGTACCATAGGTTGTTGGATCATATATGCTCTTTAACAATTTACTTGCTTGTGAACACTTATATGTTTTGCAAGTTTAATCAGTTTTGCACAGCGGAATAAGTTATAAAGTTTCACTATCAACAGGAGTTATTACTCTCCCTAGATGTTTGCAAACTAAAGACAAGTTAATGAGAATCTAAGTATTGAATGTAGATGACAATAAATAAGCAAATAGATTCTCAGTTAATGAAATGGAATAACAAGTATAAGTTTTGAAGGATTTCAGTTTTTTATTAAAATCAATGTCTAAAATAGTGAGATGAACCCATCTATTTATAGACCAGCAGATACATACAACTTGTTCAAAACTTTACACAAAAGCAATACTATAACAAGCTGTAGTCTTGGAACTTGTACAAAATGATAAAGTAATAATAAACTATTGAACTACTAAAACTTAAGGGTGGTGGAAAGATTCTATTACAAGTGATGATGAATGACAAACTACTGATGAGTAGTTTGTATTTAGTAGTTCTTCAGTAGACTTGTCTGGTTTGACTTCGGAACTTCTGATCTTTCTTCTTCAGTACTTGTTGAATCCTTCTTCAGTACTTGTGTCTTCTTTCTTCGGTAGTTCTATACTTAATAATTTGGCAGAAGTATGAATTAGACTAAGGTTGGCAAAAAGTGGTTTCTTCAATCCATTCTGTCCTTACATAGGTTCTTCATACCAGATAATCAAATCGATTTTAAGAAATTGGGCAACATTACTATTTGGTTTTATGTAGCATAAAGAATCTTTGTATAAGTTTATAGGAATTAGAAACTTAGAATGCGTTGTCCTACCACCTGTCAATAGCAAAGATGCAATACCACTCAAAGCAACATTCAAAACAATCTTACTTTTAGATCTTATGGATGGAGATAGTGTCTTCTATAGGAAAGATTTACGAGTACCCCCGTAAACATAGACAAAAAAGACAACTCCTTTTTTATCATCATCAACTTTCATGAAATAGTTATAAACCTTTTTTTGTTCATTTGTTAATGAATAAAATTAGTTAAGAATGTCTTCCTGTAACTGTTTGTCATATACCAACCCCTCTTCATAATACGAACTCATCAATTATGCATCAAAAAAACGCAATACGACCATAATTGTTATAAAATAAACAAAACAAAAGTAGCATAGCAAAATGATCAAATTTACTTAAGCGAATCATGCGGTTCTCCTAATGTTTTTGGAAGGAAAACTCTGGATTTAGTTTCTAAGCAAGTAAACAAGAATTCAAATTTCAAACCCAATGTCAGTTTTGTGAAACAATAATGCAAAATTATTCATAAAAAAAACTAAAAAAATCAAAACTAATAAAAAAGAATGCAAATTGCAAACCTTATGATATTGAATTTTGATGTAGTTGAACACACACCCCTAGGCTCTAGAGCTTATCAGAATGCAAAAAAAAGGATACCTAATTCGTTGATGTTGTTGCAAATTCCAAGCCTTATCACGATAACACAATCCCCTGCTGTCTAATCGGATGTCGACGTCCGGTCAAAAATAATATTTATAATGTCCTAATTACCTCAACTGTGTAGTAGTGGAAATAAGGGTGTCGAACCACGAAGAGTTTATGGTTGGTGTCGATGCTTAAAGTTGATTAAAAATTGTTTATGAAGATGTTTATTTGATTATGAAGATTGCAATTTTGATTATTTAAGAATTCTAGGAAATGTTGGATTGGTAAAAGTTCGAATGTAATTAATTGCATAAAATGTAATTGATAAAAGTAAGTTGTAAACAATTGATTAAAACAAGGCCACACCTAATTTCATAAGCAAGTATCGGGTTCTATCACGCTTTGGGGAAAACTAGTGATTATGTAATGACTTCAAACGGAGTCGTTATTGCAAGACGTAGGTGTCAATAATCGTCAAATATTTAATCATGGACAATTATACACTTTGTTGCTCAATAATATTCGAATCCTAGATCAATATCGAGTGTGTAAACGAATTCATTTCATGATGTTAATAGTGCGAGTATAAATCAACTACCACAAATCCAAAACAAGATTACCACATCAAATATAATCGTTCAATCATTCAATTACAATTAAAAACTAAGAGAAACACAAATTGTTCAAGAACCCTAACTTACAAATTACATTGGGGTGAGCCTAGAAGTTTAGCCAAGCATGGTGGATGAAAACATTTTCAATTCTTCAAAATGTGTGTTCATCTTTCTTTTTTTTTTCTTGATAGAATGGATTAGAGATGATTAGAAGATGAACTTAAAAAGTTATGACCATGACTAAGGATCATCACTCATGATTCAACAAGTAAATTCGGGAGGTAAAAAAAAATTTAGTTGGCTTCGCAAAACTCAAATAATACACCTATAGACAAACATTTTCAAAACTGTATATTTTTCTCCCCCTCCCCACACTTATAAATAAACATTGTCCTCAATGTTTCAAAATTGGAGATTGATACTTATTAAAAGATTTATTCTGAAAAAGCTTAGTGTAGGGTGTGAACAATCAATCCCAAACAACTCAAATCCTATCATTCAAAGACAAACATACACACAACTTTTTGTTTAAAGGAACGGAGTGCACCTGATTAGTAGTCAATAATGCCCGTTCTTCAGCCTTTTCTGTCCAAGCTAAAAGCTCCTTTCCTCCTCCATTCTTGTCACCTACATAAATTCTTACCCTTCTCTTTGACATCAATCAGGAAGCATTTGAAGTATTTATTCAACAAAACAAACATACTAGAATAAAACATAAACACACACAACTAACGCACACATACAAAACACTCAACATAAATAAAAATGATCATGCCCACACGGATAATATAAGAAGGGAAAGAATACATGGACCTGATCAACGGGTTGCCTCCCGGAAGCGCTAAGTTTACGGGTCTTCAGCCGGACCAAATACACTACCCTCATGGTGGTCGAGTTGGATGTCTTCCTCCCTCCGCCTCTAAAGATGCACCCCTCCGACGTTCTGGTAGGTCCTTTAAGGTGTTCCTAACCGAGTAAACCATCTTTTCCGTTCTTGTTTCATTGTCCAAATCAGGAAGTTTCTTCCATTTCGTCTTACTTCCTTTTACCGTGCTATTGTTAACTGCTCCAAACCTGTTAACCACACAAAAATCCACTTTTGGGTGATCCTCTATTACAAGAGGGCCACCACTATCACAAATGTCATTTTTCGGACATTTCTCATCAACAACCGAGTTAGACAAATTTGGATAGATTTAAACATAACTCACGGTCACCAAACTTCATGTGTACCGTTCCATTAGCACAATTTATAATAGCATGCGCAGTTGCTAGGAACGGCCTACCCAGTATAACGGTGGGTTGTGTGTTTTCAGCACTACTTACATAGTTTACCACCAAAAAGTCAACTGGGTAGTAGAAATCATCTACCTTTACCAACACATCATTCACCATCCCCCTTGGATGCGTGGGGTCTGATCAGCTAACACCACCGTGGTGTTAATTTCATGTAGTGGACCAAAGTCATATTGGTCAAACAGACTCCCAGGTAATATACTTACACATGCTCCAAGATCTAGGAGCGCCCTTTCTATTTTAAACTCTCCAACTTGAATTGGAATCAATGGGGCTCCTGGATCTTGAATTTTAGGGGGGAGAGCATCCGACAAAACAGCATGAACATGGGCCGCTGAGTGTTCAGGCAACTTGTTGTGCTTGTTTTGGTTGCTCAACTCTTTCACACATTCAACATGAGCAAGAACTTTTTCAATAGCATCAATAAGTGGTAAATTTATTTTGACCTGTTTAAAATTTTCCCACCTCTCGTCCTTTGGTGGGCTCCACTTATAAATATTTGACACAATATTTGGGTCTACTAAAGCTGCAGGGTATGGGATGGTATTAGTCTCCATCCCCACACTTGTCTTAGTAGCCATCTCATTTAAGCAATTTTCGCAAAAAGATTTTTTATAATTTTTAACTTCAAAATTATTTTGTGAAATAATTTCCTCTTCCTGCTCATCATCACTACCAACCTCCTCCACCACACCATAAACAAATTGTTGTGGTGGAGTTGTTTCATTACCCACAACCTTATCATTCAAAATAAAACTCACCGCGTTTATATGCACGCTTTGATTGTTCCTTGAGCTCGATGCTTGATGTTGCGGGTTTACGGTAGTATCACTTGGAAGCTTCCCATGGCTTCCTTTCAATTGAGCCACATCTTCAGCAAGTTGACCCACTTGTCTCACTAGTGCTTCATGAGACTTATCTCTCACCTCACTTGCCTTGTTGTTCTCTTTCATCATGTTCATTAAGGCATCCATCTTTGAACTCAAAGACTCATCACCACCTTGACTTCCCGAAGAATTTCCTTGATTGCTTGAAGGGCCGCCTTGGTTGTAACCCCGTTGGTAATTATTGTCACGATTGTTGTACCCTTGGTTACCACCTTGATTGTAGTTGTTTCTTTGGTAACCACCTTCATTACCCCCTTGGCAACCTTGATATTGCCCACCACCGCCTTGATTACCCGATTGAAAATTCGGGTTCATTTGATTAGAATCATTACCATACATAAAATTAGGATGGTTTCTCAAGCCCACATGATAAGTGTTGGAGTCCATGTCATACTTCCTTTCCCCATACACTTGATTCACCTCCTCGGTAGTTTGACTGTTGGATCAGTATTGCTCTTTGAATGAACTTGCTAGTGAACACTTAGGTGTTTAGCAAGTTCTTGATCAGTGATAGCACAGCGGAATGTTATGAGTTTAAAGCTACACTTATCAACAGGAGTTATTACTCCCCCTGGATGTTTGAGAAACTAATAAATGATAAGTATTTATTGAGAATCTAAGTATTGAATGAGAATGAAACACTTAGACAGATTCTCAATAAATATGAAATGGAAATAACAATAATATGCTTTGAAGGATTTTTGTATTAAAATCAATGTCTAAAACAGAGGGATGAACCCTTCTATTTATAGACTTTACAAATACATGAACCTTGCCAAAAAGCAAGTTCAGAAACAAGTTGCAACAAGTTGCAATCTTGGAACTTGTACATAAAGTAAAAGTAATACTAAACTAATAAACTACTGATACAAAAGGCGGTGGAAAAGATCTTCTCATAAGTACTGATGAATGACAAACTACTGATGAGTAGTTTATCTTCAGTAGTTCTTCAGTAGAAATGTCTGGTTTGGACTTCAGAACTTCTGATGACTTTTCTTCTTCAGTACTTGTGTAATCTCTTCTTCAGCAGTTTGATCTTCCTTCTTCAGCAGTTCTATACTTAGAATATTTTGACAGAAGTGAATTAGACTAAGGTTTGCAAAATTGGTTTCACCAATCCTTTTTGTCCTAACAATCTCCCCCTAGATTGATGAAGCCAAAACTTCCTAATTCCTTATTGTTTTCTTTTGTCATTCACAATCTTCCATATTCCGTTGAACATGGAATTCTTCAGCTGGTTCAGCTGTTCATCAGTGAGAGATCCTTTTTGTGGTTCTAGATGCTGGATTGTAAGCAGGTCTTGAGTTGATAGCTTCTTCAGATCATTCATCGACTTATAGGCTCTGCTAGTCTGATCTCTTCTTGTCACTTGTACTGAGTTGTTATCAGTAAAGGACCATCTGATGATAGGTACTTTAGACTTGTCAAAGTCTAAAGTGTAGGGAACCATAGTGGTACCCTGGTATGCTCCTGAGTGTTGGATGTTTTCAACTTCAGTGACTCTCAGGTGGGATTCACCTCCTTGTTCTTGTTGCATCACATTAAGTATTTGAAAAGTTGGCAAATGATGCTTAGTAACTACCTTAGTATGCAGTTTGTCTTTGATGGTTTTCTAGATTTGATAGGCAAAGGTGGAAGGATCCCTGAATTGTGTGATCAGAGGTTTTTCTTCAATGTCAAAGTCAGAATGAACTACTGTACTTCCTTCTAGTAGTACCATTCTGAAATCAGTCTTCACATTCTCCTCTGATTTCTTCTTTTGAGTAGCTGGTCTTCTTTGAACACCAGAAGTTCTAACTACTGAAGTTGATACTTCAGCAGTTTCAAACTTCTCTGGATTTGCAGCCCTTGCAGCCTTGTATTTTCTGTAAGTGTCCATTAATCTTTCTTCTTTCCATTTGGACACAGAGGCTTTTGAACCATAACCATTAGCTACTAGTTCTTCTATCATTTGGGCTCTCTTGGCTTTTGCATCTTTACTTGTTGCAAGTTTGTCTGCAATAAGTTGAGCTCTTCTTGTCAGCTCTTCCATGGAGAGTCTCTTTAATGTATGGGCTTTCCTCCGTTTTTGGCTTTACTTGATCCATTGACGCAATCCAAGAGGAAGTCAAACCGTGATTGCTGTTCTTGGTAATATAAGACATCAGTTGTTGTCTTTTGTCTTCCTCAGCAATTCTTTCTAGGCTAGCCTGCCTTTGAAGTTCAGCTTCATAAGCCTGTAGCTTTTCATCCAGGCTTAAGTCCAAGTCATCCCTTTCTTCCAGAATTTTCCAAATCTGATCTTCCTTGGCTTTCTTCTGAACTGCCACTAAACTCTTCTCAAGAAGTTCTGCTGATTAAGAGATTGGAGAAGGGTTTAGTACAGTCATAGTGGTAACTGTTGTAATAGGCCTAGGAGGAACAGGAGTTGGTTGAGTAGGTTCAGTTGATCTGGAAGGCTCTTGTTCAGCAGTTTGAGTGTTGGAAGTGTTAACATCTGATGGGTTAACAACTACTGAAGGTTTGTCAACTACTAAAGGATTGTCTTCAGTACTTTCTGAGTCTTCATCAGAACTTTCACTATCAGAGGTTTCTTCATTGTGCCCTTGGGATTCATCAGACTTTTCAGCATCTTCTATTTCTTGAATAGAGACACCAAATTGTTGGGCCAGTTTTTCTTTTCTGGCTTGGTTTCTTTGTTCTCTTTCTTGGATAGCCACTCTTGCCTTTTTCCTGGCTTCAAGTGACTCCATAGGTTCCTTAGTTTTCTCCCTCTTTTTGGCTTCATCAGGTTTTGATGTTGAAGGTTGGGAGAACTAACCTGTAAGAGTAGCAATCTGTTTGCTGTTGAATTCAATCTTGTTGGACAGATCGTTCATCTTTGTCTGTATCACTCCAAATTGGTTCTTGATTGACAGCTCCAAGTTAGCTGTGTAGGTTTGGAAGTGATTTTTGATGAGGGTGTTCATCATATGATATAAGGGACCATCTGGGCTGCATAGCTGGTTCATGTCTATGCTGGATTGCCCAGGGAATTTGGTAGGCATTTGTAGTGAGGGGTGTGTTTTTGGTTGATCTTCTTCTTGTACAGAAGATGCCACTATAGGGGAATCAGGGATTAAGTGGACTTTAACCTGATCTGGTGTGACTAGCTTCTTGAGCATAGATACACCAGGTGCAGGACCTTCACTTGTAGCCGTCAATTCAGTAGTTTTGTGTTTTGAAACATCATCCAAGTCAATGGAATCATTTGAATCCCTGATTACATCCTCAATGAGGACTGTATCAGTTACATCATGAGCTGAGCCCAACTCGGTTGTCTCATGTACCTCTTTTTCTTGGTTCAGAGGATTTCCTACCTCAGGCATTAAGCCTTCATCAGTAGTTGCCACAGTTGAGGTCTTAGCTATGTTGCTTCTTTCCTCAGATCCACCACTGGGTGGTAAATGAGTAGTAGCAGCCTCAAAAGTACCAAGAGTTTCTAAGTTTGGGCTTAAAGACCCTGGTTCATCCTCATCTCTTTGGTTAGGGCTTTGAGTGTCCACATCCATGTCAAATTCTGAGGCTATGTCCCCTGTTTGATGTGGTTGTTGGGGACTGACATGTTTAGATGGGACTTTCTCTTTTAGCCCAGAGAGAAGTTTGGCTATTTCAAAATCAGGTTCAGAAAGTTGGGGTGCTGGTTCAGTAGTTTGGGCAGTGGGTTCAGCAGTTTCAAAAGAAGCATCAATAGGAATGGTTTTCTTAAGTCTTTTTCTTTTGAAAAGAATTGTGATTGGTGCTCTTGGTGGGGTTTGAGATTGATGAGACTGAGAGGATGTTTCAGTCACATATTTAGGAAGTGCAGATTGCATAATAGTTTGTTCAGGCATCTCAACCTCCTGAACAGCTTTTCTTTTTGGTTTGGTGGGTTTTTGTTTTTGTTCCTTGGGTTTCTTGGCCTTTGGGGGTGTAGGTTTGGAAGATGAGGGTTCCATGGGGACTGGTTCTGGTTCCCCTTGGTCATCTTCTGGCCAGGAAACCTGTTTGTTGTGCCTAGAGTATGCTTGTGAGGTTAAGGGTTTCAAAATTGCAGTTTTACCCACAAGCACCTCATCACCCAGTTCTTTGATTATGCATTGCATAATGAACCTTGGGTATAACAAAAACTTCTTTTTAGTGTTATTATGATGTAACACCAACTCATTAAAGAAAAGTTTTGATGCCCTGTATTTTGTTTCATTCACTATGGAATGAAAAATTGGTTGAAAGGTTGAGGGCATCTGGTCATAAGACCCTGTTTTAGGACTCAAACACATAATTATATAATGAAACAAAAGTTTGTATTTTGGTTCAAAATACTTTTTAAAGATTGTAGCTTGTGAGAGAGTACCTTGATAACCACATTCTGTCATGGTTAGGTGGATTTCAGAGTTTGCAACCTGTTCCGGGGCATTCACATCATTCAACCCCAGTCTAATTGCAAGTGTGGCCGGTGTGATGGCCATTCTTCTCCCTTTGATTGTTGAGTTGAGGGAGATAACCTCATTATCCACCATCACCGTCTCAGCGTTAGCCCAGAACTCATTGAGAGTTTCAGGATGTATTGGTGGGTCTATTGTGAGAGCGGTGATATATTGGGATTTGACGACGAGATCAATGATCTCATCGTATTGGGACCAGCCTTCTTGTTTTTCTAAGTAGGCTCTAAGATTGTGTCCCTGTTTTAGAACTAGAGCCATGTGGTTTGTGTGTGTTTTGGAATCGAACAGTGTTTTTGCAGGTTCAGGGTTTGAGAGCTTTTTGAGAGAGAAGGAGGGAATTTTTGCTTTTTGAATGGATAAGTGTTGGAAAAGGTATTTATCAGAAGTTTTAAACCGCCTAGGTCAAACTTCTTTATCAGAAGTTTTAAACCGCCTAGGTCAAACTTCTGATGTGGGAAAAGTCTGATTTGCCCTTTTTGACTAAACTGCTGATGAAGAATTATTTTCATCAGTAGTTCCCACTTTCTCTTCAGTAGTTTTGAACAACTGATGAGAATACTTCATAAATACTTTTATTCATAACTTCTGAAGGTTGTTTTATCAGAAGTTAATCACTTTTCAGAAAATATTCCCATACTGATGTTTTGTTCATCAGTAGTTTCTCTCTTGTTTGTTTTTCAGAAGTTTTCAATTTTGAAAACAGATGTAAGTGAAAAATGAAAAAGATGTGCAGAAAAGTAAAGAGAAACACTTACAAATTTAGCATCCCAAGCATGGATACTAACTTCTGAAATGTTGATGTGTCAAGGGGTTTAGTGAATATGTCAGCTATTTGATTAGCTGTTGCTACATGTTTCACTTCAATCTTGCCTTTTTCATAGCAATCTCTTATGAAATGATACCTGATTTCAATATGTTTGGTTTTTGAAAACTGAACAGGATTTTGAATGATGCTAATGGCAGATTTGCTGTCTACAAGCAATGGTGTCTTGGTTTCTTTGATTCCATAATCAAGAAGTTGATACTGGGGCCATTGTATCTGTGATGTACAACTTGCAGCTGCAATGTATTCAGCTTCAGCAATTGAAGTTGCAACAGATGTTTGTTTCTTTGATTGCCAGGACACTAGACAGTTTCCTAAGAATTGACAACCACCAGATGTTGATTTTCTTGACATTTTACACCCTGCATAGTCACTATCTGAAAAAGCTGATAACTTGGTATTGCTTGAAGCAGGATACCAAATTCCAAGTGTTGGAGTTCCTTTCAGATATCTGAAGATTCTTTTGACTGCAATGACGTGTGATTCCCTAGGAGCTGATTGATATCTAGCACAGACACATCCCATATCACCGGGGCACTCACTAGCCTTGTGCCCCAAATCTCCACAATCATCACAAACCGAGTATTGTACCGCCGACACCTCCCGTTTCTTCATCTTTGCCAACTCTTTTTCTAACAGAGCAATCCGGTCTTTGGAGCTTGAATTTAAATCGGGAAGAGACTTAGAGAACGGGTACTTAGTTCTTTGATCGGCTGACTCTTCCGCTTTTGAATTCCTTTCCATTAGTTCCAAAAAATCCCAATCTTGTTGTTCCGGATTGGATAGTAAAGTCCCATTGCTTGTGGACTTCAAATACTTCCACTCCTCCTTGCTCAACCCATTTACAAAGCAATTGACTTGTTCCCACAAGTCAATCTTGTGATGTGGGCATTTTCGAAGCATTTTTTTAAAACGGGTGAAGGACTCGTGGAGAAGCTCACCCGGTAGTTGCTGAAAAGAACGGATTTCCAACCGAGCATTATCCGTTCTGGAACTAGGGAAATATTCATCCAAGAATGCTTGTTGCATCTCTTCCCAAGTGTAAATGCTAGGTGAAGGCAAAGTGAGGAACCAATGTTTTGCCTTGTCCTTGAGAGAAAACCGAAACAACCTCAACCTCACTTCATCTTGAGAGAAATTGTGACCTCCCATGGTTCTACAAAGGGCCGTGAATTCGGAAAGATGACCATAAGGGTCTTTGGTAGCCATCCCATGGAAGTGAGGAAGAATGTTGATGTAGTTCGGCTTGCAATCGAAAGTTCATCTTCCCCGAGGTGGTGGAACAATAGGTGATTCATTTTCAGTGATTGTAGGTCTAAACCGACCATTAACCCCTTGCATTGAAGCTTGAGACCTTCTTCTTGGAGCATCAACCTCTTGGTCTCTTGGTGGAGGTTGCCTTTGGTTTCTTTGGTCCATCCGACCCACATAGTTAGGAACCCGGTTGCAGTTGTTGTTGTTGTTGTTTTGGTTCCTTGGAGGTTGTTGTCTTCTTGAAGCTTGATAGTTGTTCCCATCATAACTAATATACCCGTAACTTCAATTACCATTCTCTACACCAAAATCACTTTGGTACCCGTTTTCATCTCCATACACGCTTCCTCTAACCCAATCATCTTCATGCCCAAATCCATTATCCGAGTTTTCCTTATCACCTGTGTGATAAGTGTGAACACTTACGTGATCCGGCGACGCGTATCTGGGAACACTAAACGGGTCATCATCATTGATATTTGCCCTTAATTCATCAATGTTGGGGTCAAAAGGCTCCTAGTAACCCTCTTGGTTCCGGTTGTTTGGTTCAAATGCGGGATTGGGGCGGTTTAGAATAGGCGGTTGTTGGTTAGGGACACGGTTATTTGGATTCCGGTTATTTTGAGGTTGGTTGTAGAAGTGGTTTTGGTTGTGATTTTGGGTGTTTAGTAGGTGTGTTGGTGTAGGTAGTCTTCGGTTATTGCTACCCGAAGGGTTTTGATGGTGGTCCATGTTTCCAATGGATTGGGTTGAAGTGGATGTTGTAGTGGGTGAATTAGAGGCAAGTGGCACCTCTAATTGGTGTTGTCGGCTTCTTCTTGCTACCCTTTCAATTTCCGGTTCGAACACTAAAGGAGATGTCTTCCCCGAATATCTTGTACGTATGCACTACATGTTAACTGCACAAATAACACACCCCGCGTAACAAGGAAAAAGTAGAGAAATAACAAAACAAACAATTAAACCGATAATCACAAAATCAACTAAAATTATAAACACCAAGCGCAGAAACTCACCGGCAACGGCGCCAAAATTTGATCGGATGTCGACGTCCAGTCAAAAATAATATTTATAATGTCCTAATTACCTCAACTGTGTAGTAGTGGCAATAAGGGTGTCGAACCACAAAGAGTTTATGGTTGGTGTCGATGCTTAAAGTTGATTAAAAATTGTTTATGAAGATGTTTATTTATTATGAAGATTGCAATTTTGATTATTTAAGAATTCTAGGAAAAGTTGGATTGGTAAAAGTTCGAATGTAATTAAGTGCATAAAATGTAATTGATAAAAGTAAGTTGTAAACAATTGATTAAAACAAGGCCACGCCCAATTTCATAAGCATGTATCGGGTTCTATCACGCTTTGGGGAAAACTAGTGATTATGTAATGACTTCAAACGGAGTCGTTATTGGAAGACGTTGGTGTCAGTAATCGTCAAACATTTAATCATGGACAATTATACACTTTGTTGCTCAAGAATATTCGAATCCTAGATCAATATCGAGTGTGTAAACGAATTGATTTCTTGATGTTAATAGTGCGAGTATAAATCAACTACCACAAATCCAAAACAAGATTACCACATCAAATATAATTGTTCAATCATTCAATTACAATTAAAAACTAAGAGAAACACAAATTGTTCAATAACCCTAACTTACAAATTACATTGGGGTGAGCCTAGAAGTTTAGCCAAGCATGGTGGATGAAAACATGTTGAATTCTTCAAAATGTGTGTTCATCTTTCTTTTTTTTTCTTGATAGAATGGATTAGAGATGATTAGAATCAAGGATGGATTGGTGGTGTAAGAGATGAAGTATGAGGGGTGATGAGAGATTACTCACAAGACTTGATTATATAGTCTCCATTGTCAAACTCCTCTTAATGACCATTTAGTTTAGTCAAAGTCTTGGTCAAAGTCTTTGGTCAAAGTCTTTGGTCAAAGTCTCGGTCAAAGTCTCTGGTCAAAGTCTCTGGTCAAAGTCCCATTAATTCTCCTAAAAACATTGATTTCTTTGACTTTGACTAACAGCGTCCGTCAGCGACGGGCCTTCACCAGTTTCTCCATTTTTCTTCTTCGTTTTTCTTTCCTGAATCATCCTAGCTCCAATCCAAAGCTTCGTTTAGCTCCGAAATATACCTTAAACTTTGTTAAACCTGCAAAACGCAAACTTTATCAAAGTAGTGTGTCCAAAACAATAAAATTGCATAAAAATACAATCTTAAACACGAAACGACTAAGATTTTCCCCCGCGTATCACTCTCAACCGTGACTGTCCCCTAGAATCCTCTTCTTCGCGCACATGCCTCAGCCAAGTCGATTGGCTTCTATTTCTTTAGTGCGGCTTCTACAGTTCTGCTTTTGCAATTCTGCTAAACTATTAGTATAGGTTTTTGTTAATTGGGATAAATTTTAGGCTTCTAAATTGAGACTTGGGCCCTTTACAGATTACATTTGGTTAAATCTGTGAGGTTTTTTGGGCTTTTAAAGTGGATTTGTAATAGGTTTCTTACGCAACATCTATATGTAGTACAAAACGATCGGGCCCCTTGGAAATTAAGGCCTCGGGCCGTCGCCCAGGCTGCTCAGGCCCAAAACCACCTCTGTAGTAATTACACATGAATAAACATGTTATAGAAAACAAAAACTAACATTCATTGGGATTTCTTCAGGGCAATATGAAGAACTTATAATCAACTCAAAAACCCCAAATCAAGATTCTCAACGTAGGTTTCAGTTAATACCCAAATGAACTTTATTTTACCCCCTAATAAATCCATATTTATAAAAATGCACTGAATCGAACCAACAAAAAATAACACAACAACAAAATATGAGATTATACTCTAGCGGAATGAAGGGCAGAATTCGTGTGGCTTTTTCCAGTTTGAGACATATCACCGATTTAGAACATGTTATATGACGAACAACAAAATCTGAGGCAAAATTGGAGGGGGAACCTTCGCCGTCGTTGGTTGGCAAACCCGTTACAACTGTCGTCATTGAAAACTGTGTTTCATCTCCGATGAAGTTTCTCTCCGTCGCAATCATTGCCTACCTACAGAAGTGAAGCGGTTTGATACGTAAGCAGTCGTTGGTTGTACACAATTTGACAAAGGTGGCATAAGACGTTACACGATGGTCAAAGACGGGTTGAAACCATAATAAATCGTGAAAACAGAAGGGACGACATGAGGGACCAAAACTTTAAATTGCATAAGCTAAGAATCAAAACAAGAAAAGTCACTAACATTGCTCAATAATCTCAATAAGATTATATAAATAAAATAGATATGTGAAGGGATAGGGTACCTAATTCCAGCGCGGATAGATAGCCCTATCCCATAAAATAGATATCATCAAGAACCCGCAGAGCATTAATCCGTGGAGCTAACCCTTGGAACAGCAAGCTTCATCGACAGCATGCGCGATCTCTTTCGCGCAGGATGTCAACCACATTTGCAAGGCCCACAAGTCAATACTTCGTGGAGCTAATCCCGCACGGGATGACGTCAATCATGCAACGTAACCACTACAGAAGAATCTCTACGTGTACTCATACTCGCTGAATATTCGTCATGCCTCAGCTTTTAATATGAGGTACGGACAATCAAGAATGAGGAAGATTTGGTCAGATCTGGACAGGTCTCGCGTCAACCAGATGACAACACGTGCCAGGGGTGGTCCAATAACCGCTGACAGGAATAGTGACATGACTGTTCCCATGCTTCCACCATGCTGCTGTGAACAGTACCGGTCAGAGTATTGTACAAGCATGCCTACCTGCTGCCAGGCGCCAGCAGGTGGGTCAACCATGCCGTGTCAGAACAAAGCGTCGCTTGCGCCCAATCAGAAGTCGCCACGTGGATTCTATGCAGACCAGGTCATACTCTCTCACGTCAGCAGGGATGGCCATCTGGTTCCCACCATTTTCCCGGACCGAAGACATCTGGGCCCAAATGAGGGCCCAGATCAGTTATACCATTTTATGGGCCGTTTCACCCTGCCCATATTACCTCCCATAAATAGAAGACTCCTCCTTTGCAAGGATCCGATTCAGAAATGAGTCACTTAGCACAAGGGTTAGCATAGAGAGAGAGAATACTTGTAAACTCTTTGTAATCTTCAAAGTAATAATATTCTCTTTATAGTGGACGTAGGTCGCTCTCGACCGAACCACTTACATTCTTGTGTTCCTACTTTTTACCACACACACACACTCACATTCTCATATTCTCGAGCCACGGTTCTGTCACCAGTGTGAGCAAAGGGTTGTACCTGAGCAAACACGAGTGTTAAACCCCACAGTGTTTACTGTTAAACTCTGTGATACACGTTGTTTCTTCACTATGTAAAATAAAAAAATCTATACATATAATAAACCAAATCCATTTTACTGATATGGCACTCAAAGAGGCATTCTCTTCCTTGAGTGTGTCATGTGTCATCCCATGTGGCATTGAGATATTTTAGGAAAAAAATAATTTAAAAACAAAATTGGATTTTTCACCCTCATGTTTCCTCCCATAATTTTTAAACGTTAATATCTTTAATATACGAGATTTTTTAAAAAAAAAATTACACCAAATTAACGAGCGTTTTATTATCTTTCCAACGAGTACCATAGTGCTATATAAAAAACGAAAAAAAAATTGTGGGGTTTTGTTCATACAGGAAAAAAAAACACAAAGTGTTCAGGTAAATCTTTAATCATGTATAGACAAGTCACTAATTATGTTTAAATCAGTAAATATGAATTTTTTTTTCAACCAGAGCCGAATAGGTTAATAGAGTTATACGTTGTTTTAAGTTAGATATCAATATTAGTATCTTAGAGTTGTACATTTGTTTAGTCTTTAGGATAGGTGTTAATATTAGAGTTACATTAAAGTTCTAAATTCTGTTAGGTTAGGTGTTAGCATTGGAGTTGTACATTGTTAATTTGTTTTAGGTTAGATATTAATATTAGAGTTATACATCAGTCTATTTCATATATAAAATTAATGTATCATATTAAATTTCTCAACCCAAAACACTTTTGGGATATAATCTAGTATACTATAAATGATATAAATAGGCTAGTCTCTTAATCCAAAATGTATAGTCGTCCTATAACCGTAAGGGGATCAAAACATGTTTGGATATTTGGTTATTTATTATTTAATGTCCCGCGCGTTGCGTTGCAGTGGGAATAAATAAAATATAAAATCCGAAAAATATAAAGTGCTAGGTTAATAGCTTAATTAGTTAGTTAAATATGTGAAATAATCTTCCTCTACCAAACTAATAAAAGACTAGCTCGAACCCCGCATGGCCTTTTATTTTATTTTATTTTTTTGAACGGCCAATCGGAACCACGGATCACTTACCTGGGATCGCAAATACCAAATTTGTCTATGAAGAGTGGATCTAATTGTATTAGTATCTATAATTGCTTTCTTCTGTGTAATACTAATTGACAGGGCCTCATTGGTAAGTGCTACAAGATCTCATGCATTGAAACCCATGGTTATGGACCCGAATCCATTAGTATGGAACATTTTCTTTCCCAAGTGAAATCCCCTAGTATATGAAAGAGTGAAAAAATGCTTTCGTTATTGTGGAATAATAAACCTTCGTATCTTAATGCATGTATTTAATTTATTCGGAGAGTATTGGATTCTACGTGTCTATACACCATTCAACTTAACAAAAAAAGAAAAAAAAAATCGGCCTGACCCTCCAGACGCTTTCATTACCTACCCATCTAGAGAGTGTTTGGGATTGAGATTGGAAATGCAAAAGTGTTTTTGGTCAGAAGTGTTTATTGGCTTATATTATTTTAAAATGAGTTTTGAAAAAGTATTTGGATTAGCTTTTAGGATGAGAAACGTCAAAAAGTCAATAGATTGTCTTTTTAAGTGTTTCGCTTAACTTTTTGTGAGTATTGGTTGTATGGCTGGTAGATTTGTAATTTTTTTCCAAAAGCCAAAAGCCAGGATTTTTAACTTCTCAAAAACTTTTCCACCCTTTAAAGCCAAAAGTCAAAACAACTGTTTGTTTGTTAACGTTTGCAGCGTAACCTAATCATAACCATAACCATAACCAACCCTAACCCACCATAACTACAGTAAACCACCATAATCACAACCCACTCTCAAGACAACCACTATTTGACCCGTGACCCTTTCACGATTATTATAATAATAATAAAATGAAAACATTAGAATGAATCGTATCATAAAATGCAAGACCCAACTCTGGATGCTTTTAGAAATAATAATAATAATAATAATAATAATAATAATAATAATAATAATAATAATAATAATAATAATAATAATAATAATCCCTACCACCCACAATATTTTCACCACACCCACTCCCTAAACTACACAAACCTTCTCATTTTTTTTTTTGCCAACCGGTTACTCACCATTATTTAGTTGCGGGAGCTTGAAACTCCGGCACGGTTACAATGGCAGAAGTTGGCCATGAAGGGTGGTGACCGTGGTGATAGGCAAGAGGTTAAATTAGAAAAAGATGAGATGGGTAGAGAAGATTGTAATGAAATAGAAGATGGGTAGAGAAGAATCGGCCTAGCTGGAGGAGGAGGAGATGAGGACGGGCCGGGCTGGAGGAGGAGGGAGGGAGGCGGTGGGCTAGGGAGGAGGAGGGTTGGAGGAGGCCGACTGAGGGAGGGAGGGAGGAGAGGGGAAGGCGACGCAGGGAGAGAGGAGGATGAGGGAGGAGGAAGAGAGGAAGGAGGAGGAGGCGGTGAGAAGGATCTGTTGTGTGTATGTCGTGTTGTGAGAAGAGGATTGAAGAGGTGGAGAAGGATCTGCACGAGGAAGAGGTGGGGAAGTGCTTTTGAAGTGATTTGCCTTCTAAAAAACAAACAATCTGCCCGCGTCTGCGCGGCGCAGACATAAGTGGTTAGAAGCTCTTCTTAGAAGAAAACAAACACCCCATTATTGACTTATTGGCTTCTTGAAAAAAATAAATAAATAAATAATTTGTTTTGAAACTCAATCCAAACACCCTCCTACAATCACCTTCAACTTCATCTGCTGCTGCTTCTTGATTGTCCTTTGTCTACTTACCGAGCATCCATCCATCCCAGTAAGTTCATCTACTGCTATTTGATTATTTTTGCCTAATTTATTTTCCTATTTTCTACATCTTCTAAAATTAGGAATCACCATTATATTTCTTTCTTAAATTTTAGCATTAAATTTTTTACCTAATTAATATGTTTTAAAATCCTTTTATTCAACAAGGATTTAATATAATTTAATTTTTGGTTTCATATTTTGCAGTAGTTGTGGTTCATGTTTATTTTGCTTTGCTTTGCTTTCGTTGAAACTATTATACACAAGATTAAGACTTCCAGAGCCCTTTAGTTGAAACTAAATAATTACAAGTAATTATTTAGAGGGTGTTTGGGATTGAGTTTGGAAATGTAAAAGTGTTTTTGGTCAAAAGTGCTTATTGGCTTATGACTTTTTGAAAAATAGTTTTAAAAAAAGTGTTTGGATTAGCTTTTGGGATGAGAAACGTCAAAAAGTCAATAGATTGTCTTTTTTTTAAGTGTTTCGCTTAACTTATTGTGAATATTGGTTGTATGGATGGTAAATTTGTTATTTTTTTCCAAAAGTCAAAAGGCAAAAGCCAGAATTTCTAACTTTTCAAAAACAGTTTTCCACCCTTAAAAGTCAAAAGCCAAAAGTCAAAACAGAAAGTGCTTTTGGGTTACACAAACAACTTATTGACTTATTGGCTTTTTCAAAAAGCCAATAAGTCAATAAGTTGTTTTGAAACTCAATCCCAAAACCCCTCTTAGTTTAAAAGAACGGAAACAAGCCTCAAGGCGTTTTCCCTTTGCCTCATCATGCGTAAAACAAAAAAAAAGGATCTGAACCCATGAGGTGCGCCTCAGACTCGTTTTCTTAGAGTTTCGCCTCCTATTTTTTTAAACCATGGTAAGTGATGACGTGGGTCCTAAAACGACCACGTTTAGTCCCTTGTCAAAAAATAAAATCAACGTAAAGTATTAAGACATGCCTGACTTAATGGAGCTGAGCAGCCTCCGTAGGGCAGCACGGCTGCCATACGGGAACGCTGCATCAAAAATCAAACAGTAACTTCATTGGAAATGTAAAAAGGGTATTTTGACTTCTTGCTATGGCCAAAACAAAAACCAGCACACAGTTCCAAGCATGGCCTAGGAAATAGCAAAAGCTGAAAATATACCAAATGGGTAAAGTCTTCCTGCAAGGACCAGATAGGAGAGTCAACCTTTACCAGATATAGTAGGAAGGCTACAATATGGGAGCTCTTGGGCAGAAATCCATTGTCTATATAAGGAGACCCTTAGGTTGTCATTCCACACATCCACTCAACACTCATTCTTTTTACTCTTACACTCTCTACTTCATTATATCCCAACTCCAAACGAAAATATACTTATTCTCACACCGGAGTCTAAACGCAGGAGGCCCCCCCCCCTGCGTTAAGGCTAACGGTATCTGTTTCCTTGTGCAGGTCCATCCAGGAGCTTGAGGACCCTCTAAACCTAACACACTCACAACCCTAAACATCTCTTAACCTAACCCCGGTCATTTTTCTTGTTGTAGCAACAAGTGGCGCCTACCGTGGGACTGTCGCTACTTTGAACAAATTCGTTAGAAGTTTCTACAGTCCCGTTTGTTCCTAAGTAACCCTTTTTTGTGATGACCGGTGGAGATAGCCACCCAGACGAGGGTCCTTCGGAAACTCCGGCCAACAGTCACACCTCTGGTGACGTCACGGGCCGGGAGACACCTGGAACGAACGGACCACATGTCGAACCGTCTCTAGGGGACATGCTTGACTTCCGGACCCCACATTCCTCAAGGGCTGTTAACTCGTCCCTGGAGATAATGTGTTGTTACCCATAGAACGTATGGATATCACCCCGTAGGGAGTACGAAGAAATTTCTTGCAACTCCGAGACCTCCTGAATGGCTATGTACGGGAGGAGAGGTCCCGAGGCATAAGAGTCAGGTTGTCTTATGATGAAAAACCTACTGTTACCCTCTCACCCGGACCTCCAGTGATCGGAACTACCATCTCGCCGGTCACTAGACGCCTCAACACAAACCCTCACCCTCACCTGAACGATCAGGGAGGTATCTTTTCTGGAGGAGGCCCCAGTCATTATGTACTCTCCCCCAGGGTCCATGAGTATACAGTAGAGCAGCTATTGAAAGTCACACAGGCTTTCTAACTATCTTCAACACCCCTCCCCTATGGGGAAGCTTTGAGATCCTTACCCTTAGCCAGAAGTGCAGTCGCCACCTCCCTGATTGGAGTCAGTTGCCCTATCGGAGGACCTATCTTCCCTACGGGAGCAATGTACCCAAGTTATTTACACCCGCAGTATTTACCTTATGTGCCGCCGCACTTCCCCAATTGGCCAGGAGGTCACCCATGGCAGGTTTCACCGCCCCTAAACCAAGTAGCAGGAACGTCTCTCCCTGAGAACCAAGGTCCGGGAACCTCCCAACTTGCTATGACAGAACCGAGACTAGAAGCTACCCTCTCGGAGCCCTACCATTCCAAATCTCTGGAATGCTTTGCTGAACACATAGCCCATTTTGACTTTCCCAACAAGATCAAGATGCCGGATAATGTAAAAACGTATGATGGGACCGAAGATCCTGACGACCACCTAAATGTCTTCTCTGGGGCAGCTACTATAGAAAAATGGAACAATGCCGAGTGCTGCCACATGTTCATGCAAACCTTGATAGGTCCAGCTCGCCTATGGTTCTATGGCCTCCCTCCTCGGAGCATCACCTCTTTCGATGACCTAAGGAGAAGTTTCACGTTGAACTTTAACCCCCTGAGAAAATGTACCAAAGATGCTACTATACTACATCAGATACAGTAGGGAGAGCATGAGGATCTCCGGACCTTCATCGAAAGGTATAAAAGGGAAGGCTTGCAATATAGTGGAGCCACGGAGAAGATCAGAGTGTCAGGTTTCATGGGAGCCATTCGACCCAAAACGCTTTTAAGAAGATTTCATGAAGATGTTCCTCAGACCATGGAGAAAGCTTTCGAAAGAGCAGAAGCCTTCCTTAGGAGAGGGGAAGCTCTAACCAGGAAGTATTCCAAGAAACGGGATAGGGGAAGCTGGGGAGACGGCTCGACCAGCTCTCAAAGACCTGGTTTCCAGCCTTATAACGAAAGGTGGTCCGGCAGGTCATTTGAACCCAGAAGAAATGAGGAACGGAAAAGGTCTCCCAGATCAGGGAGGTACCATGATAAAGAGAAACAAGTGTTCACTGTTCTCACCAAGACACCTCAGGAAATACTTTCCACTGAGGAGGTCAAGTATACCTTCCGGCCTCCTAGACCTTTATCTAAACCAGCTAACAAGAGAGATGCTAGTAAGCACTATGCCTTCCATAATGATACTAGGCACCACACCAATGACTGTTACCGGCTGAAAAAGAGAATAGAAGAGGCTGTAAAGTCCGGTGAGTTGGCTCACCTAATCAAGGACATCAAAGGAAGGACGGATGATGGAAGGAAGGATAAGGAAGTCAACGTGATTACACAGGAGGGGAGTCAACAGACCAAGAGAGCCTGTACCGAACCTTGGAAAAAACAATACATCTGTCTCCCCGTGCCCCAGAAGAGTTGATTATCACCCCGGTAATAGTAGAGGTAGAACTGGATGGTTTCCCGGTGGACAGGGTATACATGGACTGTGATGCCCCATCGGAGGTAATGTATGAAAGATGCTTTGAGTCATTAAGTCTAGAGATTAAGTCCAAACTCAAGCCATCAGATGCTTCCCTGGTAGGTTTCTCTGGGGAGCATGTACATCCTTTAGGGAAGCTCACCCTGAGCTTCTGCTTCAGGGATGGAGACCTGTCAAGAATGGAGGAGCTGACATTCTCGGTGATCAGGTATCCTTCTAGTTACAATGTCCTCATCGGGGGAAAGGGCACCGTTACCTTCGGTGTCGTAGTATCAACAACGCATGGCCTAATGAAACTCCCCACCCTAAATGGGATCGCCACACTTAAACCCTCAGCTGAAGCCTTGCTTATAGCCTTTGTGGAGGAGACCAAAGACCTCCAGGAAGTAAAAACACCAGCCTGTAACCCTGTTCGGGAAGTTAGCATAAACCCTGATTACCCGGACCAGACCATCAAAGTCAACAACCAGCTTCCAGAAAACGTTACGTGTGAACTAATTGATCTTTTGCAGGAAAGTAAAGACGTATTAAAATGGTGCTCAGGTGACATGACTTGGGTCCCGAGAAACCTGGCTGAACACTCACTGAACATAGCTCCCTCATACAAACCCGTCGTCCAGAAGAAGAGGAGCTTGTCCCGGCAAGGAGCCAGGCTGCCTGCCAAGAAGTTGAAAAGTTAGTAGAAGCCGGTATCCTGATGGAAGTCCAATACCACTCTTGGGTCTCCAATCCAGTCATGGTAGCGAAGCAAGATGGAACTTGGAGGATGTGCGTAGATTTCAAAGACCTTAATAAGGCCTGCCCCAAAGACTGTTGCCCCCTGCCCGAAATTGATTGGAAGGTGGGCTCCCTCACAGGCTTCCAATACAAGTGCTTCTTGGACGCCTATAAGGGATACCATCAAATACAGATGAAGTGGGAGGATGAAGAAAAGACAGCCTTTCATACCGACAAAGGGATATTTTGCTACAAAAAGATGCCCTTTGGCTTGATGAACGCAGGGGCAACTTATCAACGTCTGGTAGATCAAGCTTTCTCCAAACAGATTGGAAGAAATATGGAAGCCTATGTGGACGACTTGGTCATTAAAAGCAAGTTTGGGGAGGTAATGATAAAAGACATCCGAGAAACCTTCGACAACCTCCAGAGGATAAACATGAAGCTCAATTCGGTGAAGTGTTCCTTTGGATTCGATGAAGGAAAGTTTCTTGGCCATATAGTTGGAAAACAATGTATCAAGGCGAATCCCAACAAGATTCAAGCTGTCCTAAACATGAAGTCGCCTGCCACAAAGAAGGAAGTGCAGAGCCTCAATGGTAAGATTGCTGCCCTAAAACGTTTCTTGCCCAAATCTGCGGAAAAATCCTTGCCATTCTTTAAAACACTCAAGAACTGTGTTGACAAGAAGGATTTCCGTTGGACAACAGAGGCAGAGGCTGCCTTCCTTGAACTTAAAACACACATAGCTTCCTTGAACAAAAGGAAGTAATAATAGTTTACCTATCTGCAGGATTGGAAGCTGTAAGCTCAGTCCTCCTGGTTGATCGAGGGAAGGAACAAGTACCTGTTTGTTTTGTCAGTCAAGCCCTCAAGGACGCTGAAATTAACTATGCTCCCAAAGAGAAGCCGGTGCTGGCACTTGTACACACTACCAAGAGGCTAAGGCGGTATATCCAAGCACACCCGATGAAGGTAGTTACCGACCAGCCTATATGTTCGGTCCTAGAAAAACCAGAAGACTCGGGAAGATTAGAAAAGTGGGTTGTGGGCCTCGGGGAGCACAAGATAGAATAAGTACCGAGAAGGGCCTACAACGGGAAGGTATTTGGCAGACTTCCTTACTGAGTTGCCCGGCAAGCAGATAGAGGAAGAAATGAATGAGGTTGAGGAGGAATTGCCTAACCTCAAAGGGAAGTGGTGTCTTTTTACTGATGGAGCCTCAAGTGTAGAAGGTTCTGGGGCTGGTCTTGTCATCAGGGACCCCCACGGAACCGAATACACTTATGCACTTCGTCTAGATTTCCCCTGTACCAACAACGTTGCTGAATATGAGGCCCTGCTGGCCGGCCTAAGGTTGGAAAAAAGCATGAAGGTTCGAGAACTGAAAGTATTCGTTGATTCAAACCTGGTGGTCAACCAAGTTAATGGAGGGTACACGTCTAAGGAGCCCTCAATGATCAAATACAAAAAAAAAAAGGTTAAATAGTTCATTAAGGAGTTTGAAGCCTTCACACTTGAACATGTTTCAAGGACCAATGACAAGCAGGCAGATGCCTTGAACAAGCTAGCTTCTCTAACATTTGCTCACTTAACCAAGAAGGTCCTGGTTGAGGTACTCCGAGAACCATCCATTAACGACAAAGAAATCCAAGATGTTGTCCCCGAAACGGAATCCACATGGGTGACTCCCATTGTGTCCTATCTTAAGGAAGGGACGCTGCCAGATGATGAAAGAGAAGCAAAGAGATTGGTCATCAAAGCAAGACAATATGTGATCCAAGATGATAAGCTCTACAAAAAGGCTTACCTGGCACCTCTACTCAAATGTGTGGGCCCCAATCAAAGCAGCTACCTCATCAGGGAGGTGCATGAAGGGATTTGTAGCATGCATGCCGGACCTCGGGCCGTCGTATCAAAAATGATGAATCTTGGCTATTATTGGCCGACCATGCACAAAGATGCATTCGAAGTGATCCGTAAGTGTGAAGCATGCAAATTACAAACACCAGTGAACACCAATCCCAAGCATGATCTTGTACCCGTCATCTCAGTCTGGCCCTTCTATAAGTGGGGTATGGACATTGTGGGTCCCTTCCCACAGGCTCCATGAAAGCTAAAGTTCCTTCTGGTGGCTGTCGATTATTTCACCAAGTGGCCGGGGGTCAGGCCATTAGCCACCATATCAGGAAAGCATGTGATCAACTTCGTATGGGAACAAATAATTTGTAGATATGGGCTGCCAGAAAAGATCGTCACGGATAATGGAAAACAATTCGCAAACAAACCGTTCAGTACATGGTGTTCCGAACTAGAAATCAAGCAAGTATTTAGTTCGGTAGCTTACCCCCATTCCAACGGGCAGGTTGAGCGACTGAATAGGAGCATCGTAGAAGGTATTAAAACAAGGCTGGGAGGGTATGGTAAGAATTGGGTAGACGAGCTCCCGAGTGTCTTATGGGCAATAAGAACTATGGAGAAAACAAGCCACCGAAAAACACCCTACAACCTAGTCTTCGGAAGTTTAGCTGTAATTCCTGCAGAGATAGGGGTAAGCTCAAGAAGAAACGCTTGAAAATATTCACAACACAATGATAAGGAGGTACTACTCAACTTAGACCTCCTGGAAGAAGCAAGGGACCAAGCCTTCATTAGAGAAGCCAGGTACAAAAAGAAGCTCGAAGCCTACTACAACACAAGGGTAAAGAAGGAAGTCTTCAAACCAGGGGACCTTGTGCTAAGGTGCAATGAAGCCAGCAAGCAACAAAGTGTGGGGAAGCTAGGTCCCCGATGGGAGGGTCCCAATGTTATCAAGGAAGCTCATAAAGGAGGATCCTACAAGCTAGCTGACCCCAATGGCAAGATGGTCCCAAGACATTGGAGTGACAAGCACTTGAAAAAATTTTATGTTTAATAGTTGTAATGCTATCGTGTACTCTGAACAACATGAGTAATGAAAGAACTTTGTTTTGAGAACAATTCACTTGTCACTTATCTTATCAAAGGGTGAGCCCCTCCTAACAAGGCTCCATGGGATTCAGCGCTATACCTACCCATGAAACGGGGATGAGCTCCCAGGCCACAACTGCTCAACAGAGAACAAGGCTAAACACCTTCCTGTATACAGAGTGAGTTCCTAATACAATCCACAACTCCATGGGACAAGTCCTAAAAAAGAAAACCAAAACCATTGAAAGAGGGTGAGCTCCTCACATCAAGACAGGTCATACATGTTCACATCAAATACTAAAAACGAACATTTCACATAACAACCATTAAGTAAGGTTCCAAACAAACAAACAAGCTGATAGGATAAGTATTGCATCGGCTCTCTAACTAAGTAACTTGGGCTGGGTGACTGCACCATTCAACTCAAAGTGAATGGTTAAGGACATTGCAAAACACAACATCTGACAAGTATAACATTCACATCAACTAAACATTAAACATAAAGCATCACCCCAAAAGGGGGAGCGTTTTCATTCAAAGTACTAAAAAGCCTTAAAGGCTGACAATACATGGTTCACAACAAAAGAAATCATACTTAAAACACATCTGATTCATGGGGTAACAGCATCTTCGGCTTCGTTAGTGGAATCACCCTCACCGGTGGAAGCCAGGGTCTTGTTGCCAACATCCACATACAAAACATCAGTATCCAGGCCAAGGAAGGGATCGTCTTCGGTAGAAGGAGGGGTGGATTCAACCTCTAAAGCTTGCAGTGGGGAGGGGCTATCAAATACCTGCTCTAATCGGGGAACTCCAGAAGCATCAGAAGGCTTAGCACGTTTAGAACTACCCTCCCCGCCATCACCTCCCTCCAGCATAATCTTTAACGGCCTCTTCAACACATAGGAGCTAAAAACTTCATTGGCCACATCCTTTTTTAACCCCTCAGGCTCAAAGTTTTGAAGGAAGGAGAGTGGCTGCTAAGATGACTTGGTAATGGCAGATATGTAGGGATAGGTGGACAGCTCCATTGCCTTCACAGCATCAACAAATTCAGCTCCAGAATTAGGCTTAAAGGAAGGGAGCTCCTCAGGCTTTTGGCCCTCCTCAGCTGCTTTGTAGCCAACCTGAATCCCCCCATGCCGGCCAAAGGCTATGGCCTTTGCATAAATATCAGCAAGGGGAGTACTAAACTCTTGAGAGTGCAGAAGGTTACTAACAATTCGAGCAAAACCTTTGGAGATTAGCCAATCCCTCTCCTCAGTCAAACGATCAACTTGACTCCTTAGCTCAATACTAACCTTCTCTATAGCCACCTGCTCCTGCTTAACAGCGTCCCGGGCCTTAGCCAAACCTTCCCTCTCCTCGGCAACCTTTGCCTTTTCATCATTCATTCCTTTTACATGGTGACAAACTTTTCCTTCTCTAAACCCAACTGGGTCCTAGCAACAGCCAACTCATGAATCAAATCCTTCTCCTGGACAGCATAACGTGTCAACTCCTCTTTGGCTTTCACCAACTCAGCCTCGTGCTCTTCAAACACACCCTCAACCTGTTCTCGGCGAAACATGAGTTCACCCCACCTTGCCATCCCATCCGGAAACAATGAAAGGAACTGGCCAAAATGATAATACATTTTCTTCATCACATCACGGTCCAACCACTCCCTATGAACTTCCTTCTCAGCATCAAGGATACAATTATCAATCAGCTCTCGACAAACCGAGGCATTCTTCAAAGTGTCACTACTCCTTATGCTCCACTTAGGTACAAAGGCACCCTGATCCAGCCTGCCCTGTCCCTGCAGTAAGGAAGGATAACCAGTAACATCCTTAGAACTCCCACCCTGATCAGCAACTGTTTTAGAACTTTCACCACCCTCACCGTGCAAAGTTAACAACTTTTGATTCCCACCCTTAACATCAACATCTTTGGGCCTCTTAAAAACAACATCATCCTTTTTCGGGGAAGACAATGTAAGCTTGCCCTTCCCCGAAGCAGGAGTAAAACCCAGAGTCGAAGCTATCAACGACGAGTCTACATCCTCTTCTTCCAAAACCAAGGGAATAGCAAGTGAATTCCCCACAGTGGAAGCAGAGGCAGTCTTCAGCCGTTTGCTAGAGCAATGAACAATAGCCCCCTTCTTCCCTGAAGGCTCTGCAACGGTTGGAGCAGATGACAAAATGCTAGTATACTCCCCTTAAAACATGATGTGTTCAGTCCTCACTATAACATTCTTCCCACCTTCCCCGACAGAACGAGCTTTAAACACGACATCGGATATGTCATCCAGCGACAGAAAATCCAAAGTACTCATCTCTGCAAGAAGGAAAGAAACTAGGTAAGAAAAACAAGTAAAGGAGAATAGGGAAAGACAATAAGTTGCAGCAAATACAAACCCTCCCCACCAAGAGTTATCACAGGTTCAGTCTCAGGATCATCCCACTTGGTACTCAGCCCATAATAACCAAAAAAATCCTCAGGGAAGGTACGAAGACGAGTGGGAAAAGCCTTTAGTTTTTCTAGCAATTCTTGATCAAGAGTGTTGGGATCAGGCTCCTTGTCAATTTGTCATTAATAGGAGCATCTGAACCCTCCTAAGGGTTTTAAAAGGGAGGAGGTCAGAGTTCAAGAAAAAGAATTTGTCTTTCCAAGTGGAAACAAGACCTATGATACTAGAAATTAGTTGCAATTCTAAACAACATTGTATATTAATAACAATATGATGATATTAATTTATGGAATTAATCTAAATTACACAGGAACCAAAATGTTGTGTGGAGTGCTCTCTATACGAGTCAGTCAGAGAGAAAAAAGGGTATGCATGCATGCATGCATGCACATACATACATACATACATACATACATACATACATACATACATACATATGATATGGTTTCTCACATAAACGAATTGCTACTGCCACAACACCTTTCAATACAAAACAAAACGATATGGTTTCTCACATAAACGAACTCGGTAGTTTCGATTACTTCTTCGCTGGTCTCGATCTTCCATCTTGTTCTTGGTCTCTTGATCTTCGGTTTGGCTCTAATAACAATTTTTGGAGCTAATTGGATCGATCATGTTCACAAAGAACTCGTACACAAAAAAGAAAAGAGCGAGAACAAAATATTAATAGACAAAAAGTCATTTCTTATTAATCAAAACCACACATAAAACATTAACCCTACCAATCTATTTATATTGTACCTAACCAAGATTTCCTAAACCAATACTAAAACAAAAATACTTCATTTTCTAACAAGTGTAGTAGGGGTAAAAATAGTGTAGTGGATTGGAAGGTTTGGAAGTCTTTGCTTTTTAATGTAATGTAATTGTAGGATTCGTGGGAATTTCCGTCTTGGAGAATCCCCGTTCTTTGGTGTTTATTGAAGTTTGCTTTTCAAAAAAAAAATCTAATAACCTAAAACTATTTAATTAAACTAACATTTATCTCTAATTTAATTCACTAAGAATTATCATAACGACCTTTCAACTTTTGACTCCTTTCACTTTTCACCCAAACCTAGGATTAAACCAACATTGTTGGTGCTAATTGGATCGATCACGTTCACAAAGAACTCGTACACAAAAAAGAAAAGAACGAGAACAAAATATTAATAGACACAAAGTATTTTCTTATTAATCAAAACCACACATAAAACATTAACCCTACCAATCTATTTATATTAAACCTAACCAAGCTTTTCTAAACCAATACAAAAACTCAAATACTTCATTATCTAATAAACTAAAACTATTTAATTAAACTAACATTTATCTCTAAATTAATTCACTAAAAATTATCATAACGACCCTTTAACTTTTAACTCCTTTCACTTTTTACCCAACCCTAGGAATAAACCAACGTTCACCTCCTTAATCCTAGTTTGCACCTGCTTGTTCCTCACATCAATGGTACCGGCTCATCAACTCAAGCAAATTGAGCCACTTTATCCTACGGTTCTTGCTTAGGGCACTCCCACGTATAATGACCATACTCTTGGCGATTTTATCTCGCTTATCCTCATGATAGTAATGATGGTCTTCTATTATCTCTTCTAGCATTAATACGAACACACCTTGGTACTAAGACATTTGTCACACAGACTTAATCATCCTCTTGAATCACAAAGAGTCATTGTTTTTAAATAACTTAGATTCAACTCATCACGAAAACTTCTCTTGATCGACTTCACACAGTTCCACTAAGCATTTCGATCTCTACTTTCTTCTTGGTTCACTAAGAACATCAACGAACACGTAGTTCTTTTCTTGACCGCCATCCACACAGTTTGCAGTCTTCTTCAATCACAAAGATTTTGGTTCACCTAGAACTCCTCTCCGGTTTCACTAAGAATCCGGATTAACTTCCGGCTTCACGCAGAATATCCGATTAACTCCTAGTCACACTCAAAACCTTATCGCCCTTCACACAGAATCTGATCACACATATCGGCTTCACTAAAATACCAATTACCCACTTCTCGTAACCACAAAGAACTCGATCACATAGACAGCCCAAAAATATCGCCCGATCACCTGGTCCTTCTTGTTGCTCAATTACTTCTTTTAATTTAGTTTGTACTTTCTGTAATTAATTCCCTTCTTGACACAAAAGTCAAGAAAGAACACAAAACAGTTTGGTTGTTATATTCTTGATTTAAAAGTCAAGAATGAAAACAAAACAATTTGGTTGTTTATTCTCGGTTGATAATCGTGCCTCACAAATAATCCTCCACCCAGTTAAAAGCTTTCTTATTCGGTTTCTTTTCGGATCAAAGAATTGCTACTGCCACAACACCTTTCAATACAAAACAAAACGATATGGTTTCGCACACAACGAACTCGGTGGTTTCGGTTACTTCTTCGCTGGTCTCGATCTTCCATCTTGATCTTGGTCTCTTCATCTTCGGTTTGGCTTTAATAACAATTTTTGGAGCTAATTAGATCGATCAAGTTCACAAAGAACTCGTACACAAAAAAGAAAAGAACGAGAACAAAATATTAATAGACAGAAAGTTTTTCTTATTAATCAAAACCACACATAAAACATTAACCCTACCAATCTATTTATATTGTACCTAACCAAGATTTCCTAAACCAATACTAAAACAAAAATACTTCATTTTCTAACAAGTGTAGTAGGGGTAAAAATAGTTTAGTGGATTGAAAGGGTTGGAAGTCTTTACTTTTTGATGTAATGTAATTGTTGGGTTCGTGGGAATTTCTGTCTTGGAGATTCCCCGTTCTTTGATTTGTTTATTGAAGTTTGCTTTTTTATAAAAAAAATCTAATAACCTAAAACTATTTAATTAAACTAACATTTATATCTAATTTAATTCACTAAGAACTATCATAACGACCCTTCAACTTTTGACTCCTTTCACTTTTCACCCAAACCTAGGAGTAAACCAACATTGTTGGAGCTAATTGGATCAATCACATTCACAAAGAACTCGTACACAAGAAAGAAAAGAACGAGAACAAAATATTAATATACACAAATTCTTTTGTTATTATTCAAAACCATACATAAAACATTAACCCTACCAATCTATTTATATTAAACCTAACCAAGCTTTTCTAAACCAATACTAAAACGCAAATACTTCATTATCTAATAAACTAAAACTATTTAATTAAAATAACATTTATCTCTAATTTAATTCACTAAGAATTATCATAACGACCCTTTAACTTTTAACTCCTTTCACTTTTTACCCAAACCTAAGAATAAGCCAACATACACCTCCATAATCCTAGTTTGCACTAGCTTGTTTCTCACATCAATGGTACCGGATCATCAACTCAAGCAAATTGGGCCACTTTATCCTACGGTTCTTGCTTAGGGCACTCCCACGTATAATGACCATACTCTTAGCGATTTTATCTCGCTCGTCATCATGATAGAAATGATGGTCTTCTAATATATCTTCTAGCATTAATACGAACACACCTTGGTACTAAGACATTTGTCACACAGACTTAATCATCCTCTTGAATCACAAAGATTCATTATTTTTATATCACTTAGATTCAACTCATCACGAAAACTTCTCTTGATCGACTTCACACAGTTCCACTAAGCATTTCGATCTCTACTTTCTTCTTGGTTCACTAAGAACTTCAACGAACACACAGTTATTTTCTTGACCGCCATCCACACAGTTTGTAGTCTTCTTCAATCACAAAGATTTTGGTTCACCTAGAACTCCTCTCCGGTTTCACTAAGAATCCGGATGAACTTCTGGCTTCACACAAAATATATAATTATCTCCTAGTCACACTCAGAACCTATCGCCCTTCACACAGAATCCGATAACACTTATCGGCTTCAGTAAAATACCAATTACCCACTTCTCGTAACCACAAAGAACTCGATCACAAAGACAGCCCGAAAATATCGCCCGATCACCTGCTCCTTCTTATTGCTCAATTACTTCTTTTAATTTAGTTTGTACTTTCTGTAATTAATTCCCTTCTTGACACAAAAGTCAAGAAAGAACACTAAACAGTTTGGTTGTTATATTCTTGATTTAAAAGTCAAGAATGAAAACAAAACAATTTGGTTGTTTTATTCTCGGTTGATAATCGTGCCTCACAATTAATCCTCCACCCAGTTAAAAGCTTTCTTATTCGGTTTCTTTTCCGATCAAAGAATTGCTACTGCCACAACACCTTTCAATACAAAACAAAACCAAATGGTTTCGCACAGAAACGAACTCGTTGGTTTCGGTAACTTCTTCACTGGTCTCGATCTTCCATCTTGATCTTGGTCTCTTCATCTTCGGTTTGGCTTTAATAACAATTTTTGGAGCTAATTGGATCGATCAAGTTAACAAAGAACTCATACACAAAAAAGAAAAGAACGAGAACAAAATATTAATAGACAGAAAGTTTTATCTTATTAATCAAAACTACACATAAAACATTAACCCTACCAATCTATTTATATTGTACCTAACCAAGATTTCCTAAACCAATACTAAAACAAAAATACTTCATTTTCTAACAAGTGTAGTAGGGGTAAAAATAGTGTAGTGGATTGGAAGGGTTGGAAGTCTTTTCTTTTTGATGTAATGTAATTGTTGGGTTCGTGGGAATTTCTGTCTTGGAGATTCCCCGTTCTTTGGTGTATACTGAAGTTTGCTTTTTTAAAAAAAATCTAATAACCTAAAACTATTTAATTAAACTAATTAACATTTATCTCTAATTTAATTCACTAAGAACTATCATAACGACCCTTCAACTTTTGACTCCTTTCACTTTTCACCCAAACCTAGGATTAAACCAACATTGTTGGAGCTAATTGGATCGATCACGTTCACAAAGAACTCGTACACAAGAAAGAAAAGAACGAGAAAAAAATATTAATAGACACAAATTCTTTTGTTATTATTCAAAACCACACATAAAACATTAACCCTACCAATCTATTTATATTAAACCTAACCAAGCTTTTCTAAACCAATACTAAAACTCAAATACTTCATTATCTAATAAACTAAAACTATTTAATTAAATTAACATTTATCTCTAATTTAATTCACTAAGAATTATCATAACGACCCTTTAACTTTTAACTCCTTTCACTTTTTACCCAAACCTAGGAATAAACCAACATTCACCTCCATAATCCTAGTTTGGACCTGCTTGTTTCTCACATCAATGGTACCGGATCATCAACTCAAGCAAATTGAGCCACTTTATCCTACGGTTCTTGCTTAGGGAACTCCCACGTATAATGACCATACTCTTAGCAATTTTATCTCGCTCGTCATCATAATAGAAATGATGGTCTTCTATTATCTCTGTTAGGATATGAGTTTGTTTGTTTTGATGTATTTAGAATAAGATGTGAAATGAATGATGTAAATATATATGGAAAGTGCAGCGGAATAATAAACTATAATCAAAACAATGGGAATAATTGTTATCAATGATCAAATGCTTTTATTTATTGAAAGAATACAATCAGTACAAATACTCCCCCTCAGCCTGATCACACAGTGATTGTTTGTCTGAGAGAATGTTTGTGTGTGATATAATAGAACAGTACAAGCACTGTTCTATTTATAGACAAACCTAAACCACTGGTGACATGTGCTGACGTCACCTAAGATAGTGACCTCTAATAGAATAAAAACATAAAACATCTGCCCTATACAATCTACTGTTACATTACAAAACACTGTAAGGTAAACTACTGCTAAGGGAAAACTCTGATGGTCTTGCAACATCTGTTGAAGTCAAAGTGCTGTTGACTCCAACAGACCTTTAGTCTTTAGTACTTGATCAGCAGTTGTTTCTTCATCAGACCTTTGGTCAGCAGTTGTTCTCTATCAGTTGTTCTCTAGCAGTCCTTTGTATCAGCAGTTGTATCAGCAGTTGTTTGGATGGAACAGTTGTTAGGGTTAGCAGTCTTTTGGGAAGAATATGTTGTAAGGACTGTTTATTTGTGGAATCAACAGTTAGCATATTTTAACTTTTCAATCATCTGTTCTTCTCCAGGTCAGCAGACCCAACAATCTCCCCCTAGAACAGATGATGCCAAAACTAAGCTTTATTCTTGATCTTTATTTCTCATCAGACTTTCTCTGATTTGTCCTTTGAATTGAAGTTCAAAGTCCAAGGCAAATAGGTCTTCTACATCTCTTTCTAGCTCAAGATTCAGCAGTGTTTGGAGATCATTTGCACACAGGCTATATGCATCATCCATGCTTAGCTTCTGAACTTTTCCATCTGACCTGAGCAGAGTCAATTCATGGTTGTCTTTATTGACTTTCCATTTTAGAATTTTTGAGTCAGTGGATTTGCTGAGATGCACCTTTATTCTTGATGAGTTTGGTGATGGAGGTCTCCCAATGAGTTCTCTGAGCTTGTCAGTAGTGGGATCTGAGAAAAAATGCACTTGATTGAAGAGACCCTCTTTAATGAAAGTATCAGCAAACTTCTTCTGATCTTCTTCAGACATTTCTTTCTGTTTCTTGAACTGTCTTCTTGCAGCAGCTGATAGATCAGAAGTGTCTAGTAAGCTGTCAAGGGTAAAAGCCTGTTGAGGTCTCTTCATCAGTGGTTCATCAGTGTAGACAGGTTTTCTAGGTAGGCTGGGATCTTTCTTCCTATTTTCTTCAAGTCTCTTGTATGTTTCAACCAGCCTCAGCTCAGACCATCTTGCAACAGACCTCATCTCCCCATAATCAGCAGCCACTATTTCTTGTCTCATCCTCTTAAACTTCAAGGCTCTGGCTGGATCTCTGCCTTTACCAAAATCAGGGGCAGAGACTTTAGCTTGGGGATTCTTGGCCAACTCTTCTATTCTTAAGAGTTCTTCCCTTAGTGCATGAGTGGTCCAACCTGCAAACTGTTTCTTGTTTGCTTTGTAAGGCATGGTTGCCAAGATCTGTTCAAGAAGGGATTCCCTAACCTCCTTTTCCATGTCACTACTGAGAGGCATGGCAGACAAGGAATTGCTCAGGGTCTTAGCAAAATCTTCAATCCTTCTCAATTTGCTAAGTTCTGCTGAATGGATGCCCTGAGCAGTCATGTCATCCTTCCCTTTGCATTTCTCTTTTATGATTGCATCTGCCTGTTCAGCCTTATATTTTAGATATGTGTCAATGTTTAAGGGAACAGGGAAATGTGGAAGAGAAGGGAAGGATCTATCAGATGGTTATTCAGTATTATAGAAGGATTGCATTTCCCCCTTGAGTAGATCAAGTTCAAGGGGATACTGAACAGCCAATGGTGTAATGGTTGGTGGTGGTCTATGGGATCTGAATTGTGATGTGTGTGGTGAAAATGATGAGAGTGGAATGGCTGATATAGGTGTGGATTGTGTGGTTGAGGTGGTATGTGGTGATGTATGTATGTTTTCATCCTGTACAACAAAGGTTGATTTCCTCTTCCTTTTGTACAAGATTTTTGGTGATGGTGGTGTGGAAGCAGTGGTTGTGTCAACATCTGTTGGCACCTTAGTAGGACCAGCAGATGTTTGGGATTTGGGTGGTGATGTGATTGTAGGTTCAGATGTGGGTTTAGTGGTTGTAGGTTCAGGTGTTGTGGTTTTATCAGTGGTTTGGGTGGCAGCAGTGGTTTTGTCAGCAGTGGCTTTATCAACAGAGGTTTTAGCAGCAGTGGTTTTCAGTTTAGATGGTGGTTGTCTGACATGTTTAGCAGGCATCTTCTTCCTCTTTTGAGGATCCCACATCTTCAACTTCCTGTTGTTGTTCCCTTTTTAGTTGTACCAACAACTCTGCTTTGCCTTCCAAAGTGTCAGCCCTCTTTTGTTTATCTTCAGCAGCCTTTTCAGCTTCTTTATTTGCAGAGTTGTCTACTGCTTTATCTTTGCTGGTTTGTTGTTGTTGTGGTGCAGTTTGAGTTTGTTGTTGCTGTTGTGGTGTTGTTTGAGTAGACCCTGGTATGTTGGCAGACTTTGATTTACCTTTTTGAGAAGGTGGACAACCAAAGGGATCTAGCTTTGGCAACCTATCTCTGCCACTCTCCCCCTTTTTGGCATCATCAGCTGTGAATGCATTATCATCTTCATCCCTGAGAATGGTGGTAGGGGCAGAGCCAGTGGTCTTCAGCAGATGGTCTTTGATGGCTTGAATGTCTGCATGAGTATCTTTGTACCTTGCATCTACCATGTTTCTGATCTCAGCCATGTAGGTTTCATGATTCTGATCTGCTAGTTTTCTGTGAGCTATGATGATGGGGAAACAGATTTCCATAGCTCACTAGCAATATCAGATGTGGATGGTTGACTCTTGGAAAGAGTAGCCAAGGATTCCAATATTAGCTTGACATCAGATTTTATGTCAGCAACAGAGGTTTCAATGGTTTGAACTCTAGCCGTCAATTCTTGTTATTTTAATCCATCACCTAAGTTAATAGGATCATCTGAATTCCTACCAGTGGTAGTTTTAACTGATTCAGTCCTAGGAGGTGAATCCAAAGGATGAGAACCAGATGCCCCTTTGTCTTGGTTCTGGGGACTTCCAACTGATTTTGGGGACACTATAGTGGCCTCATCAGTTGTTGCCTTCAAGTGAGTCTTAGCTATGTAACCACTGTCCTGGTGTGAGACAATGGTCTCTACATCAATAATGGCTGCTCCACTTGAAAACTCACCTAGAGTTGCATTGAACTCTAGGGGTGTAACCTCCTCATCTGTTTGTGGGATGGCTGATTGAATTTCCTCAGTCCCAGTCACTTGTGGAGGTATACTCTCATTGACAGGTGAAAGAGAGGAACTGGGATTTTCCTGAGTTTTGTCAATAGCCTCAAACAGAGGTTGCATGGTCTGTTGAACATGTGATGGTGAAGGTGGAGGAGTGAAAAGAGAATTAGCCCTGGGAGAGGGGCTTGTGAACATTTGGCCAAGTGACTCAAATGTATCATGATGTGGTTCCCCTTGGCTTACAACATGATCCTTTTGGGAGGATGCATGAGAAGTTTGGTCAGGTTGAGATATTTCCAACTGTTGTGAGGAAGTAACAACAGTGGTTTCTAGTTGCTTTTGTGTTGCAACGGAGTTATCTTCTGGTATCTCATCTTCCAGAAGTCTGTTGTGTGGTGGAGTGGTGGTTTTTGTGGATGGACGTTTTCTTTTGGAGATGGCTGGTGTGGGTTTCACAGCACTGGATGTAGTGCCATGATCACCAGGAGCAGTGGGCTCAACAACAGAGGCTTGGACAACAGTTATTGTCTTAGTCCTCTTTGTTTGTGTTTTTGAAACCTTTGACACTTTTGATGCTTTTTCTTGGGTGTTTGCACCCAGCATTCTAGTAAAAGTTTCATCAGTGAGACTCTTCATTTGCATAGACTCACCCTTTTTGAAAACTTTTTCTGGTAAAACCTTTTGAAGGATTACACTTAAGATTCTTGGGTAAATTAGAAAAGCATTGTTTGACCCAGACTTTATGGCTTTCATATTTGACACTAAATCCATAAACAGTCCCTGGGATAGATTGAAGTCAGAATCTGACAACATAGCATAGCCCAAGTACTGAATCCTCAATGGGATTTCATTAAAGGAGGTGGACTTAGCGGAGACACAGAGAAGGAGAGTATGGAAGAAAAATTTCATGACTGGTGGGAAAAACTCTTTGAAAAGTGTTGACCCAGTCATCTGAGCATCATACCCCTTTCCTGAAACTCTGTGTGAAGCTCTGTTTTAGGGAAAGAGCCTTTACCTGACAGGTCATTAAGTGAGAAGGTTGTGGATATCAGTTGAGGGGTAATGACGATACTTGTTTCACCAATTTTTGAGATAATGGAAGTAGGCTTTTTGTCTTGAAGCAAGAACTCAGCATTCAACCAGAATTCATGGAGAGTATCAAGATAGATGGGGGCGTCAACGGTTAAGATTGTCAGGTATTTGGATTTTAGAATGATGTCGATGGTGGAATGAAATGGAGTATTTTCACCAGTTTTAACCAGATATGGAAGGTAATTGTGGGTGGCTTTAGCTTGAAGATCCATTGTAATGGATTCCGAAGTTGAGAATGAATGAAATTTGATTGAGGGTTTGAGAATGAAGAAGGCAGTTTCAGTATTTTGAATACAATGAGACAGTGTAACGACTGTTGTGATAAAACAGGGTTTTTATAGGCTCTGGTGAAACCACTGATGTGGCCAAAACTCTGCTTGTAAGAGCAGACGTGGCAAACAACTGATGGTTAAAACATCTGGTGGGAACAGCTGTTTTTGGCAAACAGCTGATGCAAACAGCAGTTTTTTTATCATTATTGTATATATATATATATATATATATATATGGATAATAAAACAGTTGTTTTATCTTATCAGAGGTTTGAAGCAGATTTTTCAACCAACAGTGGATAAAATGAATGAAACAGTGGTTGTTTTATCTGAACAGAAGTTTGAAACAGATTTTTCAACCAAAAGGCTATTTTTAAGGATGAATTTTGATTTTCTGAAAACATTTTAATGCTTTTATTAAAAACATTTTGTTGTTTAATCCATGTTTAGCATACCAATTCTAGAAATCAGATTTGTAAAGGTAGATGTGTCTAAAGCTTTTGTCAACACATCTGCCAACTGATCCTCTGTTGGAACATGGTGCAGAGAAATCAAACCTTTTTCATAGCTATCTCTGACAAAATGATGTCTGATGTCAATGTGTTTGGTAGTGGAGTGAGAGACTGGATTTTTGATGATATTTTCAGCAGCTTGACTATCCAACATGAGTGGAGTTTGTAATGCAGTTATCCCAAAATTCAGCAATTGATTTTGAAGCCACATGAGTTGGGCTGTACAGCTTGCAGCAGCAATGTATTCAGCCTCAGCTGTTGAGGTGAAAACAGTTGCCTGCTTTCTGCTTTGCCAAGATACTAAGGCATTCCCTAGAAATTGGCACACTCCTGATGTGGATTTTCTTGTGGAGTGACAGCCAGCAAAATCACTATCAGAATAACCTGAAAGCTCAATGTTTCCATTAGCAAGGTACCGGATACCAAGTGTGGGAGCACCTTTTAGGTATCTGAAAATCCTTTTCACAGCAATAAGGTTTGACTTTCTAGGAGAAGCCTGGGATCTTGCACAAACACAAGTGGCAAACATAATGTCTGGCCTAGATGCAGTTAGGTACAATAAAGACCCAATCATGCATCTATAATGTGTTTGATCAACCAGTTCATCCTTGTCATCAATAGTGAGTAGCTTGACTGTACTCATGGGTGTACTACATGGCTTGCAGTCATTCATCTCAAATCTAGTTAGCAAATTCTTTACATATTTATTTTGATGGATGAATGTGCCATTTTGCAGTTGTTTCACTTGGACACCAAGGAAACACTGAAGTTCACCCATGGCACTCATTTCAAACTCTGCTGTCATGAGTTGTCTGAACTCTTCACACATTTTGTTACATGTGGATCCAAAGATGATGTCATCCACATATATTTGAACAATCATTAAGTTTTTCCCTTTCCATTTCAAAAATAAGGTTTTATCAATTTTACCTCTTGTGAAGCCAATGGATAAGAGAAAAGTGGAAAGAGTTTCATACCAGGCCCTTGGTGCTTGTTTGAGTCCATATAAAGCTTTATTGAGCTTGTAGACATGATCAGGATGGAATGTGTCTTCAAAACCAGGTGGTTGACATACATAGACTTCCTCCTGAATTTTGCCATAAAGGAAGGCACGTTTGATATCCATCTGATACACCTTGATGTTGTGGTTGAAAGCAAAGGCTAGAAAGAGTCTGATGGCTTCTAACCTTGCTACAGGAGCAAAGGTTTCATCATAGTCTATTCCTTCTTCTTGTCTGAAGCCTTGAACCACAAGCCTGGCTTTATTCTTGACAACAATACCCCTTTCATCAGTTTTGTTTTTGAAGACCCACTTTGTGCCAATTGGACAAACATCTTTAGGCAGTGGTACAAGTTCCCATACTTGTTGTCTTTTGAACTGAAGGAGCTCTTCTTGCATAGCTTCTACCCAACTATTGTCTTTCAGTGCCTCTTGGTACTTGACAGGTTGTGTGAGAGATAGGAACCCTGCAAAAAGACAGATATTGGAGGAATGGCTTCTTGTGAGCACACCCTCTCTGATGTTGCCAATGATCTGGTCTGGTGGATGAGCTCTTAGGTAGATAAGATCTCCCTGATATGGTATGATGGCATTTTGAGGTGAAGGACAGAGGTTTGGTGACTCTGTTGATGTAACATCTGTTTGCACTTCTGTAGTGCCATTAGATGTTTGGAATGGAAGTAGGGGAATGGGTCCAAGTGGTGTAAAACTGGACTGACTTTTCTCAACAGATGTTTGACTTTTGTCAACAAATGATTGATCAGTGGTTGTGAGAGGTGAAGCAGTGGTTTGAGGGTAAGACTGGCCAACAGTGGTTGACTCAGCTGTGACAGAGTTTTGACAACTGTTTTCAACAGCTGCTTCCTCTGATGCAGAATAGATTTTATAGTGCCTGGGGATCACAACATCTGTTCTGTAGTCTTGTTGTGGAGACTGTGGAATACCTGCATTGTTAGCTTTAACAGTGATATCTTCAAATTTGAATTTATCTAAATCAAATAGTTCAGCAGGATTTGCTGGGATTTTAGGGATGAAAGTTCATTAAACTTTACATTCAGAGTTTCTTCTATTGTCTTGGTCTTTGTGTTAGACACTTTATAAGCCTTGGCAGTAGAAGAATATCCCAGAAAATAACCACAATCTACTTTGGCTGCAAACTTTGAAATGGAATCTTTGAGATTTAAAATGAAACATGGGCAGCCAAAGATTTTGAAAAATGAAATTAATGGTTTGATTTTGAACAAAATTTCATAAGCAGTTTTTTGATGTCTAGGGTTGATCAAAACTCTGTTTTGAACATAGCAAACAGTGTTTACAGCTTCTGCCCAGAAGGACAATGGCAAACCAAAATCTGCTAGCATGGTTCTTGCAGCTTCTATAAGAGTTCTATTTTTCCTTTCAACCACCCCATTTTGCTCTGGTGTTCTTGGGATGCTATACTGCCTTACAATCCCTTTTGACACACAGAAATCATCCAACTCCTTATTTTTAAACTCTGTTCCATTGTCACTCCTGAAGACTTTTACTGGCAAGTCATATTGTTTTTCAACTTTGGTGACAAAGTCCTTCAATATACCTGCAGTCTCATCCTTAGAATGTAAAAAGTAAGTCCATGTAAACCTAGAGAAATCATCAACTATGACAAGACAAAATCTTTTTATTCTTAGACTCGTGATTTTAACAGGGCCAAACAAGTCCATGTGCAACAATTGTAGACATTGACTGGTTTTGGACTCATCAATGGATTTGTAAGAGCTTTTATGTTGTTTCCCTTTTAAACATGAAACACAATGCTCATCACATTTGAATTCTTTTGATGGTAAGCCTCTAACAAGACTTTGTTTAGAGAGAGTATTGATAGTGTTAAGGTTGGTATGACCCAGTCTCCTATGCCACAATTCTGTCTCCTTTGTGGAGGCAGCAGAAAACAAACAGACATTTGCCATAGGATTGTCCTTTAACATATCAACAACATACACATTGCCACTTCTATGAGCAACAAGTTGTGCTTTGCTCTCAGCAATGATGGTATCAATCTTTTTCACCACTTCTGGCCCAATAATCTTACAAGTTTTCTTTGTGAAGAATGAGCCATAACCTTTGTCACTCATTTGTGAAACACTCAGAAGATTAAACTTGAGATTATCAATAAGATTGACATTTTCAAACTTGATTTTCCCAGCTTGTACAGTCCCTGACCCCAACACCTTACCTTTTGAATCATTACCAAAGGATATATCACCCCCTCCATGAGCTAAGAAGTCCAGAAGAAGGGCTCTACATCCTGTCATGTGCCTGGAGCCTCCACTATCTACATACCAAAGACTATCTAAACAAGCAGAAGCTCCCTGCACATCAGTAATGGATTAGTTTTGGTGAGTGTCCAAAGCCAAGTTGGCTTTGGATGGGCCCTCAGACTTTTCAGACTCAAGCTTTGGAAGATGATCAATGGTTTGAACCAATTTTTGAATCAAGTTCAACAACTGCTGCTGTCCATTTGCCAGTGTTTGAATGTCAACACTTGGGGCAACAGTTGTTTGATCACTTCCAGACAGATGATAATACCCATAGGGATTTCTGTTCACTCTTGGTTTAGAGGGTCTTTTTGGCTCCTCATAAACATGTGACAGATTATGACATGGTGGTTGTCCATATCCTCTTGGGTACTTGCTTGTGGGTGGAGCATCTGTTACTTGGACATCCCTAGGAGCAGATGTTTCAAGACTTTTAGTAACAGATGTTTGGACAGGAGTGAAAGTCTGTTTGGGCTTTCCTTTTGAAGTACTGACCCCAGAATTTGCAAGAGTTTTAGCTTTGTACTCTTGTATTTTTACATCGAAATTTTTGAGATACAAGCACTCTTTGGTTTTGTGATTCTTTTTCCCACATATTGAACATGTGGCTTTGGAATCACATACACTTGTTTCTTTGTTAATGTCATATGCTTTTAGAAGAAAACAATTTTTAGTGACATGATTCTTCTTTTCACAGAAATCACAGAACAAGTGGACAGTCTTTTCTTTCTTCTTCCCTTTTACAGCCTTCTTTTCAGCAGATGTTTGAGCATCTGCTGGAAGGTTTTTCAAGGGAATGATTTTTGCCTGAGGAGCTGTCTTTCCTTCAGGTGTTTTAAAATTGACAGGTTTAAAATTCTCAAGAGTACCACACTCATCAGACCAAGTAGGTTTAAATTCATACTTTTCAAGCTCAGTGAATGATGAGGAACCTTCTGGTTTTTCAAGAACAATTTTCTTACCATTTGGTTCAGTAATTTTAATCTCTTGACCCTGCAAGTTTGTTGGTACTATCTTAACAGACTTTTGATCCCTTTTGTCAGTGTTTTCAAAAGCTGGAGCAGTGGTTTCGAAACCAAAACCAAACTTCACATGACTTTTGGTTTGTTTGTTGAGTAGCATCTCAAATCCTCTACATGATTCCACCCATTTCTGACATTCAACTTGGGTGGACTCAAGCTCACTTTTACAACTCTGATATTTTGTTATCATAGTTTGGAGCTGGTCTTTGGTTATGGTTGCTTCATGTTTTAAGCTGCTTATTTCAGATTCTTTTTCAGTTAAACTTGTTTTTAATTCTTTTGAAAGTTTCTCAAATTTAACTTCATCATCTAAAATTTTCTTTCTAAGGTTTTCATTCACCTCTTTGATGTTAGCAAATGCTATCACACATCTGTCAGAACATAAATCCTTAAGAATTTGAGGAGATACCTTAGCAGCAGCCATCAATGCACAATCACACTTGCACTCACAATCATCAGATGCACCCCAGGGATCTGAGAGGTTCACAACCTCTTCTTCAGGTTTTTCTCCTATAACAACTTCATCAACAACATCATCAGTCACAACATTAGATTCAGTCACCACCTCCTCAGATTCAACCTCTTCTACCATAGCCATGAAACAAAAGTTTTCTGGTTCATTTTCAGCTTTGGCAACTAATGCAAAATTTTCATCTGTTAACTCATCTGGTAGACTGCTCCAATCAACAAAGCCTTGTGTAAAGAAGCTCTATTGACTGGTCTCTGCAGGAGCAGAGGATGGAGCAACAGTCGTTTGCACAGGTGCTTGAGCAACAGGTGTTTGCACATAGTGGATCTGAGGAACAGTGGTTTGGACATACTGGACAGGAACAGTGTTTGAGGACTGTGCAAAATGAGCAGTGTTTCGCACATTTGGTCCAGGGGTATTATAGGAATTTTGATAAGTGTTGGTCTGAGGTCTTTGATTTGGATAGGTGATTATAGGTGTACCATGTTGACTCCTACATTCCCTAGCAAAATGACCAAGTCTATGACATTTATAACACTTTATCTTTGATTTATCCAAACCAACCTTTGATCTGCCAGTTAACCCTGGAAACCTTCTCCCAGTTTTCTTGTAAAAATTGTCAGTTCTTACACTGAGAAGGGCCAATTGGTGCATAATGTCCATTTCCTCCAAATCATCAGGGTCAAAGTATTTCAGGTCATCATACTCAAAGGATATGTTATCAGATGCCTGGATATCACCACCACTTGCTGTGAAAGCATAGTTTGGTGAATAAGAATCAGAGTTAAAACCTGAAGTTATGTCAATGAAATGATCATAACTCTGATCCTTAGTATTTCCAGGCACCTCATCATGACCCAAAAGTGTTGTATTCCCAAATACATAATCATCAGACACTTTTCCAGAGTCCTGGAGCTTCTTTTTCTGGTTAAGCTCTCTCTCATAGGTCAAGAGCTTACCATGAAGCTGGGTCAGTGATAGTTCCTTAAATCCAATTGAGTTTCTCATAACAATAGCAATAGTGTCCCATTTGTCTGGTAATGATCTTAAAAACCTATGGTTCAAAGTTGAATTGGGGTAAGTAAGACCAACCAGTTTTAGTTCACTAATAAGACAATTAAACCTCTCAAATTGTTGAGTTAATGACTCTCCCTTGACATGACTAAATGTTTCATATTGTTGGTTAAGTATTTCACAATTGTTTTGAATAACCTCTTCAGTCCCACCAAATTGTTCTTTCAGCGCATCCCACAACTCCTTTGCACTGTTACAGTGTAACAGCCCAGCATATATATCATTGGGTAGAGCCATGGCCACAATACTGAAGGCCTTAGCATCTAACTCAATTTTCTGAAAATCCTGGTCGGAGTAGTTTTCAAGTTTCTTGGGCTCCTGAACCTTGGGATCTTCAGTACTCGGCACCATCGGTACATGTGGTCCGAAGATAACTGACTTCCAACACCCAGTGTTCTGTTGAGCTAGAACATGGCTCATCCGACGTTGCCAGATATTGTATTCAGATCTGACAAGCACCGGTGGCTTGTTGTTCGTGCCAGTGTTATGTGGATCGTGATTGATTGAAGCCATTCTCTGATTTTTCAAAAAACAAAGTCTGTTTAAAAACGGTTGAATTGAAATTAAACTATTACTCTGTTTTCAATCCAACAGACAAACGATATCAATAATTGTGAGCTGATCTGTTTATATTAAATTGATTTGTTAGATCGAATTTAATTGACCAAGCTCTGATACCAATTGTTAGGATCTGAGTTTGTTTGTTTTGATGTATTTAGAATAAGATGAGAAATGAATGATGTAAATATATATGGAAAGTGCAGCGGAATAATAAACTATAATCAAAACAATGGGAATAATTGTTATCAATGATCAAATGCTTTCATTTATTGAAAGATTACAATTAGTACAAATACTCCCCCTCAGCCTGATCACACAGTGATTATTTGTCTGAGAGAATGTTTGTGTGTGATATAATAGAACAGTACAAGCACTGTTCTATTTATAGACAAACCTAAACCACTAGTGACATGTGCTGACGTCACCTAAGATAGTGACCTCTAACAGAATAACAACATAAAACATCTGCCCTATACAATCTACTGTTACATTACAAAACACTGTAAGGTAAACTACTGCTAAGGGAAAACTCTGATGCTCTTGCAATATCTGTTGAAGTCAAAGTGCGGTTGACTCCAACAGACCTTTAGTCTTTAGTACTTGATCAGCAGTTGTTTCTTCATCAGACCTTTGGTCAGCAGTTGTTCTCTATCAGTTGTTCTCTAGCAGTCCTTTGTATCAGCAGTTGTATCAGCAGTTGTTTGGATGGAACAGTTGTTAGGGTCAGCAGTCTTTTGGGAAGAATATGTCGTAAGGACTGTTTATTTGTGGAATCAACAGTTAGCATATTTTGGCTTTTCAATCATCAGTTCTTCTCCAGGTCAGCAGACCCAACAATCTCTTCTAGCATTAATACGAACACAGCTTTGTACTAAGGCATTTGTCACATAGACTTAATCATCCTCTTGAATCACAAAGATTCATTGTTTTTATATCACTTAGATTCAACTCATCACGAAAACTTCTCTTGATCGACTTCACACAGTTCCAATAAGCATTTCGATCTCTACTTTCTTCTTGGTTCACTAAGAACTTCAACGAACACGCAGTTTTTTTCTTGACCGCCATCCACACAGTTTGTAGTCTTCTTCAATCACAAAGATTTTTGTTCACCTAGAACTCCTCTCCGGTTTCACTAAGAATCCGGATGAACTTCTGGCTTCACACAAAATATCTATTTATCTCCTAGTCACACTCAGAACCTTATCGCCCTTCACACAGAATCCGATAACACTTATCGGCTTCACTAATATACTAATTACCCACTTCTCGTAACCACAAAGAACTCGATCACATAGACAGCCCGAAAATATCGCCCGATCACCTGCTCCTTCTTGTTGCTCAATTACTTCTTTTAATTTAGTTTGTACTTTCTGTAATTAATTCCCTTCCTGACACAAAAGTCAAGAAAGAACACAAAACAGTTTGGTTGTTATATTCTTGATTTAAAAGTCAAGAATGAAAACAAAACAATTTGGTTGTTTTATTCTCGGTTGATAATCGTGCCTCACAATTAATCCTCCACCCAGTTAAAAGCTTTCTTATTCGGTTTCTTTTCCGATCAAAGAATTGCTACTGCCACAACACCTTTCAATACAAAACAAAATGATATGGTTTCGCACAGAAACGAACTTGGTGGTTTCGGTTACTTCTTCGCTGGTCTCGATCTTCCATCTTGATCTTGGTCTATTCATCTTCGGTTTGGATTTAATAAAAATTTATGGAGCTAATTGGATCTATCAACTTCACAAAGAACTCGTACACAAAAAAGAAAAGAACGAGAACAAAATATTAATAGACAGAAAGTTTTTTCTTATTAATCAAAACCACACATAAAACATTAACCCTAACAATCAATTTATATTGTACCTAACCAAGATTTCCTAAACCAATACTAAAACAAAAATACTTCATTTTCTAGCAAGTGTAGTAGGGGTAAAAATAGTGTAGTGGATTGGAAGGGTTGGAAGTCTTTTCTTTTTTATGTAATGTAATTGTTGGGTTCGTGTGAATTTCTGTCTCGGAGATTCCCTGTTCTTTGGTGTTTACTGAAGTTTACCTTTTTAAAAAAAAATCTAATAACCTAAAACTATTTAATTAAACTAACATTTATCTCTAATTTAATTCACTAAGAACTATCATAACGACCCTTCAACTTTTGACTCCTTTCACTTTTCACCCAAACCTAAGATTAAACCAACATTGTTGGAGCTAATTGGATCGATCACGTTCACAAAGAACTCATACACAAGAAAGAAAAGAACGAGAACAAAATATTAATAGACACAAATTCTTTTGTTATTATTCAAAACCACACATAAAACATTAACCCTACCAATCTATTTATATTAAACCTAACCAAGCTTTTCTAAACAAATACTAAAACTCAAATACTTCATTATCTAATAAACTAAAACTATTTAATTAAACTAACATTTATCTCTAATTTAATTCACTAAGAATTATCATAACGACCCTTTAACTTTTAACTCCTTTCACTTTTTACCCAAACCTAGGAATAAACCAACATTCACCTCCATAATCCTAGTTTGCACCTGCATGTTTCTCACATCAACGGTACCGGATCATCAACTCAAGCAAATTGAGCCACTTTATCCTACGGTTCTTGCTTAGCGCACTCCCACGTATAATGACCATACTCTTAGCGATTTTATCTCGCTCGTCATCATGATAGTAATGATGGTCTTCTATTATCTCTTCTAGCATTACTACGAACACACCTTGGTACTAAGACATTTGTCACACAGACTTAATCATCCTCTTGAATCACAAAGATTCATTGTTTTTATATCACTTAGATTCAACTCATCACGAAATCTTCTCTTGATCGACTTCACAAAGTTCCACTAAGCATTTCGATCTCTACTTTCTTCTTGGTTCACTAAGAACTTCAACGAACACGCCGTTCTTTTCTTGACCGCCATCCACACAGTTTGTAGTCTTCTTCAATCACAAAGATTTTGGTTCACCGAGAACTCCTCTCCGATTTATCTAAGAATCTGGATAAACTTCTGGCTTCACACAAAATATCTAGTTATCTCCTAGTCACACTCAGAACCTTATCGCCCTTCACACAGAATCCGATAACACTTATCGGCTTCACTAAAATACCAATTACCCACTTCTCGTAACCACAAAGAACCCGATCACCTGCTCCTTCTTGTTGCTCAATTACTTCTTTTAATTTAGTTTGTACTTTCTGTAATTAATTACCTTCTTGACCCAAAAGTCAAGAAAGAACACAAAACAGTTTGGTTGTTATATTCTTGATTTAAAAGTCAAGAATGAAAACAAAACAATTTGGTTGTTTTATTCTCGGTTGATAATCGTGCCTTACAATTAATCCTCCACCTAAGTCGCTAAAACCGTTGGCTCTGATACCAACTGTGACGCCCATACCCAGATAAGGATGCACCATACACAATTGATATCAACTTACAAGAGAAACACTTATTTTATTAATGCAAACTGAGGGGTACAAAAGATGAAACTTAAAAGGTACAAACTTCAACAACTATTCTTAACCAAAGATGTAACTTTCCTATCAAACCGCATGAACTAGCATATTCTATTCCATTGGTCCACTAGCTTCATGATAAACAGCATGCACCAGAACTAGCCATCACTACCTGTGACACATGCTTAAAACGACGTCAGACAATGCTGATGAGTTTATGAATATACACGATTTACAAAACACATTCATTTATCATTCATGACTTGTATCTGCCCATGTCACTATAATATTTCCGCCACGTCCGGCACCCATGCATGGGCCCTCGTGACGATGTCAACAAGACTTCAAACATCATACAGGCAATGCCCACTACACCGTAGCGTAGTACTGACAAATCCTGCCGTTGTAGCACGTATAAGGGACCGCAAATATCGTGTGTATGTGTGATTAGATTATATACATGCGTACAACAGTCATGAGTGCAATATTAACAATTACCAGTTTGGACAAGCATGCTCACATTTGAAAACATTCATAGAACTCACCTGTTTCACAATTGCTTAACATTTGCTATTCCAATCGGGTACTACCTCAGGGTCCTGGTACAATTACATCATCCTAGCTTAGGTAATGGTTCACCTAACTAATTATTATTAAGGTTGGATATTGGTTAACACTACCTTGTTTAAGCATGGGTGATCAGTCCATGCCTAACTAAGGCTAGGCTACCCAATACCCACCCCTAATAATAGTCCTAATACCTAAAAATAATAATACTAAACTACTACTAATAACACTAATAAAAATAATAATTGACAAAGCATAAACTTAAACAAGAGCATACCTCTACCTATCTACGGCAAGTTGATGTAAAGTCTCCCTACTCGGGCTCCTACTTGTGCTCCAAAAACGACTAATAACAACACCTAACGGGGTATCGTAGGCTAGGGATTCTCTTATATTAGAGCGTTCCCAAAATTTGGTATACTAACTAGAACTACAGGGGCTTCTATTTATAGAAGTGAATGGACATAAAGTTTTCGTAATTGGGTCGATGTGGGACTTTAGATAAGCATACAGCCTCCTCAATTTCATTTGAATTCCATGTGGGACACATCACGTATGCATACAATTCTTCACCTTTTCAATCTACTTCCTGAGTGACACCTTAAAGAAGTCTTGCCAGAATACTGATGTACACAGCTACCTCTATCTACTTAGTTCCTGGAGGTTTAGTAATGGAATCCTATTGTTATCATCTTTCATATATCCATTTAGGGATATCGGTTTATTCTAAATATCATGAAGGCTTTTGATGTTCTATTTAACCCGTAGGCAAGTCAGGTATTTGCATATACACTTACTGATGAAGCATACTTATATCTATGTGATTCTTTTGTCGCTTTATAACTGAGCCTTTTCCAATTGGTATTCATATCCTATTGCATAATCTTAGTATTTGATTTTTATCCCTTAGCAATTTAAGAATGGCATCGATATGTCTATGTTTCCTCTCTTGGAATAGATGAGAATATAATCTATGAAGGTGATTACTAAATGAATGGGGTATGGTTCACAAGCTTGGTTTATAAGGTTCATAAAGGTGTCTAGTGTATTAGTGAGGCCAAAAAGCATCACTGGAAACTTGTAATAACCATACCTTGTCCTAAGGGCAGTCTTCCTATCTCGCCTTCAACTGATGGTATCCAGACCTTAAGTCTATCTTCGACTTATAGAAGTAACTTGCACTTTGTGACTGATCAAACATATTATCCATCCATGGTAGTGGGTATCGATTCTTTATTATGATCTTGTTCAGATATCTATAATCAATCCACATTCTCATTAAATCATCTTTCTTTTTAACAAAAAGAATAGGCGCTCCCCATGGCGACGTGCTAGGACGTATAAATCCTTTATCCAACAATTCATGGTGTTGGTTTTTCAATTCTTTCATCTTAGTCGGGGCGAGGTGGTACGGGGATTTATCAATAGGGGTGGCTTCGGGAATCAAGTCAATTCTAAATCCAATTTGCCTATCAGGCCGTAGTCCAGAAGATTTTTAGGGAATACTTCAGGAAATTCGGATACTACCGGTATCTCTTTGAGTTTCTTTTCTTCCTTAGTTCCCAAAGCATACACTAGTTAAGCTAGATGGCCCTTCCAAATACACTTAGATACTTTCTTGCCGGTGACTAAACTTATGGGTTTACTAGGTCTTTCTCCATGAATTATCAAAGATTTCCCTTGAGGATCTTTAATTCGAATCTGCTTCTTATCACACAATATCTAAGCTTGAAACTTAACTAACCAATCTGTTCCTATTACTACATTGAACTCTCAAAGTTTCATTGGTAGCTAGTCTATGGATACCAAGGTATCACTAATCAGGATAATAACATTTCTAATTTCTTCTTCCATTCCATCTGCTAGCTCTACTACAAAGGGTTTATCTAACTTACAGAGAATCTGATTAATCAAAACTCTAAATTGCTCCGATATAAAACTTCTAACTGCACTAGTATCAGCATATAAGATCTTAGGAGGAATGTACCGTTATCATGTTAGGGTTTCTACGGCCTCTTCAGTTGGTATGGAAAAAGAGCTTTCCCTCTTGCTCTATTAAGCCATTCCTTCTATTGTTTCTTAGGGCAGTCATCCTTATATTGTCATGTCTCTCTTTATATTCAAAATACCTATGGGGCTTTCTATAGTCACGATGGGTGTGTCCAGGGTCTTACAATTTCTACTTACTAACTGGTGACATGGATTGAAATGTTCTTTTCTGCATATCAGACACTAAGGTGGGGGTCCACATTGCCTCTTAAAATCTCAAAAATGAATTTCCTATTCTTCTGATCATTGTCCTAATTTATCTTAGAGGCATGATCTGGGGTTTTCTATTGCTAGATCGTGGCAATGGTTGCTCGACGTCTACCGTCTTAGAATATGTAGTCAGTTTGGTTGCCTTAATGAATATGAGGTATTTTATAGGCATTCTCCAAATGAATATGATAACATGATTTAGTTGCAAGGAACTAGTCAAGACCTCTTGGTGATAAATTCATGGAATGTCTTATTCCCAGGCTCAAGATACATAAACTTATTTCCAGTTCTGTCTATTTCCTTAGAGGACATAGGTATTAGGCAAACGATCCTAATAATACCTTCCAGGTTAAACTATCCGCCAAATCGTTGCCTCGGGTTTGTTTCTATATCCTCCACCAAAATAATGCCCCAACTTTAAACGCATGAACAACAAACATAACTCTGTCCATTTCGAAGCAATTGCTTATTTCCAAAATAGTTTCCATCAGATACAATTGGTCATCTTGTACTCTGAAGTTTTTATCTCTGTATGTTAGGGAGGATTTCACGACTCGGATGGCTATTCGATCGATCGAGTTATCGCCTAATTTACTAGTTTGGCATGACAAGGGGGGTCAATAGGTGGGCAAGGATATCAATTAATATTAATGGATGGTTCAGACGGCATTTTCTTGGTCTCTAAGAAACTAATACTTCAGTATTTTACTCATATACAAGCAACTACAATAACTACTTCATGTAATATACATAGTGCAACATGTTTTCAATTATAGCAAGCACATAGACAAACGAGTTTATTGCCCTCATGGGTCCATGACACCTGATGTCAATTTGGCACCCTCACCGGGTCCATGACACCTTATGTCAATCTGGCACCCTCACAGGGCTTCCACCCCAACTTATTCTTGCTGAGGGATCTTATTTATGACTTCTACATTTAATAATGTCCAATTTTCAGCTTTTACTTCAGTTAACCCTAATGGCGCTTGTCTTCTAAGTCTTAACCAGTAAACCTACTATCTCACGAGGAGTACTACACTTATAGAATTACTATGGTTTATAGACTATAATTGTCATCATCTTTGATTCCAAACAACTCTACATCCTCGATAGGTTCATATTCAAACTCAATGGTTACTCCTATATCCAAAAGGTTAATTGTATCATGCTTACATATAAAATCAGGTCCTCTATCTACCACGTATCCTTATCTGCAATAACTTATCTCAGTATATAGATTACTTAAGGCAGGCCTAATCATAAAGGTTAAAGCCTAGATATCCATACCAAATACCTAATTCGCTAAAACCTTTGGCTCTGATACCAACTGTGACGCCCACACCAAAATAAGGATGCACCATACACAATTGATATCTACTTACAAGAGAAACACTTATTTTATTAATGCAAACTGAGGGGTACAAAAGATGAAACTTAGAAGGTACAAACTTCAACAACTATTCTTAACCAAAGATGTAACTTTCCTATCAAACCGCACAAACTAGCATATCCTATTCCATTGGTCCACTAGCTTCATGATAAACAGCATGCACCAGAACTAGCCATCACTACCTGTGACACATGCTTAAAACGACGTCAGACAATGCTAGTGAGTTTATGAATATACACCATTTACAAAACACATTCATTTATCATTCATGACTTGTATCTGCCCATGTCACTATAATCTTTCCGCCACGCCCGGCACCCACGCATGGGCCCTCGTGACGGTGTCAACAAGACTTCAACCATCATACAGTCAATGCCCACTACACCGCAGCGTAGTACCGACAAATCCTGTCGTAGCAGCATGTATAAGGGACCACAAATATCGTGTGTATGTGTGATTAGATTATATACATGCGTACAACAGTCATGAGTGCAATATTAACAATTACCAGTTTGGACAAGCATGCTCACATTTGAAAACATTCATAGAACTCACCTGTTTCACGATTGCTTAACACTTGCTATTCCAATCGGGTACTACCTCAGGGTCCTGGTACAATTACATCATCCTAGCTTAGGTAATGGTTCACCTAACTAATTATTATTAAGGTTGGATATTGGTTAACACTACCTTGTTTAAGCATGGGTGATCAGTCCATGCCTAACTAAGGCTAGGCTACCCAATACCATTAATAGTCCTAATACCTAAAAATAATAATACTAAACTACTACTAATAACACTAATAAAAATAATAATTGACAAAGCATAAACTTAAACAAGAGCATACCTCTACATATTTACGGCAAGTTGATGTAAAGTCTCCCTACTCGGGCTCCTACTTGTGCTCCAAAAACGACTAATAACAACACCCAACGGGGTATCGTAAGCTAGCGATTCTCTTATATTAGAGCGTTCCCAAAATTTGGTATACTAACTAGAACTACAGGGGCTTCTATTTATAGAAGTGAATGGACATAATGTTTTCGTAATTGGGTCGATGTGGGACTTTAGATAAGCATACAGCCTCCTCAATTTCATTTGAATTCCATGTGGGACACATCACGTATGCATACAATTATTCACCATTTCAATCTACTTCCTTAGTGACACCTACTATGTGCACAGTTCGATTTCTTTATATAATATTATTAATTTACTCCATGACTTCCTTATTAAGCCTGTGTGGAGGCATCCTGAGGCCGTTCTTAATGAAGGGGAACCCTCAGAGTCTGAACTAGATGATACCTTCCTAACGACTCTTAGAACCTGTCCTTCAAGGCTTCGTCCATTTGCTGAACCCTTCTTAGTATTATCCGGTGTTAGCACTCGTTGGGACAAGCCGGGTAGAGATCCTGTTGTGATGAAGGATGGTCAGGGTATGAATTTTGTTTATTGTTGATTTCTTTTGCTTTCTTTGTTTCTTCCTTATGTGTTCTGTTTTATGCAGTTATGTCGGCTCTTGACTTTATCAAAGGTGATGATGCTTCGGGTGTTGTATTTTCTGATGCTGAAGCAGCAGATGGGGAAGATGCACTGACCAAATATCAGAAAGGGAGGTATGATGGGACCAACTATGTTGTTGTCCCTAATGTGAAGGGTTTTGCTAAAGCCAGTTCTTCCAAGGCTTCAACAAGGAGGTCAAGCAGGCGGCTTTTGAAGGCTGCTAAGCCTACTGATCCTTCTGAAGCAGTGACGGTTAGTGATGATATTGAGGATTCTGAAGATGAGCAAGATCAGACCATGGATGATGTTCCTGTGGATGCTGTTGTTAAGAAAGGTAAGGGTAAAAAGGTGAAGGTTGGAGTGGTGAAAGAAACAGATGTGTCAGCTAGCTTTGATGAGGAAGGTCTGTATGTTCCTGGGTGGAACGTGAAGTCTAGTGACAACTTTAAGTCTTCGGCTATTTGTGAGGAGGTTCTTGCACACTTTGCTACTCCTGGTGCCAAGGCTTGTCTTGAGGGTTTGGATGATGATGCTCTGCTGGCAAAGATGATGGTGGGTACCTGTAACCTTGCTGCTATGCTTCCAGAGGGGATTAGTAGGTTTAGGAAGGTTATGGGTAAGTATAGTGACTTTGCCAAGAAGAAGAGGGAGATGAAACAGTCCATTGCTGACATGAAGAAGGATGCTGAGGAGTATGCGAAGAAGGAGGTTACTTTGATTTCCCTTATTGATGAACTGAAGAAAGGGCATGAGGCTGAGATGGCAAGGCATGAAGCTGCTATTCTTAAGGTGGAGGCAGATCAATTGGCTTTGGAAGCAGAGAAAAAGGCTTTTGAAAGTGAAAAGAAGGGGTTGGAGGCTTCCCTTGCTGCTGCCCAAAGTGATAACAAATGGCTGATTGAAGAAGGATTTCAGCAAGTCGTTACCTACCTTCTTCATTCCACCGAATTCAACTCTGCCCTTGGGGAGGTATATACCAAGCTTTTGACCCATGGTAAGCATGCTGGTTTTGTTGCAGGGTTTAAAGCTCATGAGTCTGGCCAAGTTTTGGAAGAATCTCCCTTTTATCAGCCTGACTCCTTGGATGTTTTTAAGGAGACTGTCCTTAAGATGGAACACTCCAGCTATCCTTATGTTGCACAAGTCTCTTCCTACTATGGAAAACCCTTGAAGGAGCTGAAAGAATTGAAGCCTACTGGTTTAAACGAAGTTGTTTCTGCAAAGGTGCTTCAATCTGTTTCAAGGAAGAGGGCACATTCTGGTGATAGTGAAGAGACGTTGGATGTGGCTGAAACATTTTCCAAGGATGCTAGTGTTGAAGCTTCTGAAGCTGGACTTGTGGAGAAGGTTCCAAAGAAAGGGAAGAAGGCAAAGAAGGCGAAGGTGGTCAAGGTAGTGAATGAGGATGAAGCCTCTAAGCCTTCGGAGTCTGGTGGTGATGTCTGAACTTCCCATTCGTAGCTTTCTTAGCATCTTGGTTTGTTAAAACAATTAACTTTGTGTTTGTGTTTCTAAGTACTTTTTATCTTTTGTTGGAACCTTCAATGGTTCCTTGGTAGTTATGGGCTGTAGCCCTTTGAACAATTATGCTACTTGTTGACTTTGTTAAAAGCCTTTAAATGTTAAGTCTTTGTGGCTGGTGTTTAAGTTTTATTGTTGTTTTTCTGTTGTCATTTATGTTTGTCTTTGCTGTTTGGGAATGTTTATCCGGTAGCACCTTCAAAGGTTGAATGCTGCAGTCATTCATCCTTAAGGTAGTCTAGGCAAACATGTCACCATCTATCCTATATACAACACTTAATCAAGTGTTTTCGATATATTTTCGTAAGTTTGTTTTCTAAACTTAAGGAACGATTGGTGTAGGTTGTTCAAACCTGTCTATGAGATTCATAAAAGTGTTTTTTGTTTATCTCATGGAGTAGGATTGATTTAGGAACTCACCCCTTATATAGGTCCATTTATCCCTCGAACCTATTGAGCGATATGGCCTGGGAGCTCATCCCCTTACATGGTCTCTACCATGGAGTTTCTTGCAAGGTTCTCAACCTGAACTTAGGATAGAAAGACAAAGTTTCTAAAAGAGGATCAAATGATCCTTTCATTCATTAGACGGGATAACATTACATCATTTGGAAAAGAACAACATTTTGTTACAACTTAAACAAAGAACCTTTTGAGGTTCTTGCCGTTCCAGTGACGGGGGAGTTTTTTGCCTTCCATGCTTGCCAGTTTATAGGATCCCCCTTTGTGGGATTCTAGGATAGTGTATGGGCCTTCCCACTTGGGTCCTAGCTTCCCTTGACTTTCCTTCTTGCTTGCTTCGTTGTTTCTCAAAACCAGGTCGCCGGGCTTGAATCGTTCGTGCTTAACTCTGGCGTTGTAGTAGGACTCCATCTTTTGTTTGTATTGAGCTTCACGGATTGCTGCTGAGTCCCTTGCTTCTTCCAGGAGATCAAGGTTAAGCAGTGATTCTTGTTCATTTGCCTGGACATCGACATGAAAGGTTCTTGGTGTGGTGATTCCGATTTCAGCAGGTATTACTGCTTCAGATCCAAAGGTAAGGCTGTAAGGCGTTTTCTTGTTACTTGTCTTCTCAGTGGTTCGAATTGCCCAGAGAACGCTCGGCAGTTCTTCCAACCAGTTTCTTCCTTGTCTGCCTAGTCTAGCCTTGATCCCTTCAACCACACTCCTATTCATTCTTTCGACTTGACCGTTCGACTGGGGGTAGGCCACAGAACTGAAGACTTGGGTTATCCGGTACTCCTTGCACCAAGCACTGAATGGTTTCTCTGCAAATTGCTTGCCGTTGTCCGTCACAAGCACCCCAGGTAGGCCATACCGGCAAATGATGTTTTCCCAAACGAAGTCAATTATCTTTTTCCCGGATATTTTCCCCAAGGGCTTCACTTCTGGCCATTTTGTGAAGTAATCTACTGCCACCAATAAGAATTTAACCCCTCCTTTTGCTGGTGGGAAGGGTCCAACGATATCCATTCCCCATTTGTAGAACGGCCAAGCTGAATTAACAGGCACCAAATCATGCTTGGGACTTTTGGGGACTGGGGCGTGAAGTTGGCAGGCTTCACATCTTTTCAGCTGTTCTGATGCATCACGATGCATGGAGGGCCAGAAATATCCCAGGTTCATAAGTTTTGCCACAACTGACCATAGACCACAGTGGGCTCTGCAGATTCCTTCATGAACTTCCTTAATCAGGTACTTGCTCTGTTCGGGTCCGACACACCGGAGCAGTGGAGCTAGATACCCTTTTTTTGTAAAGCATCTCATCTTGTATGGTATACTGCTTCGATTTGTTTCGGATCCTTTCAGCTTCAACAGGGTCCTGTGGTAGTTCTCCCTTTTGAAGGAACCTTACAAACGGAGTCATCCAGTTTGGTTCATTTTCAGTGATGACGTCTTGGACTTCCAACTCTGATATGGCAGGATGCTTGATTACCTCAACCAATACTTTCTTAGTGAGGTGAGCAAAGGTTAACGAGGCGAGCTTGCTTAGCGCGTCAGCCTTTTTGTTGTGAGACCTTGGAACTTGCTTGATCTTGCATTGTTGGAAAGTGTTCATGATTTCCTTAGCTTTCTCTTTGTATTTTTTCATGTTGGGTTCTTTGGCAATGTAGCTATCGTTCACTTGGCTAGAGACCAGTAGTGAATCGGTGAACACTTGAAGCTTGTGAACCATCATCTTTTTTGCAAGCTTGAGTCCTGCGATCAGAGCTTCATATTCGGCTTCGTTGTTTGTTGTCTGAAATTCCAAACGAAGGGCATATGTGAATTCTAACCCTTTAGGACTGATTAATATAAGACCAGCTCCCGAGCCTTCAACGCTGGAAGCTCCATCTGTGTAAAGCTTCCAGGCTTCAGGATCGAGAGGTTCGTCCATGGTCATGTTAACCTCAACAGTTTCTACCCTTGGAATTTCAGCAATGAAATCAGCAAGTATTTGTGCTTTTATTGCTTTTCTCGGGACGTAGGTGATTTTGTGTTCACCTAGCTCAACGGCCCACTTGGCTAGTCGTCCCGAGGTTTCAGGCCTTTCAAGCACATTCTTGATTGGTTGGTCAGTGACTACTTGAATAGGATGTGCTTGAAAGTACCTTCGAAGCCTTCTGGCCGTTTGTACCAGGGCCAAGGCTAATTTTTCCAAAGGAGGGTACTTGACCTCTGCTAACTTTAAGGTTTTACTGAAGAAATAAACGGGTACCTGGGCTTTTCTCTTTCGATAGTGAGAACAGCGCTGAAGGCTTCTTCAGTGACTGAAAGATAGACAGAGATCGTTTCCCCTGCTTCAGGTGCTGCAATGGTGGGAAGGGAAGCCAAGTAATGTTTCATAGCGTTGAAGGCTTCTTCTGCTTCTTCTGTCCACCTGATGTTCTTTTTGTCAGCACAACCTTTGAGGGTCTTGAAGAAAGGAAGGGATTTTTCAGCAAGTTTCGACACGAAACGCTTCAAGGCGGCAAGCTTGCCGTTCAAGCTTTCCACTTCTTTCTTGGTTTGTGGTGACTTCATTTTGAGGATGGCTTGAACCTTGTTCGGGTTAGCTTTTATGCTTTGTTTTCCTACAACATGACCCAAGAATTTCCCTTCTTCAAAACCAAAGGAACACTTGATGGGATTTAGTTTCATGTTGATCTTCTTGAGATTGTTGAAGGTTTCTTGTATATCTTCAAGCATTTCATCCTCAGTCTTGCTTTTGATAACCAAATCATCCACGTATGCTTCCATGTTCCTACCAATTTGTTCGGTGAAGGCTTTGTCAACCAACCTTTGATAGGTGGCACCTGCATTTTTTAAGCCGAAGGGCATCTTTTTATAACAAAAGATACCCTTGTCAGTATGGAAAGCAGTCTTTTCTTCATCTTCCTCCTTCATTTGTATTTGGTGATAACCTTTATAGGCATCCAAAAAGCATTTGAAGGGGAAACCTGTTGAAGGGTTAGCTTGTAAGCATGCATTATGTGAAAAGAAACAAATTTGGGAGGTGTTGAATAACTTAAAAGTTGTTTTTAGGTTCAAAGGTAACCTGTCAACGAGTCAACTTTCAAATCCACCTCCGGTAAAGGGTAGCAATCCTTTGGGCAAGCTTTATTGAGGTCTTTGAAGTCTATGCACATCCTCCATGAGTCGTCAGGTTTCTTAACCATCACTGGGTTTGCAACCCAGGATTGGTATTTGACCTCTCGGAGGATTCCTGCTTCGACCAGTTTGTCAACCTCCTGGCAAGCTGCTCTGCTTCGTTCTGGTGCAAGGCTTCTTTTCTTTTGCACTATTGGTTTGATGTTTTGGGGAACTTTGAGTTCATGCTCAGCAATATCACGTGGGATCCCTGTCATGTCACTGGGACACCAAGCGAAAACATCTACATTGTTTTTTAGCAACGCTTCAAGCTTTGAGAGAATTTCCCTAGGAAGGGCTGTGTTTACCTGTATCCTTTGATCAGGGTATTTATGATTGATGCTAAGACCGAGTTTGCTTTGTTCTTCAACAACCGTTAGCACAGAGGCTGATGGTTGGAGGGTTCCTACTCCTTCTTTGGTGGGGAACTTGGCACTCTTCCGGCTGATGGAAACGGTCATATCAAAAGCTACTACACCGGGTCTACCAATGATGACATCGTAACTGGATGGTAGGTCTAAGACAATGAACGTCAACGGTTCAGTTCTTCGCATTTGCCCATCGGAGAAAGTCACATTGAGTACCATCTCGCCCAAGGGTTTGATGGGAATGTCAGCTATGCCTTTGATGGCAGCTTCGGCTGGCTTGAGCGTGGAGCGTTCTTCATGGCTTAGAAGGTTGAAGTATTTTGCAAACATGATTTCAGTAGCGGCTCCGGTGTCTATGTAGGCTTTTTGTGTTTGACGTGAACCCACAAGGGCTTCAAGGACTAGTGGATCACAATGTTTTTCTTCGTTGGTACAAGGGAAGTAGATGCCTTGACATTCCCAATCCTCCAACCTCTGTCGTTTGCTTGGCGCTTCACTTTCAACAAACACCATGGCAACATCTTTCTTCTTGCCATCAGCTATGTTTTCTTTGACACCTTTAACCAAGTGGGCTAGTTCGCCAGATCTAACTGCTTCTTCGATCCTCTTCTTAAGCTGGAAGCAGTCGTTGGTGTGGTGTCCCTTTTCTTCGTGAAACTCACAATACTGGTTGGAGTTTTCGTTTCTTTTGCTTTTAGGCAAGGGACGAGGTGGTCTAAAGGTATGTTTGACTTCTTCCGTGGCTAGAATTTCTTGAGGAGTTTTGGAGAGGGCTGTAAAGTTTATGTTTCTGTCTTTGCTTGGAGGGTTCCTGCTTTCCGACCTTCGAGGCTCAGATCTCCTGGATCTGTTGTCGTAGGTACCATAGTTTCCTCTTTTCCGAGTAGGGCTGTTGCTTCTCCAGTTGGAAGCCCTCTTTCTTTGCTCCTTTATGTCTACAGCCTCCTCTCCTCTGATGTGGGCCTCGGCTCTTTCCAAAGCCTCTTCAAGGGTTTTGGGGAGACTTTTGTTAAACTCCCTGGTGAGGTATTTTGAGTTGATGGCATTCATGAACCCTGCAACCTTCATCTTTTCATCTGCACCAACGTAGGTAAGACCTTCTTTTTTGTACCTCTCAATGAAATTCTTCAGGCTTTCATCATCTTTTTGCTTTATCTGGAAGATGACGGTTGCATCCTTGACACATCTTCTCTGTTGTGAAAAGTTGGCTAGGAATCCTTTGCCGAGTTCATCAAAGGTTCGGATGCTTCCAACCTTCAGGCCATTGAACCAGATTCTTGCAGATCCAACAAGGGTTTGCATAAACATTAAACAACACTCAGGATCACCCCATTTTTCGATCCGAGCTGCCCCTGAGAAGATCTGAAGGTGATCTTCTGGATCATCAGAACCATCATATGTTCTTATATGAGCTGGCATCTTTAGCTTGTTAGGAAAGTCATAATCTGCTATTTCTGGTGAGAAGCAAGATAAGCTGTTCGGCTTGTAGGGTGGGTTGACAGGGTGTTCTGTCCTGTTGTTGGTCATTCGACCGGAGTCCCCTGTTGAGCAGCGATGGCTTGACTGATGAGCTGCTGCCAAGGGAAGTTAGCCATCACTTGTGATATCATATAGGGCATGAGGTTAAAACCTTGGAGGTTTTCGGTTGTGGCCACATTGCTAGTCACCATGGGGATGCTCATGGAAGCGTTCCTAGCCATGGGGAGCGAAGCCATGGCTTGACCCCATGAAGTGGCTACCGGTGGTGGGACACTGGATATTGATGACTGTAGAAGCTGATCCAGGGTGACTTCATGCCCAAGTGGTGTGCCAGTAGTGGCAGCTTGGGTGGTAAACAGTGGGAAAGCGGTGGGGCTGGACCTTGTCTCATGCTGAGAAGTGGAGAATGTGTTGCTGGGGCCAGTGTTACTGCTTCCGAGTCGTGGTCTATGACTGTAGGTGGCATTTAGAGGAGGAGGAGGAGGCCCCGGTGAGAGTGACACCTCCTCTTCCTCGCCATAGTCTAGACGGAGGCGGACTCCTTTATCCCTTTCCTTCATGACGTACTGGTTCAAAAGGGATCTAAGCTGCAGGAAGTTTCTTTCCACTCCTTCAGGGGTAAGATCTATACGTTGGGGAGTCTGTGCAAGATCAGGGAGAGGAGAAAACACCCCTGAACGAGTGGGAGGTGGAGTCTGTAAGCTTGTTGTCCCATGATGTGCAGGTGGGGACTGAGTTCTAGCTGGAGTGCCTCCTGGAGTGGAAAAAGACACAGATCTGGCTGGAGAAGTCTGATCTGTGCTTGGAGAGATCTGGTTGACTTCCTCTTGGGACTCAGGGTCAGACATGGAGAGAGTTGGAGCTACACAACTGATTTTTGTAAAGGCAATGGCGTAGCCCCACGGTAGGCGCCAACTTGTTGCTACAACAAATAACTGCCTAACGATAGTTCTGAGTCACAAGGGAGGTTCAAGGGTTCAAGGGTTCCACTTTGCCTAACGCAGGTCGTGGTGTCCTTCTACGTTGCAAACGTAGAAGGAGGTTCAAGGTTATTTTTCTTGTTTTAGATGCTTTAAGGTTCTGGTTTGAGATGTACTCGAAACCAGAAATAGAAGTTCTAGAGATCCGAGTGGAGAGAAATATTCTTCCACGTGCAAGACCAAAAGAATTAGAAGAGTGAAGTGAGAGTGATTGTGATGGTGTGTCCAGAGCTGAGGAATCAGCCTCTGATTTATAGAGAAAGGGGATCTCCCTAAGGAGAAAGCATCTTGCCTTGAGCCTTGTTGCAACTAAAGGACATCCCACAAATGGTAAGTGGCTGCTATGGACCTGCGGTCTGTTGGCTGATGTTACTCCATCAGCTTATCTGTCTTGATCGATGAAAAAGATGACGGGACAAGTTATCTTTTTGACTTAGGATGCTCCTGGTTGTCCGAAGCCCTGTAGGCTTCAACCCTTTAAGCATTTGTTTAGTAATGTTGTATATATATGTTTGCTTTAGGCTACCCACGTCATCAGGCTCCTACTTGTGCTTCAAAAACGACTAATAACAACACCCAACGGGGTATCGTAGGCTAGGGATTCTCTTATATTAGAGCGTTCCCAAAATTTGGTATGCTAACTAGAACTACAGGGGCTTCTATTTATAGAAGTGAATGGACATAAAGTTTTCGTAATTGGGTCGATGTGGGACTTTAGATAAGCATACAGCCTCCTCAATTTCATTTGAATTCCATGTGGGACACATCACGTATGCATACAATTCTTCACCATTTCAATCTACTTCCTTAGTGACACCTGCTATGTGCACAGTTCGATTTCTTTATATATATAATATTATTAATTTACTCCATGACTTCCTTATGAAGTCTCTTCGCCATTTACATGCATACGAACATATGAGGAATGCAAACATATACTTTCATTATCATTATTTATTTTGTATGTTTATTATAATTAATCGAGCTGCTCAACTTGTTTATCTCGTATAACTTTTAAACTATAACGTTTTACGAACTTTTAAATATACTCTTAAGACGAGCTAATTTTTATCTACGCTTTGACCTAAGTTTCATTAAAATAGAGTAGGGTCAAATATAATATCTTTTATTAATTTAACTAAATGGTCTCCTATAATACTATTGGCCCGACTAGATTCTTAAATATCAGATAATCATAGTATTCACGCCTATAATACACACGGCATAAATTTCATAAACATTTCTATTTTATTTTATCACAAAATGGGGTGTTACAAATAGATACAAATTCTTTTGTTATTATTCAAAACCACACATAAAACATTAACCCTACCAATCTATTTATATTAAACCTAACCAAGCTTTCCTAAACCAATACTAAAACTCAAATACATCATTATCTAATAAAGTAAAACTATTTAATTAAACTAACATTTATCTCTAATTTAATTCACTAAGAATTATCATAACGACCCTTTAACTTTTGACAACTTTCACCTTTCACCCAAACCTACGATTAAACCAACATTCACACCCTTAATCCTAGTTTGCACCCGCTTGTTTCTCACATCAATGGTACCGGCTCATCAACTCAAACAAATTGAGCCACTTCATCCTCCGGTTCTTGCTTAGGGCACTCCCACGTATAACGACCGTACTCTTGGCAATTTTATCTCTCTCATCATCATGATAGTAATCATGGTCTTTTATTCTCTCTTCTAGCATTAATACAAACACACCTTGGTACAATGACATTTGTCACACAGACTTAATCATCTTCTTGAATCACAAAGATTCATTGTTTTTAAATCATTTAGATTCAACTCATCACGAAAACTTCTCTTGATCGACTTCACACAGTTCCACTAAGCATTTCGATCTCTACTTTCTTCTTGGTTCACTAAGAACTTCAACGAACACGCAGTTATTTTCTTGACCGCCATCCACACAGTTTGCGGTCTTCTTCAATCACAAAGATTTTGGTTCACCTAGAACTCCTCTCCGGTTTCACTAAGAATCCGGATTCACTTCCGGCTTCACGCAGAATATCCGATTATCTCCTAGTCACACTCAAAACCATATCGCCCTTCACACAGAATCCAATCACACTTATCGGCTTCACTAAAATACCAATTATCCACTTCTCGTAACCACAAAGAACCTGATCACATAAACAGCCCGAAAATATCGCTCGATCTCCTGCTCCTAGTTGTTCAATGTTTTTTTTCACCGCCACATAGGCCTTGCTCAATTACTTGTTTCAATTTAGTTTGTACTTTCAGTAATTAATTCCTTTCTTGGCACAAAAGTCAAGAATGAACACAAAACAATTTGGTTGTTTTATTCTCGGTTGATAATCGTGCCTCGCAATTAATTCTCCACCCAGTTAATAACTTTCTTATTCGGTTTCTTTTACGATCAAAGAATTGCTACTGCTACAACACTTTTTAATACAAAACAAAACGATATGATTTCACATAGAAAGGAACTTGGTGGTTTCGATTACTTCTTCGCTGCTCTCGATCTTCTGTCTTGATCTTGGTCTCTTGATCTTGGGTTTGGCTCTGATACCAATTGTTGGAGCTAATTGGATCGATCACGTTTACAAAGAACTCGTACACAAGAAAGAAAAGAACGAGAATAAAATATTAATAGACACAAAGTCTTTTCTTATTAATCAAAACCACACATAAGACATTAAACCTAACCAAGCTTTCCTAAACCAATACTAAAACTCAAATACTTCATTATCTAATAAACTAAAACTTTTTAATTAAACTAACATTTATCTCCAATTTAATTCACTAATTATTATCATAACGACCCTTCAACTTTTGACTCCTTTCCCTTTTTCACCCAAACATAGGATTAAACCAACATTGTTGGAGCTAATTGGATCGATCACGTTCACAGAGAACTCGTACCCAAGAAAGAAGAGAACGAGAACAAAAATATTAATAGACACAAAGTCTTTTCACATTAATTAAAACCACACGTAAAACATTAACCCTACCAATCTATTAATATTAAACCTAACCAAGCTTTCCTAAACCAATACTAAAACTCAAATACTTCATCTGTTATATAATTTAAAGCAATAAATCCTACATGGCGCTGATATAGTCATTCTTCCCCTTGAGAGTGTCATGTAGGATGTCATGTGGCATTGAGTGATTTTAGGAAAAAAGGAATTTAAAAACAAAATTAGATTTTTCTCTCTCATGTTTCCTCTCATAATTTTTAAACGTTAATATCTTTAATATACGAGATTTTTTAAAGAAAAAAGTTACACCAAATTAACGAGCGTTTTATTATCTTTCCAACAAGTACCATAGTGCTATATAAAAACGGAGAAAAAAAACGACTATTTTTTGTGGGTTTTGTTCATACTAGGGGTGAGCATACGAAAACCGATAACCGAACCAAAAATAACTGAAACCGAATTAACCAATCGGTTACGGTTAACATATGGCCAAAACCGAACCATTCGGTTACGGTTTTGGTTTTCCCTTCATCCGTAATCGAAACCGAACCAATAGTTATATACTTAAGTATTTTTCATACATATATCCATGTATTTGGAACATATTTTCACGTATTTTTTGAATATTTAATGTACCTTTCATGTATATCTATGTATTTGAAATATATCTTTTATGTAACTCATGTATTTTCATGTATATTTATATATTTGAAGAATTTTTTTATTTGTTTCCTTGGTTTTTCATGTATTTTTCTTGCGGTTTCATATGTATTTATATTCTTGAAAAAGATCCAAACAATTTACTAACTATTTTAAGTTTATAATTTTGCACAAGTTTTATGTTTGGATATTAACCGAACATAACCGAAACCGAACCGATAACCGACATATTAACCAAATTAACCGACCGACTTAACCGATCGGTTTCGGTTCGTGGGAATTTCCGTCTTGGAGATTCCCCGTTCTTTAGTGTTTATTGAAGTTTGCTTTTAAAAAAAATCTAATAAACTAAAACTATTTAATTAAACTAACATTTATCTCTAATTTAATTCACTAAGAATTATCATAACGACCCTTCAACATTTGAATCTTATCACTTTTCACCCTAACTTAGGATTAAAACAACTTTGTTGGAGCTAATTGGATCGATCACGTAAACAAATAACTCGTACACAAGAATGAAAAGAACGAGAACAAAATATTAATAGACACAAAGTATTTTCTTATTAATCAAAACCACACATAAAACATTAACCCTACCAATATATTTATATTAAACCTAACCAATCTTTCCTAAAGCAATACTAAAACTCAAATACTTCATTATCTAATAAACTAAAACTATTTAATTAAACTAACATTTATCTCTAATTTAATTCACTAAAAATTATCATAACGACCGTTCAACTTTTGACACCTTTCACTTTTCACCCAAAGCTAGGATTAAACCAACATTCACCCCCTTAATCCTAGTTTGCACGCGCTTGTTCCTCACATCAATGGTACCGGCTCATCAACTCAAGCAAGTAGAGCTACTTCATCCTTTGGTTCCTTCTTAGGGCACTCCCACGTATAATGACCATACTCTTGGTGATTTTATCTCGCTCATCATCATGATAGTAATCAAGGTCTTCTATTATCTTTTCTAGCATTAATACGAACACACCGTGGTACTAAGACATTTGTCACACAGACTTAATCATCCTGTTGGATCACAAAGATTCATTGTTTTTAAATCACTTAGATTCAACTCTTCACAAAAACTTCTCTTGATCGACTTCACACAGCTCCACTAAGCATTTCGATCTCTACTTTCTTCTTTCACTAAGAACTTCAACGAACACGCAGTTCTTTTCTTGACCGCCATCCACACAGTTTGCCGTCTTCTTCAATCACAAAGATTTTGGTTCACCTAGAACTCCTCTCTGGTTTCACTAAGAATCCAGATTAACTTCCGGCTTCACGCAGAATATCCGATTAACTCCTAGTCACACTCAGAACCTTATCGCCCTTCACACAGAATCTGATCACACATATCGGCTTCACTAAAATACCAATTACCCACTTCTCGTAACCACAAAGAACCCGATCACATAGACAACCCGAAAATATCACTCGATCACCTGCTCCTTCTTGTTGTTCGATGTTTTCTTTCACCGCCACATAGGCCTTGCTCAATTACTTGTTTTAATTTAGTTTGTACTATCTGTAATTAATTCCCTTCCTGACACAAAACCAAGAATGAACATAAAACAATTTGTTGGTTTATTCTCGTTTCAAAATTCAAGAATGAACACAAAACAATTTGGTTTTTTTATTCTTGGTTGATAATCGTGCCTCAGATTTAATTCTCCACCCTGTTAATTGCATTCTTATTTGGTTTCTTTTCCGATCAAAGAATTGCTACTGCCACAACACCTTTCAATACAAAACAAAACTATATGGTTTCTCACATAAACGAACTCGGTGGTTTTGATTACTTCTTCGCTGGTCTCGATCTTCCATCTTGATCTTGGTCTCTTGATCTTCGGTTTGGCTCTAATAACAATTTTTGGAGCTAATTGGAGTTGTACATTGTTTTAGGTTAGGTTTTAATATTAGAGTTATACATTGTTTATGGTTAGACGTTAACATTGGGGATACATTGTTAATTGTTTTAGGTTATGTGCTACCCGAAGCTTTCCTACATGTAACTGTAAAGCGCATTAGTCTATTTCATATGTAAAATTGATATGACATATTAGATTTCTCAACCTCGAGACACTCCTCCTCATTGAGTGTGCCATGTGGCATTAATTGATTTTAGGAAAAAACAAATTTAATTGGATTTCTCTCTCTCATGTTTCCTCCTATAATTTTTAAACGTTAATATCTTTTATATACGAGATTTTAAAAAAATTACATCAAATTAACGAGCGTTTTATTATCTTTCCAACGAGTAACATAGTGCTATATAAAAAAACTAAGGAAACATGACTATTTTTTTGTGTGTTTTGTTCATTAAGGGAAAAAAACACGAAGTGTTCAAGTAATTTATTAATCATGTATAGGCAAGTCACTAATTATGTTTAAATCAGTAAATACGAATTCTATTTTCAACATGTGTTAGCATTGGAGTTGTACATATCTTTTATATACGAGATTTTTAAAAAAAATTACACCAAATTAACGAGCGTTTACTATCTTTCCAACGAGTACCATAGTGCTATATAAAAAACGAAAAAAAAGACTATTTTTTTTGTGGGTTTTGTTCATACAGGAAAAAAAACACAAAGTATTCAGGTAATTCATTAATCATGTATAGGCAAGTCACTAATTATGTTCAAATTAGTAAATATGAATTATATTTTCAACATGTATTAGCATTGGAGTTGTACATTGTTTTAGGTTAGGTATTAATATTAGAGTTATACATTGTTTAATGTTAGGCGTTAACATTGGAGATACATTGTTAATTGTTTTAGGTTAGGTGCTACCCGAAACTTTCCTGCATGTAACTATAAAGCGCATTATTTTATTTCATATGTAAAATTGATATGTCATATTTAGATTTCTCAATCCTTGGACGTTTACAGGGTATAATCTAGTTACTAATAAACTAAAATTATTTAATTAAACTAACATTTATCTCTAACTTAATTCATTAAGAATTATCATAAGACCCTTCAACTTTTGACTCCTTTCATTTTTCACCCAAACCTAGAATTAAACCAACTAAAACTTTTTGAGAAAGTATACAATATAAAGTTTATTAACGTGAGAAGCATAAGAAGCCACCAGGTGATGCCATGTGTCATGTTAACCAAACCCCAGTTAACCTAACCAAACTATAATTAATGTTAATATCAGTTAAAACCCAAGGGCAATACAGTCTTTCTTCACACGTAACTGATTACGTTAATCTCGTTCGTTATTTTTGGCAACGATTTTTTCAAATCAGAATTTGAATTATATAACACCGGACGATCAATCCAATTACGATTCAATCTCAATTACGATTCAATCTCAATTTGATCATCACGATTACAATTAACTCGATCAATTCATTATGTTTGGTACGTGTCGTCATAGTTTATTAATCCATTTTCAATAGTTTTTGTTTAATTTTTGTTGTTGTTTATCAGATTTAAACTTGTCTGTTGATGATCAGAGAATTTCTGCTGAGTATTCGAATCTAGTGCCTGATTACAATGCTTTTCATGGTATAATCATCACGCTCTGTTTTTTGAGTCAAAACAGAGATTTGTGTTTTTAATTTTTTTGTTAATATGATGTTTTTATGTGTATTCAAACTTAATAGAAAACACTAACCAGGATGTTGATATTCATAGTTTGAACCTCATCAACAAATTCAGAGTTCAAGGTATTGTAGTTCCTTTGTTTTTTTTTTTTTTTTTTTTTTTTTTTTTTTTTTTTTTTTTTTTTTTTGAATACTGATCATATAAAGTGTGTTTAAGTTATATCATTAGTGTGTTTAAAATGTATCTAATTATTTTTTATACTGATACTATATAAGTGCGTCTAAGTTTATTAATGAGTGCGTCTGAGCTTTGCAAACTATCATCTTACAAAGTGCGTTTGAAGTTTTACTAAGTGCGTTTGAATATTTTTGAAGGTGTTGCAACTGATGTTCCTGTTGATGACCAAGGTAGTAATACATATATCCCTAATGTAGCTGATTCTCTCAAACCTGCAGTCAATATGGAGTTTCCTAGTATTGAGCATGCACGCGAGTTTTATGCCAAATATGCAAAGGCTGGTGGTTTTGCTATTCGAAAGGGTACGTCAGATGTGCGAAAAGGTGTTCTAAGACTTAGGTACTTTGTATGCTATAAGGAGGGTTTTAAGCCAGTCAAAGTAGGTGAAGAGAGTTCTAATAAAGATGTTAAGTCAAGGAAAAGGCCGTCTATCCGGACTGGATGTTTGGCACATATTAGGTTAACTTCTGAGGATGGAAAGAAATTCAAGGTTTATGGCTTTAATGAAGGTCATAATCATCCTTTTGTACATGAAATTGACATTCATTTTCTAGCAACAAATAGGAAGCTGACACATACTCAAGAAGAGATGATATGTGAGCTGTCTTCATTGAACATGGGTCCTGTCAAAGCTTTTAACATTATGAAGACTAAGTATGGAGGTTTTGAGCATGTTGGTGCAACTGCAACTGATTGTAAGAACTTTAAACGTGGATTAAACACCTTTATTGGTGAGTATGATGCAGATATGATTGTGTCTAGGCTTAAGGATAAGAAGAAGTTCCTGCCAGATTTTTCATTTGAGTATTCTGTGGATCAAAAGAATGCATTAACTGGTTTATATTGTGCTGATGCTTTATGCAAGAGGAATTATATGGAATTTGGAGATATGATTTCGTTTGATGCAACATTTAACACTAACAAGTATGTTTTTAGTTTTTTAACTTATTTTTTAATTTGTTTTTGAAGGTACAAGATGGTTTTTGTACCATTTACCGGAATTGATAACCACTGCCGGAATGTCACACTTGGGGCAGGGTTGTTGTCATCAGAGACAACTGAATCATATACATGGTTGTTACAATCGTTTTCCAAATGTTTTGGAAAGCATCCCAAAGTGGTTGTAACTGATCAAGATCCTGCTATGAAAAATGCTATCCAGTTGGTTTTTCAAAATAGCAGACACAGACTGTGTATGTGGCATATCATGAAGAAGGTTTCTGATAAGGTTTGTATGAATTATTTATCTTAATTAAAGAAGGCGTATGTTTCTAAACTAGTGCGTTTAAATAATATTTTATTTGGATTACATTGCAGTGAGTGCGTCCAAAATTATGTATGAGTGCGTTTGATATCTTTTTATGTATTTTAATGAGAATGCGTCCAAATTTCTAATTCAGTGTGTTTGTTTCCATGTTTTTTGTGTTTTTTGTAGGTGGGGAGTGCATTGTGCAGTGATGATGAGTTTAAAAGGAGAATTTGTTCCATTGTGCGGACAGATTCTATCAGTCCGGGGACTTTTGATTTCGAGTGAGGTGTACTTATTGTTGATTACAAATTAAATGAGAGCAATTGGTTGTCGGACATGTTTAATCTGAGGTCGATGTGGATCCCTGCTTTTTACCGGGCTAAACCTATGTTTGGCTTATTGAGGACAACATCAAGATCCGAGAGTGAGAATCATTTTTTTTGCCAAGTGGCAAATTCTCAGTTGACTCTTGTTGAGTTTTTCAACCACTTTGAAACGTCCCTTGAAGGTCAGAGATTCAATCACAGAAAGAATGACCATGATTCTAGACATACAGTTCCTGATATTTGGACTACAAACCCTATTGAGGAAGAGGCTGCTAAAATATTTACACAGACTATCTTCTTTGATATTCAAGAAGAAATATATGCCACTTATGAAGGATTAATAAGTGTTCATATGCAAAGGGCTGATGAAGAAGGTTTTTTAAAGATTTTTGTTGATGATCCACAAGCATATGGTCAAGGCTTTGTTGAGGTATTTTTTTTAATTATTAATGCGTTTAAATTTTTTATGAGTGCATCCAAAAGTCTTTAGTATAATTTTTGGTTTTTTAAATATTAATGCGTTTGAACATACTTATGAGTGCGTCCAAAGTCGCATGTATACTTTTTTACCTTTTTACAGGTTCTGTTCAAAAAGGAAGTTGTTGATGGTGTTGAGGATGTGACTACATTATGTTCATGTAGGAGGTTTGAGCAGTACGGGCTGTTGTGTAGGCATATTTTTTATATATTAAGGTTGATGAAAGTTTATAGATTCCCAAAAAGATACATTCTGAGGAGGTGGATAAAAGATGTTGTTCCAAATGAAATCAAGTATTCATTTGAAACAGGAGAGTTTGATGATGACAAGACGAAAGAAGCCAGACGTATTGCATGGGAGATAGTTTTAGGCGGTGAATATCTTGCAAACTCTCTAATTGCATATTTAACCGAGTTAACTTTGGTTAATGATAAAATCAAAGATATGGTTAAGAAGGTTGATGAGAGCAGGTTTAAGAGACCTAGTCATCAGAATAAGCATGATAGGTATGTTTCTCTTCTTGGTTATGAGAAACCATCAAATGCTGAACCCACTATTCGACTTTCGAATGGTATCAAGAACAAAGGTCGTGGCAAGCAGAAGCACATAAAGTCCAGCAAGGAAAAGCAGTATAGTCGATCCGGCAAAAGGAAGAGGAAATGTGCAATATGCGGAGAGAGTGGCCATGATCGACGAAAACATGCGAAGGAAGGTGTTTCAACCGAGCCGCAAGGTGAACAAGATGATCATATTGTGGAAGATGAAATTGATGATAATGAAGACATTGATTTAGAAGTTTCTGATGATGATCAGGAGTTGTCTTAGATGTCTTTTAGATGTATGATGTTTTGACTTGTAAATCTTACTGTTTTTTAATGAGTGCTTTTGAATGTACACAGGGGTGCGTCTGAACTTTATACATGTAAACAGGGGTGCGTCTGTTTTAAACATTAGTGATTTTAAATAAAACAACAAGTGCGTTCAAAACACAACTATTAGTGCGTCTATATCATTAATATTAAAAACATAAAAAACAGTTACATAAACACCATCACCATTACCATTACCACCACCACTACCACCTTTACACCACTACCAACATAACAACCACTTAAACTATTAAAAGATCTATAAAAACCACCACCCCAAAACAACCCCAAAACAACCATTATAAAACCATCAACATCACTGGGAACCCAAGATTGCATCCTTTGCCTTTTGTTTGGATTTCATGTTCTTCAGGATGCATGCTTGTGTGTTGCTAAGTGACTCACAGATGAGGTTGTCAAAAGATGCCTGAGTATGTAGGTGCTTAATAGCTTCATCTTTTAATGGTGTTTTCTCCTCCTTCAGCAGCTTCTCTATGAGATCCAGGTTCTTCATATACTGCGTCTGAATCTCATTTTGTGCAGACAGAACTACACAAGATGGGTTGAGGTCATCCTGCACCTCTGAAATGCAATCAACCAGAACCACAGTTTTGACCTGCATGTTGCTTATTGCATCTATGTCGTTTGCAGCCATTTTTGTTTTTGTGTTTTTAGTTAAATCAGTATGCTTTATGATAGTGTTTATATAGACTAAAATAGAAAGTTAATTAGGTGGTAGTTGAATATTTAATTTAAAGATTTTATTTAAATTTATTACCAGTCAAATCATATTTATCAGATAGTTAGATTTTTTAGTTTTTTACTATTAAAATAAGCATGTAATTTTTGTCAGATTATTTTATATAATTAATAAGATTTGCCACTTGCATTTTTAATTATTAGTTGTACGAATACCATTCAATAAGTGCGTTTAAATTTACAATAAGTGCGTCTAAAATGATAAGAGTGTGTTTAAATATATTAAGAGTGTGTCTGTTTTTTTTTATTAGCCAGTACCTTTTAAACGCACCTTATAATCGAACACAATTATAAGGTGCGTTTAAAACATATCAGACTCGACAGTTTGTGAGCGTTCTTAATCTGAATCTTTTTCAAATCCATTTTTTTCTTTAATTGTAATTATATTTATTAAAATCGTATGTTTTTGTGAATATTATATGCGTTGATTTTGTTTTTTTGAATATGATTGATGTGATTTTAAAAAATCTATTGCAATGCTCTGCTTTTTGAAATGATCTGTTGATTCAATTGAATGTTTTTTGATGTGATGATTCGGAACGTTTAATCGGTGTCAAACATTTGATTAATCGTTGAAATAATTTTGTTTTGATGTTACGTTTCGATCGATTTGTTCAACCTCTGTTACGATTTCTGGAAATTAAAATGCGTTTTACCTAATTTACCCCTGGTTAGATTAACTGAAGTATGATTAGGGTTGTTAATTACCATCTTGCAACCGCCTAAATCCAATGACTCAAAAAGCTTCTTACGCTAAGACGCTTTATACGTTATCTCTTCCCAAACTTTTTCACCCAAACCTAGAATTAAACCAACTAAAACTGATCCAACTATTTTAATAATTCTTTTAATGCGGATCTTGAAGTGGTTTTTAAACCCACTTACACATGCTTATGTCATAAGCAGATTTAACAAACAAGTGATTTTCTTCTCAAATGCCAATTGCATTAATATTAGTAACAAAGGGAAGATGGTAAGTAGGCTACAACGTAAAACTCATCTCTGTAAAATCCCAATTAAGTTCCCAAATCACGTTTAACATAATAACAATAACAATTATAACAATAATAAAACGATAATACAAGCCCGAAAAACTAATATAACCAACTCAAACCTCAACAACGGTAGAGAGGGCGGGCGAAACTCTGCTACACTAGTTGTTCAGGGCGAAGGGAACCATATACGCCTTTTTTTTCCTGCTGCATATAATCATCGTCATATCTTACTGATATAAGAAAAGTGTCGTGGTTTAAACTGATGTGGCGGTTGAGGTGGCGCCATTGTCCTTGTGATCACCAAAGATTCGCTGCCTAAAGTCAGACACCATCATTGGGAGACCTTTGCGTAGAGGCACCTTTGGCTCCCATCCCAAGAGATCCTTCGCCTTGGTTATATCGGGCTTCCTCTTGTGCGGGTCATCCTCTGTGTTAGGCCTAAACTCTATTTTTGCGTTCGGGTCGATTGTCTCCTGGACCACCTGTGCACCAATGTAAACAAATCAGCATTCGGGTCAACTTAAACCGCTGGTGCCATTAAGACAATTTGGACGATTACCATAATATTTAGCAAACTTGATAGTTCGCCTATACCTGAGCAAGTTCAAGCATGGTGAATTCACCAGGGTTTCCAAGATTGAAAGGTCCTACGTGTTCGCCTTCCATCAAACGCATCAAACCCTCCACCTACGTAATCAAACCAGAGTAAGTTAAGACGACATGCGTCTCTAAATTGAATAATAATAATAATAATAGAATAGAAGTATCATTCAACACCAACAAAAGCTTTTTTCACAATATTTATGTCCTGCACATGGCTAATTTATACAAACAATTAAATGTGTTAATCAGAATTAGAGATTTAGTCAGATAATCCCCAATGCTTGCAAGCTGATGAGTAATGACACATTTAATTATAAATTTTAAACGAACGATTAATCATTGTAAAGATATCGAGCGGACAACTGATCTGACTAAATAAGAGAGGAAGAATGAGAGCACATAAAATAATATTAAAAGACAAGAAATTTCTCAACATTTAAATTCAATTATCACTTTTCACTAGTACCACACATACTACACATGGACATTGCCCATCACCGACACTCGTTTCTCAACACTTATGTTATTAAATAGCCAATCAGATTTGACATAGGCCCGCTAAAAAAGCGTTTGTTTCTGTAATATAGAAAGCACACTTTAACAAAGGAACCAAGTGGGTCCAAAATGTGACTATTAATTTGATTGTAAAAATAATAATTGATAAAATAGGTAATCAATATAAAGAGTTTCAAGAAAGTAAAAATCTTGCAATTTATAAAAGGTTGGAACTTGGAAGGAATATATGTCAGTGTCGGGTTCAAACTACTTTAACCGAAGAGATCCTCCCGCAAGGAATATATCCCAAATTGATTACGTAACATCATATTTCCTAATTTATAACGCGATACGTTTATTTTACTATACAAAACGAGTAAGACGACTATACAAAACGAGTAAGACGACGATTTTTCAAAAATATCAAACAAAAAACACGTTCACAATTCTTTAGTTTATCTTCAATCCAAAACTACCAGATTTAGAGACTCCGGGTAGGTACCGATTAGACAGATTAGGTTGAATACTAAAACCGCCTAAAATAACAATTGCTAAATTTAGGATAGCAAGTTAGGCAGTTAGCATCAGCTGATGATGCATAAAATTCCAAACAAGAGGAATCAAACAACTGAACAAAAGCATACAAAATAGGAAAAATAAAAAGCAATTAAAAAAATCTTGATATGCAGGCAGGCGGCTATGTATGTGTTTAAAGAACAGAGAACGACATACTAACCAAATCTGAAACAAATTGGAAACTTCTTGTTTGTTTCCCGTCGCCATAAACAGTCAAGGGCTCTTTTCTTAGCGCCTGCATTGTTAACAAACCGATTTATTACCCATCAATGACAGGTTAATGGTCCAATAGACATCATCATTAACAACAACTCACCTGAGCAACAAAGTTACTAACGACCCGCCCGTCATCAATGCACATTCTAGGACCATATGTGTTAAAGATCCTAGCGATCCTCACCTACATTACAAACACAAAATCAAAATCATCCATTTAACTATTTGAACATACCCATAATTCAAATTTCCCCCAAATCAAACAATAACTGTTATTGTACAGAGTACCGACCTCAACACCAGCACCACGATGGTAATCCATAGCCAATGTTTCAGCAGTCCGCTTCCCCTCGTCGTAGCAACTCCTAACACCTGCCAAAAATCACAAACATAATCAGATCTTACATTTTTACAACAATTACAATAAAAATACGCGAGGGATCATTTGCCAGATCTAAGATCTGGCATTCCGTCGCATCTCTATCCGCTGGCGAATACAGATGTGACGGATAATAAAATAATACTAAACATTGCAAACTCACCAATGGGATTTACATTCCCCCAATAAGTTTCAACCTGAGGATGCTGCAACGGATCACCATACACCTCACTGGTGCTCGTTAGCAAAAACCGCGCACCAACTCTCTTCGCCAAACCTAACATATTTAAAGTCCCGACCACATTCGTCTTGTAACAATTAACGTTAAGGTACGACATAACAACAACAAAATATCACAAGCAATTAAAAACCTAACATAATCATCATAACAAAACAAAACAAAACAAAGGATATAATAGTTTTAACAGGATTATGCTTATAATGCACAGGCGAAGCAGGGCACGCCAAATGATAGATCTGATCTACCTCCAACAACAACGGCTCAACCACGTCATGTCGAATCAGTTCAAATCTAGGGTTACCAAGATGATGCATAACATTATCTTTACTCCCAGTAAAAAAATTATCAACAACAATCACACTATCTCCTCTCGCAATCAACCGGTCAACCAAATGACTCCCAACAAAACCGGCCCCACCGGTCACCACTATCCTCAACCCCTTCCGTTTCAACCCTAACGGAATCTTTCCACCAGAGTTTAACGGGCCGAACCGGTAAACCGGTCGCTTTGAGTTAACATTATTAATAATATCCGGTTCGGATAGTGAGAAAGAGCCACGGTAGTTAATTTGGTGGTCGGTGGTTGTGGTGGTGGAGGAAGGTATGACGGCGATGATGGTGGCGCCGATGAAAATGCCGATTAAGGTGAAGAGGAGGCGTTGGTCACGTAAGAGGTAACGGATGGGACGGATGACGGAGAGCCATGGTTTGTTGGGTTTTGGTGAGTATGAATCCGACGTCGTTTGAGGCTCGTGGCCTCTGTATATTAATTCAGATCCCATCTGTTGTTGTTGTTGTGGTAGTTTGTAAGCAGTGGATATGATGTGATATTATTATTATTATTATATATAGAAAGGAAGATCAGTATGTGTGACCGAAGGGAGGAGGTGGTGAACTGGTGAGGTGGTAAACTGGTGAAGTATATGTAGGGACAAAAGTGTCAGGTGACAGGTGGCGGTGGCTTAAACCCTCCGGCACGTGAGGGGGCAAGTGAACTTCTCGCATGTAGGGCTATTGAAATCGCTCGTCGCTTGTTGTTCGTTAGAAAAATGCTCGCTCGATCTTTCGTTCGGTTGTATATGAGCCGACCGACTCAATTCGGTTTGTAAATGAGCCAGGCGCGAGGGTACACACGACTCGGTTCGGCTCGAATAAACTTTTATTTATTTAATCTATCTATATATATAAAAGAAAAGGGTGTTGATGACATGGCATTCATATATTGAACCTCACCCCTTTGAATGTGTCAAGTGGCACAATGTTAGATTTTTTTAATAAATTAAATATTTATTTAAATATATAGATAAATTTAAATCATATATAATATATCTTTTCCTCCTACAAACCCTAAAACCCCCCTTCCCTCTTCAATAATAATCTCCTCCGCTGGCATCCTCTCTGCCAGCCTCTACCTCCTCACTCGCTTCTTCTCCCGCCGCCATAATATCCCTTATTCCCTACAACAACTATTTCCACCCATTCCAACGACGTCGTTCCAATCAACACAAACGATCATCACGTGATCCCTATAACCAACAACATACCCGAACCCGAATCATTATCCTTACCGTTATTCACGTTCTCGTCCAACGCCGTTGATTAGGATTCTACCACCGTTCCGCCACTGCCACCATCGGAGCAGAACTTGGCGGCGAAGATCGGTTGTGAGAGTAGACGAAGGAACTGGTTATGTGATTACGTGGAGAGTAAACTGCCATTTTCGTCCTTGAGGTTTGGCACTTTTTGCCAGTTTCATCCAAAAGATTTTTTTTTCTCAAATGGCTCCACTAGTTTTCAAATTTTTGCTCGTTTCATCCAAATCGTAAACGACGTTAGTTCAACTCAGTTAAATAAGGGCAGTTTTGTCATTTTATCTTTTTACTTAAGGGCATTTATGTCAATTCATTTGTTTTATCAATTCCATCTATATAAAACCTAAATCAGATCTAAACCCCCAAATCCTCATCTTCTTCAAAATCTTCTTCTAAAAACCCTAATAAAGCAAAACCAAAAATTGAACCATGGTGTTGTGTTCTTGTGGATCGGAAACTATAATAAGAACATCGTGGACAGCTGAAAACCCTGGACGACGCTTTTACTGTTGTAATCGACAAGGAAGGGGCTGTGGGTTTGTTAGCTGGGTCGAGGGTGGACATTGTGAAAACACAGCTGTAATTGTTGAAAGGCTCGTCAACAGGCACAATCAGGAGATGAAAACAGTGACTGATCAAAACAGGAGATTGAAGCTTTGTTTGTGTCTCAGTTGGGTTTTTTTTTTACTGTACTATGTTGTAGTTAGTGGTGGAGATGGTATGTAATGGTGAAAATGAATGGTAATGTGGGTTAATTGTGTCTTAGTGTAGGATGTAATGGTCATAATGTACTGGTGTGTTGATGAATGAAATGTATGTTGAAGTTGATGAATGAAATGAACATTTTGTGTTTGACCCATACCAAGTGATACATTTTGTTAGTTAGAAATGCATTATGTGTTCTACACTGTGTTTATTGACCCATACCAACTGATCATACCAACTGATCCCCTAAAACCATAGCAAGTGACTCATTTTGTTAAGAGTAAAGGCATTATGTGTTCAACATTGTGTATATTGACCCATACCAACAGATCACACCAACTGATCATACCAAACTGACCCATATTCAACATTCATACCCTATTGACCTATATTGACCCATATTCAACATTCATACCCTATTGACCTATATTGACCCATATTCAACATTCATACCTTATTGACCTATATTGACCCATATTCAACAATACCAAGTGATCATTAATAACCATAACATCTGTCCTGGATAAGATCATACCATTAATAACCATAACAACCATACATTAAAACCATAATGAACCATACAGCCATGCTAATTCATGTTCAACCAGTACATAACAAACCAAGTAATAAAACAGACCAAAAGAAGCATGTCTAAAGTTGCATACATAATAAAAGACCAAAAGATCAAACAAACTACAAGACACTCAAACACCTAACCCTGTTGACTTCCAGCAGCCTGATTTCCAGCAGGTTGACTTCCAGCAGGTTGACTTCCAGCAGGTTGACTTCCAACATCTTGACTTCCACCAGCCTTTTTTGCAGCCTTTTTCTTTTTCTTGTTCTTGTTCTGTGGGCAGGTTCTCTGGTTATGTCCTTTGGTCTTGCAGATAACACATGTTACTGTCCCACCAGACCTTGGCAACTTTCCAGATTCAGGAATCTTTTTAACTTGACTTTGACTGCCCTCAGCCAATTCCTCAGCAGATTTCTTTCTTTTTTTCTTTGGCCTACCAATTTGCTTGTGATGCTTTGGGGGTTTTAATGTGGTTGGGCAATCTGACTGTGGCCACAAGTCCATGCCATTGATGGGTTCAATTGTACATTCATACACCTTTTTCCAAGTATCCAACCAGTAAGCTGGATCAACCCATTTCTCTGGTATACCATCATCACCTCCATGCATAGCCAAATTCCATATACATGCGACTGCATGCTTGCAGGGCATGCCAGTCAAGTCCCATTTTCTGCAAGTACATGTCCTTTGGTCAAGAATAACAGCTCTCTGGTCAAAGTTAGGTCCACTCACCTGATACTTTGTTCCACCAGTCCAAATGACAGTGTATTGTGAGGCCTCAGACTTGATTTTATCAAAGATGGTGGTTGCAGCAGGGGTTAAAGGGCCATCACACTTGGAAATCAACTTTTTGACCACCACTATCTTTTTCATTAGATACTCTCTAATAAACTCTAGGCAGGTGATGATAGGTTTGTCCCTACCATTCACCAGCTGCCTGTTGAAACACTCACAAATATTATTCAACAAGATGTCACATTTTGCCCTACCTGCATAACAGCCTATTATTAGCTAAAATTATAAGGACTTAACATACAACTAAACAAGTAATGCAGTTAACATACCACTGAAATGGGATCTTGAAAAATGCTTTGGGGGAATTTGTTTCAACCAGTCATGTAATGCACTATCTTGATTGAGTACTGCCTTCATAGCCTTTTGAAAACCAATTGGTGTGGTTACACTTGCACAGCTCCATAACAACTCTTTGTACAGTTGTGTATTCCATCTTGGTTTCATATTCTCATGTATATGCCGTAGGCAGTACCTATGCTCAGCATTTGGAAAGAGCCTTTGTATAGCTGGTATTATACCCTGGTAAAACATATCAAGTGTTAGCTTTAACAAAACACATAGTCAAACACAAAATACAAATAAATGGTGAAAAATACTTACTTTTTGCCTGTCACTTATAAATGTGAAATGTGAGTTACAGTCAAGCCCCAAGTCATCTCCTAAATTCATCAAGAACCACATCCATGAGGATGTAGTTTCAGACTCCACCAAAGCATAAGCAACAGGGTAAATCCCATTGTTTGCATCAACACTAACAGTAGTCAAAATCTGTCCTGGATAAGGTCCCTTCATAAAACATCCATCCAGACCCATAATATCTCTACCACCTAGCTTAAAACCAGCCTTCAAAGCTCCCAAACATATATAAATCCTCTTAAACTGCCTAGTTGGACTATTTGGATTGGGTTCCCTCTCAACATCTATTTTTATTGTTGACCCAGGATTAGACCTGAGTAGCTCTTCACAGTAGTCCCTAAGCATCCCATATTGAGCCCCATAACTACCTTGGATCCTCTGAGTTGCAATAGATCTAGCCCTAAACATCTGTTGTATTGTGACTTGTACCTGGAACTTCTTCTGGATTGTGTCTTGCAAAGAACTAAGTGTATGGTTAGGATTTATCTGAATCATAGGCTCAAGCTCCTTAGCCAACCAACTGATGTTGCATAACCTAACATCCCTTGTCTGAAGGCATTTGTGCTCTTTGAACAGTGTTGTCACAACCCAAGTACCCTCTTGGTTGCTATTGGCTATGTATAGTTCCCAAGGGCAAGTGGGTTCAGGAATCTGCTTTTTAGGTTTGCTTTGTTTTTTAGTTGAAGACTCATCCACTTGTTTAGGCCCACTTGTTTTATTACTCTTTCTTTTCTTTCTAGTGGATGAACAGCCCACTGCATGAGGCCTACTATCTTTTGTCCCTTCCACATTACTTTCACACCTAACTAGTTTTGGGTTTACACCTTGACACACCACCTTAAACCTAACTTTATCATTCCTTGTTATCATCAACTGCCTTCTACTCTCCACTGCATGAGTCTTCACAAGTAATTTAATGTCTTCTTTACTCTTAAAAGTCTGAGACAAATAAAATGGACAATCACCACTTTGTTTAGCTTTTTTCTGCTTCCTTCTTGTGGCCCTCATTGCCCTATGCAACTCAGTGTCATTATCCTCATCACTTAAGCTATCAAAGTTCTCTAAATCAACCTCAACATCCTCATTTTCTTCATCTTCATTACCTTCCTTTTCATTACCTAAATCATCCTCACTAACATCAAAATCCACAGCAGCTCTAAACTCATCCATGTCAACATCATAGTCCTGAATTTCATTATCTAAATCTACAATAAAGTCTGAATCTTCTTCAGTATTTTGACTATCAGTTACCTTAGATTTCCCCTTATCAGAACCCTCATTATCTTCTTCAATATTTTGACTATCAGTTACCTTAGATTTCCTCTTATGAGAACCCTCATTATCTTCTTCACTCTCACTGTCCTCAGAACTCTCCACAATCACAGGTTCATAATCAATATCCTCAGAGTCACTACCCTCATGTTCCTCACCACTGTCCTCTAATTCAGTTTTTTTCTCAATGACTCTGTTTTTTAGTTCTTCATAATCAGGTGAAATATGTTCTATGAACAACTCAATAATTTTAACAGTTGCAGTGTATTTTATACAATCTAAAACATTTGAATCATTCATCAATGGCCTTAACCCTAATTCTAAGTCATCTTCATCTGGCTTCCTAAAATGAAATCTAACTTCATCATCCTCCAAGTACCCCAGTTCCAAGAACATATCATACAAAATCACCACAGAGAAAAGATCAGAGTTAACGTTGTCTATGAAATCAACCTTACCATTCAGATAGACCATTGGCTCAGGAGGCTGACTAAACTGTCCACCATGGTGGAATTTGATTGAAAATTTTTCAACTTCATTACCTGCATTAATCATCATCTCTAATTAGGGCACAAGAAAATAAAACATTAAAACCAAAAATCAAGTAGACGGATTTGTGTAACATACCATACTCGTCTGTATTGAAGCTAGAATCAGGATCTCGAAGCTGCCAGTCTCCAATCATTATGATAATCAGGTTTAGGGTTTGGGTTGAATTGGGGATGATTTGTGAGTGAACTGATGTTTTTCTGAGTTTAGGGACGTTTAAATAGGGTTAGGATTTTAAAAGATAAAATGACAAAACTGCCCTTATTTAACTGAGTTGAACTAACGTCGTTTACGATTTGGATGAAACGAGCAAAAATTTGAAAACTAGTGGAGCCATTTGAGAAAAAAAAATCTTTTGGATGAAACTGGCAAAAAGTGCCAAACCTCAAGGACGAAAATGGCAGTTTACTCTTACGTGGAACTTGTATCGGTTTCTTTGTCATCACGTTCGCCATCGTTTCGTGGTGGTTCTGGAAGGTTCTTTACCGGAAGTAGTCGATGGAGTGAGGCGGTTGCTTTTCCGTTGGCGTCACCGTCAACCTCATCGCCACCCCTAATTCTGGCCGCCTCTCCTTCCATTGTTTCTTGGTAAGTTCCTATTTCTATTATTACTTTTTTCTAAAAAAAAGTGTCACTAGCTATGATGTTGAACTCCATAGCACAATGGATGGATAAACTGGATGGTCCGACTGTTGTCCATGTTACAAACCTGGAGGCACTTTAATAAATCCTCGATGACGATATTATAAACGACGATATTATTATTATATAAACCTAATCAAATTTCTTTTTCTCAGTTAATCTCTTCATCATCGGTGGTTACAGGTTAAAGACCGGCGGAATGGAGATAGGTTAGCCGGTGAGAATGGATTGGTGTGCAAGATTTTATTTTTATTTTCTTATTTGCTTAATTCCAGGATTCATATAAAAAAATGATTTCACGTGAAAATAAGCAGTACACGTGTCAAATTTTTTTTATCATGTAAATTCGTATACTCAGTTTCAAAGACCCTTCCATTCACATATAAAGATATACGAGTATGCATTATTTATCTCTGTCCTTGAACCAATCTTCAATTACTGGAGCAATATCCATAGGTTTCTGGTCTAAAATTGGAATTTTAGTTGTATTTTTTCTCTTTAGTTTATAACATAAATCAACGTTTTCAATAATAATTAAATTTTGTTTAATAGGTTGCATTATTATCATTTTCTTATTCCGAGTTATCTCGTGTGTTAGTTAGCTTTCCACACCCTTAACTCCTCATGGTCTACATATCAATATGTTATACTAAAGCCTATGCAACATGCTTTTAAAGGTATAGTTATATGACTATATCCCTCCTTTCTTGCCCCACGCCGGTGGAAATTTTAACCGAGAGTGCCGCATGATGACCCTACGGTTGAAAAAAAGGTGGAGAAAATGGTAGAGAAGAGGTTGGGTTAGATAGGTAAATTTTGAATTAAATGACGTATGTAGTGAATTTATATTTTAAAATTATATGATTTTGTTTTGGATAAATAAAGAATTTTTAACTATTCCATATATTGATATATCTCTATCTGTTGTTATTTTTAGTTTTAATTTAGTGTTTAATAGGGATGCATTGTTGTTAGATCTTCATATTGTGTTACTGGAGTCATTCAAGATTGTTTGTGCGAGAGATTCCAGAGATTTGATAAGTTTTTCAATGGTTGCAACTTCCAGCTTAAGTGATTGTTTAGTTGATTTGGTTAGAAATTAAAGGAGTCATTAGAATATGAGAGATGTGATGAGTTTTTGAATAGTCACAGCTTACTTAAGTGATTGTTTATCTGATTAGTTATTAGGTTTTAGGTTAGGGAATATGAGTTATTACTGATTATAATACTATGGTTATGCAGCGATTGAGTGTGAGAGATTGGAGAGATGTGATTATGTTTATGTACTTTGAGACTTTGAGTAGATCTTTGCTAGCAATAAGTTTGAATTCAGCTGTATTGATGTTAAATAACTATAAGTAAATGACTATTGGTAAGTGGTAATTTCAGTTTTGGTTCATAATGGTTTGAATTAGAAGTTTTCATAATTTGTTGGTTTTTGAGGGTTGACAATAGGAGTAGAAAAGTATTGTCGGACACTCATGATTGAGCCAACTGAAAGTGAAAGCAAGGTATGGTGGAGGATAAAGTCTTTATTTTTAGATTGAGAAAGGAACAATTGTTCTCAACAAAAATGTCATCAAGGTATTTTAGCAGTCGAATTATGATTGTTTTGGAGTAATTTATTCCCGAATATTATTAGTGATATTAGAAAATTATTATGTTTGCATGGTGCTCCTCACCCGCCAAAACTCATGATGGCTGATAAGTGGACAAAACCGTATTCTAGAGAATACGCAACATACCCTGCTCCATGGCTTCGTGTTGCTAAGTTCTGGCCTACCACATGTTCGTCTCTCGCTCCCACCTTCAAAACTCATATTCCAAACACTGTTTTTTTCTTTTCCTTATATTCACATGTTGTGTAGACAATGTGTATGGAGACCGCAACCTCATCTGTACTCTTCAGCCACCACATGAGTATGAAGAGAAAACCGAAGCTACTGCTTAAGTGAGCTATGAATCGCCACATTTGCTTCAAGTTCAGGTCAGTGAACGCAAATGAGAATTAATGATCTATATGACTGAGTTTACGATTGGTATGTTTTCTACTTTTATCATTTTTATTAAGTCATATTAGATTTTTCAAGATAGTACGAGATTTTTCCAAATAACAAGAATTTATTTTCTATGAGATTTGAAGTATGTGACAACGATATTAGATAGATGATTAATATTATGGGATTGGGTCGGTCCATCACAACGTATCAATTGGTAGCTTAACTGTTAGCATTTATAATTGTTGTCACTTACGAGAATTACAACGGTGTGAAACTCTTCAAAAACATCCTTGGTTGCAATTTTGTGGCCACCAAAGTTTCAAATCCTTATTGATGTTTAAGATGCTGCCACGCATCAGTTGCTTACGTAGCCTGATGTGTTATTACACTACAAAGTTGCTACCTAGCCTCATTTGCTACCACACTATAATGTTACTACCTAGCACATATTGCCACATATGTTAAATCACCTATTCAATTTTGAGGATCATTTTCAAGCAACTTTTCTTCAACCCATGCAAATGTGTTGTGTTTTTATGCATTTAAACACTTATGAAGCGTTACCTGTTAGACCCTAGGGAGCCGTCCCCCAACCATATGCCAAGGTGGTCAAACCTAGACCCCACCAAGGTACAAGAGGTGGTGCCCTTTTGGAACCTCCATGGTCCGCAGGTTACACCACTTAGTAAATATTGATATCTCCCTATCTGTTGTTTTTAGTTTTAATTTACTATTTAATAGGAATGCATTGTTGTTAGACTTCAACTTGTGTTACTGGAATCATTAAAGATGGTTCGTGTGAGAAATTACAGAGATGTGATAAGTTTTTCAATGGTTGCAACTTCCAACTTAAGTGATTGTTTAGTTGATTAGGTTAGGAACTATAGGAGTCATTAGAAAGTGAGAGATTAGACAGATGTGATGAGTTTTTGAATAGTTGCAACTTACTTAAGTGATTGTTTCGCTGATTAGTAATTAGGTTTTAGGTTAGGAATATGAGTTATTACAGATTATAATACTATGGACATGCACTGATTGAGTGTGAGGGTTTGGATAAATGTGATTTTGTTTATGTACTTTGAGACTTTGAGTATATCTTTGCTATTAATAAGTTTGAATTCAGCTGTATTGATGTTAAATAATTATATGTAAATGACTATTGGTAATTAGTAAGTTTAGTTTTGGTTCATAATGGTTTGAATTAGAAGTTTTTGTAGTTTGTTGGTTGTTGAGGGTTGACACTAGGTGTAGAAAAGTATTGACAGCTATGGAAGATTGTGAGTTTTAGTGTTTTTGGTATATTTATTGAGATGGAAATAAAAATGCATACACTGGACATCCTAAGTCCTAATATTTGAACTATAATCTGTCTATCCCGAGACGCTCAATATATTATATAAAATAATAAAAAATCTCTCAACCCTGGGACACTCCCGGGTAATCAGCTAGTAATAAATATACACACAATATACAGATAAATTTATGACTTTATATATAACATTCTATTGAATTTCACTCAGTATATGCAAACAAAATATAACTAGCTCACTTAACTCAATTAAAAATTTAACACTAGATTTACTAGTAAAACCATAAGTCATGAGATGACAGTCTTGACTTCTTTATGTTATTAGTCGTCTATCGCTAATTGTCGCTTGATATCACAACTACGTCACAATGCAACAACTGTTATCTGCTCATCACATTACAAGCCTCATTTTAAGCCTTTGCTCGATTCTCGCTCGGCGCTCACGCAGAAAATTTACGCTCAAAGAATGCTCGTTCGGTTTTCGACTGGATTGTAAACAAGCCGCTCAGTTCGGTTCGGTTTGTAAACGAGCCAAGCACAAGCAAAGCTCTGCTCGGATCGGATCGGCTCGGCTCGGCTCGTGAACAGCCCTACTCGCATAGGCCAGTTGGTCATGCGATGAAAGGAGGAGGGCCTGGTCACAGGTTCGAATCCTGAAGCACACAAGGCAATGAAAATAAGAGCTTGAGTTCCACTAGTTGATATAAGTTCGAATCTGAGCTGACTCGGTTTTCATCCGACTGTTCCTTCAGCAAGGAAACTCGTGTGGAGGCAGTACAGTTTTCGGGTGAACGCCGTAGTCCCCACCGTACCAGCGTGGACCCGGTTCAGACAACATAGTCTCGACACATGGGTGATTAGCAGTGGCGGATCTAAAGGGGGTTCCCAGGAACCCCCTCGATTTGGAGAAAAAATGAAATTTTTAGTGTAAATAGTTGAAAAATCAGTAAAAATCTATGAAAGGAAGTAAATAACCTCGTGGAAATTATTCATGGATTCGCCACTAATGATTAGGGTCTGCCAAAAGGCGGGTGTGATGATCTCTGCCACTCACCGTTAAAAAAAAGGAATATTTTATAGAATGGTAATCAACTTTTACTAGTGTTCCAATTAGATCATTCATAAAAATAGTTGTTCCAATTAAGTCATTAATGTTTATTTTATGTTCTATTCCTATATAATTTACCTCAGGTATAATGTCTATAATTGGAACATTAAAGTAAACTTTAGTGACCTGAATAGAACATCAGAGTAAAGTTGACTTATCTAATTGGGAAAAAAAGTTTTATAAAAATTGTGAATATTTAAAAAAAAAATAGAGAAAATTTTAAAAATGTTTATATTTTTATTTTTTTAATTAATATTTTTTTAGACAATTTAAAAAAAGCTCGCATTTTTTTAAAAAAATCGTTATTTTTTTAACTTTTTTTATAATCTTATATATTTTTCATAATTATTTTAAATTTTTCTTCATAAATGTTTGTATTTTCATATTTTTTTCGTAATTTTAAAAATATATTTTACAATTTTTTAATCCATGTTGTTGTTGATAATCCAAGTCAACAATTAAAAAAATAACCATATAATACATTTATAAATTGATGACTTTCTTAATGGGTAAATTATCTATGATTAGACTATAAGGAGTGGTGGGGGGAAAGAGGGGGATGAAGCGCCATGTGGCACTTGTGGGCCCCTTGTGGGGGGAAAATAATTGTGGGGAGAGGAAGGGGGGGAAGAGGTGGGGGGAAGTGACACGTGGCATTTTGTTTTTTTTTTTTTTTAACTTTGATATATAAAACAATAATAATAATAAATATTTTTAATTAATAAAAACCTAGAAAAATACAAAAACAAAACCTAGAAAATTAAAAAAAAATACAAAAAAACCGAAAAAAATTAAAGACTAACAAATCAGTTGATATTATATTTTTCCATAATATCACGCTTCATTTGAAGCGTCATCTCTAACTCGGGCCCTTGAAGATGCTCGGTGTTCATGGCGAGAAATTTCATATCCTCGCGTTTTTCGCGCTGCTCTTTGATAGACAATTGTTCGGGTCGAAGCCTCGGTTGTATGGGTTCATTTTTTGTTGAGGAAGTGTATAAAATTTGGATGAAAAGTGTATAAAATTTGGTTGAAAAGTGTATAAAATTTGGTTAAAGTGGGTGTTTTGTAGTGAAATGGGGGTAATTTATAAATTTTTTTTTTTTGACCGTTGATATATATAGCCGTTGGTTATATTTAATTTTTTTTTTAATTGACCGTTTGAAATATGTTGGCCCAATAGAAACCCGCCACGTGGCCACTCCACTTCCCCCACGCCAGTGGGCTTCCTCCCCCCCCCCCCCCCCCCACTCCCGCCCCTCTCCACGCCAAGGTGCGGCGGTGTTACCGCCCTTCCCGTCCCGTCTCCCGCCCCCACTCCGTCTAGTCTTAGAACAATAAAATAACTTTAATTACCTAATTGAAACAATTTTTTTATAAGTAACTTTATTAGAACACTGATAAAACTATGTTACTAGTTAGTAAAGTTACCTCTAAAAAAAACCGTGATGGAGCAAGTGAAGTCACGCGCTAGGTGTATCTGGCACGTGAAATGAATTTGGCGCGTGAGATGGAGGTTACTTGAGGGGTTTGTTATTTGTAGGGCTGGCATAACAGGTTACACGAACCTGTTAAGACACGAACCTGTTAAGACACGAACACGAAACTTGTAAACACGAACACGACACGACACGAAATCTAATCGTGTCATTTTTTTCAAACACGAACACAAACCTGTGTATAACAGGTTAACACGATAAGACACGACAAGACACGATAAGGAACACCTACTAAAATAAGTTAACACGACAAGACACAATAAGACACGACAAGACACGATAACACACGATAACACATGATAAGACACGACAAGACATGATAAGAAACACGATAAGGCACCGCAAGACCTGTTAAGACACGTACACGATAAGACACGAACACGAAACAGGTAAACATGAACACGACACGAAAATAAACAAGTCTTAACGTGTCGACCTGTTATAGACATGAAACCTGTTAAGGCCAAACACGAAACCTGTTAAAATCGTGTATGTTCGTATCAGGTTATCGTGTTCGTGTCTAAATTGCCGACCCTAGTTATTTGTGAAGTCTTGCGGACAAAGAGGGATGACCCTGTTAAATATGGTTTTGATGAAATTACGAAAATGCCCCTGGTGGTGGTGTTTGATAATTAAACGGTAGGTAGTGAATGTGGCCCAACAGGACACGAGTGACAACGAGATTAAATACATAGTACCTTATTTGAATTGGACAATTAATATTTTTGTGTTTGTATTTATTTGAAGTGAAAATAATAAATTTTATTTAGCCTTTTTATTTTTAAGACACTATAAAATAATAAATTTTATTTCGCCTTTTTATTTTTAAGATATTAGTTTGTGTAATAATTAAAGCAAGTTTTTTTTAATAAAGGTTGTACATTTTAATAAAGGTTGTAACAAACTTTAACTTACAATGACTTTTTTCAATTGTTTTGGAGTATTGTTTGTGTGATGAACTTATGGAAAGTGGTTTTTTTACGGAGAGATATATCACTTTTTTTTTTTTTTTTACGAAAAGGTGTTGGTGGCACATTACTCTTCTAAAAGCTAGATTGGTTAGCTTTTTTATTTTCTTTTTTAGTTATGTTTATTTTTTATCAAGTAAACTCAAAAGAAGAATGGGTATTCTCGCTAACGATAAGCATGCGAATGTAGAATCAAAAGGCCAAAAATATAGATCTAGCTATCACACTAAGTAACCGAGTCAATATTAAACATTGAATTAAAAGTTAAGTCTTACCCTTTAACTTAAACCTACATGATTGTCTAGTTAACTTAACTAATTTATTTTGTTTTAAGTGTTGATTCATCTCATTAATCTCTCGTTTGATCTTCACTTTAGTCAGGGCTAGTTAGGAGTGAGAATTTCTAGCATGCCATGAAAATCATAAGGTTTTGAATGGTAAGGGTAAGAATTTGGAATGACATATTTAATAAAACGGGTTATGTTCCTGGTTAACTTGCTTAACCCATTAAGTTAAAATGGTTGGTTGCTAACTCATTTATGGCCCTTTTTATAACTCAACGATCTGATTACATGTTTGCAATTTTAGTGGTACCTGCCAAACTGCCAAATCGTTTGACATGATTGTATAATGGGTTACATATGTAATGTGTTCGGGTTATTAAATGTTTACGATTAAGGTTGATACTTTTTACATGGAAAAATAGTGAGTCATGTTCGGTTGAACAATTCAGCCCGTTAATCCGACACAATTAACACCCAGTATTCTCAAACTTTATATAATTTACCCGGTTCAATCTAAAGATTCATTTCCTCTCCAACTTATTAAACATTTCAAATGTGAAAAAAGTGTTTGTTTAAAGTGATATCATATCATTTTAATCACTTTCTTTTTTAACAAAAAGACTTTTGTACAGGATAAAACTTTACATGCGTTAAAAAGAAGACTTAAATTAGTTTAAAAATATAATTTGTTAATAAAAGTCAATAAATCATTGATTTTATTTTAATTGTTTTCTTTAAAGAAAACATTTAATTACTACTACTTGCCATAATTTAATTTATAACACTATAATATATAGAAGTCAAAAATACATAATTTATACTGTTTTAATATTGAAAAAAACTTTCGATAGTGATGACTTATTAATAAAAGTTACAACTACTTAAATTATATCCTTTATCAAGTGACATTTTTCTAAAATACATAACTTCCTTTCATTTAAGATACCTTTGATAATGATCAAATAAGTTGTCGATCTCACTCAAAGGTGGAGATTTGACTTTGAGTAATTTTGACTCCCCTTGATTATTTTAAAGTCAAACACTCAAACCTCAACAACACACCCCAAATGGCCTACAAACCTGCCTGCCTGGTTGTCACCCCACCTATTGCCAATATTTAATTACTTAATTATTCGTTTAAGAACCGTTTACTATGGAAATATCATTAGATATAGTGTCACACCCTCAAATTCCACGTGCGGGGTTTTACCGCGAGGCGCGTGACACACCAGGATCTCAGTCAACGATCACAATAAACATACAACAAACATGCATTCATAATTATATTTAAAACCAAAATATCATGCTTTGAGCTGTAAACCAGCAGCGGAAGCATTCTTGTTTACAACCAAAAGACATATCATTGTTTACAAAGACATTGTTTAATATGCTTCAAAATAATAGACGCTGTGCATGACTTCGTGCGCCTAGCCCATTGACTGCTACCTTAGCGACCTGAGAAAACATGCCAAAAATGTCAACATATAATGCTGGTGAGTTCACAGGTTTTCTTTTATAAAGCGTTTTCTGTAAGTTGTGAAGATCATATCCGTTACTACTAGGTTATAAGAACGTTAGCTAGACGTTAAGTGTTTGTTTACTACTGCGGTTGGGAATCCATTACTATACGTTTATAAGTTGTTGAGGCTTGCCCAGCAGTTTTGGCTATAACCGATGCCTCGGCGAGCCAGTAATAAGAGACAATATGCACCCGCCCGGCCCAGCCGTCGAGTGGGGTTTGTGAGGCCCAATAGATCTATCCACATTTCCCCCGTTGTGCATCCCCGCACATTCATGGTTTCCCCCTTGGGACTTTCCGTAAAAGCCGCATAGTATATGTAAAGTAACCATAGTATAACATGACCTTTAATAAGCAAGTAAGTAGCATGTTTCTCCCCCGTAAGTAAAACGATAAAAGTGGGGCTGTGAAACTCACCTTGGATTGCGTTACTTGAAAACAGTTAAGTAATTATGTTATGATAGCCCCAAATAGCGGCGACCTATCATGAGATGCGTATAAGTATTGGACTAATAACCCGCAGGCTAACTAGTCCCCGAATGTCCAGACCGTGACCATAAACGTTTGAAAACACCTTTAACTGTTAAACCGACCGTGCCAGACAAGACCCGACATCCCATTGGTGACCCGACATTCCACGTGTTAGATAAATGCAAGACATCATGCAACATATGCAATTAAACACTTAATACGCGCAAGAGTTCACCTAGTCTAGCATAATGTCCAATTAACGCATAAACAGGTCCGAACACGTCTTACTAAGTCATTGGGTGTATCCCGGGGTTCCTAACATGTTCCTAGGTGTCAAATCGTGTTCCGGGATGTCAAAACGCGTTCACGACAGTAGTACATGCGATTAGGAAGGTTACACGCGAGTAGGCATCAGCCTATAGGCGATTAGGGCCTAATCGCATGAAACATGAGGCGAGTAGGGTCCTAATCGCCCCACATGCTGCATAATCGCCTCCAGCTCAGGCGATTAGGATGCCTAATCGCCTGCATCTGCTGTACAACGGGTTTTCGCGCGTTTAACCCTCCAAATCAGATCCGAAACATGCAACGACACCCAATATCAAACCTAAATCATTTACCAACCCATTTCAAGCAAAAACCCCCGACATATCACTGATCTAGCATGTTCTATGCAATTGTTTCCTAAAATGGCAAAGTACTAGGTTTCACCTACCAACCTTATCTTTCCTTAAATGGAAACAATCAGATTTCAACCTCTACCAACATGTAGATCATCAAACCTCTGTTCTAACATCTTCCTAGCATCAATTCTAACAACATTGCATCAACAATCATAGCATAACCATCCTAAATCTTCAAGAACATACAAATGGGTCAAAATATGCATTTTCTTCAAAACACCATAATAATGGCTAAGATTCTAAGACAACCTTCCTAATAACCTCTACATAGCAGAAGTACAATCATATCTTGAAAACATTCATGTTAAAATCACCAAGAAGACCAACATATGCATGTAAACTTCACATATAACAAGCATTAAGGTGTAGACTTAGTTTAGGACTCTTTTGAAAGGTTTTTAAAGACACATTTTGGTAAAACAAGGTCTGGAACTTTGGGGAACTCAAAATAACAACTTTACAAAGGTTAGGGATGAAGAACACACCTTGGATTTTGCTAAAGAAAGGTGTGTAAGCTTGGGGATGATGATTTTTGTAGCAAAAAGAGTTCCAGAGGTGTTTCAAGGTGTGTGGGTGGTTTGGGAGCAGCTAGGGTTGTTCTAGAGGTGTTTGGGGAGTTAAGGGTTCTATTTATAGGTGTTTTGACCCGGACTCTGCTGTTCATGCGATTAGCAGTACCTTACACGCGATTGGGGGCCTAATCGCGTATAACATCAGGCGATTAGGTCCCAATCGCCTATAATCTCCCCTACTCGCATGTCTCTATAGGCGATTAGGCCCTATTCCAGGCCCTAATCGCCTGATACTTATCAGGTTGGGTTTTCGGCGCGTTAAACGCTATTTTAACATATATAAACACGTATTCACATACCGACAAGTCACATAATGATTCCAAACATATAATGCATGATAACTAACACGTTTACATCCGTTCACCAATTCCCGGGACTCGAGACTCGTGTGTGCATTAAACCCGGTGATTCCACGAATCACCGATCCTTGTACTCATGGTTATGGACCGACTCCCGATGACCCCGCGGATCATCATAACGACTCCCGATGATTCCCAGAATCATCATACCGACTCGACTGACCCCGTTAAGGACGTAATATGCATGACTCGCTAAGGTAGACTTACTAGTTTAGTCAACGTTACTAACCTGAGTTTGCCGGGTGTCACATCATCCCCCTGTTGAAAGAATTTTCGTCCCGAAAATTGCCCAAGGCCAAAAAGGAAGAGTCGAAAGAGAAGAAAAATTTTCCGGTTGCCACATCATCCCCCTGTTGAAAGGAATCTCGACCCGAGATTCATTCAGCTTCAGCAGAGACATGTCTTGATTCGAACGCGCGCTTAGGAAATAAATGGGGATACTTAGCCTTCATTTGATCTTCCCGTTCCCATGTGAACTCCGGTCCACGATCAGAGTTCCAACGGACTTTAACAATGCGGATTTTACTCCGGCGAAGGCTACGGATTTTATAGTCAAGAATTTCAACCGGTTCCTCCACGATACGCAGACGATCATCCACCTTGATCTCTTCGAGAGGAACAACCAAAGATTCATCCGCCAGACACTTCTTCAGATTAGAAACATGGAAGACATTATGAACATTACTGAGCTCAGCCGGCAGATCAAGCCTGTATGCTACCGGTCCAATCCGTTCCAGGATTGCGAACGGTCCCACATACCGAGGATTCAATTTGCCCCGCTTCCCAAAACGTATAACGCCCTTCCACGGAGATACCTTCAACAAAACCCTGTCGCCAACCTCAAACTCCAAAGGCTTGCGACGACGATCGGCATAGCTCTTTTGACGATCCCGAGCTGCTGCCATGCGGTTACGGATTTGTACGATCTTTTCGGAAGTCTCGTACACAAGTTCCGGGCCGGTGAGTTGACTCTCACCCACCTCGGCCCAACAAAGAGGAGACCGGCATTTCCGCCCGTAAAGAGCCTCGAACGGAGCTGCCTTGATGCTAGAATGGTAACTGTTGTTGTAGGAGAATTCCACCAACGGTAAATGACTCTCCCACCCCTTGCCAAAATCGATCACACATGCCCGAAGCATGTCTTCTAGCGTTTGGATTGTCCGCTCACTTTGACCGTCAGTTTGCGGATGATACGCTGTGCTCATGTCCAACTGAGTACCCAGAGCTTTATGTAAAGACTTCCAAAAGTTAGAGGCGAACCGAGGATCACGATCAGAAATAATAGAGACAGGCACCCCGTGCCGGGAGACCACTTCCTTGAGATATAACCGTGCCAAACGTTCGAGACCATCGGTCTCTTTGATAGCGAGGAAGTGCGCAGACTTTGTCAACCTATCGACAATCACCCAGATCATGTCACAACCGCTGGGCGATTTCGGAAGTTTGGTTACAAAATCCATCGTAATCCGCTCCCATTTCCACTCGGGAATTTCAGGCTGTTGTAGAAGGCCGGATGGCTTTTGATACTCGACCTTGACCTTGGCACAGGTCAAGCACTTGCTCACGTACGAAGCCACGTCCGCCTTCATGTTCGGCCACCAATAAAGTATCTTTAGGTCTTGATACATCTTATCGGAGCCAGGGTGAATAGAGTACCGGGACTTGTGAGCTTCATCAAGAACGAGCTCCCGCAAGCCCCCAAATAGAGGAACCCAAATGCGTTCAGCGAAATAGTGTAACCCATCGGATCTGAGTTCAAGGTGGCTATCAGCACCATGCATGGTTTCAGCCTTAAGGTTTTCCTCCTTCAAAGCTTCTTGCTGCGCTGAACGGATTCGATCAGGTAAGCCGGAATGGATGGTGAGCTGAAGAGCTCGAACACGACGAGGTTTAGCCGTTTCCTTCCTGCTCAAGGCGTCTGCGACCACATTCGCCTTGCCAGGATGGTATTTGATAGCGCACTCGTAATCATTAAGAAGCTCGACCCAACGACGCTGTCTTATATTCAACACCTTCTGATCAAAGATATGCTGGAGGCTCTTGTGATCGGTGTAAATAGTGCATTTGGTACCGTACAAGTAATGCCTCCAAATCTTTAAAGCAAAGACCACCGCACCCAATTCCAGATCATGGGTGGGGTAGTTTTTCTCATGAACTTTAAGCTGACGAGAAGCATAGGCGATGACCTTCTCGCGCTGCATCAGTACACAACCAAGACCCCGGATAGAAGCGTCACAATAAACCACAAAATCGTCCGTACCCTCAGGCAAGGACAAGATAGGAGCAGAACAGAGTTTAGCCTTTAACAACTGGAAGGCCGACTCCTGCGAATCACCCCAGTCGAACTTTCTGTCCTTCTGGGTAAGCGAGGTGAGGGGTTGAGCGATCTTCGAAAATCCCTCGATAAAACGACGGTAATAACCTGCAAGGCCTAGGAATTGCCGCACCTCAGATGGCGTCTTTGGTGCTTCCCAGTCTTTAATGGCTTCAATCTTTGTTGGGTCAACGTGAATTCCTTTCTCATTAACAACATGACCAAGGAATTGAACTTCACGCAACCAGAAGCTACACTTAGAAAACTTGGCGTACAACTGTTCTTGCCTCAGGAGTTCCAAAACAAGACGTAAGTGTTCCTGGTGGTCCACCTCGTTCTTGGAATAGACTAGAATATCATCGATGAAGACAATCACGAACTTATCAAGATAAGGCTTACAAACACGGTTCATCAGATCCATAAAGATGGCAGGTGCATTGGTGAGACCAAAAGGCATGACCAAGAATTCGAAATGGCCATAGCGAGTTCGAAAGGCGGTCTTCGGAATGTCAGCTTCTTGAACCCTCAACTGATGGTACCCCGACCTCAAATCAATCTTCGAATAGAAACTAGAACCCTGAAGCTGGTCAAATAAGTCATCGATGCGAGGAAGAGGATAGCGATTCTTGATGGTAACCTTATTCAACTCCCGGTAGTCGATACACATCCGTAGGCTTCCGTCCTTCTTCTTGACAAACAAAATAGGGGCTCCCCACGGGGACGAACTGGGTCGAATGAAACCCTTCTCTAACAGCTCCTGCAACTGGTTTGATAACTCCTGCATCTCGGGAGGTGCAAGACGATAAGGGGCACGGGCAATAGGGGCCGCACCCGGAGCAAGTTCAATACCAAATTCGACCTAGCGATAAGGCGGAAGACCAGGTAAGTCTTCGGGAAATACATCGGGAAAGTCACGGACGACAGGAATATCTTCAATCTTCCTCTCTTCTTCAGACGAAACCGAAACAAGTGCCAGAATGGCGGAATACCCCTTCCGAAGATACTTATAGGCTTTCATGCACGAAATGATACTCAATGGGACCCCGCTCTTCTCACCGTGCACCAACAGAATTTCTCCATCAGGGAGAGGAAGTCGAATGACTTTATCAAAGCAAACGATCTCAGCATGATACAGGGACAACCAATCCATACCCACGACGACATCGAAACTACCCAAGGACACCGGCATAAGATCAATAGGGAAGGAATAACCCGACAACTCAAGGTGACACTCCCTAAGGACGTGCGTTGCCTCGACTTTCTTACCATCGGCCAATTCTATCAAGTACTTAGCCTCTAGAGGTGTAGGTACCCTATCAAGCAATTGACTAAACCCAAGAGATATAAAACTCTTATCGGCACCGGAATCAAATAAAACCGTAGCATAGCGATTATCGAGGAGAAACGTACCAGTAACAGTGTCAGGATCTTGTCGAGTACCGCTCGAACCAATCACGAAGGCGCGAGCATTCCTGCCTCCGCCCCCATTGTTTCCATTACCCGACCCGTTCTTCCCAGCTTCGCCCTGCTTCAACTTGGGGCATTCACGCTTGTAGTGACCAAGTTCACCACAATTGTAGCACCCCTGTTTACCCTGATTTCCCTGGGAAGCAGCAACAGGAGGGGCCGGAGTAGATGTAGCAGGAGGGTTCCGGTTACCCTGAAGATTAACCCTGCAGTCATGGGCCACATGCCCGGCCTTGTTGCACCGGCGACAATGGCTCTTGTCGCAACGACCAGTATGATGAAACCAGCATCGTTCACACTTTGGCAACCTCCCCTGATAACCCCCTATTTTCTGCTCAGACGACGATCCCCCAGTATCAGACTTCTTCACCTGCTGAGGCTGAGCCGAGCTCGAGCCTTTCCCCACAGCTTCCCACTTCCGCTTGTTACTATCAGGAGCCTTCACAGCAGCGCCTCGAGGAGGCAAGACCCCTTCAGCCACCTTCATGTTGGTCAGCCTGTGGGCCGACCGAACCACCTCAGAATAAACAGTGAGGTTACCCGCAGCAACTAACCCGGCAATCTCCGGTACTAACCCAGCAACATAATGCTCAATTCTTCGGTATTCGGGTGCGTGCAGATCGGGGCACAACACCGCCAATTCATTGTGCCGAGCAGTATAAGTTTCAATCTCAGAACCCACCATCTTATGATTCCAGACTTCATGCTCAAGCTTCTGGATTTCATCCCTCGGGCAATACTCATTTTTCAGCAACTGAATGAATTCTGCCCAGGGCATAGCGTGGGCTTCCCCAATGCCCATAGTCTGGGTGGTGGAGTTCCACCAAGTCAAGGCTTGACCCTCCAGGGTCGCAGAAGCATACTTCACCCGGTCGCCTTCCGGGCAGCTGCACATCGAGAAAACAGATTCGATTTTCTCCAACCATCGGAGCAGTCCCACTGCCCCTTCAGTGCCGCTAAAGTTGTGGGGCTTACAATCCATAAACTTTTTATAGGAACACTGGGATGGAGGAGGATTGACAGCACCACCTGGAACAGACACGTGGGTGAGAATCAAGAAAAGGTAAAGTACCCTAGAACAAGGTAGAATAGGTGAGGATCGACGTACCACCCATAGCATTATGAGCGGCTTGGAATGCAGCCAGAGCAATATTCACGTGCTGCTGCATTAAGTTATCCAATTCAGCTTGGGTCATATTAATATTCCCGCGGCCACCGCCGCCACCACGGCCGCCAGCACGACCGCCCGCACGGCCGCCTCTGCGACCTCCACGAGCTCCTGACATCTTCTGTCACAATACGAAACAAAAGATTTAGGCTCGCCCGTGGTATAACCCATTAGGAGTTTCAAGAAACTAGACAGAGCCCAGCTCGGGTCCATCCGTTCAAGCCCAAAGTCCGCCAGGGATCCCATGCGTCACAGTTTATGATCTCGTGTGCACCCGACTTGATAAATTGTTCCACATGGTCCTCCAGGCGCGCTTTAAGTTTGAAGTTCAAGTCACCGAACACTAGCGCCCAATCATGGTATTATCATAAGTATAAGTACAAGATAATATGCATAAGAACGAGCGTGTCCATTAGGGCATAGAGGGGAGATGTCCAAATCCTTGGACAGATCTCAAGTGTACGCCGAAGCTACCCCAATGTACACCGCCGTCAAGAAAGTTCAATAGTATATCGTCCGCCATCGGATCATAGTAAGGATGAGTCAAGAAATAGGATGATAAGGAGTAAATAGATGATGTAGCGTAGTAGATGATGACACCGACACCCCGACAAGTCATATTGTTACCCACTTGCTACGACTCGACTAATTGTGACCGTCTAGTGTGTGCGACTCAGTTATAGACTAGACTCTACATGCAGTCTTAGTTCACTATAACCGTTGGCTCTGATACCAATCTGTCACACCCTCAAATTCCACGTGCGGGGTTTTACCGCGAGGCGCGTGACACACCAGGATCTCAGTCAACGATCACAATAAACATACAACAAACATGCATTCATAATTATATTTAAAACCAAAATATCATGCTTTGAGCTGTAAACCAGCAGCGGAAGCATTCTTGTTTACAACCAAAAGACATATCATTGTTTACAAAGACATTGTTTAATATGCTTCAAAATAATAGACGCTGTGCATGACTTCGTGCGCCTAGCCCATTGACTGCTACCTTAGCGACCTGAGAAAACATGCCAAAAATGTCAACATATAATGCTGGTGAGTTCACAGGTTTTCTTTTATAAAGCGTTTTCTGTAAGTTGTGAAGATCATATCCGTTACTACTAGGTTATAAGAACGTTAGCTAGACGTTAAGTGTTTGTTTACTACTGCGGTTGGGAATCCATTACTATACGTTTATAAGTTGTTGAGGCTTGCCCAGCAGTTTTGGCTATAACCGATGCCTCGGCGAGCCAGTAATAAGAGACAATATGCACCCGCCCGGCCCAGCCGTCGAGTGGGGTTTGTGAGGCCCAATAGATCTATCCACATTTCCCCCGTTGTGCATCCCCGCACATTCATGGTTTCCCCCTTGGGACTTTCCGTAAAAGCCGCATAGTATATGTAAAGTAACCATAGTATAACATGACCTTTAATAAGCAAGTAAGTAGCATGTTTCTCCCCCGTAAGTAAAACGATAAAAGTGGGGCTGTGAAACTCACCTTGGATTGCGTTACTTGAAAACAGTTAAGTAATTATGTTATGATAGCCCCAAATAGCGGCGACCTATCATGAGATGCGTATAAGTATTGGACTAATAACCCGCAGGCTAACTAGTCCCCGAATGTCCAGACCGTGACCATAAACGTTTGAAAACACCTTTAACTGTTAAACCGACCGTGCCAGACAAGACCCGACATCCCATTGGTGACCCGACATTCCACGTGTTAGATAAATGCAAGACATCATGCAACATATGCAATTAAACACTTAATACGCGCAAGAGTTCACCTAGTCTAGCATAATGTCCAATTAACGCATAAACAGGTCCGAACACGTCTTACTAAGTCATTGGGTGTATCCTGGGGTTCCTAACATGTTCCTAGGTGTCAAAACGTGTTCCGGGATGTCAAAACGCGTTCACGACAGCAGTACATGCGATTAGGAAGGTTACACGCGAGTAGGCATCAGCCTATAGGCGATTAGGGCCTAATCGCATGAAACATGAGGCGAGTAGGGTCCTAATCGCCCCACATGCTGCATAATCGCCTCCAGCTCAGGCGATTAGGATGCCTAATCGCCTGCAGCTGCTGTACAACGGGTTTTCGCGCGTTTAACCCTCCAAATCAGATCCGAAACATGCAACGACACCCAATATCAAACCTAAATCATTTACCAACCCATTTCAAGCAAAAACCCCCGACATATCACTGATCTAGCATGTTCTATGCAATTGTTTCCTAAAATGGCAAAGTACTAGGTTTCACCTACCAACCTTATCTTTCCTTAAATGGAAACAATCAGATTTCAACCTCTACCAACATGTAGATCATCAAACCTCTGTTCTAACATCTTCCTAGCATCAATTCTAACAACATTGCATCAACAATCATAGCATAACCATCCTAAATCTTCAAGAACATACAAATGGGTCAAAATATGCATTTTCTTCAAAACACCATAATAATGGCTAAGATTCTAAGACAACCTTCCTAATAACCTCTACATAGCAGAAGTACAATCATATCTTGAAAACATTCATGTTAAAATCACCAAGAAGACCAACATATGCATGTAAACTTCACATATAACAAGCATTAAGGTGTAGACTTAGTTTAGGACTCTTTTGAAAGGTTTTTAAAGACACATTTTGGTAAAACAAGGTCTGGAACTTTGGGGAACTCAAAATAACAACTTTACAAAGGTTAGGGATGAAGAACACACCTTGGATTTTGCTAAAGAAAGGTGTGTAAGCTTGGGGATGATGATTTTTGTAGCAAAAAGAGTTCCAGAGGTGTTTCAAGGTGTGTGGGTGGTTTGGGAGCAGCTAGGGTTGTTCTAGAGGTGTTTGGGGAGTTAAGGGTTCTATTTATAGGTGTTTTGACCCGGACTCTGCTGTTCATGCGATTAGCAGTACCTTACACGCGATTGGGGGCCTAATCGCGTATAACATCAGGCGATTAGGTCCCAATCGCCTATAATCTCCCCTACTCGCATGTCTCTATAGGCGATTAGGCCCTATTCCAGGCCCTAATCGCCTGATACTTATCAGGTTGGGTTTTCGGCGCGTTAAACGCTATTTTAACATATATAAACACGTATTCACATACCGACAAGTCACATAATGATTCCAAACATATAATGCATGATAACTAACACGTTTACATCCGTTCACCAATTCCCGGGACTCGAGACTCGTGTGTGCATTAAACCCGGTGATTCCACGAATCACCGATCCTTGTACTCATGGTTATGGACCGACTCCCGATGACCCCGCGGATCATCATAACGACTCCCGATGATTCCCAGAATCATCATACCGACTCGACTGACCCCGTTAAGGACGTAATATGCATGACTCGCTAAGGTAGACTTACTAGTTTAGTCAACGTTACTAACCTGAGTTTGCCGGGTGTCACATATAGGATATAGGTAAACTATGAAAACATTACTCAAAATCGTAATACTATTGTTTACATGTAAATATAATGATTGGAAAATATATTACTTGTTGCTTATAGAATTTGCATTATTTTAATCAACTAAAAATGTATGCATGTTGCCATATTGGTCGTGCTTGTGTTTGTAGACGTTGAATTGCATGATGAGAATATGAAGCCCTCGTGTAATGACATGACACTCATGGTCATGATTTGCACACCATCCATAATAATCATGGTAGTAAAGATGATGGAAATATTCACGATGGTAAGCGAAGGAATATTGGCTGGTGAGAGAAATCAAGGGAGATAGATGGTGAATGCTAGTGACCACCGCTCATGTTTGAGGAAGAAGACGGTAAAAAGGGTGTGCTAACGTGGCGTTGATGTGGGTGGAGATTGGTGATGGTCACTCCACTAGTGACCACACCCTATAGCCTAATAAGGCTAAGTGTTATGGCAGACAAGAGGGAGATGAGGACATCAACATCAGATTCAAGAAAATAGGAACCCCCCCCCCCCCCCCCCCTTAGTTTTGGTGAGGGTATGAGCTCCCCCCATCCCTCTGAGTAGGGGTATTCTTTTTAGCCGATAGTTGAAAATCAAACCCGACCTGGAAAACTAGCTTAACTTATTAGGGAACGTTTCGCTTTTTGTAGGCTGGTCCGACCTACTGCTCTTTCTTTGTGTCTATTACGCTGTAGGGGGTTGGTTCATGGGTACAACCTTTGTAACTTCATGGTACACCCATGGATTGGCCAGTTCCAATTTGGAAGGCCCAAACCCTATGAACGGTTAAACTCGAACCCAATATAGTTAATTGGGTCAGTTTTTGGATTGGAATTTTGTGATCCGGGTTCACCCCAGAAAATCAAAACACAATCTAAAAATTCAACTTTTCTTATTTCTACTCTCCTTCCTACTTTCTAGTTCCTAGTAGATTTTGATGACTGACTTTTCCAATTTCCAATAAAGTTAAGGTACATTTTAATGCTTTATATAACATAAAACTTTGGAAATGATCATGTTTATTGGGTTGGATATATACACATTATAAAATTATCATATCTTATGCCAGTTAGCACATAAAAGTTTTATCATGTTTCAGTAATATTTATATACGTTATAAACTCAGATGGTGTAGAAGATTTATGATTTTCGGTCTAAGACTTCTATATATACAAAAAATACCTATTCGTCTTATCATGTTACAACCGTCTAAGATCAAAAGTATGTTAAAAAAGACAATATAAATTATGTATGAGAAAATATCATGAGATCAAGAATCTACAACCAAGGTTAAATCCATTAAGTTCTAGCTTCTATTTTTCTTGTGTGGCAGAAAATATGCAGCTCAAACACTCAACCATATAACCAATAACCATTTAACCCGACCCGAAAAGCCCGAACCCAGTTAACAATTAAACCCGAAGCCGATATAATTAATTGGGTTGGTTATTAGGTAATATTTTCAATATTGAAAACCTGAATAACCCGATAAACGAAGAATTAACCCAATGAACACCCTTACCCCCGAGCAACCTTTTGACCGTCGAACAGTCTGCTTTTAAAAGAAAGTCATTTACTCCATTAGTTTTTTTTTTTTTTTAAATTACCCCTTATTTTTACACCTTTCTTTCTACATTTTAGTTCTATACCACTAAAATTTCTACCCATTATCTCTATACCAAATTCAACCATGGACCTGAACAACCCGAACCAAACACTGCTTGCATCACCTCTACATACATGTTACATATCCATTTTGGTCCATGCAATATTCATTTGCGTGATTTGATCAAACTCTAGACACATTCCAATAACTACAATAGATGCAATAACTTTAACAATTACAATAAATGCTAATGCGACAACGAAAACGATCCCAAGAAGTTGAACTCGATGTCGTTCCTCCAACCTAAGAAGATGTAGAGGAATGTGTACCTCAAACCCAACCACAATCATCAAATAAATAAACAAGAAAGCAGGCACAAAAAGAATCGTCCAACAAGCCACAAAGTATACAATAAATACTAATCAAGTGTAACACCCAACCGATGGTGGAATCATCGAGGTGTCACGTAGTGACGATTGTTCAAAAGCACATGGTACTAAAATGTAAATATATTATTGAATAATTTAAATTGTCTTACATAGATGAAATGAAAAAAAAAATACAAAAGTCTGAATGAAACATGAAATTTGAAATAACTTATTAAAAGCAAGCACTAAAGTCCAATGCTATAGTACTAAGATCAATCTGCACCTGAAACATGTACAAAATAAGTTTTGTCATCATATGAAATGTTGGTGAGCATTCCTAGATTTAATACATATAGTAAGTTGGAAAATGTTATACAATTCAAGTGCAAAGCTACAGTGCATATATGTAAACTATATATCATACAAATGAGCGAAATCAATCCTATGATTGTATAATGTACTAAATGAACGACGGTGTACTTATCCACTAAATGGATAATAACTTAACAATGACCACGGATTCTCTGATGAAAAAGGGGGAGAATCAACCTAGGCGGGTTGTCAATCCAATAGCGATATCCAATGTTAAGGTCGGCTTGTACAATGTTAATGATTTCACTAAGTACAAATGTATTCTACATGTAATGTCTAAGCATAAAGCACGTTTGTAAGCAAATGCACATAGTACTAGAATTGTATTGTAAAAATGTGAACTTGTATTTGTAATTTGTATAAGTGTACATGTAACACCCCAAAAATGAATAAAAGCAAAAAGGGGATATGAAATACTCACAGTTCGCGTAATAACTTGAAACTCTACCGAATAACGTGATATGAATTAGGATTATCCCAAAGGATTACCTAAAGAATTAGATAATTTGTAAGGGAATGAACTTTCAGTCTAAGTTACCTAGGATACAAGTAGTTCTAGGGTTCCTAATTTGGGGATAAGTAATTGTTTTATTAATTAGGTAAATTGTTAATAAATAAAGAAATTTGATAAATAATTAAATAAAAGACTAATGTAGGTTTTTGATTAAGGATGGTCATGTTATAAGGTGTTAAGTATGAAAATAATTTTTATAAAATTATTTCCTCAAAAATTGAATATTTAGTATATTTATTTCTATTTGTCAAAGATACAATTTTAATATCTAAAAATATTAAAATTAAAAGAAAATCCAAATTAAAATTTCTCTTTCTGTTCTAAATGAACAAAAATAATTTATGTAAAATTTTGGGATAAAAATTTTGAAAATGAATTTATTATGATTTATTTATGATTTAAAATAACAAAAATCACTTAAAAATATGAAACAAACAATTTTTCTGAAATAAAATTTATTTCTGAAATGCTTATTGATCTACAAGTTTAAAATAACTTTTGTGAAATTTTATAAAGTCGTTTAGATATTTTTATAAAATTTTAAAATTATAATTGAATAAAATTGTAATATTTATAATATATATATATAAAATAAATGATTTTTTAAAAACTAAAAATTGTATAATAAAGTTTATCATTTTTAAATAATAAAATAATTTTTATAGGATTTATAAGTCATATTAAGTATTTTATATATATTATAGAGTTTATCAACCAATATATATTTATAAAAGGAAAAAGAAAAGTTGATTTAAAAAAAATGTTGCTGCTGGGAATTGAACTCGCGTCTAGCCGGTCCAGATCCTTATCCCAAGTGTGGCTCACCACTGAGCCACACCCTGAGAACAAGAATAATAAGATTCCAAAAATTATATGCTGTGTTTGAGAAGTAATGTGCCTCGTTGCATGAGAACACAACCAAGACCTTGGTTAGAGGCATCGCAATAAACAACGAAGTCCTCATTGCCGTCAGGTAGAGAAAGGATCGGGGCATCACAAAGTTTCTGTTTCAAAGTTTGGAATGCTTCTTCCTGACTGGGTCCCCATACATATGGTTTATCTGTCACACCCTCAAATTCCACGTGCGGGGTTTTACCGCGAGGCGCGTGACACACCAGGATCTAAGTCAACGGTCACAATAAACGACACTGTATGATACGTAAAAATGACATAAGCAAACCATTAAGTTTTCATAAATGACCCATCGCTTGCGGAAGCGTAAAATTTTATTACAACCCAAAAGTAAAACATGAAAGTCTGATAATACTCAAAATGAAATGCAAATGGATCCTAGACGCCGTGAGACTCCGTGCGCCTAACTCAATGCTGCTACCTTAGCGACCTGAGAAAACATGCCAAAAAGACGTCAACATATAATGCTGGTGAGTTCACAGGTTTTAAGTTTACAAAGCGTTTCAAGCGTAAAGAGTTTCATCTCAAAAGTACCACGTATGCAAAACCTTTAAGTACATAACAAACGTTTCCTTACTACTACGACTGTGTTACCGAAACCATTACTGACAAGCGTTGCGTGCATTGCTGCCCGTGTTTGAGTTGCCAAAAATAGATACAATATGCACCCGCCCGGCTCCCAGCCGCCGGGTGGGGTTCGTCAAGCCCAATAGATCTATCCACATTTCCCCCGTTGTGCCCCGCACATTCATGGTTTCAATAGGGACTTAGCGTTGCGTTGCGTCGTATAGTAATTTAAAACAAGCGTTGCATTTCGTAAGCGTTGCGTTTCAAAAGTGTTGTGTTTCATAAGTGTTACGTTTCAAAAGTGTTACATTTCATAAGCGTTGCGTTTCAAAAATGTTGCGTTTCATAAACATTGAGTTTTCAAAAAGTGTTGCGTTTCATAAGCATAACGTTGTATTTGTTAAAAACATGTGGCATGCTTTTCCCCCGAGAAAAAGTGTATAAAAGAGGAGCCGTGAAACTCACCTTAGAGTGCGCCTTCAGATACTTAGAATTCCCACACGTGTATGATGACCCAACTTAGTGACAACCTATCAATGAGTTTGAACAAGTGTATTGACTACTAACCCGAAGGTTAACTAGTCCCCGATTGTCCAGACCGTGACCGTGTATGTTGAAAACATGTTTAAACGTTAAATCGACCAACCAGACAAATCCCGACATCCCATTGGTGACCCGACATCCCACGTGTTAGCCACATACAAGATATCATGCAACTTATGCAATTAAACACTTAGCATGCGCAAACATGCACCCTACCTAGCATAACGCCCAATTAATGCATAAACAAGTCCGAACACGTGTTACTAAGTTATTAGACATGTTACGGGGTTCCTAACATGTTCCTAGGTGTCAATCCGTGTTTCGGGATGTTAAAATGTACATATGACAGCAATACACGCGATTAGGAATCAAACATGTGATTAGGAAAAGTCAACTGGTGATTAGGAGAGTCAAACTAGTGAATAGAATTGTAATCACTAGTAATAATGGCGATTGGGCTCCTAATCGCCTATAGTTCAGGCGATTGGGGGCCAATCGCCTATAATAGAGGCGATTAGGAATTCCTATTCGCCATTACTGCTCTGTTCAGCCTTTTTGCGCGTTTAACCCTCCAAATCAGATCCGAAACATGTGTAAACACCCAATATCCAACCCAAAACATTAACCCAACTATTTCAAGCAAAAACCCCTAATTTATCATCACCCCAGCCGTCCCAAATGCATGCGGTTTCCCAAAATAGCATAACTAGCATGTAAGCATCACATCAACATGCAAAACTTACCCTAAATAGCAAATATCCAGATTTCATCACATAACGACATTGTCCGACATTATCCTACTGTTCTAGCATCATGCTAGAGTAAACCCTAACCTCAAACAATCAATAAAATGCAACATATCATCATCAATCCACCATAATCATTCAAACGGGTCAAAACGCCTAATATCGATATTACACATCTATGAACCTTCAAACTCCTAGGTTATCATCATATTAACTCATTTAGATCAGAAACAAAATAATAACACAAGAACAACCATGTTTAAACGATAAAAATCCTATCTTGCATGAATACATCACATATAACAAGTATAGAGGTTTGGGTTTGTTTTGAAACTGATTTTAATGAGTTTTCAAAGACACAAATGTTTATAAATCAGGTCTGGACCTTTAGGGATCAAAACAATATCATTATAAAGGTTTGGGATGAAGAACACACCTTGAAATGGTGAGATTATGAGGTGTAAGGCTTGGAAATGTGATTTCTTGCTAAAAAAAGTGTTGCAGAGGTTGGATAAGGTATGGGGTGGCTTTAGGGTGTATTAGGGTTTCACAAATGATGTTTTAAAACATAAGGGTGGTATTCATAGGCGTTTTTAGTCGTCATATGCAGTTCAGGCGAGTACGGGCTGTTACTGGCGATTAGGGATTCTAATCGCTAGTAACCACTAGTGATTAGCCCCTAATCGCCCCAAAGGTTCTTCTACTCGCCATTTATACTGGTGATTAGGATGCTATAAGACATGTTGCTACACGTGATTAGGATGCTATAAGACATGTTGCTACACGTGATTAGGATCCTAATTGCCTATACTATTGGTAATTACGCGTAATCACCTATAATGTCATGTAATTACGTGAAATCACTATTTTAACACATATAAACACGTATTCACATACCGGCAAGTCACATAATGATTGTAAGCACATAATGCATGATAACTAACACGTTCCCATCCGTTCACCAATTCCCGGGACTCGATATTTACGTGTGTGCGTTAAACCCGACGATTCTACAAATCACCCATCCGTGTTCCCATGGTTATGGACCGACTCCCAATGATCCCGTGTGTAACACCCCAACCGATGGCGGAATCATCGAGGTGCCACGTAGTGACGATTGTTCAAAAGCTCATGGTACTAAAATGTAAATATATGATTATTGAATATTGTTTTACAACATGTGAAATTAAATACAAGACAACAAAATAAAGATAATTGATTGATTTAATCTAAGTCCAAAGTCCTATGTGAAGCGTCAAGCAGCTTATCCTGAAACATGCACGAAAATAATTTTGTCAACATATGATGTTGGTGAGTACAACTTAGTTTTGTACATATAGTATAAGTTTGAAAAGGTAGTACAATTCATGTGTCTAACATCACCAAGGCATTATGTAAACACGCAAGTAACCAAACAAGACAAAGATCAAATGTAAAGTCTGTACAATGAAATTGATAATGAGCACCTCAACACGTGTGAGTCTAAAAGAGCACCATAACACAAAGTTATGTCTAAATGAGCACCGTAACATAAGTTACGTCTATGTGTAAAGAGCACCATAACATAAGTTATGTCTAGATGTATGATTTTGTATGTAAGCTACGTTCATGTTCAAACATAAGCACAAAGATAATCAAGACACGTATATGAATTGTAAATGAATAAAATGTATGTGTAAATGAATACAAAAGTTTTGTATACTTGTGCATGAATCACCCCAAAAGTTGTAAAAGCGGAAAAAGGGGATAAGTAATACTCACCTTAGCAAGGTGGTAAGTCTTGTTATTGAATAAGTATAATCCAACGTTGCCAAGTATCACCCTATGTATAATGTAACAAATAAGTCTAAGTCTATTTGGTCTATTTGGTCTATAAGTATTTTCTAGGGCTTCGAATTGGGGATAAGTATTTATGTGATTAATAATTAAATTGTTTATTAAATATAAGAAATTTAATAAATAAATGAATAAAAGTCTTTTTGTAAATTTCCAATTGGATATGGTCACAATATAAAGTTTTAAGTGTGAAAATAATTTTTATAAAATTATTTTCTTGAAAATAGAATATTTAATCCATTTATTTCAAATTGTCAAAATATGACTTTAACATCTAAAAATATTAAAATTAAAGAATTTTTAAATTAAAAATTGTATTTATGTTCCAAATGAATAGAAATAATTTATGTAAAATTTTGGTACAAAAATATTGAAAAATGAATTTATTATGATTTATTTATGATTAAAACAAACAAAAATTCATTAAAAATATAAAATGTACGGTTTTTCTGAATTAAAAATAAATTCTGAATTTCTTATTGTTATAAAAGTTTAGTATAATTTTTGTGGAATTTTATAAAATCATTTAGATATTTTTATTGAATTTTATAATTTTATATGAATAAACTTGTAATATTTATAATATATATTAAATGAATTATTTTTGAAAAACTAAAAATTGGACAGCAAAGTTTATCATTGGAATAACATAAAATAAATTTTGTAGAATTTATAAAATAGTTTTAGTATTTTAAAACGATTTTTAAAAGTTAATAGCAAAAATGTAAAAGAAAAGGGAGTTGTTAAAAAAAACTGAAAATGGTTGCTCACCCTTGGGCTCGAACCTGAGACCCCATGCTGTTAAGAAACGCCCCTGACCAACTGGTCTGTGAGACTTTTTGTGATAGATTTCGAAACAGAATTTATTTAATCAGACAATAACATTATTCCCAAATCGACATGAACCCTAATTATCTAATCAGCCATTATACGCGATTATAGGCCAATTAATCATGGGGCTTATGATGTACCAGGTTCGATTAACAATTAGAAACAAAAAGATTTAGTTCATACCAAGTATGTAGCTTCCAATTCGTGGTCAAACGAAAAGTCAAACGTGAGTAGAAAGCTTCGATTCTGGACGATTTGGTGTTTGAAAGTGAAAAGTGTTATAGGGGTTATGCTAATCGGCCCTCTGGTAGTCTGTGTGTGAATTTACTCGAGCTAACAACGCGTATTTATACGGATTAGCTTTGGGTTGTTTAGGAATGTTAATAATTAGGTTTAATTCGTTTTTTGGTCAATTCAAACGCGTTCAAGTCGTGCGAGATTGATGGCTGGTCCATAGGCATCATTAAATCTGGTCAATGTTTCCAAAAAAAAAAAAGATTGAGGGCTGCTCTTCGGGTCTGCAGCGATCGGACAGCAGCAGGGAAAAAGAAGGGACGCGAAAACAGGGTTTATATACATATTAGGTTGAAGTTAAATCAGGAACAAGGTCTTGGCTCAAGTGGCTGTGGTGTGTGAGTGTGCGTCGTGACCCGGCTTCTGCCCGGGTTCGAGTCCCGGCAGAATCTTTTTTTTTTTTTGAACATAGGAGAGGGGAAAGGGAAAGGAGATTGGGCTTGGTCTGATCTGGGCCGGCTTCTGGGCTCAGAAATGTGTAAGGGGGGTTTGGGTTGGTAGGTTAATGGACTAGGGTAATGGTTTGGGTTTAAGGGTTAGTCTAGACTAATATTATTATTTATTATTATTATTATTATTTTTATTATCATTATTATTATTATTATAATTATTATATAAAAATAAAAAGTGACGGATGTCACAGCATCCCCTACTTTTAGAAACTTCGTCCCGAAGTTATTAGAAACATAGGGTTATGGATGCTTGGGTAAAAATTAAGATAACTGTGGTTTGGAAAATTTGAGTTAAGGCACGACGTAAATTTATAGGTAACAGAGTGAATTGTTTCGAGAGATGTGAGTTAAGTATTAGGTTCGTCTCGAATAATAAGGAGAATAAGAATCTAGTAAACACTAAACTTCAAGTTTTAGGAATCCTAAAATGAATGTACAAGTTGACTGACTTTAGAAAGACTAATTGAACTACCAAGTAAACAGAGTTTGTTCCTGGTTCGACTCCCAGTCTCACTTTCAATGCATCATTAGTGTTTGTATACAGGGTGTACCGCAGCTAACCCACCACACCTTTGATACCTTGAAAACGTACTGGACGCCTACCAAAAACTCTAATAGAATTTCACACTACCCTAACGTACCTGTAAATTCATGATTACGTTCCGGACCGGAATCATCAATTTACCTTACATTAGGGTTTTATGTCCTTCTATGATCCTAATCTAACACACATTAAACCAAATAAGTTTCACAAGAAGATGACACAACAAACACGTTGAGTTACAATGAGCTGTTATCAATGAAATGTGGCCATGTAATAACGAGGTCAATTGCATTGGTTTGCAATGACTTGTAAGCATAACAGTATTTAAGTATGAGCTACCACTCGTCCGAGGAGCCCTTTAAATGAAATGTTTATCTGAGTTGCGTGGATAATACACACATGCAAGCAAATTTGTAAGTACTACAACCATTAAGTATAAGTGTTATTTTAGTGGCCTATAGAAATAGCTCATATTTGGCCAGCCACGTTTACGAGTATCATGAATAATTAAATGTTTAACGAATAGTCAATTTAAGGAAAAATTCAAGTTTCATATATCAAACCATGATGTTTTTAGAAAAGCTCTGTAGGATCAAGTATCGAGTTTTTAGTAGTTTGATTTTCATGGAAATCAAGTCCAAATGTTTCAATAAAATGTAAGGTAGAGTCTGAAGCTTATACGATTTAAAATAAACGTAACCGAATATGATAAATTTCCAATCTGCGTTCGTACACAATAGTATGCAAGAAATTTCTAGATGTTATATGCCTATGAGTATGACATAATTGGGTACAAAATGACAATAGGATCAAGAAAATGAAAACACGAGTATTGGGTTCTCGAGTCTTAGGAAGATTTCATCCATGGCTTAACCAGTGGGATTAATGTCATCCTGACCGTTTGCTTCGTTGATATCGATATTGAAAGCTTGTCCATGTGCCACCAGGTTTACATTATTCAATTTAGGGCATTGAGGTCGCATGTGGTTAGGGTCTCTACAATGATAACATGCCCGACCGTTAGTAATCTGTAGTGGTTCCTGGGCAGCTGTTTGATGATTACCCTGTGTCCCAACCATTACTCGACAAGTGGTGACAAAGTGTCCAAACCTTCCACATCTAGTGCATTGACGGCATGGAAGATTTGCAGGGTGATGATACTTGCAAGTGTTGCATTGAGGATGGATTCCCATGTAGGTTTTCTTGATAGGGGGTTGAGTCACGGGATCCACAACAGTATGGTTCTGATTATCGCCCATTCATTTCCTAGAGTTCAAAGAAGTAGTGGCAGCCTTTGCTGAAACGGTTTTAGATGGTTCTACAACATGAGTGGCTTTCTCAGCAGATGTCTTGGTGCCCTTCCTAACCAAGTTTCCTTTCCTTACGTGTTTGTCTGTCAAAGTGGCTGCAAGCTGGATGGCTTCCTCCACCGTAGTAGATTTGCTCCCAGTGACTACGTCTTGTATCAGGTCAGGTAATCCCTCGATATATTTCTCGATTGCTCGTGAGACCGGGGTGACCATGTGTGGGACCAATATGCTAAGTTCATGATATCGGGTATTATACGCAAGATTCTCACCACTGTCTTGTTTGAGCTCACGAAATTCATCCTCCAGTTTTCTGATTTCGTTCCTAGGGCAGAATTTGGCGATCATGAGTTCCTTAACTTCAGCCCAAGATAATGATAAAGCAACATCAGCTCCTCGATTGCGTTTTTCGCCGTTCCACCAAGTTAACGCCCCCTTTTGAAGGACACTAGTAGCATAGCGAACGCGGAGTTCATCAGGACATTCACTGTTCACAAAGGTGCTCTCCATGCTTTCAAACCATTGGAGGAGGCCAGTTGCACCCTCCTCACCAGTAAATTTTGTGGGGTTGCAGGAGTTGAAGTGTTTGAAAGTGCACCGAAATTGAGTTGTACTCCCTATGTTGGCACTGTTACTATTCTGGGTTAACTCACTGACAAGGTTTAGGATCACTGCAGCAATTTGCTCAGCGACTAAAGATGCGAGGCGACGGTCAGAACGTTGTCCAGAAGCACGAACAGGACGTTGGCTGGCATCACGGAGCATGCGGCGAGCAGACATCTATGAGGTAGTCAATGAATAATCATGAGATTAGAAAATGTAAGTGTATAATTGTACAGATGATTATGAAAATATGATCTTGTAAGCAATCATGATATGCAAAGTATTGTATATGAAACGAGAGAGTATTATTGAAAAGCTTGCATAAAGTGCTTGGAGTGCCCTTGTCTAGCTGTAAAGCCCAATAAGAACGTTGACTTTTCAAAGGAATTGAACCCAATGGTGATCAAAGAAGACATGCTTTAGCCTATAAGTGGACACTCACTCCAGGAATCCCCAGGTAAGCATAACAGGTCCGTTATTGGATTTATGCGCTATGCTTGCCTATGCCAGAAAACCCAGTGTACAGGCATCCACCCTTCCAGATTGCATGTGTTCTATCACACTCATTAAAGCTCAACAACTTTGAAGGAGCAAAATAAGAGCAGGCATTATGTCTAAGAGTGTCTTTATGAAAGGTACTGCTCCCGTTCTATGATGATGTAAACCTTCCACTCCTTGTAGGACACCATCTCTATGCATCATGATGAAAGTTGAGGAGAATTGGAGAAGAAGAGAAAGATAGAGGAAGGAAAGTAGAGGGAAATGAGGGTAAGGTAATTTAGGAAATATTATGCATGAAATTTGAAGTTCGGTTATAGTCTAGGCCATTTTATCTAATAACCTAGTTCCCTATAACCATGGCTCTGATACCAATCTGTAACACCCCAACTGATGGCGGAATCATCGAGGTGCCACGTAGTGACGATTGTTCAAAAGCTCATGGTACTAAAATGTAAATATATGATTATTGAATATTGTTTTACAACATGTGAAATTAAATACAAGACAACAAAATAAAGATAATTGATTGATTTAATCTAAGTCCAAAGTCCTATGTGAAGCGTCAAGCAGCTTATCCTGAAACATGCACGAAAATAATTTTGTCAACATATGATGTTGGTGAGTACAACTTAGTTTTGTACATATAGTATAAGTTTGAAAAGGTAGTACAATTCATGTGTCTAGCATCACTAAGGCATTATGTAAACACGCAAGTAACCAAACAAGACAAAGATCAAATGTAAAGTCTGTACAATGAAATTGATAATGAGCACCTCAACACGTGTGAGTCTAAAAGAGCACCATAACACAAAGTTATGTCTAAATGAGCACCGTAACATAAGTTACGTCTATGTGTAAAGAGCACCATAACATAAGTTATGTCTAGATGTATGATTTTGTATGTAAGCTACGTTCATGTTCAAACATAAGCACAAAGATAATCAAGACACGTATATGAATTGTAAATGAATAAAATGTATGTGTAAATGAATACAAAAGTTTTGTATACTTGTGCATGAATCACCCCAAAAGTTGTAAAAGCGAAAAAAGGGGATAAGTAATACTCACCTTAGCAAGGTGGTAAGTCTTGTTATTGAATAAGTATAATCCAACGTTGCCAAGTATCACCCTATGTATAATGTAACAAATAAGTCTAAGTCTATTTGGTCTATTTGGTCTATAAGTATTTTCTAGGGCTTCGAATTGGGGATAAGTATTTATGTGATTAATAATTAAATTGTTTATTAAATATAAGAAATTTAATAAATAAATGAATAAAAGTCTTTTTGTAAATTTCCAATTGGATATGGTCACAATATAAAGTTTTAAGTGTGAAAATAATTTTTATAAAATTATTTTCTTGAAAATAGAATATTTAATCCATTTATTTCAAATTGTCAAAATATGACTTTAACATCTAAAAATATTAAAATTAAAGAATTTTTAAATTAAAAATTGTATTTATGTTCCAAATGAATAGAAATAATTTATGTAAAATTTTGGTACAAAAATATTGAAAAATGAATTTATTATGATTTATTTATGATTAAAACAAACAAAAATTCATTAAAAATATAAAATGTACGGTTTTTCTGAATTAAAAATAAATTCTGAATTTCTTATTGTTATAAAAGTTTAGTATAATTTTTGTGGAATTTTATAAAATCATTTAGATATTTTTATTGAATTTTATAATTTTATATGAATAAACTTGTAATATTTATAATATATATTAAATGAATTATTTTTGAAAAACTAAAAATTGGACAGCAAAGTTTATCATTGGAATAACATAAAATAAATTTTGTAGAATTTATAAAATAGTTTTAGTATTTTAAAACGATTTTTAAAAGTTAATAGCAAAAATGTAAAAGAAAAGGGAGTTGTTAAAAAAAAACTGAAAATGGTTGCTCACCCTTGGGCTCGAACCTGAGACCCCATGCTGTTAAGAAACGCCCCTGACCAACTGGTCTGTGAGACTTTTTGTGATAGATTTCGAAACAGAATTTATTTAATCAGACAATAACATTATTCCCAAATCGACATGAACCCTAATTATCTAATCAGCCATTATACGCGATTATAGGCCAATTAATCATGGGGCTTATGATGTACCAGGGTCGATTAACAATTAGAAACAAAAAGATTTAGTTCATACCAAGTATGTAGCTTCCAATTCGTGGTCAAACGAAAAGTCAAACGTGAGTAGAAAGCTTCGATTCTGGACGATTTGGTGTTTGAAAGTGAAAAGTGTTATAGGGGTTATGCTAATCGGCCCTCTGGTAGTCTGTGTGTGAATTTACTCGAGCTAACAACGCGTATTTATACGGATTAGCTTTGGGTTGTTTAGGAATGTTAATAATTAGGTTTAATTCGTTTTTTGGTCAATTCAAACGCGTTCAAGTCGTGCGAGATTGATGGCTGGTCCATAGGCATCATTAAATCTGGTCAATGTTTCCAAAAAAAAAGATTGAGGGCTGCTCTTTGGGTCTGCAGCGATCGGACAGCAGCAGGGAAAAAGAAGGGACGCGAAAACAGGGTTTATATACATATTAGGTTGAAGTTAAATCAGGAACAATGTCTTGGCTCAAGTGGTTGTGGTGTGTGAGTGTGCGTCGTGACCCGGCTTCTGCCCGAGTTCGAGTCCCGGCAGAATCTTTTTTTTTTTTTTTTTTTTTGAACATAGGAGAGGGGAAAGGGAAAGGAGATTGGGCTTGGTCTGATCTGGGCCGGCTTCTGGGCTCAGATATGTGTAAGGGGGGTTTGGGTTGTGGTAGGTTAATGGACTAGGGTAATGGTTTGGGTTTAAGGGTTAGTCTAGACTAATATTATTATTTATTATCATTATTATTATTATTATTATTATTATTATTATTATTATTATTATAATTATTATATAAAAATAAAAGTGATGGATGTCACACCGTGGATCATTGTAACGACTCCCGATGATTCCCGGAACCATCATAACGACTCAACTGAACTAGTTAAGTATGTTTGAAAACGTTTTTCGCTAAGGTAGACTTATGTGTTTTATAAAATGTTAACCTAAACGTGCCGGGTGTCACATTATCTTTATGGGTTAAAGAAGTGAGAGGTAAGGCAATCTTGGAGAAGTTGAGAATGAAACGACGATAATAACCCGCTAGTCCAAGGAAAGAACGAACTTCAGTGGGAGACTTAGGTGTAACCCAATTTTTGGACACTTCCTAGCTTACACAAGACACACACACATCATATATATATATATATATATATACGGTTACACACACAGAAACACATGCTTGGATTTTGATAAACAATTCACCTATATCTACCTAAATACAATCGCATACATACACACACCCTCACAATCTACTCATCAATCTTATCTATTACACACTCACATCTAGATGTAACACTAACATGGAGCCTAACCTTGTCCACAAAGATTCCCCATGCATTTTGACCTTCTCATTTTGTCCATGCTCTTTCCCAAAGTCGGCTAGGAGCCACCATACATAAACAATCCAAAGTTTAAGTCAAACACTTAGATAAGAATGGAGAAAAAACTTTATGGAACACTAGAAAACCATGTGTTGACTTACCTTATCTACTAGCCCATCCAACACCCTTTTTACCTCTCTTTTACATGTATATAACCGGACTAAGCAGGAGGGCACACCCACACAACTTATCAACACATCACAACTCTCTTTTCCCTTTGTGTTTACCTTCGTCCGAACCCAAACCCCCACACCCAGACCCTATCATGACCGCACACCATAACCACAGCCCACACGAGTCTTTCCCAAGAGCTTGGAGGATTGTAGAGTGGAAGGAACCGGCTAGTAATCGATCCCATCATTGTTCTAAGGCTCATTGTTGTGGTATGTTAACAAACTATCTTATGTTTCCTTTTTAATCTATGTTTCGGCCCATGTAAAGCTTACCCGACCCCTACCATCACTCGCACACACATACACGGTTATAACAAGATAAAATAATCGATCGTGGCACTCAAAAGTTATAACAATTACATAAATAATACATTTGTATGTATACATATACGTGGTATATATATATATACACACGCATAATGGCACCTATATGAACACACACATACACACGAGTGTATGCGTGTGTGTATAGGGCTGAATAGAGGCCACAAAAGTCATTTATGGAACTTAAATTATAACATATATGGAATGGCGATTTTGGAAACATATGTTAAAAAACGAGAAACATACGTTAAATAAGCTTTAGCACAAAACTTTTGAAAAAAACATGTGTTAATAACCAAGATATATGTGTTAACTAGAGTAAAACATGAGTAAATGAAATTTTTACACAAGGAAGTCCTAAAACATATGTTAATGTGCCATATTTGGTGCAAACAATTAACATACATATCATAGGGTAACATATAGAAAACCATGACACCGGTTTTGCCACAAATGATTAATCATAGTCACAAATAACAACAAAAACGAGCTTTTCCAACACATACAGTATGTGACATATATAGACAGCCGTACAAAAACACATAGTCCATAAACGTACAAGTCAGGTGAACAATTGCATGGTAGATAGTACAACACATAGACTTAAGACATCTCTATTAACTCTAGGGCACTTTTGTTCAGACATTTCCACACCAGATTCAGTCAGTCTTTAGAATTTAGACATCAGGTGAGTTCTCACAGCCCCATTTTACTGTTTTCATGCTTTTTGGGAGAAAACATGCATACAAGTTCTTATGTGAACATGAGACAACAAAGTTTAGAGTACTCATAAGCCCTCGTGTCATACATTTTACTGTAACCATTAACTATGGACTTGGCCATGAAACACCGAGATAAATCTATTGGGTTGCCACCCCCGCTCTTGGTTGGTCGCTCTAACCGGATTACAGATGTTAAAAGAGTGCTTGTATTTCACAATTTATTCATTGTCTTTAGTGAATATGGGCGAGGCACAACACTCGTCAAGGTTTGGTTACGGGCTCATGTCAGTTACGTAATGATTGTTGTCTTAGTTAGGCAATGATCCAATCACCCATGGTTTACACATATTCCAAAACATGTGACCTCGCCAACTTAATTGTTGACATATTTTATTTGCATGTTTGTCAGGCAATTAATTAATTATCATGGAACTTGGAGTCACGCATGAGCATCCTAGGGATATCATGAACCTACTTTCGTTTAAATGATTTAAACATTATCATTTGAAATGTGGTTTTTAAGACAATGCTTCGGCTATCATGTTAAACAATGATGTCTTTTAATATATCTCTTAACTTATGAATTTGATGCTTGCGTGACTTGTGTGCTTGAAAACATTTCGAAGTTACATCCCGTGTTTCCGCCTAGGCGGAGTGTTACAATGGGATATATGGATTATGCACTTAGGTAAAGGGACAAAATATGAGCGGTGCCTTTCAACGTAGAATAAGTGAAGGGGGTTTCCCTTGATGGAGTAATCTGGGAAGACAAGAATATGAAAGAGGAGAAAGTGGCATGCTATCATTCTTTTACAAGAAAAGCCATGGGTCTTGCATGCAGGGGCGTAGCTTACTTGGGGTGGGAGGGGGCGGCCGACCCCCTCGAATCTTCGCTCAGAAGTTCCGATTATATAGAAATTTTTTGGTATATACAGTTTTGACCCCACGCTTTTTTATAAATATGGCAAAGAGTTGAAGCAAAAGGTATTTGAACTAAAATGAAGGTAAAAACGAAAACATTGTTCATCGACGAACTTTTCTGATAAGAGTTGCAGCAAGTTTTCATTTTGGAGAAGATGAGTTAATAGGGGCTATTTGGTAAATTACTATATAGTCTTGTTATGAAAGTGGTCTCATATATGCAAGTGTACGATTTCTTAACTCTTTAATTTTTAGTTGTTTTCTTTTCTTTCTTTTTCTAATTTGAACTATTCTTTTATTTTCTTTTTCACTGATAACATTGTATTTTTTTTATTTATTTACAAAAGACCACTATAGCAAGTAGATACAAGCAAAGGCCAAATTATAGAAACAACCTAAAAAATAAAATAACATTATTAATTACTGCAAATTATAAAAATAATAATTTATTTTATAGGATCATCACTTTTTATGTATTTTTGGTTATTAGTTACTAGCAGGTTGTCCGTGCGATCTCTCAACTTTGCACTTTGTTTGTTATGTCACTCTCATTTTAGAATCAGGGTCAAGTGCTGATGATGAGGAAGTTTTTGCGTTTTAGTTTGGGGATGCCATAACAAACAAAGTATAAATTGAGAGTATTAATAGTCAAGGTGATAGATATCAGCCAACAAGCAACAGTTTGAAGTATTTAAATCCAATTTCCCTTAAAATAATGAAAACCAAAATAAAGCAATTGCATGGATGTTGTATTTCTATTATTATTTTCGAATGACGATATATTGTTTTTGAAATTTAATTTAGCTTTATCATTTTGTTATATGATCCGACCCGAATTGGACCAGAACTTTTTAAATATTTAGTATAGATAACCAACCCATAAAACTTTTCACTCCCGATGAAAAAAAATTAGACCGCCGCTGTATACTTCCGACCCCCCGGTCTGGATTTTCAAGCTTCGCCACTGCTTGCATAGAAAACAAGAAGACCTTTGGGTGGCTATAAATACCAGTCTAATGGCACATCATATGACACATCAAATACAAAACTCGACCTCAAAATTTTAGCCTTACTTTTCTCTTTACTTCTGCTTTGTATTTCTTGTTACTTTTACGTTGTTATATGTACTTCTCCTTTGTAATCATACCACTTGGCCTTGTATCTCTTAAGGACAAGCGTATATGAGTGAAACACACTTATTCCTTACCGTATAATTGTCGTATCAATGGTAATCAACCTTTCATTATTCCTAATAGTCGTAGGGATTAAATCTCTTAAATCTATGGGGGTGATGAGTAGTGCTGGTAATTTCAAACACGAACAACGAATACACGACACGACACGACACGACACGACACAAACACGAATACACGACATGAATTTACGCGATCTTAACAGGTTCAGGCATGATCTTAACAGGTTTCGTGTCCTAAGCAGGTAGACACGAATATTCCTGATAATTCTCATGTCTAAACAGGTTAATACATGTTAATCTATTTAGTACCCGTTAAGTCATGTTAAGGATTTTTTTTTTTTAAATTTAGGCTATGTGGGTGGAGTACCAAATTATACACTTTTACCGGGTGAAATTGTACCTTTTTTAATGCTTTATGGTGTCCTTTACCGTGTTGAGTTTAGAAAACAGGTTCCTGTCTTATCGTGTTAACATAGTATAAATAGGTATTATCGTGTCTTATCGTCTTAACATAGTATAAACAAATAGTATCGTGTCTTATTATCTCTTATTGTGTTAACCTAGTATAAAGAGGTTCGTGTTCGGGTTTGAAAAAAATAACACGATAAGTTATTGTGTCGTGTCTACATGTTTCATGTTCGTGTCTTAACATGTCATATATACACGATTTGCCAGCCCCAGTGTTGAGTATGAATATTACATTGAAATTCACAAAACACCTATCTCAACTAAACACGAATTTTGAGTTAGCGGTTGTTTGGTTTATTAAGTGGTTGTTTGGCAAGTGCTGAACCAAAAAGAAGTCTGAATGGGTAAGAAGTTCTGAACCAGTAAGTACTGACAAGTAAACTGTTGTTTGGTTAAACATCTGAATAGATATGTAAAATGACTATTTTTCCCACACCTACCCACCTACCTCCTTTTTTTTATCTTCTTTTATACTGCCCTCTTTTCCCGACCCCACCCACCCCATATTCTCTTTCTCTCTTCTCTCAATTTTCAACGTTCAAGTTCAAGTGTTCAACATCATATGATCATACACTCCATTCTATACTTTTCTTTTCTTTTCTCTTTTATCAGAACACACACTTCACTCTTTTATTTTTTGTTTTCTCCTTTCATAACCAAAGAAAACTAACGAGAAGATGGAGGGAGGCGGAGCTGCTGTAGGGCGGCGGCGGCGGCAACAAAGGGAGGGAGCTATTGTAGGGCGGAGCTACTGTAGGGCGGGTCATACGGGAGTGGAGGAGGGTGGGTGGTGCTTAGACGAGAGTGGAGGAGGAGCTGCTGTAGGGCGACGGCGGGTGTGGAGGATGATGGGTGGGGTCGCCGGCGGGTGTGGAGCGGAGGAGGAAGATGGAGAAGGTGAAGGAGGAATATGAGTAGATATGGGCAAATAAGGCAATGTTCATATATTGTTTCATTCAGCATCTTCTCAATGCTGAATGGTTCAGCACTAAACCAAACCAAACCATTCAGAGGTTGGTTTTTTCCAACCAAACAAGCCCAACAGGGCCTAAGCGTTGAATCATTAAGAGGTCTGAATGGTTAAGAGGCTCTGAATGATTAAGGCCCTGTTTGGTTGCGTCTGACCGGCTCTGACCGGTGCGCACGTCTGACTCGGTCAGACCAGGTGTGTTTGGCCGATGATGTCTGAACGCAAACTCGCTCTGACCAGACCTCTGACCGGATCAGACTTGGAGAGGTCGCTGACTGGATCAGAGGCTTGGTCGCTGGTGCTGCTGCTCGCATCTGCTCGTTCGTTTTCGAGAAAAAAATGATCACTGGTGCTGCTGCTCGGTCACTGGTGCTACTGCTCTGTCGCTTTCTTTCTCCTCGGTTCTCTCTCTCTCTCTCTATCTTTGTTGTATGTTGATTTATGTGGTGATTGAGGGCATTAATGATGATGTAAGAGTTTTGTGCTGTGTGTTTGTGTGTGTTGCAGAGAAAAAATGGAAGGGTTTGATGCTTTTTGATGATGATTGATTGGTGATGAGGGTAAAGAAATGGGTTGGTGGTGGGTGGCTTAGGGTTTTTAAATTTGATAAAAAAAAAATTGTGTTAATAAAAATTGAAGTCTTAAGGAAAAATAAAATTTGGTTTTGGTAAAAAAATAAAAAATTAACCATTCAGATGTCCAACCAAACATCACTTAATGATTCAACACTTAATGATTCAGAAACTCTTAACCATTCAGACCTCTTACTGGGTCAGCACTTACCGAGTCAGACGTTGCCAAACAGCCCCTAAGTGTTAAATGGTTTAACTATCCACCAAGTCTGAATGATTCAGCTCTTACCATTTCATTCAGAGTCTTTTTAGGTTAAAATAAACAGTCTAAATGTTAAACCATTTAGAGCTGAATGGTTTAGAGTCACATTACCAAACAAGCCCTTAGATGATTACAACTGGTCTTTCAAACAACACCTCTTTTGCATCTCTATGATTTTTCTTGATGTGAAAGTTTTTTTTAGCTCACAATCACATAGGATATATGGTAATACTATGTACTTTACATTTTTGTAAGAGTATTTTACAAGTTTGAGAGATGACTTGCTTATATAATAGATAGGAGCAAATAGGGATTAACCAATACATGTAGGGTTGAATTTTATGAACAAATTCTTTAACTTTGTTGCAACTACTAACCCTACGAAGGTTATGAATTTAAGCAAAGGGGGTCTATAACTTCATTGAATTAATTTCAAGTTCTATTTATCTTCTTCATTCAGATGTAGGGTATGACGCTGAAACAAACAAAATGGAATTGGAGTAGAAGTGTACAAACAAGTGTTTTTACTAAGCCGGTGCGGGTTTTAACCCGAATTGGTGTGGTTAACTTTGGTCAAAACCAGTTTAAGAAGAAACCGGTTCAAGTCATAAACCAGTTTGGTGAAAAACATCTTAACCCCATCCAAATCGGTTTAATTCAGGTTGAAATTGGGTTGGGTCATAAAACATAACCTAAAACCGTTATTTTTTTTTTCCGATCAGGTTGGAACTAGTTGGATGACGAGAGGGTGAATCTACATACAAAGTTGCGGTTTGGATCAATCAAAGTAGGTTTCAACCAAACCGGTTTGGTAGTGTTGGGTCGGGTTACAATTCGGATTGAAAATCCAAACAATATTTACATTAGGGTATGTAACTTTTTTTTTTTTAGAACGACAAGTGGTGCAACCGGTGGAGCTCCGGCTAACACCTTGGGCCAGCCTGTAACTATGTAAGTCAAATAAAGGAATTCAATTCATATCTTCCAATAATCTGGGCCGGTTCATAAGTAAAGGCCCGATAACTCTAGCCCAAACAATATGGGCCCATTGAGCCAACCTTTAACAACAATCTAAGGAGAAACCTCCACCGTTGGATTTAATCATATAAACAAACACAAGAGTTCCATCTAATAACATATTGATAACACAGGCAGGCAATCACAAAACTTTAACAACAACCCAACAACTTATAGTTTATCTGAAACCCTAACAACACTGACGGCCGTACACCTCACATATTCAAACGTAACTTATCTTTATCCTTCAATCCTTTATGTTCAAATAGCAAAACTTATTATTATTATTATTATTATTATTATTATCCTTCAATCCAGAAACGATGAGTCGGTCCAGCAGAACGCTATATGTTGGTAATCTTCCTGGTGATATTCGCGAGCGGGAAGTGGAAGATTTGTTTTACAAGGTAAAATGACTTTGCTGTTTCGTTTTGTTCGATTTTGTAGTTGTGTCTCATGGTTCATGTTCCTCTTAATTTATGTAATTGAATTCAGTTTTGTCACTTTTTATAAGAAAAAAAGGCGCTAAATTAATCTCGTTAGTTATTTGATCATTGATAGTTGATAAGACACTTAACAGTTGACTTGTGTATGCAATGAATTATTAGGAAAATATGTGCGAATTCGAGTTATTAGATGATCCTGGAGATATAATTTTTATGTTGGAAAATCAGACTATGTATGAAATATTTTTTGTACTATCACATCCAAGTATGTGTGGTGTGTGGACTTATTATACAACTTACTCAGGTAAGAAATATCGCTGCTCTAAAAAAACTCAAGTAAGAGATTCGTGGTTTTTGTGGATGAAGCAAAGAGTAATGCAATGGAATGTTAAAAGCTTGACGTTTTGCATCAATGAGATAGAAGAAGTTTTATATGATGTATACTGTTTTTTTATTTCCTTCAAATTTTGCAGTATGGTCCAATCACTCGCATTGATTTGAAAGTCCCACCAAGACCTCCAGGTTATGCTTTTGTTGAGGTGAGCTTCATCTATTTGAGTGTTGGCTTTGTTAATTCCCTTGTATTTCTTCTTTGTGATTTTATATTGTGTTTTTTCCTATAGTTTGAAGAGGCTCGTGATGCTGAAGATGCTATCAAGGGTCGTGATGGCTATGATTTTGATGGGCATAGATTAAGGGTAGGTTATGCATACAAGGCACATATAACCCGTGTTTTAAAAAGCGTGCCTCGAGCGCGCTTAAGCGCGAGGCGCACTGAGGCGCCAGGATTTACGCCTCATGTAACCCAAGGCGCACCTTGTACAAGAAGCGCAGGAAAAGCGCGATTTTTTGCCAAAAAAATCCCCTGAGGCACGCGCTTTTTGTACGGGAGGTGTTTTTATGCTTAAAATTGTTATATATGTAGCTAAAAGGGTTGTTAAATCATGTATAAACCTTATTTGTATCTATATTTTGGGTAAATGATGCTAAAAACCTATAGCATATATAAAAAAAAAATTATATAATCGTCTTGCGCTTCGCGTACGAAAATCCCACCGCTTTTGCGCTTTGCGCTTTGCGCCTCGGTTTTGGACCTCGTCGCTTTAGTGCGCTTCGCGCTTTTTAAAACCAAGCATATAACTAATGGGTTATTAGGCTGGTAATGTTAGTGACAGTTACAGAATAATGCTTTTATTTATTAATAGGTGGAACTTGCGCATGGTGGTCGTGGTAACTCGTCTTCTACTGACCGTCATAATAGTCACAGTCACAGCAGTGGTGGTCGGGGTGCTTATGGAGTTTCTAAAAGATCTGATTACAGAGGTGTGAGTTTCAGCTTAAATGTTTCTGTGTAGCCATGCTTATTTTGTAATACATAGTATGCAAGTGTATATATATTTGTTTTTTTTCGTAATGCAGTTTTGGTCACTGGGTTACCCTCTTCTGCTTCATGGCAAGACCTTAAGGTCAGTTACCGTAAAATTTAACACTGTTCAAGTTTTTCTGGTATTTGCTTTACTACTATCCACTTCGCACACCTGTTTCAACATTGATTGTAATTGGCGATGATGCCAACTTCCCAATGATGTAATGAATTTTGTAGCATAATAAGTCTAGTTAGTTGTGTTCTTTATGGGCATGTTGATTCTGAACTGAAGTTAAGGTTTTTTTATTTTATATTTTTTATTTGTTAAGCCTATTAAGTTTGGAAATTTGGGAGTAAAGAAAAACTTGGTTAATAACTATATAAAGTACTCGACAACCTCGACGAATGGTCATGAAGTCCAATTAGACACTGATTCAGTATCTCTTGTTTACTATACCTGCTGAATTACGCAAATACTCCTTTTAGTTGCATGCGCCATACTCTGATGTAACATTTTCATTCTGTTTGTAATTTTTCAAGATAATAACTAGGAAATGGCAATTCCAATTGTTGATTGATAAAACTGAATTAGTTCCATGTCGGGTGCAAAGTTTGTTATTATCTTTGATTTAGACCGCTTCATGATTGCTTGCATGTTTTTTCAGTTTGGTAACAATTCATGGCTTGTGGGTCGATTAAAAATTCTAAACATAGGTGGTTTTAAACAGCAAACAATGTTCTCAGAACAGCAAGACCATTAACATTAACATGCCTAGCAGTTGGCTTGTGTATTTTATTAATATTTTTTATTTTTGATTATTTAAACTAAACTTTTGATTTGATTTTTATCTACCTATACTTTTATAGTGAACCGACAATAATGTCATTAAGCATTAGTCATCATAAAGATGAGTTATGTTTGAAGTTTATTATTATCACTTTTGAGTTTTGTTCATAGATGGTATCATGGTAAACTATCCACTTCTCTATATAAGGATGAAAAAAGACTGGACATGTTTCTGTGCAGGTTCCACAATTTAGTTATCTGTTGCTGTAACAAACGTCTTTATTACTGATTGGAGCTATTTTATCTATGTTCTTTGTTTTACGTATATTTCTATTTTGTTGCTAATAAATAGATAATACTCAAAACTAATTACTATTTGGTTTGTCTGAACAATGTGATAGGTTCTTATAATGTTATGTCTTGTTTCTTGTATAAAAGCCAACACCTTTTCTTGTTGAAAAAAAATAGCTTTATTGCCTAGTCTTTTATCGCCCACTATTTTTGTCTCACTTCTCTTGTTTTTCAGGATCACATGCGTCGAGCTGGAGATGTTTGCTTCTCGCAAGTTTTCAAGGAGGGTGGTGGTAAGATATAATCAGTTTTAGAGTTATTGAGTAACCCTGTTTATTGAAAATTACGTGCATATTCCTACTTGAGAAGCAACTCTGACGTGAAGATGTTAATTATTTTTCAGGCACCACAGGGATCGTGGACTATACAAACTATGATGACATGAAATATGCTGTAATTTTTTTTTTCTATTGCCTGCTGTTTTGTCGTTCTTTTTAAGTTAAAATGAAAACATGTGGCCATCTATGGTTATGTAATGCTCACCATTTTTGCTCACAGATACGGAAATTAGATGATTCCGAGTTCAAGAATGCATTCTCTCGTGGATTTATACGTGTATGCTTATAAACTAATATGACGGTTGTATATGTTTTGAGCACTGTTTTTCTGTGTGTGTATTACTCTTTACTTAAAAACTATCTACAGGTGAAGGAATATGATTCAAGTCGCTCTAGGAGCCGCAGTCGTAGCCGCAGCTATAGCCGTAGTCGCAGCAGGAGCCGGAGCCGAAGGTTGGATTCTGCTTCCTTACTGATTACTTCAAATCCTCACAATAATGAGAACATCGACAATGAAACAATGTTCTGTTTTACCCGTATCTTAATTTGAACTTGATTTTTGTTTGTTTATTCATATCCTTGTTCAGCAAGTCCCCAAAAGCAAAATCTTCCCATCGCTCAAAATCTCGTTCAAGGTCTGCATCTCGTTCTCGTTCTGGATCAGAACCTCGTCCATCAGCAAGGTATGCATTCCAAGTTGTTGTTTTTGGTTTTCTGTTAACTATTTCTGCTTTAGTTACACACCCTTATCCTCTTATTTCTGTTACGTACAAATTAAAGTTGATTGAAGCATATGTCAGTTGCTTTTTATGTCTGCTATCTATAATAATGAATCCTTGGTTATCCTGTTTAGCCGTCATCATGCACCATATGAACTCGTCTATATCTGCCATGTTACAGTTTTTCTGCCTATGGCATCCTGTTCTGCATATGTTTAAACTCTAGGCCTATCATTGCTTTAGATGAAAGTTCAAGTTGGTAGGAGTAAGTCCTGCAAGTAGGATTTAAAATAAGTACATATTCACTTGGGATCCTGATTCAAAAACAGAGTAAACATATGGCTTCTGACATTAATTAATAAATACTTCGAGTTTTACCATGATTTAGATATGGGATATATACAACTTTCAGGATATTGCAATTTGCATGTTAGGATCTTGGTGGGATATGTTACAAACACCTATATGACACTTTTGGTTGCTAGATTGGATCAAGCGGGATCATGTTCATGGATATGGACTGCAATCAAAATGCTGGATTGTGGATACGCAATCACTTTTTAACAGCTGGATCAGCGATCATGTGATATTGTGATTGCTTCTCCAAATGCCACGTAGGAAATAAAGCATGCGGCTTTATTGGTATCTTGTTTACCCATGTCTTGTTTTTGCTTTTCCCCATTAGTTCTGTGGCCATCTATTGGTTACTGTTGGGCCGCTAAACGCTTGTGGATTTTCTGTTCATTTTATTGATTATGGTTACTGATTCTCTGACATGGAACCGGCATCAAGGCTCTTGGATCAGAGTAATTAAGAGGAACTTTTGGATATTAAATTCGCTTGTTTCTGGAACTTTTGCAGATCTCCTTCAAGATCCAGATCTCCACCACCGTCTGTAAGTTGAAACCATACGTTGATTTTAGACGTTAAACGCAGTCCTCTAAACACTCTGTTTGGTATTGCTAGATTTATGTCATGTAGAATTGTTAATTCAATATTAGTAGTTAATGCTCTTGATCTTGCTGTTATGTTGTATTTGCTATCAATCTCAGCGCCCAAAGCATGTCAGTAAAAGCCCCAAAAAACGCAGCCCTAGCAAGAGCAGGAGCCCAAGCAAAAGCAGGAGTCATAGCAGGAGCAAGAGTTTATCGCGGTATAGCTTTTATAACAATAAAAAAAGATGTGGGAACACAGCATTGTTCTTTTGAAATATGTTTCGATGCTGATCGGAAATTTGCAGGTGATCGGTTGGAGACTAAGAAGCAATGATGGAGCAGGAAAAGGTTACTTAGTCACATAGAGTGGGTTATTATTTCTCTTAAGCAAATTAACTTTGATATGGGACAGTTTGTGTTAAAAGTTATCAGGCATGCATGGATTCAAGAATGGTCATTTGGTTATTTATGTTTTCCTAGACCTAGTTGCATGAATTTGTTGATTTGGAATGTGGTGCTGACTAGATTATGTTCATGTCACTTCACTTACCGTTATGTTTTTACAAACTTTTACTTGGGTAAATAGTTGACATGATCATCGGATTGGACTGATACCAAAGTTTTACATATTGCGACCATTTGTCCCAAACTCAAGAAACCAACAAGAACCAAAACCAAACGAGGCTAAACCGAGGCTATGGCTCTCCAGAGAACCGAATAATTAAAAAAAGCGTCTCTCCAGAGAACCGAATAATTAAAAAAAGCGTCAATCACGAGCCTCTTACATGCTCTTATGCAATATGATACCATAATCTTATAGATTTACAACAATACTGTTGACATATATGCAAAGATAAACGTGTTTTTGGGTTTAAAATCCATGCTTCGGAAGAATACAACACAACAAGTAGAGATCATTCGTTTGGTCTTCGGCTTCTTCACAATCATCACAGCGCAATGAGCATGATGAGTAACATAGTCGCTTACACTCCCCAAAACCGCCCTGCGAAAACCATATTGTACAATGTTGTTAGGAAATCAAACTCGCACCAAAGTGATTTGCAGCGACATAACATTAATAATCTCTATTTACAAAAATAATAAAATACCTTTTGATTGCTCCATAGCCATGGCTACCGACTACCAGCATGGTAGCACGGTGCCTCTCTACCAGGGGCGGACCTAGTAGCTTACTAGGGGCCGCGCCCGTTGCTCCTGAAAAACGCCCGCGTAGTGGAAAAAAATTTTTTTTTAAGATTTTTCAAAAACGTTACTACTAAAATAGAATTTACGTTGCTACTAAAATTTAATATACGTTACTACTAAATGAAATTATACGTTACCACGTTACGTTACTCGAAAAAATATTTACCGAACTCGAAAAATTTAACTAATCTAATACCTATCCTACAATACTAAGTTACTAACCCAATAATATACATGTAATCTTAAGTATTCTTAACCCAATAGGCCAATAGTCCAAAGACCAAAGCCCACCCTTTTCCCTAACCCAAGTCCAAAGACCAATGCCCACCCTTTTGGTTAGTTGATTTGTGAAAAAAAAAAAAAAAAAACACATACAGCAGCAGCAGCTCGACAGACAACAGCCAGCAAAGAATCTGATTTTCACTTTCAACCAAGCCCTAACCCAGCTGCTCCCCTGCCTCCGCCGCCTGTCACCGGCCTCCGGCCCTCCGCCGCCTGTCACCGGCCTCCGCCTCTGCTGTCCTGCAGTGCAGCGGCTCTGCAGTAAGTTTTTTTTTTTTTTTTTTTTTAACTTATTGTGTTAATTAGCTTTATTATCTAGTTATTTACATATAGTTGAATGTTGATTATGTGTTTTAGGTTGAATGCTTGATTAGTTGATTGTTATAATTGATTATATTGTCTTTGATTAATTGATTAGGTTTGCGATTATAAAGATGAAACCACGTTCTAATACTAAACAAGCACTTATTAGCAATTTGTTTAAAAGAAAAGCCCCCGGAAATTCTGAAATTGGTTCAAGTAATTGGCCAAATATTGAAAATAAGGATGATGATGATGATGTTGGTAATAATGATAACGATTTGCAAACGGATGATGATGTTGCTAATAATGTTGCTAACGATATGCAAACGGATGATGATGATGCTACAACTTCAATTCCAGTTGTTCCTAATCATTCGGCTTCATTCGCGAGGTCATATATAGATTTGAATGATCTTCCTTCAGATCCCGCTGATAGACCACCCATTTATAGCTATCACCCTAATCAAATAGATGACATAAGAAGAGCATATCTTGTGAAGAAGGCTTTTCAACCACGAGGTCATCAATTTAAATGGACACAATATGGTAAGGAACGGAGACGATTCAACATAAAATGGTTTGAACAGTATGATTGGTTAGAGTATAGCCCTACAAAAGATAAAGCATATTGCTTACATTGTTACTTGTTTAGTAATAGTGTTGGTAATCAAGGTGGAAGAGATACTTTCACAAGTGGAGGCTTTTCTTATTGGGCTAAACCGAAGGCCTTTAAAGATCATGTTGGGTTACAAAATAGTTTACATAATAAGGCGAGGCAAAAATGTGACAATCTTATGAACCAAAAGGGATCATTTCATGCACAAGTCAAGAAGCATACCGAGGAAGAAAAGATTGCAAATCGGTATTGATTGATGGGTTCTGTTCGTAGTGCTGGATTTTTATTGCAAAACTCTTTACCAAGAAGCTTGATTTTGTGTTTTATATGCACTTGTTAGATGATATTCTAGGCCTCACAAATGCTCTATCAAAACATCTTCAAAAAAAGAGCCAAGATTTGTTAGAAGCGGCTAAATTGATAAATGGAACGAAGCGAGCATTGAATAATTTAAGACAACATGGGTTTGATGGAATGTTGGCAAAGGTGACATCTTTTTGTGAAAAAAATTAGATTGAGATGGTAGAAATGTCGGAAAGTTATGGTAATCAAAGAAACCGTAAGAATGTCGTTACTAACCGGCATCATTTTGAAGTTGAAGTTTTTAATACGGTTTTGGATTTGCAAATTCAAGAACTTGAAAGTCGATTCAGTGAGGTATCAACAACTTTGATAGATAACATGTCGGGTTTAAATCCTTGTGATTCGTTTTCTAAGTTTGACATACCTAAGATCCTAGCATTTTGTGAAATGTATCCGAATGATTTTAGTGAAGAGGAAAGAGGATGCCTTTTGGGTGATCTTTCAGTATTTTATCACACATTAAAGGAAGATGGAAAATTTGCAAAACTAAATGGAATGTGTGATCTTGCTCGTGTAATGGTGGAAACCGAAAAACATAAAACTTTTCCTTTGGTTTATCGGGCGTTGAAGTTAGCATTAGTTTTGTCGGTTGCAACCGCAACCGTTGAGAGGTGTTTTTCTAAGATGAAGCTTATCAAGACGGATTTACGCAATAGAATGGGTGAGGACTATTTGAACAATGCTTTGTAGGCGCGGTTGAAAGAGACACTTTTGATAAAGTCAAAGAAGATGATGTAATGGCTCGATTTCAAGCTTTCAAGAACCGAAGGGGCGAAATCTATTAGGTATGTGTCTAAAATTATCTATTATCATGTTGTTATCTTTATTTCCTTTACATTGTATGAAGCTATGACGAAAAAAAAAATTTGAACGTTGCTACTGAAAAATATTTCTAGGTCCGCCACTGCTCTCTACAGCTTCACATAGAACATTCCTGGGATCACCTTCAGCAACTTCGACGATCACATCATCCACCTGCGTAGAGGAAGTGTTTGTAACAAAAATCTTCACATTTTAATCTCGAAAAAACAAAAAGTTCAAATGTATTTGATGCTAATAGTTCCAATCAACAAAAGCTAGGATCAATCAAATCGAATTTTTAAATTGTTTTAAACTCCTAAATGTAATCTAATCTCTTAATACAAAGAGATGCTTTGGTCTTGTGGCAAGCGCACATTGCTTTCCCGTTTATTATTTCACTAAAATTTAATATTTTGATTTAAAATTTCTTTTATTTGTTTTCCTTAACATCGTTTTCACGATGACAAAGCTTTATTGCTTCTTGAATACATCGTCCTTAAATGCGTTTGTTCTACGTTTAGATTTTAAACCAGAGCTCTGATACCAATTATAGGATCACAAAGGATCTTTTTTATAGTTAAATAGACTATTTAGAACAAGTATTAATCAAAGTTAATGTGCAGCAAAAATATTAAATGTTATAAGTTAACAGTTCACTTTTAGTATCAGTAAGTGCTCCCCCTCAAATGATTAATTAACGTGTAATAATTGTATATGAGAATCTAAGCAGTTAATGATAAAAATAGTTGAAATATATTCAAGTGATAATTCTCATATAATGGATAATGGAATTTTAATCACAAAGTTTGTATATTTTTCAAGTTAATAAATAAAAGTTATGAACCCTGCTATTTATAGACTTACAAAACGTACATATAAAGTAGCGGATAATAGTATAATACTACAACAGGCTGTAGCATTGGTACTTGTACAAAATATCTATTAAAATACAATTAAACTACAAACTGCTGAAGTTTAGGCGGTGGGAAGCTTCTATCAGAACTGCTGATTAAGTACAGAACTACTGATGAGTAAACCTTCAGAGGTTGCTCTTCAGTAGTTGTTCTTTAGATGTTTTGTCTGGTTCATTTTCAGAACTTACTTTTTAGTACTTTGTTATGTATTAGCTTCTTCTTCTTCAGTACTTTGCATTTTCTTCTTCAGCACTTGTAATACTTCTAACAAAAGTTGCAGAGAGGATATTAGACTAAGGGGCTGTTTGTTTATGTCTGAACGGGTCTGAATGGCCATTGACTTCTGACTCGGTCAGATATGGACGTTTGGTTGGATCAAGGCTGAATTGAATTGGGTCTGACCAATGCTCTTACCCATTCAGATTTGAAACAAGTCTGACTGAATCAGACTCGGTGCTGCTGCTGTGAAGCGTGATCGTCTGATGCCTTAATCGATCCACGCACATCACCACCATCATCCTTGCTCTTGATTCCAAACACAACAGGTAAGAACTCCGATTTCTGCTCTTGATTCCGACGAAGGGAATGGTAATCCGATGGTCCGTTAAGTAAGAAAAGGGAAAAAGTTTGGTTGGGTTAAGGTTATTGTTTTGGCGTATGTTTGTATAGATTGTGAATGTGTTAGAAAATGATGGATGTGTACTGGGTATATGTTGCACAAAGAAAAACAATGAAAAGCAGAGCTCAAGAAAGAAAGGGAATGAAGAGATAAAAAGAAGAGCTTTGGCCTTTGGTGCTCTGTGTGCGTGAGTACACATTTATCTTGGGTAATGGTCCTAATGGATATGTATATGGGTGGGTAATGGGTAAGGGTAAAATATTTTTATTCTATACCGTCATTTAGAGATCCAACCAAATAGACCCAAACTGGTTCAGCACTTACTGATTCAGACCTCTTATTGGTTCAGCACTTATCCATTCAGAAGTTGCCAAACAGCCCCTAAGATTGAAATGCTTTTCAATCCTCTTTGACCCAACACTGTGCTCGTTGCGTAATGAGAATTCGTTAAGTTTTTGTAGATGTAGTTTTGGACGTCGCTCCTCGTTGGCTTTCGCAAATATACTTTGCTGTAGATTTTCACAACACGCTTGCAAAACGTGTACAAACATTCCCGTGCAGTTCTATTAGACATCTTTAAATATTCATCCCAGCTATTGGCTGTCGTCCCGTAAGCTAGTTGGCGTAATGCAGCTGTGCATTTTTGAATAGTTGTGAACCCCCTCTTGCCTCTAGCATCATATCACAATGTAAAAAATAGGTTACAACTCGATAAGTCGTCGGCTATACGTAAAAATAGTCGTCGACTAATTCTAAACCAGTGCTGAAAAGTAACATCCAAGTACAACGGTTGCTCGCCAAAGTAATCATGCATTAATCTTTCGTGGGCACCTACACACAATTTAAAAACAAAAACTAAATGTATGTAAAAATTAAAGAACAAAAACATAAATATATAATGCAAATGTATATAATAATTAAACATAAAAATGAAACTTTCAATAATTTAAAAAAAAATGTTACCTTCCTGGTCTCTGTTTATTGCCGCTTGCCTAGTTCGTGGTACACTTGAAACCTCTTGTTCCTCATCTTGAATGATTTGCGCCGCCATCGCCACAATATTTATAAAAATTTGGTTTTCCTCAGTAAACGATGAAGATGATGAAGCAAACGAATGAGCATTCGACATTGTGTGGTAATTTCATTAAAAAAATTTGTAGAGGTTGAGAGGAATATGTTATAAAGATGTAAAGATTTAAAAGAGACTTGTAGCTGTTTTTTTTTTTTTTTTGTTAAAATGTTGAAGGAAATGTATTATTTAAATAAAAAATGGTTTTTTTTAAACGGTCATATAACCATTAGTAGGCCCCACCACCATCAAACAACTAATCCCAAGCCCGTCTCAAACGTCCAAAAGTGGACGACTTGGCCGGCCCTCACACGGCTGGGGCGGTGTTAGACGGGTTGGCCGGCCCTTGACCGCCCCCCACACCACATAGTCTAAAAGGAGAAGAAATGGGTAAATAGTTGAATTCTACGGTGTGACTTACATGGATCGTCTAACCGAGTAGGAAGCAACCGACTTTAAATGCGCGACCGACTCAAAAGTTGGTATGTTTTTACAATTGAGGTCAACCTTCAATTTAAAAATTTTTGGGCTGATCACTTGCATGATTATCAAGTATCGCTTGCGTAATTATCAGGCATAACTTGCGTAATGCTTTGGTTTTAGTGATGGACAAGAATACCCTTTTGGGTGGTGCCACGTTTCGCGCTCTAAGTCTTTCTTATCATTTGTATGTTAAGGTCCTTTGTACATTATCTTTACCATGTATGTTATTACAAATTTCATGTTTGGTGACTTACTAAAGTAAATTTTTAATACACTTTTTTTGACCTGTCTGGATACGATTATTGAGCAAGGAGACTTATTGGAAGTAATATCTCTATCTACTTAGATAGGGGTAACGCTGGAATATATTCACCCTCCCACACCTCACCAATAAAGTTTTAACTATGAGTAGGACTATTAAAGGGAAAGAAAAAAAAAGACCATAGGGTGTGAGTTTGGTTCTTGAGCTTCTCTTCTTGTTTTCTGAACGGTGGTTTAAATTATTACTGTAGTGGACTAGTGGCTGTGTTAGGGAAAGTAATTAAGTAGCGGATCATGAATGAATTATGTGTTAATAATATTTACATAGGTTAAGTATGTAGGCTTTCATTATTTGTTTTGCTTTTATGTAATGTTTTTATATAATTTTTGTATGATCTTGAAATGATTTTGTGCATATTGTTCACTGCATATTTCATTACCAAATGATTAACTAAACATGAAACATAAAAGTAAAAAGCACCATTCATTTCTGGCAAACTAAACATGAAACGGAATGGAACAACAAGCAACGGAACATCAGGGGAGAAAACAAGAGCAAATCAATACAAAATGAGAAAGTGTACTCCAAGGAAATCTGGATTTGTGTCAAAAGTATGGGGCAAAGCTTATTATGAGGGTCTCTGGAACCCGCATATCAATTTTTTATGATTATGCATCTGATTGCGACGTTATAATTTGAAGGGTAAATGAGGAACTGACATTTCCATAAGTGCTTTTTTAAGTGTTTTTATGGTCAAAAGTTATATGGGTGGTAATAAGTAATAACACTTGCATTTGGTTTTGTTTTTTTTCAGGTCGTATAGCAAAATCGTCAACGATTTTTTCTAGGATGTAGAAGCTCATTAAAGATCAAAGGGAGAATTGAAGTATGGCTTCCTCTCCAAAACAGAACATATGTGTTGAAATAGATTAAAATTAGAACTAAAGCGAAAGGCTTTACTTTTTAGGTGAAAATTCCTCTTCAGAGTATAAATCGATTGCAACTTTTTTTCTCAAGACAAAAAAGAGCTCACAAAAAACGAAAATGAATGGTGTTTTTTTCGTATATAGTGTAATTGTATATTTTAGTGAGCTCTTCTTTGTCTTGACATAAAAAAGTTGCAATCGATTTATGCTCTGAAGAGGATCTTTCACCTAAAAAAAAGTAAAGCTTTTCGCTTCAGCTCTAGTTTTAATCTCCTTCAACACATACATTCTGTTTTGGGGAGGAAGCCATACTTCAATTCTCCCTTTGATCTTAATGAGCTTCCGGTGCTTTGCATCCCAAAAAAAATCGTTGACGATTTTGCTATACGACCTGCAAAAAAACAAAACCAAATGAAATCATTTACCCTCCAAATTATAACAGCGGCTGGAGCACCTCCACCGTCGCCACAAGCACCAACATTGACGATAAGATCTTCAATGTTTTTCTTCTCTGCAAGTTTAGCAAACAAACTTGGCCGGTATGATGCACATTCAACGTTGGCTTCTGCCTTCAAAATGGTGGCAATCATCCGAATGTCATAACCATATATTATAACTCGCATGTTCATTCACAAATCAAGTGCTAAATAATTTCACGTAAAACCAATCTAATAACCAACAAATGTTTTAATTCAATCAACTTCATTCAAATTATTCATACAAACGGTTCAATTCTAGACCATAAATACTCCGAACCGTAGATTTCAAGTCAAATCAGCCTAGTAATCAACAAATGCTTTAATTTTTAATTTAAGGAAATTCATTCAAATCATTCATACAATTTAATAAGTTAAACATGTGTTGTTTAAGCAATGCATTTGTCACACCCCAACCCGGCTAGGGCTGATATGTTACTCTTACAGATATCAAAACCAAAAACCAAACCATAATATTAAATCAAAACGATCTTAATTACATTTTTTTTAGAAATAAGTAATTTATATTTCGATCTTCAACTTCTTTTAACGCTCTACACTGATTCCCCAATATCCCATATTACCTGCGAAACAAATAACACAACACAGCAAAAGAAAAATACGGCTGAGCCAAAAATTGCCCAGTAACGAAGAATTCAACAGTACAAGTAAATTCAACGCAGATTGTAAAACCCATAAACGTATGAAAATAAGTCATCATCATTATATATTATCATGATTTTATAGAACCCATAAACGTATGAACATAAATATATAGTTTAAACCTTTAGATTGTAAAACATATATCCATTTATTATTTAAAATTTGGCATCACAGCTACTTCCCCAAACTCAACAGAACAAAAATACGCTACCATTCACTGATTCTTTTCGCGCCGGAAAAACAAAACATCCAACCAAAGTAGTTTGAACTAATTAACAAACGTCGAATAATTACCTCAAGAATTCAGATAAACGAGCATATTAGAATGGCTTCGTACGCGAGTAAGCGAAAACAGGTTAGGGGCTGGTACAACGGTTTCGGATCAGGGGCTGATCACTACGGAAAGAACACGGCAGCGCGGTTTTAGTTTGAACCACCGGAACCGAACTAACGAGAGTGGTGGGGTGGTTTCATGGACTTTGAGCGGAGATGATGGCGGAGAATCTGTTGATGCGTTTCGGAAGGGTTTGAGGAGGGCAACGTAGTTTAAATAATTGGTCTTGGATGGAACATAAATCACTCAATTTTTGGGATTGACATCTTGGTTTTCCTTGGTTAAGGGCATGAATATTGGTAAGTGGTTTTTATAACAATAGAAACAAGATTAAAGATAAAAATTACTCTTACAAAGTCGGTCAAGCCGAAAGGCTAAGTCAAATACTATGGCATAATGCTATTTAATAGATAATCTTAATTATTCTATATCCAATTATAAATCCAATGTTTATTTACATAAAAACAAAGAATATACAAATGTAATTTTATAATTACGAATAATCATGCCTTTAAATTAAATGCACAAGGCACAAATAATGTAGAATAAATTAACTTGAGTCACGATGATTTAATGATTTGGTCTATATTTTCATTAAAAAAATACTCCCACTTTTACTTATTTACTATATTAATTTTTTTTTTTAAATTTCGAAATGTTACAGCATTAATCCAATTGTTTCAGTTCTAGATCGAACAAAAGTCCCAAACAACACAACAATCAATACAAATACATAAAAAACAAATCTTTCATGTTCAAATACGAAATAATGTATACCATGTCCACACGTTACCAAGTTGACCGAGGTGACTCGTTGACCGCACCGGACCGGACTGAGTTGGCTCGGTTTGGCCAGATCTGACCTATTTAGACAGCCATTTGACCCGAGCATTGACTACTTGACTAGCTTTGACCCGGTTGCCGAGTTAACCAGGCCCGACTTTCGACTCATGCACGAACCCGACCCCATATTCTGGCCCGAGTTTGACCCGCAACCCGATACCATTGTTTGACCAAAACAACTCAAACCCGACTGGTCCACCCTATAACAACCACCATGACCATCACCGTCGTTGAACACCCAAACCCGACTGGTCCACCCTATAACAACCACAGCCACCGTCCACATTGTCGTCTGCAACCACCAAATCTCTTAACCCGACCCCATCATCTCTGTATTTTATACTCCCTCCGTCCCAATTTAAATGTCCTACTTTCCTTTTTTGTTTGTCCCAAATTAAATGTCCCTTTCCAAAAATAGAAATGTAATTTCCAGTTTTGCCAATAAAAGACAAAACACAATCACCACTTTTAAGGATATTATTGTCATTTTATCACATACAAACAAAATATTGCTTAAAATGTGTGTTTTTTGAACTAGGACATTTAAATTGGGACGGAGGGAGTATCATTTCTTGCCGGGTGGTGGCCGACTGTCTCTAAGGATGGATGAGGAAGAGGAACCAGTGAGAGATGAGAGGGAATCGAGGAGAGAGAGTGTGAGGGTTTCTAGAGAGAGAGTGGGGGCTGCTGCAGTAAAAATGAGAGGGAGGAAGACAATGTGTCTTTTATACTTAGAGCATGTTTGGGATTGAGTTTAGAAACAACCTATTGACCTATTAACTTTTTGAAAAAGCAAATAAGTCATTTTAAAAAGCCAGGATTTGGTGCTTTTTCAAATGACTTATTGACTTATTGGCTTTTCCAAAAAGCTAATAAGTCAATAAGTCATTTTTCAACTCAATCCCAAACACCCCCTTAGGGTTTATGTTAGGTAGGCATACACCGTGTGTCGAACCCGTTTAAACGTATAGCGTCTCGGTTTACTTTTGGCTTGATAATATATTAGTCGGTTTTTTTTGTAATCATAAACAACACTAAACCGAGCAATTTAATTATTATTTTCGTCATCTGACACGTTCGTTTAGAACATGCGTTTAAATCGCATTAATTGATTCGGTCGTGCTTCCTTTCACTTGGACGGACCGTTATCATCCGAAATTTAATAAATAACATTATTTATAATAAATAATTATTTTGGGAGTATGGTTTCGGTTTAAACCACGCATCTTGACGTTCGGTTCCCCCATCAATTCCTTCCGGTGTTTCCAAAACGCTACGCTTTTAACCGTTTTTCACGCCGATTTCACATCCGATCACATCAATAGTAAATATGTGTCATAGTTACATAGAATAACCTTATGCTAGTCCAGTTTAACAAATTTTTACTGATGTTAATTCGTTAATGTTAAATACGCGAATTCTTTCTCTCAAGGAGTCAGGGCGTCTACGAACTTTGAGAAGACATCGTAGGACTCATAACAACTCAATTAATCAAAATTAACTTTGAATCATGTTAATTACTCCGAAAGCACGATTAAAATCACGTTAAACGTTGTACAGAATTTTTCGGTTGTCACAAAATCATCTAACTCTATATCTAAAAACTCATCATCTTCAGACAACGACTTCTCACCCATCTCATTGTCTCCCTCTGCACCAAACATCATATCAATGGAATCTCCCAATTCCACTTCTTCTTCAATCGCTTCTCTCTTCACTAACGACCTCCGATATGCCGCCCATTCTTCTTCGTCGTCCTCTTCATTAGAGTCACTCCAGAAATCATATATAGTAACCTGTGGCACCAGAGGTGGGACTTCAACATCCATTTTCGTCTCCGTGACTGGAATGATCTCTACATCTGACTCATCTTCGTATTCCATGATCGGTTCCTTCCCTTATTCTGGAAACGTTGGGAACAACTCCCCTCGAGCGTTCATGTACCCGTAACCGTAACCGTAGTCGGGAAATTTTTGCTGAATGTACGAATATTCAGCTCAGGGGTATAATTCGCCTTTGTATCCATAACTCGAATAGTCGTGTTGTACGTACGAGTCCTCCATGGGGATATTCAAGTCCAACGGAACCGTATTGTAACAATAACGATTGCAAGAGACAACCGCCACATTCGTTTCAAAAGGGACCGGTTTCTCGTACGAGTCAGAAATAGCGGTCCTGTCGTAAGAATCTGGAACAATGGGCACGTCGGAATATTCACCGAAAAAGTAGTTGCTAATCAATGACATCGCAATGTTAAGTACAATGAAAACATGTATGATTACGTGCATGCATGAAATGGGTTATATAGAGAAACTGGGAACCCCTATACTTTGTGTTATGGCTTTAACGTTGCATTTAGCGTTTCCCTAGGCATTGGAAGACAACCAATTAGTCAGCATGTCAATCAGTCACAACCTCGTACTTGATACGCTGGCCATAACACAATGTATAGGGTTGAAATGAAAGTTGGGTTCCTTAATATCATGGTAAAAAAAGACGTTGGGGATGCTTTGGGTGGCGTATGTATTAATGTGGATCCAACACAAAAAATAGAAAGATTTGAGTTGTTTAGTCTTCAAGTTTTTATTTAAAATTTTCTATATATGTATAAGTATGTATCTATCTAAAATATATGCATGTTGAATTCGGCTCAATCCTTTTAGTAAAAGATTTTTGGACCGAGTTTCATTGAAATTCAACTAAGAGAACGAACGTTATCTCTTCTTATCCTTATCCTTATCCGTATCCATTGCTTGGAACTCAAATTTGATATCCTTCCATACTTCACAAGCAGCAACTAGTTCATGACTCCATTTGATAGCCTCACGAATAATTTCATTACCCTCAGTAGCAAGATCGCGTCCCTCATTACGAGCTTGTACACATGCTTCTAGAGCTACTCGGTTAGCTACGACATGGATAATTTCATTACCCTCCGTATTGCATTCAACCACATTCATGATGTTTATTTTTCAATTTTTTTCCTTTTTTTCCATATTAGTTGTATTTTTTAACTTCAAAATTAATGCAACTTGTGTTTAGTTTAAGTGTATCTAATTATACATAATTACAGTTTTTTAATATCATACAAACATAAAAAATAATAATAACAATTCAACAATGATTTCATAATCACAAACCAAGCCCCTTTCATTACAACTCTTTTAGGTATTTTCTAGATGAAAAAAAAAAATGTCTAGTTCACCCACATGACAACATTTATTTTTCAACGAAACCCATTTAAAAAAAAAGAGTTAATAGCCAAAATCGTCCCTGAGGTTTGGTCACTTTTGCCACTTCAGTCCAAAACCCAAACCTTTTACATCTGGGTCCTTTAGTTTTTTTGTTTTTTTGTCAAATTCGTCCCAGAAAAGGTTTGGTTTTGCTAAATTCGTCCCTGAGGTTTGGTCACTTTTGCCACTTCAGTCCAAAATAAACCTTGTCAGGGACGAATTTGGCAAGAAAAATAAAACTGAAGGACCCAGATGTAAAAGGTTTGGAATTTGGACTGAAGTGACAAAAGTGACCAAACATCAGGGACGATTTTGGCTATTAACTCTAAAAAAAAATATGAAGTAAACAAATAAACTTATAAAGTCTGTTTAGCAAGCCCAATGGATTGGCCCTACCTGCGTCCTGCTAGAGGAGTAATCTTTTTAAAAAGGCCGTAGTTGTGAAAGTGTGATTCATATTTATCTGCATCTACTATGTTAAACATTTAAATGTAAAAATTAGCTAAAGAGTAGACAAGCCAATGAGAAAGACCCAATTATGTGTATTTTATTTATAAAACCTCAAAAATCATTTTACTCGAAAACTGAAATTAGATTATTCTTACATATTACATGCCAGATATTATATGCATGTGTTTATCCTTCCAAAACTATAAAGATCATTTTACATGTCTATGTTCAATGAAGTATAATCATCTCGAATTGCAATTTTGTATGTCTCTGAAAAGTTATGGGTTGCTAATTTTGTATCTCCGAGACGAATCATCAAATGTTCCAACTTCTTTTCTTGCAAAGATGTGAAATGATCTTTATTTCCATCATGACTAATAAACCTTTATAAAGTTATCCAGTAACTAAATAAGGCCCAAACACATAGATTTTGAACTCGTTGAAGCATATAAAATTAAAGGGACGGTGCTCTTGCGGACGCCGACTTTTTCTAGGAAAGGTTTTCGGTTGGGGTCCCGCTCGTGACAAAATAAAATGCGCGAGCCAAGGGTTTTACCACAGTAAGCCTTTGAGTGATGGCTTTCCCCTTGAATTGGTGACGAGTCAAGACACCAGCGATGTCTACGATGGGTGGCTTTCCCCTTCGATTTGCGTATAACAACATACAAAAAGATTCGGCATCCATGAGTCGGGGTTGTAGGGCTCCACACTGGGCTAAAGTTTTAGCCGATTTTATTGTCCTAGTCGGAGGAACACAACGTATCGCATAAGTATAACTATCTCAAAGAGAAGTGTAAAACTTTTGAAAAAATATTTAAAAAAAATTACGAGTGAGGTCGGCCACCCAACACAACCGAAGATACGCTCATAGCCCTTGCTCAAATTGAGTATGTTTCTGAAGTAGGCCAAGATTTTTCACATGTTTTAGCGTGACAGATGTTACGGCAAAATGACGTTAGGTTAATTATAGGGGTGTTCAAAACTGGATATCCGAAAATTCGGATATCCGAAAATTTCGGATACGGAATCGGATATCCGTATTTCTAAAAAAGATAAAATCCTAACATTGCTTAAGAAAACAGGGTTTAACTTAACCAAAGCAAACAAAACTAAGGTTGATATTATTCTTTTTGGAATGCAAATGGTTTGTGTGAATCGATGCAACACATCTTCATATCAACTAGGAGCAGATGCTCTGTATTTTTTTTTACAAAGAACCTTTCTCACATTGAAAATCAAACAAAATTAATAAATAATCATATAACATCGATTGAACATAAAGATTGTTAGTTTCATAGCAGATGTGAAATCAAGGTTAACAAATGTGAAATTGAGAGCAGATTTGTGAGATTAAGAGTCGGATCCAACGTTGGTGTTTCACATCGTGTACGCAGAGGCGACTTTAACATCAACCCTAGAGATCGATGTACCGAAGAAGATGCATGGATTACAGATCTAGCGATTCGTAATGGAGCTGGAAGGTGAATGTATATAGTTTTAGGGTTTTCAAACAAAACTTGTTATCTATATACATTTAAGTAGTTTTTATACCGGGAGCGTCCCGGAGTTGAAAAATATAACAATTATAATAAACTAATACTAATAGTAATAATTATTACTCTTGTAATTAAATAAATAAAAAAATAACCTTGCTATAAGGTGACACCATGTGTTGCAATGTTACGCAATTCTTTCTCCTAGCTTCTCTTGATGAAGTATACCTGTGCATCTTTATCTTTAAAAGAGTAAAATTCCAATGAAAACATGGCGATTGAGCTGAATTTCAACATCGTAGATAAGAACCTGATTTAAAGGAAAAAACATTATTAATGAATAACCTGAACACTTTGTGTTTTTTTTTCCTGTATGATCGAAACCCCACAAAAAATAGTCATTTTTTTCTCCGCTTTTTATATAGCACTATGGTACTCGTTGGAAAGATAATAAAACGCTCGTTAATTTGGTGTAATTTTTTTCTTTAAAAAATCTCGTATATAAAAGATATTAACGTTTAAAAATTATGGGAGGAAACTTAAGAGAGAAAAATTTAAATTTGTTTTTAAATTCTTTTTTCCTAAAATAACTCAATTTAAATTTAGTAGATTAGGTTTTATATTATTATTTATTTTTTTAATTTGCCACATGGCACACTCAAGGAGGAGAATCCACAAAAAATAGTCGTTTTTTTCTTCGTTTTTTATATAGCACTATAGTACTCGTTGGAAAGATAATAAAACGCTCGTTAATTTGGTGTAATTTTTTTTTTAAAAAAACCTCATATATAAAAGATATTAACGTTTAAAAATTATGGGAGGAAACATAAGAGAGAAAAAATTTAAATTTGTTTTTAAATTCTTTTTTCCTAAAATAACTCGATTTAAATTTAGTAGATTAGGTTTTATATTATTATTTATTTTTTTTATTTGCCACATGGCATGACACATGACATACTTAAAGAGAAGAATGTCTCCTTGAATGCTATGTCATTAAAATGACTTTCTTAAGCCTTCATTGAATGACAACTCATCAATGTTCAATTTTTTATTATAAGTTATAGATATTAAAAATAGTATTATTTAATATTTCGGATATCCGAAATATCCGAAAATTCTCAATATCACTATCCGAATCCGAATCCGAATTTTCGGATAATTCGGATTCGGAATTTCGGATAGTTTGGATTCGGATTTTTTTGAATATCCCTAATTAATTATATTTTCTAGTTATTATTTTATTTTTTGTAGTGTTATTGATTTATAGTTTATGTAATGTTTTTATTATATTTTATGTAATATTTTATATATTTGATTTAATCTAATGTTATTTATTTTTTAATTTATTTGAAAAGAAATAATGATGGGTGTGAGAGCATTCATATTTGGGGAATCAAATGTATGTGAGTGTGTCCACCAAATTATATAGGGTGAGTGTAAGTGGTTGTGAGTAGAGGAGAAATAAAATATTTGGTGAAAACACTGTTCACCCATATATTTGAAAAGCCACTGTTCACCCTTAAAAATATTTTAATATTTTTTAAAGTGGTTGTGAATGAGAAGAGAGAAAATATAATGATAAAAGTATGAAAAAGTATTATTATTTTAAAAAGAAGAGAGAAAATTTTATGATGAAATAGTGATTTTTAGTGTAATTTGATGGAGGAAATTTGATAGAGGAGATGTGAATGCTCTGATAACCACCCCATATAATATGATGAAATAAGGTGACACATAAGATTTGGTTAGAGATGGTGTGGTGGTGAAATGACCATACTCACTATAATAGACATTTTGGGGGCATTAAAGATATCAACCGTTTTCTATCTTCTACAAACCCGCCTTCTTCTTCATTTTCTTTCATTAATTCGTAACTATCTTTCCTTCCCTAAAACCCATCAGCATGGACAAATATCTCTAACAATTACAATCAACCCTGAAAATCTGCTTCATCTACAATCGTACTAGTTCATAAAAAAACTCTACTTTTCCATTTATGTGTTTTAACCATCTCTGATTGAACAACATTTTAGAGGTTTTTTGATTGTTGCATATACATAAACTAGGATGAAAAAATCTTCATTCGATTGTTAGGGACTGAATTATAAAAAAAATTGTGCAAAAAATGGTATATTTAAATGTGTGTGTATATATATATATATTTTAAAATAGTGTACTAATGAGATTACGGGTATATTTGGCAAAACTAGCTGGTGGCTTGGTAGCTGGAAGTAGGAGGCTGGTAGCTGGAAGCTGGTAGATGTAGTTTTTTAATATATTTTGGTGTTTGGCAGAGTAGCTGGAGCTGAGCTTTTAATAAAATGTATAAAATAACCAAAATGGGCATTAACTAAAAGTTGGTATGCATGTTTTATTTTTATTTTTTTTAATGATAGAATGAGTATTTATGTCATTTACTTATTAAAAGCTTGTAGCTAGTAGGAGTTTTTTCTTAAAAGCTTAAAGCTCATAAAAGCTCTTAAAAGCTTTTTGCCAAACATACCCTACATCTAATAAAACACAGTAAAAAAAGTGTGCTTGTTCTGTAAAATAAAACACAGCAAAAAAAAATTGTGCTTGTTCTAACTCGACCTTCCTTAAGCATGGATTCTATGTTGTTGTTGTTGTGTGATACGGTAAGTGTAACCTAGCCTCTTTTAGAAAACACAACCTCCAAAAGACGTAAATACAATACAGGAAAGACCAAAGTCAGAAGGTGGATTCATTGCTTACTTTGGTTTCTATTATAAGATAATTTGTAATTTTCATATGTTGTCTTGACCCAACCCGACCTCAACCACCCGATTTTGACCCAAACTGACTTGCATCATCTTGACGCCGACAAGCAAAGTCTTAACCCAAACTTACCTCGAAGAGCACTGTCTTGACCCTACCCAATCAACAAATTCTTGAAATCGACCCGGCTTAATGCCGACAAGCACCATTATGACCCGACCCAACGTCAACTTGCAATGTCCCAGCTTGACTTCAACTCACACCGTTTCAACCTGACTCGGCCCGCTAACAATCCAAACATTTTTGACCAAAAATGGGTTGGCGGTTTAGGTCGGGTCGGATCCAATTCATTTGCCAAACAAACATATCAAGAATAGAATTGAGATTCTAATTTCTATTGGAATATTTAAATTCCAAATCCAATTTCTTAACATTCATAATCGTATGCAAATTCTGATCCCAGTGGGGTTTTCTCTGGTCTGTCCAATTTCCTCCTGAACGTTGTTCAAGCCCTAGCCGGTGTTACAACCTCTATAAAAAAACCCATTGATGGGATTCAAACCGGGGTTATCGCTACACCAGCTTGCCACTTCCGACCGGTTGATCTAACTTGCCGTTAAAAAAAAAAAAGATGAAACAAAACGAATGTTGACAATAAGTCAAAGGACTACTTATGTAACTCACTCCACCAACTTTCACCAATCTTTAACCACCAAAATTAAACCTCCGCCCACCGCCGTCCCATGGCGATCTCCGCCGCACGCAACCGTAGACCACCAAAAAGAAGATCAGATAATATTATTCAAAAGATTTATAAAAACCCCAAAACCCCTTTTGCATTTTCTCTGCTTCTTGCTGATGCTCTTCTTACTGCCCTCATCATTGCCTATGTTCCTTGTAACTTTTTTTTTTTTTTTTTAACATAAATTTGTTAAATTTCGGTAATTAAATATTCGTATATTGTTTTTGACACTTGGGTTTTGGTTGATTTTAGATACAAAGATAGATTGGGATGCTTACATGTCACAGGTAAAATTAATTTTAGTTATTTTTGGGTATTTAAATTTCATTTTTTTTATTTTAAAGGTAATTTTTTTCATTATTAAAATTCAAGCTCCAACCTTATTTTAGCTGCATTATGATTTCAAGTTTTAAATTTGTGATTTTTTTATTCAACTTGAAATTTGAATTATGAGTATAATTTTTTTATATGTATTATTACATATACATAAAAATTTAAACTTAGTTTCAAACACCATCTTGATAGTTGATCCCAAGTGATGCAAATAGATTAAGGTCCAACGGGTGTGGCCGTATTCGCCAAACTGTACGGCCGAATGATGTGTTGACTGACACATAAATGACTGGAGTGATCATCGACAAAGCCATATGACTCGTTTAATGTTGGCGCCATGGTTTTAAAATGCGCGCGTCGCATGATGCGATGATGAGACCCTTGGTTTTAAAAAGCGTGCCTAGGCTCAAAGCTCAACAAGGCTCAAGCCCTTGTGCTTTTGGTCACTTAATGTGCGCTTTTTTCACAAAGCCCACGAGTGGCGCGATTTCTTGGTAAAAAATTGAACCTAAGGCGCGCGCCACATATATTTTTCGTATTATTGTGCATTAGCTTGTTGTATAACATGTTTTTCAGGTTGTATATGTATGTAATTCCCTACTAACACATATATAAAGCTTACTTGTCTCAAAATATTGGGTAAATGATGCTAGAAACCTATAGGAAATATTGCGCCTTGGGTACGAAAAGCAGCCGCCTCAGTTTCAGACATTGTTGCTTTTGTGCGCTTTTCGCTTTTTAAAACCAAGATGAGACCACATCGCTGCAGTTGATGTTCGCATCAAAAAGACGCACGTGTGATGCAACTGATGCATGATGCGGTTTGACGTGGCGTCTTATGTGGTTAACCATTGTTTGAGTGACCAAACAGGTTGATGGATTTATTGGAGGAGAAAGAGATTACAGCAATCTTAAAGGGGATACAGGACCTTTGGTTTATCCGGCAGGGTTTCTTTATATATACTCAGCCATACAATATGTTACGGGAGGCGAGGTCTATACTGCCCAGGTGAATTTTACTTGCTTTTGGTACTAATTTGAAACATTTGCAGTGGCCTTTTACGATTGCTTGCTTACCCACGATTAAAGTTTATAGTATCATCATGTCAAATCGTGAAAAAGGTTCGCTTTTTTTGGTTTAATATGGAATCCAAGTGGACTTAGAGGTAGTTTTAAAAAAATAGAGTGGTTAGCATGTTTAGTTAAATTGAGGGTATAAGTGATCATTTTTTTTAATCTTTTTTAAAAAATGTATATCAGTTTTGGGTTCAGCAAAGGATCATTGACTGTTAGATTAAAATAATTTGGAATAATGAAGCACCTAGTTAGACTAGTTCAATCAACACATGACAAAACAATCATATCTATAGTATAGATGATCTGGGATAGGTGTGTATTTATTGGTATCGTAGAACTGTAAGTGCATTTGAATTTTGTAATTAGGAAGGCAGGCAAATACCATCTTTGTTACGACGATTGTATTTCTTGTTATTTCAGATTATCTTTGGCTTTCTCTACATTGTGAATCTTGGAATAGTGCTATTTATTTATGTGAAGACAGATGTGGTATGAACAAATTTTTTTTTTGTTTATTGACAAACTTGGTTTTAAAAAGCACGCCTAGGCACCAGGAATTGCACCTCTGGGATCTGCGCCTGGGCATTTTCCACGAAGCGCAGAAAAAGCGATTTTTTTTGGCCTTGAGGCGCGCACCTCTCGTATTCCATGAACTTTTATGCAGAAACATGTTGTACCTTGGGTTTTTTGGGTTGTACATATAGGTAAAATCATATAAAAACCTTATTTGTAGCTCTATTTTGGGTAAAGGAAGCTAAAAACCTATGAGATGTATATGGGATGTATAAAAAACTGATGCAATTAGTGCGCGCTTCGGGTACGAAAAGCCCACCGCTTTTGCGCTTCGCGCTTAGACTTCGTCGCTTTTGTGCGCCTAGCGCTTTTTAAAACCAAGAATGCACATGATGTGGTGATGCAAACGCATTGTTGCTGTTGGTGATGCGATTCCATGATGTGATGCGGCACCTTATGCAGTTGATCAGTATTTGAACAAATTGGACTATCGATGCAAAGGGTTTTGAGTCTTTCAAATATGATTGAACATATTCGACAATGATCTGAACTAATTGACCCTTTGTTTCAGGGATGGTTTTGACTATTTGAAAAAAATATATTTTAGTTTTTAAATATAACAAGTTAAAATATTATCTATAAATAATTTTTTAATTACGAACACCTCATACATATGCTTTTGGGATCGAAACGCATCGCCGTGCCTTGCTCATGTTAAAACCAAGTTGACAAATTGCAGATAGATAAAAAATCAGTTTGTTGTGCGTTCTAGTAGTTTCTTTAGGATTTCAGTTTTGTTATGCTTGCAGCTACCTTGGTGGGCTCTCAGTTTGCTTTCTTTATCTAAAAGATTGCACTCAATCTTCGTTCTTCGGTTGTTCAACGACTGTTTTGCTATGACTCTTTTCCATGCTTCGTTGGTTCCACTTCTTTATCAGAAATGGCATCTGAGCTTAATTATTTTCAGGTTTTTGTATTTTATTAACCATTCAAATATAATTGTAATTATTGTGCTTTTGGAATTAACATGCTTTTAACTCGGCTTTGCAGTGCGGCCGTTTCAGTGAAGATGAATGTACTACTTTATGCTCCACCGTTACTCCTTCTCATGGTTAAGGTACACTAAACGATTTTGTATAGAACTGTTGACATCGGTGTGTGGATTCTACATGCATTCATTTGTTTACTCAAACTATCATTTATATTTATATGTTTTCAGTGTATCACTTTTATTACAGGCCATGGACTTTATGGGGGTGATATCAGCTTTAACAGGTGCAGCATTAGTGCAGGTGATTATTTTTTACTGATCTTTTCACAGCATATATTTTTTGTGTTTCCCACTTGCAGTGGCGAAGCTTGACCCGAAACTTCGGGGGGTCGGAAGTCACCAAGGGGTCGAAACCGTATATACCAAAAAATTTCTATACGAATACTATATAATCGGAACTTCTGAGTGAAAATTCGGGGGGGGGGGGGGGTCGGCCGCCCCTCCCGGCCCCTTAAGAGCTCCGCCAATGCCCACTTGGTTGCTTCATTTAATGTAGAGGTGGCAAAATTGGTGTGTTAGGTTAGGTAACGGGTCAAACTATGTTTGGGTCAAAACGTGTAATTTTTATCTATGGATATTTATCTATGGATAAAAAAAGGGTGGATTCACCTCAACATTTTTTGTTCATTTATTTTATATTTTTTTAATAAATAATAATTACTTGATTAGTGTGTCGACTATGATTATAAAAACTATATCGTCACAATATTAATTAAGCATGTTGCATAAATTAATTTAGTAGGTGGTACGCAACTATACACTAAACTTACCTTTGGTCGAATGTTTGACTTATTTCTCTTATCATATAATCTTTTATTTCGGCCCATTTGACCTCCCCGATTCTCAAAATAGTGCACCAAAATTGCCAACTAAATTTTTTACGTGTTAATATGAATTTCTGCAGATTCTGTTGGGGTTACCATTTTTGCTTTCATATCCAATTGAATATCTATCAAAGGCCTTTAATCTTGGACGAGTGTTCATCCACTTTTGGTATCCTTCCGATCCCATAAATTTGCAAAACTATGAATCCCAAACGGGATTTCGTTAGTTTATTTAACTCGTTTATAAACATATTACGAAATTATATTAGCGTTTCGTTTTATCAGGTCTGTCAACTTCAAATTTGTCCGGGAACCCGTGTTTGTGTCAAAGGAGTTTGCTCTCATCTTACTCGTTGTTCATCTAGGTCTTCTTCTGATTTTTGTGCAATATAGATGGTGCAAGTAAGTATGAGATATTTTGCAATATTGACGGTGCACATAAAATTTTGATCGCTTTTTAAATTTTATAACTTTTACAGGCACGAAGGAGGATTAGTCTCGTTCTTGCGTTCTAAATTTGTTGAAATGCAGCTCAAAACTAGCATTACCAGTTCTTTCCCTCTTAAAAAGAGTCACAGGTCTAGCAGCGGAACAAAGATTCTTAAAAAAGAGCGTAAGTATACCGTATTTTGACGTCTACCATGTTTCTTTGCTTGTGAAACTTAGCTGACAATAATGTTGGTCAATCATACAGATATTGTTACAATCATGTTTACTGGCAATTTTATCGGCATCGTGTGTGCTCGGTCTTTGCATTACCAATTCTATTCCTGGTATGGTTTTTACTTATATATATATTTCTAAGACTTTAAATTAGGTTATCAACTTAAACAATTTAAATATCTGTTTATTTTTTGTATTTTTTCTTCATACCAACGTGTAAATTGATAGCATAAAATGTAGTACATTTATTTTTGTATATACAACTCACACGGTTTCTTGTGTTTTGGTTATACAAATTGTACGATTTCTTAAACGAGTTGATTTTGAGTTATGTAACATTTCTAACAGGTCATCAATGCGATAACTAAAAGATATTAGAATTTAGAACTGAATTGAGTCAAATGGGTCAAGCTGGTCCTTGGTTTTAAAAATCGTGCTCGAGGCGCGCTTAAGCGCAAAGCGCATCTAGGCGCCAACCCGTGCGCCTTATGCAACACTAGGCAAGTGGTGTATGAAAAGCGCAAGAAAAAGGCCCCTGAGGCGCGCGCTTTTAGTAAACACGGGGTGTTTTTGTGCTTAAAATTGTTATGCATGTAGCTAAAAAGGTTGTACATTTAAATTAAATCATATATGTCCCTTATTTGTATCTATATTTTGAGTAAATGATGCTAAAAACCTATAGCATATATAAAAAAAATTATATAATCGTCTTGCGCCTCGCGTACGAAAGCCCACCGCTTTTGCGCTTTGCACCTCGGTTTTAGACCTTGTCGCTTTTGTGCGCTTCGCGCTTTTTAAAACCAAGAGCTGGTCAAAAGGCTGAAAGTTACCGTAGCATATTCAAATGCATAAAAACCTCTTAAATCATATTAAACATATAAATTTGTTTATGTGATTATATAATTTCTGTAATAAAAGTTGGTTAACTACCACTATATATATATATCTGTAAAAATTCAAAAAGTGGATAATGACGAATTTTTGGGTCGCCCCAACCTCACTCAACCCGTAGTTAGATTTATCCTTTTTTACCACTCTTTTTGGCAATGTTTAGAATCTTACAAAGAGTATCCGGTTTTATGCAGGTATTTCTATAGCTTACCGTATCTTTTATGGAGAACACCTTTTCCGACGGTTGTCAGGTATGTCAACCAACCGTCAAAGTTCCACCTGGTTATACTCTGGTTGGGCCGAGCCAGGTCGAGAAATTCTCATTTATGATTTAAAACTGGACTTGTTTTATATTATGGTTTTGCAGGCTGCTGTTGTTCGCAGGGGTCGAGTTCTGCTGGAATGTTTTCCCCTCCACTGTGTACTCATCCCTTGTGCTTCTTTGTGTACACATAATCATCTTGTGGGGTCTGTGGAGCGCCCCGCCTGAGTATCCATACGAAAATGACCGATCACAAGCCGGAATGAAAGCCAGTTGATCGTTCGTTAATCTTGTTTTGTTTGCCTTTTTTTATGTGAATTATTAACTTTTCATGATCTGTAACAGTTGTAAACTTGATTGCAAAATGGCAAACATGTGTTACAACTCTCTTCAAAATATAGATGAAATTGTCAATTTAGATGGTAGTAATTTCATATGTGTAACAAACTAATCCAACACTTTACATATGGCCTCTGTTATGTTATTGACATAATGTTCTTGAGGTTCATATTTGGTACTGATCAGTCATTGTCTGCTTTATACCTACATATCACCCAAGTTATTCGAAAGGCATCGCCGGCTTTGAGCTTATGAGGTCCCGATCAAAGTCATATGCGTTTGGGAGGCTCGAAAGGCATTGCCGGCTTCATAGCATGTGGCACGTTCGGACGTGAAGGGTAAACCCGCACTCTAAATGCAAGAGGGACACTGTGTGGCCCCATTAATGATGTTCGCATATGTGGATTACCTTGATTATACTTCTAAAATTCTCTCTGGCTAAGTACACGCTACCTAGTTGGCGTATACGCCAACCATAAGCGAAACACATGGATAACAATGTTAGTGTCAGTAGGGATGCAAACGAGCCAAGCTTGACTAGGCCCGTGCTTGAGATAAGCTTGTTTAACTAATGAGATCTAGAACTCGTATCGATTCAAGCTTTGTTTCTAAAGCTAAAGCTTTTATAAATTCTTAGTTAATCTAATATTAATTGTTTTTTATAAATTAATATATAACATAATATACATATAGAATTGATATCTATTGTTTTTATACATATAGAATTGTTTTTTATAAGGCTGTCTACGTCTTACCCTCCTCAGACCCTACCTTAGCTTTGCTATAGGTGGGATTAACTGAGTATGATGATGATGATGATGATGATGATCTATTGATAACCATGTTCAGTTGCGAGAACTTAACAGCCAAAATAAGTGGACCCCATTAACCCACCTAGGTCATTATGTTAGGAGGGGCATTTTGGGTAATTTACACCCCTACCAAATTTGATTTGTGTCTTGTAAAACACCTTATTTTTACATTAACCCATTATCTCTCTCTCTCTCTCTCTCTCTCCCTCTCTCTCTCCTATTTATTTGAAAACCAAACCAGACCCATCTCCTATCTCTCTTTCCCTTTTTGACCCAAATGAAGAACAAAAATCTAGATGAGAAAGAACCCATAAGTGATGAACGGTGGTGGTGGTGATGATGATGAAGAAATTAAAGATCTGAAACGATGACGGCGACGAAGAATTATGGTGATGAAGAAATCAATAATCTGAAATGTTGATGACAATAGAGAACGATAATGATGATATCAAACCTGGTCTTACCACTCTCTATCTTCGAACCCATATCAGATCTTGTTAAGTTGTTATTTTGAACCCTAAAGGTCCAGACCTGATTTTAATAAGTTTCTACCTTTGAAAAATGTTGAAAAGCAGATCCTAACCTGTATCTTAACATATACATAGGTTTTTGATAAAAATACAAGCTTGAAATGGTATTTGATAGTCTAAAACATGGGGATTGTTGTGTATTTGTTATTTTGCTGATATGGATTAGTTGTTAGGATGATTATCTTAGGTTTTGATGGTTGTTTGATGTGTTTTATGGATAATAAGAGTTTTGACCCGTTTGAGGTTATTAGAAAGATTTAGGATGTTATGGGATGGTTTGATGATTGAAACTTGTTAGGATTTATGCTAGAATGATGTAACAATAACTCGATGATGTTTGGAATGTGTTTGTGTGGTTAAATCTGCTTATTTGCAATTTAGGGTAATATTTTCATGCAATGATGTGACATAACCATAATATTAGCCACTTTGGGAAACGCTTGCAATTAACATGATAAACGGATGATAAATTGGGGATTTTTGATACGATTGGGTTGTTAGATAATTGTGGATTGATATTGGGTATTTCTACATGTTTCAGATCTATTTTGAAGGGTTTCGCGCTCGAAAATAGCCAAACAACCTGCAGGGGGCGACTAGCTAAGCTAGTCGTGTGCCCTGGGCTAGTCGCCTGTTATTGGCTAATCGTGTCCCTCAAAGGCGACTAGCCTAGCTAGTCGCCTGTTTAGTTGCCAGTCGTGTGTTTTGATGCCGGAAGTGCGTTTTGGAACCCTGTAACATGTTTTGACACCTAGTAACATATTGTAAACCCCGTGGCATGTCTAGGAACCTTGTAACACACATTGTGACCTATACGTGCATTTATGTGAATTATATGTTATGTTTTGTGAACTGTTATTCGTATAAGGTGTGTATCTATACATGAGTACTTGTTTACTTATATTTGACTAACACGGGGATATCGGGTCACCAACGGGATGTCGGGTCTTATCTTAAGGTCGTGTCAAACATTAAACACTTTTACAAGCATTCAAAGTCAAGGACTTAGACACCAAGGGTTACTTTACAAATGTATTATCGGTTAAACACTTATATACTATCCATAGTAGGTTTCCAGTAGTTGGGACTGCCATAACAAGTATGGTTTACTATTGTCTTGAAGACGCAACCTAAGGTGAGTTTCACGGCCCCACTTTTTCTGTTTTTACTTTCGCGGGAGAAACATGCTACCACACTCTAAACTTTGGATTACATAAACACTATCACATCACTTGTGCACTGGAAATCCTTATAACTATTCAAATTATTAAACGGGTGTGTTAGCGGCGGACAGGGCAAACCGAGGGCAAATCAAGGGCAAACCAAGGGCAACCGTAGGGCAAATAATGGGATACCCACAGTAGTCGGAACACTTGAGTAATGAGTAAAATGTCCAGCTGGTTTTTCTTTGCTTCATAAAAGTGTGTTATGTAAATCCGGTTTTTCTCTAACAACTTTTAATACAAAACCTGTGAACTCACCAGCATTATATGTTGACCGGTTTTAGCATGTTTTCTCAGGTCGCTAAGGTACCAGTCAAGGATTAGGATGCACGGAGTCGCACTGCATTCTATTGTTCATTTTCCGCTGCATGAACTTTGTCTTTGCTTACTTTTAAACAATACCATGCGTTGGTTTTGATTTGTAACTTTTCAAACTAGTTTTGGTTTCTAAACCTTTTATGTTCCGCTAAACTTTTAAATTGCATGGTTGATTAAACGTAGTTCTTTTCTCATATAGTTATCGTTTATTGTGATTGTTGATTTGGATCCTAGTGTGTAACGCGCCTCGCGATTAAACCCCGCATGTGAAATTTGAGGGTGTGACAATATATATAGGGGAGGGATAAAAATGAAAACCCTCTTGAGTTGAGAAAACCTTTGAAAACCCATGTAAAAAAACATTATTTTTCTTTTGAAAAAAAATAACCAATGTAAAATACATGTTTTTAAGCATTTTGGAAAAAAAAAAAGCGCTGATGGGATTTAAAAAATAAAAAATAAACAAAGTTTCGCTGTTTACATATGTTTTTCAGCTATTTAGCTGTTGTAAACATATGTTTTCAGCAACTTTGTTTATTCTTATAAAAAAATCCTGTTGGCACTTTTTTTTTTATTTTTTTTGGCCCAAAATAGTTAAAAACATGTATTTTACACTTGTTATTTTTTTTTTTCAAAAAAAATAATGTTTTTTACATGGGTTTTCAAAGGTTTACTCAACTCAAGAGGGTTATTAATATTTGCAAAGTTTTCTTAACTCAATGAGGTTTTCAATTTATCCTCCTATATATATAGGGTTGGGGTCTTGTACAAAAGGGTGTTTTGTGAGAAGAGTAAGAAGGAGTAGTGTGATGATACATGGCACCAATTAAAATAAATTGAGGGGTATTAAAGTAATTTGATTAATGCTTTAATTTTGGTAAATAGGGACCTCCACTTCTCATTTTGGCATCCCTCAACACATCAAATTCTCCACCTTCTATACGAAGTTTTTGCTATCTTTGGGACTTGTAGGTGTCCTTTGGAGCTTGGGATCACTCCATAAACACCACATTCGAGAGAGAAACAACCCACAATCACCCAAAACCACTAAGAAATCTTCATACAACCCTCACCATGTTGTGCACTAAAACCAACCTTTGTGAGCTGGTTTTATCAACCATGCTAGGCTAAATTTCTCTTGGTGTTGTTAGGGTGATAATGGAACTTGGTATGAATTAAATAGTTTATTTTTGTTTAAAGTGGTGTCTTGTGTTATTAACAATTTATTCTACTATTCCTTTGTTTGATGAACTAGTTAATTAATCAACTTAGTATTTGGTCTTGTGAGTGTTTTGGTAGGCAGTGGAGGGACTTATGAGTGTACTCGTGGCGTGTAAAAACCTGCGCACTTGTAAGCTAACCTAACTCCACGTGAAGAGATTAGCCCATTTGTGGATAGAAATATTCATACTTTGTGGTTCAATCCTCAACTATCGAAACTTCACTTAGGGTCGGTACGTCTTTATACTTGGTCCTAGTGATAAGCCAAGACTTGGTAGTGCAACTTAGTTACATGGTCTATGTGATAGCTTTGGCGCAAACTAAGAATTGGTGAACTCGTTTTAGAAGTAAACGGACTATACTTACTTATATTATTATATTGTCACACAATTAATAGTAGGCCAATCACTTTTTGAAAATTTAACTAATTCAAGTAGGGGATGAGCGTATGCAGGATGTTGTGTCGCCTCTACCATGTCAAGTGGTAGCTTGTTCGGCCATGCTCCGGCCGCCGACAAGTTATTCATAAAAGAAACTAGTAGTTGAACTTCAATATCACAACTGTGGAAAATGTGTCTTTTGGGGTTGGGTTAACACGATCTTGGTCGATATATTTTTCATCGTTGAGATGTGAGCTCACCGGGACGGGAGACCCTCATAATAACTTTAACACAAACTGTTTAGAGTCTAGTGTGGCTATGCCTGGTTTTTAAACACACTACTTAAATAAAAGTTTACTATTATTTCATATCAAGCAACATCAGATCCCGAAGCAATACATTTGTTTTGATATTGATTTCTCTTATAGTTTAAATTTCTCTTTTACTTTTCTTCAAGCAATTTAAAAACTCTTTTAGTAATTTTTAGGAAGCTGAGTAGTAAAAATCTTGTTCATGGATTCGATACTCGGTACTTGCTCATTTTAATACTACGCTAGATAGGTACACTTGCCTATTGTGTGGGGTTTAGAACGTTAAGCAATTATCGTTTTAGTTTATAAATTTAAAACTTGAAAGTGTCACACACCAAAGTTTTCAACTTAAACTCTTTCACCATCAAGTTTTTGGCACATTCACCGAGAACTTGTTATTTTTAAGAAAAGAACTTTAAGTCACTAAAACCACACACATCAACGGGCGTGCAGGCCCTAAAGGACATACAAGAATGACCCAACAACAATAGAACGTAACTGGAATAGATGTCGGGCGTGCATCTTATGAAGTTCTGCCTTTAAATAACAGCTTCAATCCAGCCGAACTTGTGCCTTTCTTGAGCCATTTTTCATCCTCTTGGGGACGTATAGGGAGGCCTTATGGCCGATCAAACCATCTCCAAGGGTAGGAACCTTCCTACCTTGGGCTCACTGTCACACCCCGCCAAGGCGGAAACACGGGGATGCAACGATCGAAAGGTTTTCAAGCACAAGGTTCAAGCAACACACATTTATTCAAATAGTACCACCATAAATGATGGAAATTGTCATGAATTTATTGAAAACGTTACCATAGTGTTAACAAAGGAGACATTGTCTAGTACTTATGGAAATTGAAACATAACATCTTGAAACCGACAAATCCCATCAAAGTGATACCACGTGGTGCATGCTCGAACCTTTCCCTCAATTCTCTGCGGCCCTCCATTAGTTACCTGAAAAACATGCATAAGGAGTTTTGTCAACAATAATGTTGGTGAGTTTACGGGTTTTGAATGTATAGTAAAACCAACGTGTAATTTGTGTATGGCCAATCATGGCTAGCTAAGCGAATGATTACTGTGAGAACTATGAGTCCCGTAACCCAACCTCTTGACTGTTGTGCCTCGCGCATTGTACACTAAAGACAATGTACGCATAGTAGAATACTAACACTCTTTTGTATGTAACCGGTTAGAGCGACTAACCAAGAGTGGGGTGTCAACCCAATAGATCTATTAAAGTGTTCCATGGCTAAATGTTTAGCTAATGGTTACAGTAAACGTTGTACGAGGACTAGTGAGCTCATGAACCAATATGTCTCATGTTCCACATGGTAGTCACGATAGAATGTACATACACTTAAAAATGACACAAGTATTGATGCATGTGTTTCCCCCAAAATGTAAAATAGTAAAATAGGGCCGTAAAAACTTACTTGATAGGGATGTATGTAGTCTAGTGAAGCCGAGTTTACGTAGCAGCTATCGTCCGGACAGTAAGTGCCCTATGATCATTATGAATATGATAAGTTGTTGTTTATCATACGAGTGGTTCATCCGACAATTGTAGACCCAAGTATGTAGGCCGAGACTTTGTGTATGTGGTGACTCTTAGTGTTTCGTATTGAAAAAGCTCGGTATTTACTAGATTGGCACAAATTGTAACCAAAATGGGCCCCTTTTGTGTTGTTACGGGTCCAAGTGGTTCCCAATTGATCATGTGTGATCGACTTGTGAGAAAATAAATGCTTGAATATACGTTTTACCCATCATAACACACTAGAGTTTGTTAACATGTGTTTGTTTGACTCTAATATGTGTTATCACATTGTAGCCGAAGCTAACTTGTAGCATAGCTTCGAAAGCTACTTGTTTAATGGATCAAAATCGACCGATCTTTGCTTGATAAACATGGCCGAAGCCTTTCAATGTGCCAAGGTGTATGTTTAGTCGAAATCCGATTATAGTTTCCTTAACAAACACCTTAGTTTTCAAGTGTTCTAAACCATGAGTTTTGCTAGATAAAAACTGGTTTATAGTGTGATAAATCAAGTCGTGTTTGGTGTTTAAGCTTTGTTTGAGTTTAGGGATGTTTCTTTCTAGCCGATTAGTATTATAAAGAGGTGTAAAAACTTGTTAACCATAAAACTTTGTTTCTAAAACTTTGCATATTAGAGTGATGGTTTTGAGAAGTAGTGACTTAGGTTAATGACATGTTTATCGCATAGTAATGATTAAGCCTAGTAGAACAAGATTAATAAGGACTTGGGGTTGGGTGTAATACTTAGGGCCGAATAGGGTGGGGTTGAAAAAGGATAGAATGGCCAAGAATTATGCCTATTAGGGGCAATGTGAGTTTGATAGAATGCTTGATTCTTTATCCCACCTTCGAGCTTGCTTCCCTTCGGCTATGGCCTCCCTAGAGCCGAGATATATGAGTGGAGTTGTGAGAGTTTGTGAATTGTTGGTGCAAGTTGTTTGGATGATCAAAGAGCTCTTTATATAGGCTAATGGTGAGGTAACTTGTCATTGTTTAGGATGAAGCTAGTTAGTGTCAAGTTTCCAAAATCATGTAACTTCTTAGTTGTCATCGATGGCTTGCTTCCATGCACAATAACCGACTTTTGTTGTGTAGTTTAGATAGGTATTTGTGGTAAGGAAATAGGTTTAAGGTGGGGATGATTAGATGCTATATTGGTGCAAGTTATGGATAGTGACAACTCTAGGCCATGCAAGATCTTTGTCTTTTCCCTTTGTAGGTGTTCGAATGGAGTGAGGGATCAAGGTCATAGGTTTGATGGTGTCTTAGTATGATTGGGTGATCTTGACAACACATGGCTGTTTCTTGGAGTCTTGGCTGATTTACCAAAGAGGAAGGTTGACTTGTATCCTCCATTCAAGCATGGTTTCTACTTTGGTGAATCAACACATGTCTTCCAATGTGTTTGTCCTTTATAGCTGATCACCTAGGAAGTTTTATAGGGCATTGTTTCTTATGTGGGATGATGGAGCTTCCTTGGTAGTTTCCTAGTTTAGTATAACATGTGTGTGAATGAAAAGGACACTTGATGCCTTGGGAGCCTTCGGCCGACTTTATCAAGAGGAAAGGTGGTGATGAATTGTAGGAAAGGGACTTGTCAAGTGTATGTGTAAGTTTAGTTTGGTAGGGACTTGTGTGGTGGCTCCTTGTCTTCGGCCGAGGATTAGGAAGGGGAAAATGAGTTAGTTTTGTTAGTTATATGAATGAGGAAAGGATTGTTGTTGGTTATAGGGTGGTAAGGAGTTGACTTATCTATTATAGTGAAAGATTGGAACTTCTGCACCTTGCTTTTTGGGTCCTAGAACCGGCCGAGAATAGGTGTACGGGGTAGGGTCTTCTTTTGCAAAGATAGATCATGTTATGTATGTGTTCATGTATGTATGGTTGTGTACTTGTGTGCCGTGTAGGTGTATGAACATATGAGCATGGTTTTGTGAAGTTTCATGATAGATAGCTTTTTTATGATCCAATTCTTATCATATGTGTGAAATCTTTGTGAGTTAATCGGCATATACACATGTTAATGATATCCTAGTTGCACTTTGTGTCTAGATAACTCATTGAATAGCCTCTAGTTACCCTTTGATATAGGAATATCCATCCGGGATCCATATTGTTAATAGTTGGATAGGTTCTATGCCATTTGATGATGACACCAACATGTATTTTGTGTGTCTTAACATAGATACTTGTTACCATGTGTTAGGGGGAGGGGTTAATTTCTTATTGAATGTTGGTTTGATAATTGTCCGGGTGTTGTATGACTAAACAAGTGTCCAATGTCGAGTTTTCTGACTAACTCTTGCTTCACTAGACTGGGGGGGGGGGGTATATTGTATGCAAAATGTCTAGATATGCACATATAATGAAATAATAAATGGAACGTGTACGAATGTTGACATGGTTTGTTGACTGTTGTCACACTCACGATCTTGAAATGGCATCGTAGGATTAGTTTACGGTTTATCATTTTTATTTTAAGCAAACACAATCAATTATTTAATTTTACTATATTAATTATCATATTTTTAATTATAGTTTTTATTCATGATATACTCTGTTAAGTATACACAATTGCTCATACATTATAAATAATATTTTAAGAAACTATATCAATGATATACGGATAAAACATTTGAACCCTTTTATTTTTGGTATAATTATTACTTATAACTATAACACTTATTTTTGGTATTCCACAAGTTGAGTGAAACTATTTATTATAAACGTGTATAGACCGTCAATGAGGTAGTAGTGAAGTGGTTGGGAAAAAGACTTGGTGTTCCTTGTGACTCAGGTTCGATTCTCACTCTCCTCATTATTTTCTATGGCATCCAGGTAATGATGGTGACAAACGCACCGAGGAGTGTTCGATCCTGAACCGCACCCCGATTTTCACCCGGCGGTTACTCCAGCGAGGAAACTCGTGTGGAGGCAGTACGGTTTCAGGGGGAATGTCGTAACCAAGTCTGATACACCAGCGTGGGCCCGGTTAAGACAGCGTAGTCTGGGGCAGACCTTGGCTTAGGTTACGGATTAAGCAGTGTGGCATTGGACCACTCATATGAAAATCACCGTTCAAAAAAATTAAATAAATAAACGTGTACACAGATCGATTTTTGATTTTTTTTATGCATTTGACTTGCGAATTCATGTTTCAATCGTACTAAACCCTAACTTTCAACTCATTACATTTTAATATAACTTCGTCATAATTAAAATTTAAGAACGTTTTATTGATGGTTTTTTTGAATTGTAATAATGTTATGATTCTCGAATTTCCAATGCGTTTAAAATTGTCACACCCCAACAGCGCACAGCGGAAAGCAAGTCATGAGGTAACGGAAGTTGTTACCACAAAGTTTAGCAACACACTTGAAGGTACGTATGGACATCTTGCAACCACCCTCTAGTCTAACACATTTACGTTTCCGGTCTTAAGAAAGTTAATAAAAACATGTCATAACCAAGGTGAAGCGAAATTGCATAGTTATTGTTTTACAGATTATTCAAAGATAAAATAAAAACATTGTTCATAGTTTTAAGGTTTTATGGTCCCAACATCATGGTCCCCCTAACCATCAGTACCTGAAAAACATGCTTAAAAAAATATCAACAAGAATGTTGACAAGATCACAAGTTTTTATAGCAACATATCATATATATATATATATATATATATATATATATATATATATATATATAGGGTCAGGATCCTGTACAAAGTACATTTTTCGTGAGAAGTGTGAGAAGTATTAAAAATTGATACTTAAGCATTATTTTTTGAACTTAGTCGTGATGTTTTGGATTGTTTTGCCTATAAAAACACCAAACATAACAATTAAAAACCGAAAACAATGTATTTTAGGCTTAAAACTTAAAACACCATGCTAAGAACATTAGCAGTGTGTTTTAAGCGTTTAGTAGTGTGTTTTAGCTGTTTTTTAAATGGAAAAATGGAAATAAATAATCCCAACTATTGACTATTGGCCAATAACAGTCCCAACTACGAAAATCACCAATATTGGTCCCAACTTTCGACATATTGGAAACCAACGGACCCAAACTAACGGAGGCTAACTCCGTTAGTGTGATGCTGACGTGGCATGCCTAGGTGGCAAGATGATCCTACGTGGCATCCTACGTGGCATGCTTGTGTGGACCTCACGGGGGTATCTCCTTTGGTCGGTGTAACACCCCAACCGATGGCGGAAACTTCGACGTGTCACGTAGTGACGATTGCTCAATAGCTCATGGCACTAAAATGTAAATTTGAATACATTGAATTGAAAAGTTTATTACATTGGAAGGAATTACAAGATACAAAATTCTAACGTGCCAACTAAAACTGAAATACAATAAATCTCAAATCTAAGTCTAAGTTCCAAAAAAATAAAAGTGATCTCAGAACAACCAGAAACATGTATGAAAATAATTTGTCAATACAAAAATGTATTGGTGAGCATACCCTGTTTGAATACATATAGTAGAAAAGTGTTTCGCAATATATGTGCTATGATATTGTAACATGTAAAAGGGTCAAAATCAAGCCTCACATCATTCAATAATCGTTCACACATCGTTCAAGAAAAACCATAACAATGACCAAGGAATATAATTCGTAGTACTACCCATTGTTAGGTGCAGCCCAATGGTTAATGACTTTGACAAATCGTTCATACAATTTACACAAAACATATCAATGAGCACATTGATTTATAAATAACACACATAACTTTAGTAATAATTGTACATGAGTCACCCCAAAAGAGTAAATAGTAATAAGGGGAAAGATATACTCATAGTTTGCGAAAGTGATCAAAATCCACTTAAGCGGTCGTGAGCTAAGTAATGGGAATTCCGAGGAATTCAACCTATAATGTGTAAGAATACTAATAAGGAAGTGTCTAAAAAGTCTAAGGTAACTAGGGTCTAAGGCATTAGGGTTTGCTAAGTCGATTTGGGGAATTACAGTTTTTATGATAAATCTCATTAATGTAGAAGTTGTATATCAAAAATGATATGTTAAAGTTTATAAATGTGGTGTAGGTAATATGATTATTACGAATCGAATATTTGCGTAAACTATGTTGTGGAATAATTAAGGAAAAATAATTTAGTTAATTACTTAAAATAAATACAATAATCATAAATGTATAACTAAATAGTTATGATTTTCACAATGATCCAACAAATGGTAATTAAGATTTTCAAAAATAAAAAATTTCTATTTTATAAGAATAGTATTTACAAAATAGATGTTTAAATAGTGTAAATAAATAAATGTTTAATTATGTCTAATTAAACATAAATAATGCTAATAATACAAGACATGACCCAAAAATGCTATTTTTATAGAAAATGGATGCTTTCTGATGTAAATTAATGAAAATAATTTTTCCATAATTTTTATAAACTTATTTATATTTAAAAATAGGAAATATAATAAAAATAAATGTTTTCTGAACCAAATATTTTTATTTCAGTTCATAATGACTATAAATAATTTCCCAAAAAGTTTGAGATTAAAATCATTAAAAATGAATTTTTAATCAATTAAATACGATTAAAACAAATAAATTCAATAAAATATGAAAATAGGACATTTTCCAGAAAATAAAAGTGTGGTATTTTCTTTATAGTGTCAAAATGTTACACCTAAATTTTCATAATTTTTGGATCAAAAATGAATTTATTATAAATATTCTAAGTTTAAATGACTTTTAAGTGATTAAAATAAAGGAAAAATAATAAAATAATAAGTAAAAAAATCAAAAAAAAAAAAAAAGAGAGGTTTCATGTGGGGATCGAACCTGGTTCCTTCATGATCCAACAAACACACTCAACCACTAGAGCACTAGCCCTTATGTTGAAATATTTGAAATGAAATAATATTTATCATAAAGTAAAACTTACATCATCTTCCCCAAATAAACTTCCAAGAACCCTAACCTCCAATTCAATCTAGCCCGATTCGTTAAAATGAGGCCATGAAATCATAGGGCTTTTGATCCTAGGAGAATACTAAGTAAAATTGTGACACCCGGCATGTTTGAGTCAACACTTTATGAACACATAAGTCTACCTTAGCGAGAAACGTTTATAAACAAACTTAACTGGGTTAGTTGAGTCGGGTCAGATTAGGATTGTCCAGGGTTCAATGATCTGGAGGATCATTGGGAGTCATTTTGGGGAATACACTAGTACCCGGGTTTCGTTGTTGGTGACATTACATGAACTAATTAAGTATATGTGTAGATTATGGGTCGTGTGGTGGATTGTATACTTATACTTGCTTAAACAATGTACAAATGATTATACGTGCCTAAATATGCTAAGTATAGACTATTGGATGCATGCTTATGTGTTAAGATGTGTTAGAATGCGTTAAACACGACAAACTGGAAAACTGGAAAAAGGTTAACATGTGTTAAAAAGTGCTGTTAACATGTGTTAAAAAGTGCTGATGACCTGAATGTGGAAATAGTGGGCGAATGTGGAAATGGAACTTGAGAAATGGGCGAATGTGGAAACAAAGTGGGCGAATGTGGAAAAGTTCCACATTCGACCATATGAAGGGGGCGAACCTGGACCTGGTATAAATACCATCCTTAGCCATTTTTCACCATTTCACAAACCCTAAACGCCTCCAAACACTCTCTTTCAGCTATTATCATTGGGGAAGGAGTTTTTGAGCTTGTTTTTCATAACCTGACTCTCTAAATCATTACAAGTGAAGATCTAAGGTGTGTTCTTCATTACAAATCCTTTTTAAACAATTTTAACTTGTTTTCATCTAAACCCCAAGGGTCCAGATCTGATATCAACATGTTTTATGGGTAAAAACCTTCCTAATATCTTTCTAAATAAAACCTATTCATAAACAATGAGTTTTTATGCAAACTAAACATGTGTTAATATGATATTATGCATTGTTTGATGATTACTTGTTGTATAGATGATATGACAACAACCTAGGGCTGTTATTAATGATGGGTTATGATTGAAACATGTTACCTTTGATTGTTGATGGTGTTTTGACAATTAAAGGGGTTTTTAGTTAGATTTAGGGCTCGTTTTTGGATGGTTATGATAAGGTTATGATAGGGGTTTCTTGTTCATGATGATCTGAGTATGATGAGCTGATTATTGATTGATTTCAGAAAGTTTCCTAATTGGGTAATATTTTCATGCATGATGATGTGACATCTCCATAATTTGCTATTTTAGGAAACTTGTAAAACGGATAGATTTTGGGGTAAAATTGGTAGGGTTTCGTAGGAATATATTAATGATGCTTGACTGCTGTAACTCATGATGTTTCGTGATGTTTTCGGATGTTTTTGGACGCGTTTTTGAGTAAACAACACAGCAGGGTCGAACCTGGAACACCTTCGGCCAGTCGAACGGGCGAAGGTGGATTCCAGGGGTCGAACCTGGAAACCAAGGGGCGAATGAACCACAAAAAGGGGCGAAGGTGGAAAAAGGGGGCGAAGGTGGAAGTTTAAAGCCACCTTCGACCACTCAAAGCCACGTTCGGCCCTACGATGACAAAAATGAGATTTTTGATACGAACTAAGTGTTTTATGCTTGAACTTTGTGTATAATCTATGTGTACTTGATTAGTTAGGGTAATGGGTCACCAACGGGATGTCGGGACGGTCTGGAATGTCCGGTTAACGTTTAAACACACTTTTTAACATACGTAGTCAAGATCTGGACAATCGGGGACTAGTTAGCCTTCGGGTTAATAGTCATCACACTTATGTAAACTCATTGATAGGTTGTCATTAGTTGGGATTATCATACACGTGTTGGAATTCTAGTTACCAGAAGACGCACTCTAAGGTGAGTTTCACGGCCCCACTCTTTTACTGGTTTTACAATTTCGGGGGAGAAAACATGCTGTGTTCTTTAAACGCGTGTCAAATGTGTTTTTCCTAAAAGGCGTGACAACTATGTTTTTGGGTACTCATGTATTCACTACGTTTTGGGAGTGTTCATTTGGGTTCAAGGTATTCATTTATGTTCCGTATTATATGGCCTATGTTGTGGCAGTTCGTTAGCCGTGGTGCGGTAGTTCGTTAGCCTCTATGTGGTAGTTCGTTAGCTATGTTATAGTAGTTCGTTGACCATGGGATGGTAGTTCGTTAGCTATGGTAAAGCAGTTCGTTGACCATGGGATGGTAGTTCGTTGACTTCGGTGGGCGATAGTTCGTTTGGGAGGTTCGTTATGAGGTTCAAACATTTAACGAGTGTTTTCATCGGTCGGTAGTATCATGATGGTCTTTCAAAAGTTCGTGAAACGTTTTACTTAAAAACCTGTGAACTCACCGGCATTATTTGCTGACGTTTTTTTAGCATGTTTGTCTCAGGTCGCTAAGGTAGCAGCTGTCGATAGGCGCACGGAGTCTCACGGCGTCTAGGATTCATGTGCATCTCATTTAGTATTTTTTTAGACTTTCGTACTTTTGATTTCATGTTGTAACAAAGTTTTGCGCTTCCGCAGCGTTGGATCATTTATGAAAAACTTAATGGTTTACTTATGTCAGTTTTTACGTATCATATAGTGTTGTTTATTGTGACCGTTGACTTGGATCCTGGTGTGTCACGCGCCTCGCGGTAAAACTCCGCACGTGGAAATTTGAGGGTGTGACAGATGGTATCAGAGCCACTCCTGTGCCGTTCGGGATGGTGGGTACATACCTCATCAGGGACGATGAGACTCTAACAGGGGGTGAATGTGACACCCCGGGAAAATCCCACATCGGCCGTGGCCAGGAGAGATCCTTGGTTCATAAGTAATGTATTGCCTCTTAAATCACCAACGCGTTTTGAGGCTTAATGTTAGTGGATGAGAGGAGAACTCCACAGTTAAGCGTGCTCGGGTGGGAGCAGTTTCAGGATGGGTGACCTCCTGGGAAGTTTCCATCGGGGCACCCAAAAACAAATCCGTGAGCTCTGGGTGGGCAAAGCGGACAATATTGGTGGTGAGAGGGGTGGGGTGTTACAAAAATGGCATAAATAAATTCGACTTACAAACCCGATTGAAGCCGCAAACGAGGAGAATAAGGTTCGCACATAGAATCACGATTGAAGGGTCTTATGGTCACGATTTAATGGATTTAAAGGTGGGTTTGAAAGGTTTAAGCGAGCAGAAGGTGATTGGTATGGTCGTGATATTTAAGTACTCGCTAAAACGGCTCAATATTCGATTAATAAAGTTTCCGGCGGTTTCGGTTTACAAGTCGACTGAAAGCTCCTTAAAACCCATGGCCCAAGTGATTTAATTTGACATGATAATGGGGGAACGTTACAATCGAGTTGAGAAACGTATGGAATTCAAAGAGGGGCGTTAGAAATCATTAAATCCGTTAAAACGATTCGCCGGAATCTCGCCGGCGGGAACTCCTTGGACGGAAAAAAACATGACCTATCAGGGGAAGCAAATCAGTTTTTTTTAAAAGTTTGGGACTTTGGCACTTTAGGTCCCTTAAGTTCTAACTTGGTTAGTTATATTCAAGTTTGTATAAGTTTTCCTCTATTAACTTGGTTAACTAACTTAACTTAAAAGTTTTTAAAACATTTTAAAACTTGATTTTTTTTATAGAATCTTTTACGAATACGTTTCAACATACGTATTTGATTAAAATTTATACCCGATCCATAACAAATAATAATGATAAAATTTTAGTTCGCTCTAAAATTAAATTTGAAAACGACGAAACTTACAAGGACTATATCGAAATATTTGAAGGGCTATTATTGTCAATTTTGATGAAAGACGAGGGTGACGGATGTCACAGTCTCCCCTACTTTATAAAATTTCGTCTCGAAATTTCTTTCAAGTGGAGGTTACTGTGAAACAAAAGGTGTTGTAAAAGTCAACTAGATTTTTCTTTAAAATTTTCATCACTTATGGATTGACAAAAATTAAAATGGTTGTCTAATACATAAAGTAAAAGCTTCAAAACCTTTTGACAGTTGACCCGAAGTTAGAGTGTTAAAAGTTTAAATGAGAAAGGTTTTGGGAATGTGTAACTGGTGAGGGAAAAGGTACTGATGAAAGTAGTCTCCCCTATTTTAGGAAGGTTTTTGCCGGAACTTTATTAAAGACAGGCATCAGGATTTCGACTAACAAAGAGTGTAAGAGTATACAAAGTTTAAGGTTTTCTATAGAGGTGGTCAACAAGGAAGGCTCCAACAAAACTAATTGAAGCTTATATAAAATGTTATTATTGAAATGCTAGCTATTAGTCAATGATCTAATGAAAAAGTAGTAATGGGTAGGTTCTTGGTCAGACTCCTAGTTCGTTCCCGCAGTATCGTTTATGCTTATATATAGGGTGTACCGCAGCTGACCCACCACACTCCCGATACTTTGGACTCGTACTGATTATCTACCAACAACCTAAATAGAATTACACACCACCCTCATGTACCTGTAAACCCATGATTGCGTTCCGGACCGTAATCATCAATTTACCTTACACTAGGGTGTTATGCTTTTCCATAACCCTAACAAGAAATAAATGCGTGCAACCAATATGTAATAGCCATTGTAATGAAATAATGTTCAATCATGACATGGTTGGAGGTCTTTCCCTTTCGGGTTTACCCTTTAACCGTAATGAGTATAACATGTAAGTAAGACATGGTCAAAGGTTCTTCCCTTTCGGGTTCACCTTCAACCGGTAAATTTCTATTCACATCGTTAGACTCTAAACACCCAGATTGATAAACTCCGAGAATTTCACCGTTCCCCTCGGGTTGGAATATTCTAACCCGAGTCGTATGTGGTCACTGGCTTAGATCTCATACGAGTTATCAACTAGTATGTTCATTGACCATGATTATAAGCAAAATAATTTAAGTATAACAGGGTTTTGCTCAAAACAGGAAGAAAAATATACATACCAAATGTGCGTTCATGTAAGTATATAAGTATAGCATAAAATTTCGATTGAAAGAATAGTATAATATAAATCGAGTAAATCGTCCAAAATGAAAGTAAACGAGTTAAATTACTGCTCAAAACCAGTGTTGTAAGAGTAACTGCTAATATTTAGTGCGAGTGTAATAAGATAAATTTCCATTTATCAAAAACGTAGTTTGCTCAAACTTTGTGATATAGTTGAAAAGATAGTAGTAATGCATGAGGATAGCTTTTTAGAAATCGAAGTGTGTTTTAGATTCAAAACAGATTCATTTGAAAATTTTTCGTAAATACACATTTTAATGTGTTTACGAGAAGTCGAGTTTGAAAAATGTTATAAGGCTTATTATTTGTTGCAAATTTCTCCCGAAAACATATATTGGATATGTCATATGAAAACAAAAGGTTTACCTTTGATTTGTGAAATATGCACTACAAGTTTATAAAATGCAAAATGAAACCATTTCATGAAGTATGTGTAAATCTAATGTGTTTTAAAAGACCAAAATTTAAAAAGATGTGAATGATAAAAATCAACATATGTAATATGAATAGATTTCCAATATTTAAGAAAATTCATAATTTATCATTTGAGTCTTCAAATGATAACAAAACATAAATATCAATATCATAAAACATTGAGATTGTTTCCATAGGAAATTTTTTTGACTAATTAAAGTAATTGAAATGTTATTAGTGACTTGTGGGGGCATACTTTAGCCTATAAGTGAACGCTCATTCCGAGATTTCTCAGGTCGGCATACGGGTCCCTCGTCTGATTGGGGATTATGCGAAATGCCAGGCCTAGACAGAAAACTCAATATACAGGCGCTCACCCTTCCAGATTGCACGTGCCCCATCACTAACAAATTCCAAAACTTTAGCGGGATTAAAAACGAAATGTAGAAATAGATCCTTGAGATGTGGATTTCACTCCTAACTCAAAGACGTATTTCAAAATTGAAAACTATTGTGGAATGAAACCACTCACTAAGTTAAGGATATCACTCCCAGCTTAGTGGTTAAGTTTCTTTTTGAATGTAATACTCTTTAAGGTGTGGATGTCACTCCTATCTCAAAGATATATTCCTAAGATAAATAACATATAAAGGAGTGAAACTAATCATCAAGGTATGGATGTCACTCCTAACTTGGTGATATCGTTTCGTTTGTGAAATACGAGTGTGTTCTTCTCTAAACAAAACACCAAAAGAATAACGAGAAAGAATCATATCGAAAATAACTTGAAAGAAAATAATAGGATAAAGAGAAATATACACGAGAGGACTCGTGAATGTAAGCTAAGTTATAGACTAGGCTAAAAGGCATTCTAATAACCTAATTCCCTATAACCATGGCTCTGATACCAATCTGTAACACCCCAACCGATGGCGGAAACATCGAGGTGTCACGTAGTGACGATTGCTCAATAGCTCATGGTACTAAAATGTAAATTTGAATACATTGAATTGAATAGTTTATTACATTGGAAGGAATTACAAGATACAAAATTCTAACGTGCCAACTAAAACTGAAATACAATAAATCTTAAATCTAAGTCTAAGTTCCAAAAGCATAAAAGTGACCCCAGAACAACCTGAAACATGTTTGAAAATAATTTGTCAATACAAAAATGTATTGGTGAGCATACCCTGTTTGAATACATATACTAGAAAAGTGTTTCGCAATATATGTGCTATGATATTGTAATATGTAAAAGGGTCAAAATCAAGCCTCACATCGTTCAATAGTCGTTCACACAACGTTCACACATCGTTCAAGAAAAACCATAACAATGACCAAGGAATATAATTCGTAGTACTACTCATTATTAGGTGCGGCCCAAAGGTTAATAACTTTGACAAATCGTTCATACAATTTACACAAAACATATCAATGAGAACATTGCTTTATAAATAACACACATAAGTTTAGTAATAATTGTACATGGGTCACCCCAAAAGAGTAAATAGTAAAAAGGGGAAAGATATACTCACGGTTTGCGAAAGCGATCAAAATCCACTTAAGCGGTCGTGAGCTAAGTAATGGGAATTCCGAGGAATTCAACCTATAATGTGTAAGAATACTAATAAAGAAGTGTCTAAAAAGTCTAAGGTAACTAGGGTCTAAGGCATTAGGGTTTGCTAAGTCGATTTGGGGAATTACAGTTTTTATGATAAATCTCATTAATGTAGAAGTTGTATATCAAAAATGATATGTTAAATTTTATAAATGTGGTGTAGGTAATATGATTATTATGAATTGAATATTTGCGTAAAATATGTTGTGGAATAATTAAGATAAAATAATTTAGTTAATTACTTAAAATAAATACAACAATCATAAATGTATAACTAAATAGTTATGATTTTCACAATGATCCAACAAATGGTAATTAAGATTTTCAAAAATAAAAAATTTCTATTTTATAAGAATAGTATTTACAAATTGGATGTTTAAATAGTGTAAATAAATAAATGTTTAATTATGTCTAATTAAACATAAATAATGCTAATAATATAAGACATGACCCAAAAATGCTATTTTTTTTTATAGAAAATGGATGCTTTCTGGGTAAATTAATGAAAATATTTTTCCCATAATTTTTATAAACTTTTTTATATTTAAAACTGATTTAATGAGATTAAATCATGTTTAAATGATTAAAAATAGGAAAATTAATAAAAATAAATGTTTATTGAACCAAATATATTTATTTCAGTTCATAATGACTAGAAATAATTTCCCAAAAAGTTTGAGATTAAAATCATTAAAAATGAATTTTTAATCAATTAAATACGATTAAAACAAATAAATTCAATAAAAATATGAAAATAGGACATTTTCCAGAAAATAAAAGTGTGGTAATTTTCTTTATAGTGTCAAAATGTTACACCTTAATTTTCATAATTTTTGGATCAAAAATGAATTTATTATGAATATTCTAAGTTTAAATGACTTTTAAGTGATTAAAATAAAGGAAAAATAATAAAATAATAAGTAAAAAAAATTAGAAAGAAAAAAAAAGAGAGGTTTCATGTGGGGATCGAACCTGGTTCCTTCATGATCCAACAAACACACTCAACCACTAGAGCACTAGCCCTTATGTTGAAATATTTGAAATGAAATAATATTTATCATAAAGTAAGGTTACATCATCTTCCCTAAATAAACTTCCAAAAACCCTAACCCTAACCTCCAATTCAATCTAGCCCGATTCGTTAAAATGAGGCCATGAAATCGTAGGGCTTTTGATCCTAGGAGAATACTAAGTAAAATGGCATAAATAAATTCGACTTACAAACCCGATTGAAGCCACAAACGAGGAGAATAAGGTTCGCACATAGAATCACGATTGAAGGGTCTTATGGTCACGATTTAATGGATTTAAAGGTGGGTTTGAAAGGTTTAAGCGAGCAGAAGGTGATTGGTATGGTCGTGATATATAAGTACTCGCTAAAACGGCTCAATATTCGATTAATAAAGTTTCTGGCGGTTTCGGTTTACAAGCCGACTGAAAGCTCCTTAAAACCCATGGCCCAAGTGATTTAATTCGACATGATGATGGGGGAACGTTACAATCGAGTTAAGAAACGTATGGAATTCAAAGAGGGGCGTTAGAAAGCATTAAATCCGTTAAAACGATTCGCCGGAATCTCGCCGGCGGGAACTCCTTGGCCGGAAAAAAACATGACCATGCAGGGGAAGCAAATCAGTTTTTTTAAAAGTTTGGGACTTTGGCACTTTAGGTCCCTTAAGTTCTAACTTGGTTAGTTATATTCAAGTTTGGTTAAGTTTTCCTTTATTAACTTGGTTAACTAACTTAACTTAAAAGTTTTTAAAACTTTTTAAAACTTGATTTTTTTATAGAATCTTTTACGAATACGTTTCAACATACGTATTTGATTAAAATTTATACCCGATCCATAACAAATAATAATGATAAAATTTTAGTTCTCTCTAAAATTAAATTTGAAAACGATGAAACTTACAAGGACTATAATCAAAATATTTGAAGGACTATTATTGTCAATTTTGATGAAAGACGAGGGTGACCCCTCTCTCTCTTCAACAAACACAGACCATCACGATCATCATATTGTTCAACCCACCTTCTCTATAACCCCTCTCTCTCTTCTTCAAAATTTTACTTTACCTCAGATTATCAAAGACAACTTTAAAACAGCTAATTAGGAGGAACCATAATTAACTGGTAAAGAATTAACACTACATTCATCTCAGATCTTTATATAACACATAACACAATATATAGATCCACACATATCTTTTACACGTGTGTTGTTTTTTTATTTAATAAAAAAGATTGATAGCAAATTTGAGGCTCACGTATGCTTAAACTAGGCTCAGTACCATAAATGGCCATCAGTTGTATAGGCTTTATTTAATATAGATCTACATGATAATAGTTATTATAAACCCTCTAATTAGTAGTATTTAAATCCATGTATGTTTTCAGCACTGATGCCATGGGTTTCCGGTTTCGATTTCAAGACACGAATGTCGAAATTCTCGAGGATAGCACACGTATTCGCATTGACAAGAGATAAGGGCTTTGGCGAAACACACTCGAAAACATCGATTACTTACAAAATGGACGCGAATGACGAAGAGAATCTGAAGAAGATAAAGGAGGTGGATGATTATGATGATGGAGGAGGAAGATAAAGGAGGTGGATGGTGTAGATGAATGTGAAGGCTGAAGATAGGGTGGAGGTGGAAGATTGAAAGGGAAGTTTTGTGGTGTAGGGTTTTGAATTGGGGAAGAATAGAGAAGCTGATTATTATTATTATTATTATTATTATTATTATTATTATATCGACGAGATTTGAATTGACCACTTTGCCCCTCAGTTAATTGAGATTGACTAACGGAGTTAGGCATTTAGATGGAACCAACAAGAATTTGAAATCTTTTGGATTCAGACGAGAAAAAATAAACTTTTGGATGAAACTCGCAAAAATGACCAAACCTCAGGGTTTGTATTTGGTAGATTAGGTTTCGCATTTCAGAAAGGGGTGACGACACACCTTATTTCCCGTTTACCTTCTATTTTGGTGTAACTTGGCAAGTTTAAGAAGTTAACAAATTTAGAAATGAAATTAGCAAAAATGTTACATAATAAAAAAAAATTATAAAAGCTTTGGTCTATTTTTGGAAATGTTAAAAAGCTCCCTATCCCTTCAAGTCCCCCTAGTCTAGGGCTTCTCCTACTCTTTGATGGGGAGCAGGTGGAGCGTTAGACTCAGAATGTCGAGTCACGGATGACAGCTCATCTGCTTCTGGTCACTCTTGGTCTGCTTGTGTGGGTGTGTCCCGCCCTAGTTTGTGTAGGGATTGGGCGGGGAACGTCTTTATTGCTTTTACGTCAAATCTGCGCGGAGGAAGACGTGTTCCACCTTGACCTGTGAAGGAGTTGAGCGGGGAACGTCTTTCCTGATTTTACGTCAAATTTGCGCTGAGGAAGACGTGTTCCGCCTTGACCTGTGAAGGAGTTGGGCGGGGAACGTCTTTCCTGATTTTACGTCAAATTTGCGCTGAGGAAGACGTGTTCCGCCTTGACCTGTGAAGGAGTCTGGGCGGGGAACGTCTTTCCTGATTTTACGTCAAGTTTGCGCCATGGAATTGAATGCGGGTCTGGAGTTTTAATAAATTTGAAATCATTGGCATTCATTTGTCCCTCATATATTTTAGTTAATGCGCCTAGAAGTCGAATGATCAGTTGCTTCTGATGGAAGCTTTAGTGGTTCCTGACGTGTCAGGTCCTCGTCTGTTGTGCTGACTGTTGGTTGTCACATCATTATGGTGCTGTGATCAATTTTCGTCTGGTGTCAGGCGCGTGTGCCGCCACGCGCCTCTCTTGTTGTCTTGGTGGATGAGGTTGTGCCACGTGTCGCCTTGTACGTGCCTTTTGTCAGATGCGTGAGTGTTCACGCGTTTGACAGCTTTCACAATGGTGACATCTGCTGACACGTGGCACTCATCTGGCGAGTGGTGGGCTGGATCGTTTCCCTGTGTTGATCTTGGCCGTTTGATGGCGCGTATGACACGTGTCGTCATCTTAGCCTCCCAATTTGAAAAGTGTGTGACGGTTGCTTTTCTCGTGTGGGTCCCACTGCCATAAATGCAGTGGGTATATAAGGATCGTGCATGTATCCTTGAACGGTTACACGTTCATTTGCTTTCCATATTCTCTTGTTCTCTCTCTATTCTCCGGCGAGTTCTTGTTGAAGTTTCCGTTTAATCTTCAAAGATCTCCCTGATCTTGAAGATTCATTGTTGAAACATCAAAGTTTTGACTTCTTTCTTGTCTGGTTCTTGGTATTATCTTATTTTCTTCGCTTTTTCGTCAGAGTTTTTTCTGATCTCTGAGATTTTCTTGAAGATTCCGGTTGATCTTCAAGTTTTCTGGTCGTTTTTCCAGATTCCGATAAATTTTCATTTTCTCTTTGATTGATGTCTGAGTTATCTGAGGGTCAATCTCCCTCCGGCGAGGGTCTTAGGAAAGAACCGGTAGTGGAGGATGTGGAGGAGGAGGTGGTTGTTGAGCAGGGAAAGATAAAAGAAAGGAAACTGATGACCAACACATACTGTGCTTGGAGTCAGGAATCCTTTGATCAGTTTTGCAAGATGTATGACATCTTGCCAGAATGGGAGTCTGTCTTGCCGTCTCCGGCGGACACTGTCCTCACCGCCGGAAGTGACCGGCTGGCCCTGTATGAAGCCCACTTTACCAAGTGTGGGTTTCACCTACCATGCACCCACTTCCAGATTGACACGCTGGTGGAGTATGGCGTTGGACCCACACAACTAACCGCCTATGGGATGCTGAGGTTAGTTCACTTCGAGGCGTCCTGCCGCGCCCTTGACGTTGAACCTACAGTGGAAAAGTTCAACGTCTTCTACTTTTTGGCGTGTGATGAGATGTGGTTCTCATTCAACCCGCGCCCTAGGGTGCCGCCGATGGCCACCCATAACCCCAAGTCTCTGCATTGGGCGAAGGAGAAATTCTTCTTCGTGAAGAGGGGTGTAATCCCCATTCGTCTGCCCTGGAAAGTGATCACGGATGGGCAACGCGTGGCGGATATGGCCGTGCCCAAGGATTACAAACATCAGCCTTGGTTCATCACCCTTACCTCCAACGCCACTAAGTTGGAGTTCAAGAACTTGACAGAGGGAATCTTTTTCCTTCTAGGGATGAGTCGGCTTCATCTCCGCAAGGGCAAGGAGCCCTACATTGCTCCGGAGGGTAAGTGATTTCTTATTTTCTCCAAGCTTTTGTTGTAATGTTTCTAACTTTTTTTATTGCTGTAGGCGTGAGCAAGTTCCAGTTCTATGCTGCCCGCGAGGAGAAGGGCATCAAGTGGAGGCCGCTAGCGGAGGGCCAAGTTTCCTGTTTAGAGGCGTTCGTTGGCCGGTTTTACTATCCGGACCTCGTAAGTGCGCCACAGCCCTTCTATACTACTGGTGAGTCTAGTAACAACCCTTTGCTCACTAGTATTTTTAGGGATGACTCTACTGACTCCTCAGTAGAGATTGTGCAACCTGTGAAGGCGTCTGCGGGGCGTGGACGTTGGAAACACGCTCCGCGGAAGCATAAGTATTCAGTGAAGGTTCCTTTTTCTGACTCGGATTCTTCCGTTTCAGTGGGAGAGGTCATCAAGGGTTGGCGCCGCAGAAAAGACGGGCCCGCGTCCGAGGATGAGGACGAGGATGACTCTTCCAAGTTGCAGAAGAGGAAGAGACGTGCCACCGGCGCCACTGCCAGCAGTGCCGGGGTACCAAAGGATGTGTCCACCACGCCTGCTGGCGATGAGGGAGTTATCCCTCCTTCTGACACAGTTCCAGCCCCCAAGGGAACATCTGAGGATGTTAGCAAGGGGAAGTCTTCCTTCGCCGGTGGTGGGGCGCAAGAGGGGGTTGCGCCGATATTTTCAGTGGGCATTGGCGCTGCTCCTACTCGTCAGCCTCTGTTCCAGAAGTTGATCAAGAAGAAGGCGCCTGGTAAGTGTTTCTTCGTTGTTTTTCTAAGTGTTTTGCCTTTGTCTTTCTCTTAACCTGTTTTGTTTTCCATTTTCAGTTGCTCCTAAGATTGTTCCTACTCCTCCTCCAACGTCTCCATCTGCGGAGGCGGCTAGGGTGGAGGAAGAAAGGCTCTGGAGGGAACAAGAGGAGGCGCACAAACAGGCGGAGGCCGATGAAGCCCTTCGGAGGGCTGAGGCAGCGGAGCGAGCGGAGGCGGAGCATCTTCGTCTTCAAGAGCAACAGTTCTTGGAGGAGAAGGCCCGCCAGTTAAAGGAGCGGGAGGCGCAGGAGCGCGCCGAAGTTGAAGCCCGGGGTGTGGCCCATGAAACTGATGGGTTTAAGAGGGCACTCTAGGGGACAGGGGCCGCTGGTGCTGGTAGTGGCTCGCGCGAAGCTCGGCGTAAGTCTTCGAGAGCTGGCAGCAAGGAACCGTCGGGGACCTATGACGGTTCTTGCTGGACTGGTGGCGACGCCATCTGGCGTCCTCGCTGGGCGGTCAGGGAGAATACATTATTCTCCAACTCCCTGGCCGCAGAGGAGTTTGTGAGCAAGGTGGTGCCTCCCTATGAGCGCACGCACCAGGATATGTTGAGTCGTCCTGATCTGATGGCTGCTTTATGTGTGAATCAGGCGACTCAACTATCCATGATGGACTCGTTGCGCCGTCGGGACGCGGCGGTGCAACGTGATATTGAACACTTAGAGGCGGAGAAGGCAAGCCTTGCTGAAAAAGAGGGTACCTTCAAAGCTGAAATTTCCAAGTACCGTCGCCGCGCCCATGATGCAGAGGCTAAGGCCCTTAAGTTTGAGGAGGAGGCGGCGGTGGATAGGCGCAAATGGTCAGAGTCTTGGAAGAAGACCAATGCTGAAATTATGCGCTTGAAGGAGACTCTGGCCGAAGCGCAGCAGGAGGGGCGGGTGGCGACCCGAAAGTTGGAGAAGACTTGCAAGGCCCTCTCCGAGAGGACTATGCTGTTCGTGGAGAAGCGCAAGGAGCTTGAGTCTAAAGATGCTGAGCTTATCAAGGCCACCGAGCGCGTCTCTTTTTTGAAGCAGGAGAGGGTCCAAATCCTTAATGCCAAAGAGGATTTGGAGCAAGATCTCGACTCTGCGGAGCAAGCTCGCGTTGCGGCCGCCACGGAGTGTGAGGCGGCCCAGCAACTGTTAGAGCAGGCGGTCGCTGTCCAGGCCCAAATGCAAGACTCCATCCGCTGGCTGATGACTGAGGGGATGAATGGGGTGAGTCTTCATGCTTTTCTTTGTTGCTGATCTTATATTTGTTATGTTGATTTGCTAACTTTGATTTTTCCTCAGGTCTATAAGAGGTTTTGGCAGGAGCCCAAGTTGGGCGATCAAGTTGCTGCGATTGCTGCCAGCGCCCAAACCTATGGGTATGGGGAGGGTTATGAGGATGGCTTCTTAGCGGCCCAGAATGAAGGGCGTCTTGACCTCGCGGAGCATTATGGGGAGCCCTTGAAGGAGGAGTATGAGGCGGAGCTGCTCAAGTTCGAAAAGATTGACTTCCCCATCCTTCAAGTGATTGCGGACTGTAATCGCAATGCGGACCCTCCTGCTGCCCTCAAGTACTTCATAGAAAGATCTGATGAACTTGCACGGGAGGCGGAGCAAAGGCGCCAAAAGGAGATGCGCAAGAAGGCTTCTGGCGAGGGTCCTTCTACTTTGCTTGATGAGTAGGCGTCTGCATGTCTTGTAATTATTATGTAAATATGAAAAGGTTTTTAATTCCCTTAAGTTAATGAAAAATTTTGTGGTTTGTTGTATCGTGTTCACTTTCTCACTCTAACTTCTGTGCACTTATTTAACCAAGTCGTCACCCTGTGTGTAAGTAGAAGTTAGGGCGCGCGTCCGGCTAGACAGTTCGACGTCAAAGTGAATACTTTTTCCTTGAAGACTGTAGCGGGGCGCGACTTGTGCCAGAGGGTCCGAGTTGGGCGCATGATTGCCTTGCCTAGAAGACCATAGACTTCGCTTTTGTGTGGTGTGCGTACCTTTTGTCCGACTTGTATTTTACAAGTCTAGAAGACAAGTTTTCTACACATACACGTTTCGAGCGTCAGTTAGGTCTGACAAGTAAACCTCTCTTGAAGACCACAGGACGCTGTGCTGTACGCCAGTTTGTGCAAGTCCGACGTGCTCAAGGCGCGTCTTGAAGACTTGCATGGCGTTGATAGTCAGCGGTGTTGGTCCGACGAGGGTTTTGTCCAAGTCTTGAAGACCCTGGCGCGGAAAAGACAAGTAGAAGTGCAGATATAGGAAACCATTTTTCATTGATAAGGATGGCATGTGTAGCCATTTTACAAATGTTTTACAAATAACAGCGTCGTAGTTGCGCGCCGTTCCAAGATCGCGGGATAGGTGTGCCATCTAGTCTTTCTAGCGCATAAGCGCCTTTGCCAAATATTTCTTGTATCTTGTATAGGCCTTCCCAAGTAGGGGCTAATTTTCCGGGCTTTTCAGCGTTGGAAGCCTCGTTGTTGCGGAAAACATAGTCCCCGATCTTGAATGCGGACTCTTTGACGCGCTTGTTGTAGTAGCGCTCTAGCTGTGTCTTGTACTTAGCTTCTTTGATTGCAGCAAGATCGCGACGCTCTTCTAATAAGTCAAGGTTCAATCGGAGTTCTTTGTCATTGTCTCTTGTTTCGGCCATTAATACTCTTGCGGAAGGGCAACCTATTTGGGCGGGGATGACCGCCTCGGTACCATAGGTCAGGCTGAATGGCGTTTCGCCATTGCTAGTTTTTGTGAGAGTGCGGTAGGCCCATAAAACATGAGGGATTTCTTCTACCCACCCGGTTCTCTTGGTTCCGAGTCGTGCTTTGATGCCTTCTACTATTGTGCGATTGGCCCGTTCCACTTGACCGTTACCTTGCGGGTGCGCGACCGATGTGAAAATTTGTATAACACCCATTTGAGCCAACCATTCCTGGAGGGATTGGTCCTCAAATTACGTGCCGTTGTCGCTTACCAGTTGCATTGGTAGGCCGAATCAGCAGATGATGAACTCCCAAATAAATTTCTTGACATGTGCGCCGTCAATCTTGGCTAGAGGCTTTGCCTCGACCCACTTGGTGAAGTAGTCGATGGCGATGATTAAGTATTTTACGTTACCTGGGGCCGTTGGGAATGGTCCGACCAGATCGATAGCCCATTTCTGAAATGGCCAAGCCGCTGTAACGGGCACCAGGTTGTTCTTGCGCAACTCGTTGACCGCGTCCACGTGCATGCCCGGCCAATAGTACCCTACGTTCATCAACTTCGCTACTACCATCTTTGGGCCCGCGTGTAGCCCGCATGTTCCTTCATGTATGTCTCTGAGGAGGAAGGAGGCGTCTGCGGAGTCTACGCAGCGCAGCAACGGCCCTAGGTAAGAGCGGCGGTACAAGGTACCGTCTACAAGTTGGTATTGTAAAGCCTTGTGCTTGATCTTCCGAGCCTCTGACTTGTCGTCAGGCAGGATGCCGGAGGATAGGAAAGCTTTGATTGGGGTCATCCAGGGCGCATTGTCTGTTTGGATGACGTTGACTTGTCGCGGTGGGACCGATGGTTTTTCAAGGACCTCAATTCGGACTTCTTTGGCCATATGTTCAAAGACCGCGGATGCCATTTTACTCAGCGCATCGGCTGGCTTGTTTTCAATGCGCTTGATGTGCTCGACCGTGCATGAGTCAAACCGTCACATGAGCTGCTTGGCTTGTTCCAGGTATAGGGCCATGATTTCATCTTTTGCGTCATAGGATCCATTGATCTGTCGCGCGATAAGTAATGAGTCCATGTGTGCCTCCACGTGCCTGGCCCCCATTTTTTCCGCAATGCGGAGGCCTGCCAGCAACGCTTCGTATTCCGCCTCGTTGTTTGTGTTTTTGAAGTCAAGGCGGATGGCGTATGTGAACTCATGCTTCTCTGGGCTGATGAGGCGTAGCCCCGCGCCGGCGCCGTCGTCGTTAGAGGCCCCGTCCGTGTATAGGGACCACTTTTGCGACGGATCCTGTACCGGTGCGGGTGATTCTTCTGCTTTGCATTCTTGGACTTGGTCCGTAGGTATCTCCGCGGCGAAGTCCGCGAGGACCTGGCCTTTAATTGCGGGCCGTGGTTTGTAATTGATCGTATGCTACCCTAGCTCAATGGCCCATTTCGCCAGGCGGCCCGATAGTTCGGGTTTGGCGAGAATGTCGTTTATCCGATAGTCCGTGAGGACGTTTATCGGGTGGCCTTGGAAGTACCTGCGCAGCCTTCGGGATGCATGGACAAGTGCGAGAACTAGCTTTTCCATGATTGTATACCTTGTCTCTGCGTCTAACCGCGTGTGGCTGATGTAGTAAATTCGTGTTTGCACACCTTTGCGGTCAACCATTAGAACTGCACCTATTGCCCGTTCCGTGACGGATAGGTAGAGTGTGAGCGGTTCTTTAGGAAGAGGCGCTGTTAGCGTCGGAAGGTTCATTAAGCATTGTTTCATTGCCCAGAATGTTGATTCCGCCTCTGGGGTCCAGCGGAAGTTGCTCTTCTTCAGACAGTTCTTCAAAGTGTCCACGAACGGGAACGACTTTGAAGCGTAATTGGACAAAAAGCGGTTGAGGGCAACAAGGCGGCCCATTAGTGTCTGTACCTCTTTGACGGAAGCGGGGGAAGGCATTCTTTCGATGGCTTGTACTTTTTCTGGGTTAGCACGGAAACCATCCCGCGTGACAATGACGCCCAGAAATTTGCCCTCTTCCATCCCGAATGAACATTTGCTCGGGTTCAATTTCATGCGCACTTTGCGTAATTGATTGAACGTTTGTTGGATGTCCCGAAGCATGTCACTTTCTTCCTTGCTCTTGATTACCACGTCATCATAGTACACTTCAAGCCGTACGCCGATTTCATTGATGAAGTCCGTGTCCATTAGGCGTTGGTATGTGGCGCCCGCATTTTTCAGGCCGAAAGGCATCTTGGTGTAACAGAAGATGCCCGCGTCTGTGCGGAACGCTGTTTTGTCTTCATCTTCCTTAGCCATCTGGATCTGGTGGTACCCTTTGTATGCGTCCAGGAAACACTTGAACCGATACGGGGCGAGAGAATCCACCTTTAGATCGATTTCTGGCAAAGGATAGCAATCTTTGGGACACGCCTTGTTGATATCCTTGTAATCGACGCACATGCGCCAGCCTCCATTAGCTTTGGCGACCATGACGGGATTAGCCACCCAGGTTTGGTATCTGATAGGGCGAAGGACGCCCGCGTTGAGCAGCTCGGTGACTTGTTCGTTCATGGCCTTTGTTTTCTCCGGGCCCATGCTGCGCTTCTTTTGCACTATTGGTTCTACGGCGCGATAGACATTGAGCCTGTGTTCTGCTATTTCGCGGGGGACACCGACCATGTCTGCCGGTTGCCACGCGAAGACATCCATATTGCTGATTAAAAGTTGTTTCAAGTGACTGCGTATGGTCTCGGAGATTTCATGGCCAATGACCACCGTTTGCTCCGGAAATTTAGGGTTGAGCACCCATTTTTCCGGCTCAATGCGGGCATTTGTCTTGACCATTTTTGGAGGATTGGCGGTTTCAGTGGTGTGGCAGTCTTTGTTGGCTCTGATGAAGGTGATGCCTGTTTTGGTCGGAAAGCCGACCATCGCGTGCGCCGTTGAAGCGTTGGCGTTAAAGCGCGCGATGCCTTCCTGATGTGTCGTAAAACACATCTTTTCTCTTATGTATTTTTTGTTATAATTGAGTCTTTTGTATATAGTTTTTAGTAGTTTTAGGCGTGTATTCGTTTGTTGGCCTATTTTTGTCATTTTATAGATTTTTATTAATTTTTAGTACTTATTTATTTATTTTATTATTTTATAGGTGTTCGTGGAAAATGAGCTCAAAAGGAAAGAATTTTAATTAAGACACGGACACTTGAGGGTATATGTTCATGGACGTCGGAGCGTAAACGAGAAACTTTGGTCAAATCAAGAACACCTGATACGAGAGTATGGAGTATAATAATAATATAGTAGTAATAATAAGAATAATAATTTATTTAAAAAAAAAAAAGCTACAAACCGTGACCATTGGGTCACGGTCAACGGCCCATCAAAAAAAAAAAAGTCAAAGTCGGTTAGGCACATTAATTGGGGATTCATTCGAAGAAGGGATTGAGGGAACATCAGCAATATATCATTCACAATTTCCTTTGAATCGCACAGCCAAGAAAGAAATTGCTTTCGCAAAAAGACAAAAGGAACGGTCAACTACGTTGACGATCGAACGAGCACGGAAGGAGAAAAGGCCACGGGCACGTTAAAGATCAAGAGCCAACGAGCCTTGGGTTAGGTTTAGTTTTTATTTATTTTTTCTATAGACATGGTTAAAGCTATATTTATTTATTTTGTGAACATGTTTTTAAATATTATGAACTAGACTTTTATGGTTGCTTAGGTTTATGAACTAGACACGTTTTATGCGGTATTTAATGATTTTTGGTTTTTAGTTTTGATGTGTAGAATTACATGACTTTAACTTTTATTGTTGGATTTGATATATGTGTGTTGGTGTTAATTTTGTTTGAAGTTTGTTTATTGGTTTTGTGGAACTAGGCATGTAGAGATACCCCCTAGGTCTTGAAATCAATCTAGTTCGTCAACTTAGGTTAGCGTGCTAGTATTTGGAGTTGGAGTACGACACAAGTATAACAAACTAATATAATAAATTAACTAAGACGTGCAGTCCATTCTTGGGGGTGAGAAATCTAACTCGAGATTGCTAGGTAACTAACTAGGCATTGTTCGGTAGTTGGCAAGCGCTAGGGCGGGAGTCGCTACTTGTCCGTGTTTAGAGTTTTCCTAGGTTTTCTTCAGTAGAGTTTAAGTCTGCTTCATAGTTTGAGGGTTTTAATCCAGGAGAGGTTTTAATCTGATTTCTGTGGGATTTTGGTACGCTAGGGCGATCCGGGTCCATCTTAGCATTTCTACACTTGTCCCGCCTTGAGTCTAGTGAGCTATCTTTGACAGGAGGTTTATTAGATAAGAATAGGGTCTCAAGTTAATTACCAGATTCAGGATTTATTGCTAGTGTCTAGGGATTTTACCTAAGTAACCAGCCTTCTTCCTATCCGATTTCTTCAAGTTCCTAGTTCCCATAAGCAGCTGAGGTTATTTTATTTATATTTAGTTTCTTTTAAGTTTGTAATTATTAGTTACCACCCCCCATTTAAGTATATATTTATTTAGGCTAGTATTCGGTATAGGTTGTGATCTAGAGTTGCATTCGCGTCTTTGGGTTCGATACTCGGTCTTATCTGTTTACTGCTTTGCGACCGGTACACTTGTCGTGCGTGTGTAGTTTTTAGGTGAGTCGTTTTAATTAAAACTTGTGTTATTTATATATATACATTTACACACATCAAGTTTTTGGCGCCGTTGCCGGGGACGCAATTGGCACTCTTGAGAATTATCCGATCCGTTTCTGGTCTACAATTTTGTGAATAATTTTTGCTTTTATTATTATTTTTTTTCTTATTATTAATATTTTTTTATTCGTAACATATAATTTTTTTTATCATGTGCGAGATCTGCGGAGGACCCCACTTTACCATAAGATGCCCTCATTCATATTCATCGGGGTATTCCACGGATCATTATTCTAACACGTATTTGCAGCCGCAGCCATATCAGTCATACCATCCTTCATACCCACAGGCTAACCAGTGGTTTAACCCTGCAACATCTGAGTCACTAGATAGAATAACAAGTCGGCTTGATCGTCTGCAAGCTATGATGTATGAGGAAAGGCATGGTGGTAGCTCGTCAGAGTATCCACCTAGCCAACATTTGTATCCACATCCCGATTATCGGGATGTCTCGTCTCACATTAGGCCCGACTTTGCCGCCCTTGTTGCTAAGCAAGACGCCTTCCTTGCTAATCAACAGCTCATGCTCGAGGATATGCGTTCTTTGCTATCCATGCGCACCGACTATTTGAGGGAACAAGATGTGGCACTTGAGAGGCTACAGACTCAGGTGGATGAATTGAAGACTATAATGGACGTTGAAGTCTCACCTCCAGTTCAGCAGGTTAATTTCACATATGATGACCCAGACGAGATGGTAACACTTAGATTACCTGATTGTATTAGTCCCGTTGCTGAAACTGTTTGTCCTTACTCATCTGATTCTGTGCATGATTTAACTGACCCATATGATTCTTTACACTTGTCTTGTGAGGATGATATTTTGCAGGATTCAGGGTTAGAGCCAGAGACCATAATGGACGCCTTAGTCCCACCTTTGGTTCAGCAGGATGAGCAGCCTTGCCAGATCTCTAGTTCAGTAGCATACCCTTGGGAGGCAGATGTCTGGAGTGATGATGAGGAGATAGAAAGGATAGCCTGGGACGCGTACAGAAAATCCATGATGGAGAAGACAAGGGAGGCTGAGGAAGATATAGACTTTTCAGAATCCACAGGCTGGCTGTTTGAGGAAGAAGTGGTGGAAGAGGAAGACACCACTGACCTGCTTGAAGAAGCAGCTGATGGGGAAGCAGAGTTTGGTGACGAGTTAGTTGATTTGTCAGCTCTAGAAGTGGACAAAGATTTTGAACAAGTGTCACCAAACACGGAAGATGAGAAAGAAGCAGTGGTGGAAGAAGAAGAACACCACAGCCGGCCCGTGCAGGCATTGGATATTACACTGCTAGTAGTGCCACCACCATGGCCACCACCACGGGAGAAGGCGAAGAGGCACCTGGACCGACACAGGGTGAGGGTCAGGAGTTGTAGAGATAACAAGTCCCCTCATTACATGCCAAGAATCAGGTTTGGTCCAGGTAAATTTAAATATTGGTGGCCCGACCCATTTAAATTCGATAAAATATTTTTAAATTCCACTAATGTACTTTTTCTAAACAATATGGACCGGGTGGAATTAAACGGGTTGGATCGGGTCCAGATAAAAGAGAAGCCCCCTGATTGAGTTTAAGTGTGGGGAGGCTTTGTAGAGTTTGTAAATTTATATTTATAACTTTGTATTTTTTTTCTAGCTCTTTTTTTTTTTTTATTATTTGCGGTCCGTCCTTCGGTAGTGGTTAATAGGTTTTTATCTTTCTATTTTATCTTTGTTTTTGTGTCTTTTAGTCTGTTTGCAGGTTTTCGTGTTTGCTCGGCAAGGAGAAATTGATCATGAATGGAATCCCAGCTATGTTTAATATAAATTTAATGATTGGGATTTTTGGTAAAGGTTTGGGTAATAAAAGAGATTTTTTTTTTCATAAAAAATATAATTAACTTTCTGTGAAAAAAGATTTTTCACGTAATGTGAGGAGTCTGGGCTGACCTGTTCGCCTTATGCGACTAGCTATTACCCCGGAAAGTTATATTTTTTTTTCTCTTGCAACGCGTGTTGTGATCACCAGTGTCCTTCACGTTGAGCGAGAATCATAATTTTTTTTTTCTACCCATTTGGTTCTACCACCATTCACCGCCATTTTGCCAAGCAGGTACGTCTTCTTGTTTGTTGTTATATTTTGAGTCTAAGTTAGTAGTTTGAGTCTTTTTATTTTTGTGTGGTTCGGTATTATGCTCGGGTTTTGTTTGTTTTGTTTTGCGCAGGTTTGGATTGTACCGCCCGTACTCAATCTCCATTCGGGTGATTCTGGACCTGTACGTTATATTGAAGCGACCCGAGAGTTTACCATTGTGTCAAAGCCGATCGCGACCAAAATGCTATACGATCGAGCTGGATTGGACTAGAGCTTACGAAGAAAAATTAACCAGCTAAGTCCTTTTCAATTTGCCCTCATTTTTTTTTATTTTTGTATTCGGAATTAATTTTTTGTTTTGTGTCGTTTTCTATTCCTACATTGAGGGCAATGTAGAGTTTAAGTGTGGGGATGGGAAACTGTCGTTTAGTCTGTATATAGAGTCGTTTGAGTCAAAAAAAAAAAAATTAAAAAAAAAAATGTCCCTGATTTTGAAGTTTGCATTATATAAAATATGGAAAATGATAGGTAAAGTTAGGTGTCCGGTTTTCAAATAGTATGTATAATAAGAGATTAAAATTGATTGAAAACGTGTCTGATTTGGGATATGTGGGTAGGCTCGGCCGGTAGAAAGGTTTCCTTTGAAAAGTAATAAATTAATTATGTTAGGCTATTTTGTGGGTTCTCATCTAGGAGAAACGGGGAGACCGAAACCGCCAAAAATAGTATAAGAAGCACCGTTATAAGTAGAAAATCGTTAGAATTTCTAATCACTTAAAAAAAAATAGAAATCAAAGCAAAAATGCTGAAGCTTAAGGTGCCTGGCCACTGGGATAGCGACTTGGATTGGTCACACCCTCTGAGTTAAGTATGCTGAGATGAAAAAAAAATATGCTGAAGCTTAAGGTGCCTGGCCACTGGGATAGCGACTTGGATTGGTCACACCCTCTGAGTTAAGTATGCCCAAAAAAAAGGTGATTTTAAATTCTCTTGGTTTTCTACATAAGACGGTTGGGAAATGGTCAATTGGTCGTTCCTTTGGCTTCATAAGCTTGAGGCGGGATTAGGAGGAACTGTGGCTTCCTTCGAGTGAGACCCTAGATAGACTAATCAACATGAACTTAACATAAATAAAAAGGGGGCTTGGAAACCGGTGTGGGTTTAAGAGGATCAATATACCAGCAATCGCAATCAATACGTTAGTAGATTATTAATTAAGTAACCTATGTTTTGAAACTGGATGTAAACCTAACTGTGATTCCATAGCATAATTCTTTTTCAGGGACGAAAAAGAGTCAAGTGTGGGGATGTTTGATGTGTCGTAAAACACATCTTTTCTCTTATGTATTTTTTGTTATAATTGAGTCTTTTGTATATAGTTTTTAGTAGTTTTAGGCGTGTATTCGTTTGTTGGCCTATTTTTGTCATTGTATAGATTTTTATTAATTTTTAGTACTTATTTATTTATTTTATTATTTTATAGGTGTTCGTGGAAAATGAGCTCAAAAGGAAAGAATTTTAATTAAGACACGGACACTTGAGGGTATATGTTCATGGACGTCGGAGCGTAAACGAGAAACTTTGGTCAAATCAAGAACACCTGATACGAGAGTATGGAGTATAATAATAATATAGTAGTAATAATAAGAATAATAATTTATTTAAAAAAAAAAAAGCTACAAACCGTGACCATTGGGTCACGGTCAACGGCCCATCAAAAAAAAAAAGTCAAAGTCGGTTAGGCACATTAATTGGGGATTCATTCGAAGAAGGGATTGAGGGAACATCAGCAATATATCATTCACAATTTCCTTTGAATCGCACAGCCAAGAAAGAAATTGCTTTCGCAAAAAGACAAAAGGAACGGTCAACTACGTTGACGATCGAACGAGCACGGAAGGAGAAAAGGCCACGGGCACGTTAAAGATCAAGAGCCAACGAGCCTTGGGTTAGGTTTAGTTTTTATTTATTTTTTCTATAGACATGGTTAAAGCTATATTTATTTATTTTGTGAACATGTTTTTAAATATTATGAACTAGACTTTTATGGTTGCTTAGGTTTATGAACTAGACACGTTTTATGCGGTATTTAATGATTTTTGGTTTTTAGTTTTGATGTGTAGAATTACATGACTTTAACTTTTATTGTTGGATTTGATATATGTGTGTTGGTGTTAATTTTGTTTGAAGTTTGTTTATTGGTTTTGTGGAACTAGGCATGTAGAGATACCCCCTAGGTCTTGAAATCAATCTAGTTCGTCAACTTAGGTTAGCGTGCTAGTATTTGGAGTTGGAGTACGACACAAGTATAACAAACTAATATAATAAATTAACTAAGACGTGCAGTCCATTCTTGGGGGTGAGAAATCTAACTCGAGATTGCTAGGTAACTAACTAGGCATTGTTCGGTAGTTGGCAAGCGCTAGGGCGGGAGTCGCTACTTGTCCGTGTTTAGAGTTTTCCTAGGTTTTCTTCAGTAGAGTTTAAGTCTGCTTCATAGTTTGAGGGTTTTAATCCAGGAGAGGTTTTAATCTGATTTCTGTGGGATTTTGGTACGCTAGGGCGATCCGGGTCCATCTTAGCATTTCTACACTTGTCCCGCCTTGAGTCTAGTGAGCTATCTTTGACAGGAGGTTTATTAGATAAGAATAGGGTCTCAAGTTAATTACCAGATTCAGGATTTATTGCTAGTGTCTAGGGATTTTACCTAAGTAACCAGCCTTCTTCCTATCCGATTTCTTCAAGTTCCTAGTTCCCATAAGCAGCTGAGGTTATTTTATTTATATTTAGTTTCTTTTAAGTTTGTAATTATTAGTTACCACCCCCCATTTAAGTATATATTTATTTAGGCTAGTATTCGGTATAGGTTGTGATCTAGAGTTGCATTCGCGTCTTTGGGTTCGATACTCGGTCTTATCTGTTTACTGCTTTGCGACCGGTACACTTGCCGTGCGTGTGTAGTTTTTAGGTGAGTCGTTTTAATTAAAACTTGTGTTATTTATATATATACATTTACACACATCACTTCCCGACCCAAAAGTATATCATGATTGGAGGTGGTTGGCAAAACCATGAAGTCGCATATCTCCGTGCGTTCATGGGTGCCGTCGGACCACGTAATAGGCAGGGAGAGCATGCCCCGCGGCATGATGGTCTCGTGAATAAAACCCGAGATTGGCTCATTGACCGGTACGAGCTTCGCTTTGTCTTCCGCATCTAGCTGTTGGAAACACTGCTCGTACATAATATCGGTGCTGCTGCCGCCGTCTAGGAACATGTACCGCGTGCGGTAATGGCCGAAGATTGCGTTAATGACGAGTGGGGCGGTGCAGGAGGCGCCGCCTCTGACTTTTGGCATGAGGACATCAGCCTCTTTCCATGAGTCGTCAAATGGTTGTACGCGGGTGCGCTTCCCGTGCTGGGTGTTTTTGCCACGCCTGGTCATGTTGCAATGATGACGAGGGATGAGTGTTGCGGCATGAGTGTTGAGGTCACAGATTTTCTTTCGCGACCCCTCACCTTGGTTCTCGTCACCCGCGTTATTTTTGCCAGTGCGGTGAACGTTCTTTACCAAGTGACCAAGCTGACCCGACTTCAGCGCGGCCTCGATCTCCATCTTCAAGCTGTAGCAGTTGTCTGTGAGGTGACCAAAGTCGTTGTGTTACTCACAGAACTTGCTTCGGTCCACGTTCCTTCGTTTCCCCAGAGGGTTTGCTTCTTTCAACGTGACCTGTTCAGTCTTCAGGACCTGAGATGGTGTCTTTGTCAGGGGGTCCAATCGTAGTTCTTCTTGGAGTGTCCACGCTGGTCCCGCGACTGTTTTGTATCGATGAGTTGGCGGGCATCGCCTGCGGAGGAATACTTTCCCTCATCGGCGGTGCCTGAGATGCGGCTCCAAACAGATTTGTTTTTGTGTTTATTATTATTATTATGGTGTTGCGGTTGGAAGCCGTGCATCTGGTTGAAAGATTTCTCGAAGGAGGCATATATTTTTGCGGAGTGAATGAGTTCATCCCAGGACTCCGGGATACCATCTTTGCCTGTAAGGAACTTCATGAGCTCTGGGCTGCGCACGTTGTGTATGAACGCTGCCCGTGTAAGTTCCTCCACACAGCCTATTTGCAAGGCCTCTTTGTTGAACCGAACTATGAAATCCTCGATGGATTCATGGTCATACCGGCGGCATAACAGAATATGCGCCTTGTCTTTTTTTGTGCTTGCGCAAGTGCGAGAAGTGGTTGCCAAATTTATCGGTGAGGTCGTCAAAGTCCTTAACGCTCCCCGCGGGGAGGTTGTCGAACCAGACCCTGGCTGCGCCGGTTAAGGTCTGAGCAAACAAATGGCACCAAACCTGAACGGGCCAGTCTACCGACATACCTGCGCACTCAAAGTCGTGCACATGGTCATCTGGGTCACGCAGGCCATCGTATCTACCGATGCTGCTAGGAAGCTTAGCTTTCCTTGGGATTTTGGTGGTCGCTATGCGAGCGACGAATTTTGACTTTTCGGCAAAAGCTTTTGGCCTGAATGGCTTGACCAAGTCATCGTCCTCGTCGTTGTGACGTGAACGGTGGCTGTGTTTCTTTCCGTTGTGGTCAGAGTCGCTGCTAGACGACTCATAGCCATCCGGTTCGTCACGTGACTTCGCGTAGCCCCAAACTCTGGCGTCTCCGCCGAGTTCCCCGCTACGACCATCACCGTGAGTGGCCGAGTCTTTCTCTTTGTACCCCTTTTTTGACGGGGTATCATAAGTGAGGGCTTTGCCCTTCTTTTTGGCTTGTTGCAAGAGTTTGCGCTGATATATTGCAGCGCTTTTGGCGTTCTGACGGAGGAGCCACTGGTCTGGGTCTTCCTCAGAACCGGCCTCACTGTCGTCGTCTGAGCCTAGGTCACGGATCTCAAGATCCGGCTGCTCGAGTCGTGAAGTGGGTTTTTTGACGACAGTGTGCGGTGTGGTTTGGTTTTTTGGGGACTGAGCATCGACGTCGCCGATTTGGTTGATGACAAAAGTGTTAGGGTTGGGTTCAGCCATGGGTGGGTTTAAAAGATGAAGAAGAAAGCTGTTCTAACCGTTGGATGGCGCCAATGAAGAAACAATAAGTATCACGGTGGTTATCACTAATCACCGTAGGGATTAATATTTATGTTCGTCGGGAGTAGTCCTTTACCCAAACCTCTTGGTTAAACCCGGGTGAGAATAAGGAGTGTGAGTGTGTGTGAGAGTTATGTGAATAAGGACACAAGATGTAAGTGGTTCGGTCAAGGAGTGACCTACGTCCACTGTAACTAGCCGGAATATTATTAATGAACAAGTAGAGAGAGTTACAAGAGTAATGCTAGGTTACAATGAGTATTTTTGGATCCTTTTGCAAGGAGATGTCCCTCTTTATTTATAGGAGAAATCATGGGCTTAGTCAAGGAGCCCATGAGAAGTTATCCTTATTTGGGCCCGGTCCAAGCCCAGGTCCAAGCTTCCCATAAAAGTGGCGGGAAAAGCAGATTACTGTGGATGACGTCATATCGCAGCATGGTGGTTGCTCGATGCGGACACGTGGCGAACCCTGATTGGCAGACGGCGCCCCTGTCCTTGCTACAGTCGTCGACCATGCTCCTGACGTCGGCAGGGGATGTCTGTTGTCACTGTTGATGACAGTGGAAGCATGGGAACAGTCACGTCGCCATCCTCTTCAGTGGTGGTTGGACCACTCTTGCCACCTGTCGTCTTTTCCTTGGTGCGTACTCTGTCAGAGATCCTTGTGAATCTTCCCTTTGTTATCTTCCGTACCTCGTACCAAAGGTGATAAGGGAAGATACCGCGCGTGGCTGCACGCCCTTATCAGGTGTTGACCTTTGTTTGTCAGCAGGTGAGGTCGCGCACTGCACCACATTTTATGTTGGTCGCGCGCTAATGTCAGAGTCTGGCGCTGGTAATTCTATTTATGGGGATAGGGACGCCTTTTCCCCTTGGATTAGGCTCCCTATCCCTTCAGTGGGCATGCAGGTAAATATAAAAGTGACGAGAAACCGTGAATTGATAGATAAGTAAGCTAACATGTAACTAATGTCTTTTGGTGAAATATATGTACTATAGTACTAAACATGTTAATTATATGTAGATGAAGTAAATATATTGTGTATGAAATAAAAAAATACTTAGCATGACATGAATCCGGCCGGAATACCAAGAACAATTAATGCTAGTATGAAATGAAGATTAATGGTGAATTGCAGAAATAATATAGCTTGAAATTAAGGATGCTAAGATAATGATTAGTAACGAACACATCGTGGGTTACGTGAAGAACTTTGAATGTTAAAGAGGCACAAACGGGTGCGAGATTAAGTTTAAGATGCAAATTATTGTATTATACACAAGTATGTGAATAGTTAAATAGTCATGTCTTGTAAATTACTATATAGAAAAGAAAGATGGACGAGACGAGACGAGAAACCCATGGCTTATGGCTATGTGTTTACATGTCTTAATTGGTAGCATGTGATGAAATAAGCAAAATTTTGAAATAAAATATCACATGTGACATGCCTACATGTTTGTAATCTACATAGTTGTTGTGTAACTTTCAGTGAATATATGTTAATATGCTATATTAAAATTGCCAGTGGCGAAGCTTGGTTCTTAAATCGGTGGGGGCCGGGGCCACCTCGGGCCCTAAAGAAGCTGCAAATACACAGTTGTGTCTTGAAAACTTTGCACAGGGAAATACGTAGAAAATGCATAGTCGTGTGATTCACCAGAAAATTTACAATTGTATTTGTATCATCATACTATTTTGAGTATTAGCTCTCTATGATGTCTTTATATCTTTATGTTCATAGAACAGTATTTTGTTTGTAGCTAACAAGCAATCTTACATCATGGGCTATGGCCTATGAGATTAACTTATTACACCCCTCCTTTATGTTAAAGATGTATATGATTTTAAATCAAGTATAAGTTTAAGCCCCATAAGTTAGAAATACCAAAGGGGTGAAATTGCTGTAAGGACATAGATTACCCTCGTTGAAGTAATATGATTGTCAACACCCGGCCATGAACAACATTCCAAGAATTTGCAACAAATTTCTTGCGACGGGTCCGGGTCGGGGGTTGGACCGCTTGTGCAATGAACCAGGGGTTGGACCGGTGAACCGGGTATTTAAGGGGTTGAACCGGTTTTTTAATATTTTTTTCAAATTTTAGCCTATTATTTATACGGCACCATCCGGTTGGACAGGTCGGACCAGTGAACCAGTAAGGAGGCCGGTTGGACGTCCGGTCCGGTTTTGAAAACATTGCTTAGATGGTGGGAGTTTAATTCACACGTTGACAGAAGAAATGCAAGGCAACGTACTATAGGTCCTCACCAAATCATATATCGGAAAACAGATCTTTAGAACATTCTGCAAGAAAGATACTTCAACGAGTAAGAAATATGTTCTCTATGTTAGGTTCTTATAAAATGACTGAATCTCATCCAGTTATGGACCAAATGCATGAAGTACTTGAACATATGTTGATTGAGTATGTTCACATAAAAGTACTAGGGGCGGACCTTGGTTTGGAAAAAATTGAAAACTTTAGTGGAAAATTTTGAAAAATTAGTGAAAATCTACCCCCTGGAAATCCAACCACTAAATAAAACATGCAAATGGATGATATAATCCACAGTTATGAGAAAAAACCAATTCCATTGAATCTAAACTATGCATTTCACTATAATATAAACCACAGTTATGTTATGAGGGAAAAAAAAAATAGTTGAATCATTATCATTATATAGGATAAAGAAACATTATCCAATAAACTCACATGTTCATATAAAACTCAACCACAGTCTATAACTATGAAAGTACCATTTGACAGCCTCAAAGTCAAACTCATGTCATTTAGGAGAATCACTCACCATATGGGAAGAACCATTAAACACTCCATCCCCTGAACTGTACATTAAGCGCGCACCACAACTCGAGAGAAGAGCGGTTTTGCTACGAACACGCCTACGGGTCCCATCCTCCAACCCCCTCCGTCGCTTTTTTGGGTTAAGAAAATCATTGGCAAGTGCTTCCAAGGCTTTTGTGGTCAAAGCGCGGTGTCTTGTACTCTGCCTTTGACCACCGGTAGCAGTATTCGACAACTCAGTCTGGTTGTTGGTGGTTGTTTCGACTAAAACTGATCGTTTGGCAGAAGATAATGAGTTATCACCATCCGAATCTGGTCCCACTCGAGGGCTGTTCAAGTCTATCACTATCCTTGTACGCTTCTTCTCATAACTTGTTTTTTCCACGGCTGCATTGTTATCAGTCCTGCTGTTATTTATAATATTATTGACCCGTTGATGCTTTGTTTTTGGTTTGTAAACCAACTTCAGTTTCCTTACTGGTTCGAGATTGTTCACCATTTCACAAACTGGTGAATCTTTATCTTCGTTTTGAGATTCTTCTGTTGTGTCACGTTCGGTTTCTCCGGACACACTAGTCGACACTTGCGTATCAGCAGGTTCAGAAACAAACAAACTTGAGAGCTCTCTGACTTTAACAAGACCAACCAAGCCAGTATCCACAATTGTGTACTTCATCAAATCTTGTTCATCATGTGGTCCTTGTTTCAAATGGGGCTCCACGAACTGGTCCTGGTCAGATTCGCATTCAAGAAGGTGCGGTTCAGATGCCACTTTATTCAGGACGTCAGTGAACGACTCAAAATATTGACTTCCTTTCTCCAAGCTCCTTCTAGAAAACTTTGTAACACCGGGTGCAAGGAACACTAACGAATTATTTGTGTCTTGGAAGCTATAGCTTTTAGCCTGCTCCGAGTGCCATCCTCTTGCTAAAAGACGAGGCCACACTACTTCCCAAAAGAGTTCGTTTAATTGCGCTTTGCTTAGCTCGATTCTGTCCTTCAAACTATCAACGATTTCTTCTGTTTTAAAAGACGAGCGTGTAGATTGAATTTGTTTGTTTTTTGATATCCCTTTTCTCTTGCTAATAAGGTCCTGTTTTTTCTTGCCAATGGCTATGGACTCTACAAGAAGATTCATGCCCACAGTATCCCGTAAAGCGAATACATATTTCTCGAATGAATGTTTTCCCTCATCAAACGCTCTAACGACCTGCAAAAAGATCATATTTCAGTAACAAATCAGATTTTCCTTAACCTTCAATGGGGTGGCATAGTGGTAAGCGCCTAATTCCTCTAGCAGAGGTCTCAGGTTCGAATCTAGCTTCCACTGGTTCCCATTCAGGGGTGAAGGATTCTTAGGGACAGCCCCGTTTTCTAGCACAGTAGTGGAAATTTGCGATTTTCGTAGGTAAATTGAGTCCAGCCCCTGCCGATTTGCCACTACCGATCGACAAAAATTGACCCCCCCCCCCCCCCCCCCGGTTCGAGAACCAAGCTTCGCCGCTGTTCCCATTGATTAGCAGTTATTGGTGGGGCCCACGAATTTTCCACTAACGTATTCACACGATAATAAGAACGACATATAAGACAAGTAATCATGTCTCAATTAGGAGTTGTAAAGATAATATCAATCAGTTATGCAGAGTGTAGAATAAGTACCTGTGTCAAACTACTTTTGCATTCATCAGTGACTTTAGGAAGTAACCGAGACAAAAGCTCGTGTCGCCTCCACCCACTGAAAATCCGCTTTCCAGGTGTGGACTTACGGCTTCGTTTCTTCCTATACATTGACCATTTTTGGTGCTCACTGCTTCTGTAGAACTTCCCATAGTAATAAGACAATACATTTTGCATCCCTTTATTCCCCATAAATTTGTTTACGACTCGAAGATTCTTGCCAAATATATATAAACCAAGAAGAAAACTGTCATGTTCATTCACGCTCCATGATTCTTCATTTGATGAGCAAGGAACCGGAGAGAGATCATTGTAACTTACAGGAACTGACAGACCAAACTTAAAGCGGTTATGATCGTTAGTTTTGGCAGCATGACAGAGGGGTAACTTTATGAAGCGCAATCGCTCGTTTTTTGACATCAAAGATGGGATTTGTGCCTGGTATTCATCCCCGACCCGAGTGGTCCTTTGTGGCTCGCCAAAAATGTTACCAGCAGCGACATACTGTTTAGAATGGAGCCACTCGACGCGTTTTTCATCGTCTTCCATATTTTTATCCATCTATCCACAAGTAAACATAAAAAGAAAGGATGTTTTGAGCTACAAGCTTCAATTATTTACATGAGATTTTGAATGTAAACAATAAACCAACAGAAATAATAAAGTTTCTTGATTGCATAAGCATATAAACACCCAATGACATCATCAAACAAGCTTTACGACCGAACAAAAATGGTCATTCAGGCCGTATGACTTTCTCAATGGTCACATCAGTTATTTGGTGTCAGTCAAATACATACATATGATTTCGTCCTCATACAACCCGCATGGCCGTTTTTCGTTGTTATACGACCCATATGACCATTTTCACCTTCTCATACAACTCACACGACCATATGGCCCGTATGACACGTCAGTGGTGTCTGGATGACGTACGTTTTAATAAAAACAATAAATGCCATGAAACAATCATCATATCAAACCTTCACCTTACTCATCAGAAACAACCCAAATTATAACCACAACCAACTAATCAAGATCAAATCTTTAAATAATAATCGGTATCAAGCTCATACCTTTTGATTCTTTTTATTAAAGATTTGCATAACCCACCATGGGCGGATCTTTCTACTGGCCAGACGAGGCCTCAGCCCACCCAACGTTTTCGATTTGTAGTGTAAATTTTGCCGAGAATTCACCAAAAAATTTATATGTATTAAGCCCGGCCCTACCATGCTTTTTGTTCAAGATCCGCCACTTAACCCACAACCAAAAAAGACTCACAAACAAGTAAAAAAAACTTGCTAAACATAAATACAACAAATCCCACGTCCAGATTCAAAAATGTCATAAAAATCTTGATAAATATGCATCAAGTTCAAACCTTTTTATTGTTTTTTTAAATCAATTCAATTATTAACTACTAAACACACATGGGTTATGTTATGAACATATAAACTCACAACACAATAAAAAGACTAATAAATGCAAGAAACAGAATAATAAAAACTGTGCAGACAAAAAGATAAACAAATGGGTCATAAATCTTGATAATTTTGCATCAAGTTCAAACCTTTTGACATCAATTCAATTATTAACAAGTAAACACACATGGGTTATTAACTTATGAGCATGTAAACTCACAACACAGTAAAAAGATTAATAAAAACTGTGGTAAATGATCAAGAAACGATGGTAAGAAAGAATTAACCTTATTGAAGACAAAGAGAGAGACCCAAAAGCAAGAAAATGTTGGGAGTTAATAACATGAGACAAGTAAAGTAATAGAGTTTCATTTGGGTTGATTTGTTGTTGTGTGTGTGTTTATGTGGCAGTCGCAAAGATCGAACCACGTCTAATATGTTGTTACTTGTACAATTGTACGTAGCTATATAAAAGCTGACTTTTAAATAACCGAATTGAATTAAATCGAATTGGACCGAACCTTACAGTACTACTTAGTAGTTAGTACTACTGTTGCTACGAAAAGATATGTTTTTAGATCTGTTAATATGTAAATATGTGGTAGGAGACCGGAGACGTTTTTAAAAGAATAAGTATAAGTATTTATATGGTTTTGTATGTAATTTTTTTTTTTTTTTTTTTTTTTTTTAGTTTTATATTGCACACTTCTGTATGTGTTATATGTATTCATTGTTAATTACGTTATAGTTTTTTTTAACCTAAAAATAAGCCTTATTCATTACAGTCAAGTCAACTATACATTTTAGAATGAAAGTCTTTTCTCTATTTTTTTTTTAATTCGGATTTTTTTTGGAAGGTATTTTATCGTTGTTTTTAAATTTAAATTATAACTATTATCAGGGTAACGGATGGCTTTCAGCATTTTGATGATTATGTCTTTTTTCTTTTTCCTTCTTTTTGTTTTAGGTGACGTTTTTTTATTATTATTATTGTTTTTTTTTTTAATTTTCAAATTGAAACAATGATGTGTTATAAAGTTATAACTTATAACTTAAAAAGATATTATTATTAATATTAACCTAGAGAGGAATAAATAAGTTAGTTTTAAAATTAAGGAAAATTAAATTTTAATACTCTCAAGTTTGACCTATTGACCAGAAATAGTCTCAACTTAGGAAATGTTCATCGACAATCCTAACTTTGAACATATCTTTCTTCGTCGATCTCATACTAACTAAAAGTTAATCTAGTTAGTTTTTGCGTACGTAGATTGCTTATGTGGCAAAAGATCATAGTTTTGATAATGTGGATTGCTTGTGTGGCAAATAACTCAAAGTTTTAATGGCGTTGACTACTTATGTGTTAAAGTTGATGACATGGCATGCTTATGTGGTGGTCCATGTCGGCAAAAATTAATTAGATTAACTTTCTATTAGTATGAGATTGATGAATAAAGTATGTCCAAAGTTTGAATCATTGGTAAACATTTCCTAAGTAGAGATTAATCACTACCAATTGATTATAGTTACGATTATTAAAATCTAATTTTTCTAAAATTAGTGATAGCTTTTGAAATCTTTGCTAGCTTCTAGAAATATTACTTGTAAAAAACTTGTGAAAGATGACAACCAATTTCTATGTGTATACTAAAAGAAACTAGGACCATGTGTAGTTGAGGGGGTTATTTATAACGCCTCTGATTTTGATTGTTCCACGTGACAGCTGAGTCAGCATGGAGAAATAAAGTGAAAAGGGGGTGTAGTGGTAGGGGGTTATTTATAATGCCCCTATTTCTGATTGGCTGTTTATTTTATTATTTTTTTAATCTTTTAACTCAAAATAATTAAAATAAAAGACAAATAAATATAAAAAAATTACAAATAATATTAAAAACAAAGTTACAACTAATATTAAAAAAAAAGTTACAACTAATATTAATTTAAACATTACATATTCCTAAATTACATATTTAAACACTAGATAATCCTAAATTACTTATTTAAACATTAAATAATTAATCCTAATTTTCTCCCCTATGGAGAGTAATTGTCCCAGTCCATGAGTGTGTAGTACGGTGGGGACACGGAACGATCGCTATCGCGACCGTCGGACCTCGCATCCGAGGGGATGCAGCAGTACTCATGAGGAGGGGAAAAATTGTTTCGTTCTTCTTCTATAGCATCCCTTAAAGCTTCCAGGTCCTCCTCGGTTGGCTCCCGATTAGGAGGGGTTGGGGTGGGGGTGGGGTTCGGTTGGATCTCCACAAACTGTAGACGCCCTAATCCTCTCTCAACCATAACATAATCTACGCACCACACAATCTCCTCTGCAGTGAAATCAGCATCAGGGTGTGTGGGAGTGGAGCCAGGGAGTGGAGGAATGGAGGGGATGGGGTTGGAGACATGTGGAGGAGGAGGAGGAGGAGAAAAAAACAGTTGTTAAGGAGGAGGAGGATGAGGAGGAGAAGAAAACACTTGTTGAGGAGGAGGAGGAGAAGAAAACACTTGTTGAAAACGCCCAATTACGCCACCACTACGGTGGGTCTAACACACAAATATTAGTATTTATAGTGGTTTTGGTGAATATTAACTTAAACTCACCTTAAATGTACTCATTGATATGCGTTAAAAGTTTATCTTCAATATAACATCTCACTTGTCAATATGTTGATTGCACTTACAAATATCTCACTAATTTCGTAGTAGTCACCCTTTCAATGTTTCGTTAATCGGGTAGTGATCACTCTTTCAACATTCCATTAATATGATACGTGTCACCATTATACATGTCTCACTAAGTGATGGTATTGATCACCATTACATATTTGCTTGAATCTTTATGGGTGTTGAACAAGAATATTACAATGAATTTCTCATACACCACTTCTCTTGCACCTCTATAATCACTCATGGTATGGGACATATTTTAGGGCTTGAGATCTTTTAGGGTAATAATAATCTAAATCTTTTATTTTTACAATGGCCTCACGCCAAAATGTGGGGAAGGACTTGCTTAAATAGCCAAGAGGACAGAGTAAGCACAAAGTATGTTCAACAATAATACAGTTTGTGCATCGTCGAATTGTGCCCTTGTTGTCTTCCCATTGTCATACCCTGCAGATAAGTCTGTTGAAATGAGTCCAACGACCAAGTTTGACCGCTCTTGTGAGGTTTTAATCACTAGTGCTTAATAGGCTAGGCATCTTTTTTAGAAGATCTTTTTTATCTTTTGTCTTTTCACTCTTCCGATGGTTTATGCCGCTTTTGTTTAAACCAATTTCATTTTACTTAGTTTTTTTAGACGATTTCACATGAATCATGATTAGTTTAAATCAAGAATTTGCATAGAAATTTTGTTATAATAACCATTAGGTGGTTTTTATATATTCTTGTAATTGGATTTTGTCTTATATACCATACCTTTGAGTTGGTTTGATTCTCCATTGCCCTATTCAAAGTATATAGACACATGATTTGTTTGATTCTCCATACGCACAAGTTAGTTTCATTATCCATTGCTTGGGTCGAGTTTGTTGATGTAGACCTTTTGTTTGTCTATATCCGATACAATTGATTTCATGATTCTACCATGAATGAGATTGTGGACTTGTATGATGTCTTCAATCAGCTTGTTTCTCTCGACTATAAAGATGAAAGCCGTTCCACAATCAAACCATAGACCAACCGTAGGGGTTCTGTCCACTTTATGCATATTGTGTCTTTGGATATCTTTTGTTGATTCAAATAGAGAGAGCAAACATATGATCATAAAACTATCTTTAGGTGGCATTCAACTTAAATGGTCTAATTTTTATCATCAACAAAATATGCTATTGGTATTTGGGCATCGATGCACCAACTTATTGTTGTTTTCGTCGTTATTATTATCAACCATTGTTTAAAAACACCACACCACACCATCCCCATGACTCTAGTATCCTCCTTTTATGGTACACCCTTTTCAACAAAATTTGTAAAACTAACTACCCAATCATTAGCTTCATTGTTCTGAATTTAGGGCTGACATAATAGGTTACACGTATAGAGTAATAGGTAATAGAGTGAATTGGATCAAATGTACTTTTCTCATTATTCACAAAAGATTATATAGTGGCTACAACATTAATACAATGGCTTGATTCTATGAGGACTATTGACTAGACTATTGACTAAGACTATTGACTATGACTAAATAATTACAAATGCATAAAGATAGCTCTTTGACTGTTGACTATGACTGTGACTATTGACTATTAACTATTGACTATTGACTATTGATTTGTGTTAATAACACGAACTTGTTAAGGCACGAACATAAAACTTGTAAACACGAACACGACACGAAATCTAATCGTGTCATTTTTTTCAAACACGAACACGAACTGTGTATAACAGATTAACACGATAAGACACGACAAAACACAATAAGGAACACCTAGTAAAATAAGTTAATACGACAAGACACGATAAGACACAACAAGACAAGACATGATAAGACACGACAAGATATGATAAGAAACACGATAAGACACGATAAGACCTGTTAAAACACGTACACGATAAGACACAAACACGAAACAGGTAAGCACGAACACGACACGAAAATAAACAGTCTTAACGTGTCGACCTGTTATAGACACGAAACTTGTTAAGGCCAAACACGAAACCTGTTAAAATCGTGTAGATTCATGTCAGGTTATCGTGTTCATATCTAAATTGCCAGCCCTAATCCTAATAACCACAGCTACCATTAGGGATGGCAATCAAACCCGAACCCGATGGGTAAACCCGAAACCCGACACATTTGGGACGGGTTTGGGGTCGGGTAATCGGGTATGGGTCCGGGTATGGGATTAGTTTTTATTTTTTTCGCGGGTTTGGGATTTGATGATATACCCGTTTACCCGACCCAATTACCCGATAAAGTATACCCGTTTACCCGATTAGATACCCAATATAATTTCTAATATATCTTTTTAATATGTATGCATAATATATCTAATTGTCCATCTACATTGCACCTTGTGCTAAAATTACCAAAAAGTTAGTGTATAATATTTGTTATATATGTCTTTGATTGTTTTTGTATGATCTAAGTATTTTATAATTATACATTGTAATCATTTACATATCTATTTAATAATGGTAAATGTAATTGGTTAATAGTTACCTAACAAAAGCCAGTCGGATTTTTGGTCAGATATACTCAATAAGGAAGTTTTAAAAATTAATGGGTTTACCCGAAACCCACGGGTATACCCGATACCCGATGGGTAATTACCCGACACAAACCCGACGGGTTTTGGGCCGGGTTTGGGACAAGCATACCTAATCGGGTATGGGGTTGGGATTACCTAAACCCGTCCCAAACCCGACCCATTGCCATCCCTAGCTACCATTGTTGGTATCTCCCTCCTATATATATACTTCCATGACGAGTGTCCAGCCCTATACAATCTACCATCTACCATCTACCATCTACCATCTACCATCTACCACCACCATCACTATCAGACTAGTATTTTTATAAAGACTCGATTGGTTATAAGATATTCCAATTAGTATTTTTTTTTATTAAAAAAACTTAATTTCCAATTGATGGCTCTTTGATTTACTGAAAGATCATATCATCAATACACTAAAGTGGATGCACTAATTCGATGTCCATCGGTAATATTACGAACCGCTTTATCACTTTATGTTTTATTAAAAGGTAAGTCACCTCAAACGAAGTACATGTCCTGATCTTTATCAAAAACACCTCATATGTCTCCATCTCTAACGGGCCATGCTAATATTCTTCTAAACTTACAATGGTGCTCTTATTTAGAACCATTGCTGTGCTGGTCAACTATTCCGTTATCACCATCATAATCAGAATCATCAAGATTATCAATAGCCAGCGTAAGCCCTAATAGCACATGTAAATATAGTAAATATGTATTTAGTTATTGATAACAAATCTTCCTAAAATATAGAAGATATTGTTTTGTAATTATATAATGTAATGTGTTAATGGAATGGGAGGAAGGATTATGAAGAAACACCAATCTAACAATCTAATATAACAATGCTAGTGTATGAATATAAGAAAGGACGTGATTCTCATTAATTGATAAGACAAATACAAGACACTATTATCAGATTATTACTGAGTTTCGACTATAATCTATTTCTCACAGCTTGTGATATGAATTCTCTTTTTGACCTTCGATCCCTCCTTCTGATGACGAAGGGGGGTATTTATAGGCTCCTCAGGTGGCCTATGATTGGCTGTGAGGGGAATGGCAGCTATCCTGTACTATTGTGGTCGTTGTCAATTTTTACGTTGTCCTTCTGTGATTGGTCCACGTGTCCTGTCATTGTCCTTTTCGTCCTTTCTCGTACCTCGTACTGGCAGGCGATCATGGAGCAGGGAATTGACGCCTCTGATTGGCTATGGATTCTGCTCCTGTCGGGTGACACCTGTCCTTTTTGTGGCTGCGTGCGCCGTCTTCTAGAATTCCACGTCACGTTCCTGCGCTGTCGTGTATGTGGGCTTCCTTTCTGCGCACGCGCGGGTACATATCTCTTCAAGTCCTCCTATTCCAGTGTGTTGTATGCGTAGTATGCGAGACGCTGGACTCAGAGTTTGAGGAGTTCTTGCTGTGTTGTTTGGCGCATTGGTTCGGCGTCTGAAGCTTGTGCGCGGTGTTATGCAAGTGGAGAAGCTACGGACGTCTCGTAATTAATGTGTACATCAATGTTGTCAGTCCGCGTGTGTGACGCGACAGGTTGGTAGCCGAAAAGTCTCTGACGGTTGTACAGTGTCAGGGACGTGGTGGGCCCATGGCCTGTTCGAGTCACTCGTTTCTCTTTCTTCCTGTGACGTGTCCGTCACTGGTTGGTGGTTTTTTTCAAATTTGAAACCGTCGATCCACGTGTCTTCCACGTGTCTTCCACGTGTGGTTCCCCTATTTAATCCCTCTTTCTCATTCACTTGGTTTATTTTCCATCGGTTCTTTCGAATTCTCTTGTGCTCTTCATTGTTGCAACTATACCCGATTTACTTTTCTTTAATAACCTGCTGTATTTGTGAGACTATGGAGCATATTATAAACATTCCTAAGAAGAAACGCGGGGGGTCCAAGAAAGGTGATGATGGGTCAAAGAAGAGGCCGCCTCATGCCGGAGAGGTGACGGCCGTTTGGGGGAAGGATGAGTTTCGGAAATTCAGGAAGGGGGTTGGGTTCCCTTCCTCGTATGGTGTGGAGATGCCCACCCCGGATAAGACCATATTGCAGCCCCCTGTTGGGAAGGTAGGGTTGTATGCCTGTTATTTTCGGGACTGCAATTTTAGGGTTCCTATCACCCAATTTTTGGGTACTTTTATCCGGGCGGTTGGTGTTCATATCAACCAGATCCACCCCGGCCTGATGTCGAGACTCATGTTTTTTGAGTTTTGTTGCCGTGCTCAGAAGATCGAACCTTTGGTAGACATGTTCTTCGTTTTCTACAGTTTAAGTTTTGTGGAGAGTTGGTTGTCTTGTAGGCCGCGTTCTGGGGTCTCCGCCTGCGCTGGGGCTGGAGTGAAGAGCTTCCGGGAATGGAAACCCAAGTTCTTCTGGATCAACCAGGGGGTTATCCCTATAGAGATGGGTCGGTTGGACCCGGCTGAGGGGATTGGGAAGATTGTGCTCATAGAGTACAAGGAGCAGGAGTGGTTCAAGACTTTGACCAGCCACCCTGTTGATTTGTGTGAGATCCCAGAGACTGGCCTAGTGATGGCGGGGATGAGCATGAAGTAAGACGTGAAGGGTCGCAACCCGCACCTTACTGAAGACGGCAAAGGTTGGTTGTTACTTTTCCTTTCCCGCCCTGCGCAAATTTTACTTTGTTTTTTGCGAATTCAACTTTATTATGTTTGTTGGTTGCAGACGTCGCGTGCCTGTATGACATGCTGCTGGGCGGAGACAATATGGGCTTCGCCTTTAGGGAGCTGGCGGACAACGAGTTGTACATCCTGGAAAAGGCGTGGGACACACTCATTCGTCCAAACTTGGGTGATGTGTCGCGCGAGACTGCTCATTCGCAGCTGTTGATTACTGAAGCAGGTGAGTCCTCACCGCTTTATGAGAATCCTTCGCCCGTCAACATGTTCATGCGGACGGGTTTTCCTTTAATTGTGATATCTAGTGATGAGTCTTCTGACGCATCTGTGCTTTCGCCACTTCCGTCGTCTGCAGGTGTTCAAGACCTGCAGTTGGCTCCTGCGCGTGTGGAAGATGACTCCGCCGAGGAGACAGAGGAAGATGACTCCCTTGTACATCGCATCATGCGTCCGCAAGCGGATGCGACTAGAGGTGAAGACTATTCTTTCATTTTAAACCACGAAGTGGTTAATAGGTATTTCGAAAATTATCAGCCTTTTGAACGAAGCTACGTTGAACTTTCAGATGCGTTCGTGCAAGGGGAGTTGGTGGAGAAGCTGACTGGAGAGGCCCAGGGCGCGGTGGTGACTAAACCTGTTTCCGCGGGGATAACCGAGGCTGGGCCTGTTGCTGCTGATGCGCCTCGCCATAAGAAGCGGTCTAGGCGATCAGGCGGTAAAGGGAAGAAGGTCGCCGGGGAGCCAGCATCGCCCGTTGAAAAAAGGATTAAGCTGGGCGACCTTGTCCATTCCGCGGAGGAGAGTTTATTGGGTAAGTGTTCGAGTCTGCCTTCCTTTGTTTATGTAGTTTAACTTTTTCTTTGTTGCTGACCCTTGGCGTTATGTTTTTGCAGCGGATTTGTTGAACATTAGCGCGTCGGAAGATGTGTCAATTGCCCCAATAGCTGAGAGTTTTAATATCGAACCTGCAAGGCCAGCGTCTCCCGCTACGCAAGCTGAAGAGCTTCCGCATGTGGAGTTGCAGGGTGATGTTTTGGCAACTTCCCCTCCGGCACATCAGTCACCGCCCTTGCGTCAACCCACACCTGTGTGGGAGCCAACGCCTGCACCTTTGCCCACATCTCCGCGGTCGCCGACACCCGCGCGACTCCCCACCCCAGCTCAGGATCTTCCAGAGGGTGGTGAAGGTCGGGTGTCGCCGACTGACATCAGCGAGGGATACGGTCATGGTGTTGACATGACCGTTGATGATGACGAGGAGAACGAGAGGCGGGTGACAACGGAGCCTGGGCCTAGTTTTTCGAGTGCCCTTCCTGCTGGGGGCGGTGAACCGTCCGCTGGCATATTTGTGCCTAGCTGGACTCTGACACCGGCCACCCGGTTTTTGAACGTGGAAGAACGTCGTCAGTTTTTGGCGAATGTTGTCCCTCCTGGGGAGCGCGACTTTCAAGCTACGCGTCCGCGCGGGGAGCTCATGGATGACCACATCCTTAGTGTGGCCAACATGTTGTCGACTTCAGCGGAGATTGTGCGTGAATGGGGGTTAATGGCGCATGACCGCCACAAGTTCCATCAAGATTTGCAGCGAGTGACTGAGGAGCGTGACCGTATGCACTCAGAGTTAAAGCGCGCTAAGTGGGATGCTGCCACATTCCGCGAAGAGCGTGACAAGCTGCAAGAGCACATTTCTGAGAGGGAGGAGCAATGGAAGATTGCTTGCGCAAAGACGAATGCTAAGATGGAGGCATCTAAAAAGCGCATTGCGGAGGTTGAGGTAGAGAAGGAAGAGCTCCACAAGGAGTTGGATGTGAAAGGGAGGCTTGTGAAGCAGCACTATGACAAGTTGCTCGAGGCCCGCGACCTGCTGCGGGAGAAGGATAAAGACATTGAGCAATGGCGGGAGTCGCACGAGGGGTTGGATAAGGAGAACTTGTCCTTGAAGCAAAAGATCCTTGAGTTAGAAGGGCAGTTGTTGGATGCCCAAAATGAGAAGGAAATTGCTGAGGAAGATCGTGCATGGGTGCTTGGCCGCTGCGTCCCTGAGGTTTGTTTTTGTTTTGTGCTTATGTCTTCCTATCATTTTATGCGCGTACGCTTACGAAACATGCCTTTTGAATGTTTGCGCAGGTTGCTTATCATGTAAAAAACTGTGCCCAGACGCGCCAAGCCGTGGCCGCGGTGAACGCTGCCGCGAAGCTGGTGGGGCGCAAGGCTGGTTTTGTTGAAGGTTATCAGCACGCTCAGGCTGGCAAGCCTTTGGAGCAGTTCGCGCTGTACAAGCAGGATTTGGATGCTGTGCTCGCTAAGAAGGCCGCTGAGTTTGATGAGCTGAAGTATGAACTAATTGATTTCGTCGTTAGTCATCGCGATCGGCCAAGTTGTTTCGAGCTCAAAGAGTCATTTGACAAGCAAGGCTTGACGCACAAACGGCGCGAATATGCTATGAAGAAGATGAAGGCGGCTGACTTGGCGCTCGGCGAGCAGCCGGAAGGTAGCGAAAGGCTGGATTTGTCGGGATCGGATGAAGACGGTGATTTCAGCGATGCGTCTTCTGAGCCCAAGAAATGAAGCTAGATGCTGCTTGTTCATTTTCTTTTTCCATGCCTGTTTGTTAATATTTCCCATAGTTGTAATCTTGACCTGTTTTTGGGTATGTATATATGTTTGCTTTTGAAACTTGGTTGTGCAAGTAATGTGTTTTTTGCTAACGCGTAGCATATGTTTAAGTCTAAATTTGAATCATATACATATGATTTGCTTGTATTTAGGACATCGTTTTTAAATCATACAATGCTTAGGATGCACGTTGCATCTTACCCATGCAACGCGCACTTTAAGGAAATTGCAGATTTCTCGATGCAACTTCTAGTTTGAAGGCATTGTATCTTAACCATACGATGTTTAGGGCGCGCGTTGCATCTTACCCATGCGACGCACACTTTAAGGAAATTGTAGATTTCTCGATGCCATTTCCAGTTTAGGACATTGTATCTTAACCATACAATGTTTAGGGTGCGCGTTGCATCTTAACCATGCAACGCGTAGTTTTAGGGAAATTGCAGATTTCTCGATGCAATTTCTAGTTTAGGACATTGTATCTTAACCATACAATGTTTAGGGTGCGCGTTGCATCTTAACCATGTAACGCGCAGTTTTAGGGAAATTGCAGATTTCTCGATGCAATTTCCAGTTTAGGACATTGTATCTTAACCATACAATGTTTAGGGTGTGCGTTGCATCTTAACCATGCAACGCGCAGTTTTAGGGAAATTGCAGATTTCTCGATGCAATTTCCAGTTTAGGACATTGTATCTTAACCATACAATGTTTAGGGTGCGCGTTGCATCTTAACCATGCAACGCGCAGTTTTAGGGAAATTGCAGATTTCTCGATGCAATTTCCAGTTTAGGACATTGTATCTTAACCATACAATGTTTAGGGTGCGCGTTGCATCTTAACCATGCAACGCGCAGTTTAGGGAAATTGCAGATTTCTCGATGCAATTTCCAGTTTTTGACATTGTATCTTAACCATACAATGTTTAGGGTGCGCGTTGCATCTTAACCATGCAACGCGCGGTTTTAGGGAAATTGCAGATTTCTCGATGCAATTTCCAGTTTTTGACATTGTATCTTAACCATACAATGTTTAGGGTGCACGTTGCATCTTAACCATGCAACGCGCAGTTTAGGGAAATTGCAGATTTCTCGATGCAATTTCAAGTTTTTGACATTGTATCTTAACCATACAATGTTTAGGGTGCGCGTTGCATCTTATCCATGCAACGCGCGGTTTTAGGGAAATTGCAGATTTCTCGATGCAATTTCCAGTTTTTGACATTGTATCTTAACCATACAATGTTTAGGGTGCGCGTTGCATCTTAACCATGCAACGCGCGGTTTTAGGGAAATTGGAGATTTCTCGATGCAATTTCCAGTTTTTGACATTGTGTCTTAACCATACAATGTTTAGGGTGCGCGTTGCATCTTAACCATGCAACGCGCGGTTTAGGGAAATTGCAGATTTCTCGATGCAATTTCCAGTTTAGGACATTGTATCTTAACCATACAATGTTTATGAGACTAAGTGCGTGTAAAGTAAAGGAACTGCCATATTTCATTTCATAAATTTGGCGCGTCGGCCTTTGTTACATCACAGGATAGTATTACATATTGCATTTTCGTAATTGGGCCGCGTTCCATGTGCGGGGAACTGGTTTTTCTTCTAAGGTTGAGAGTTTGTAGGCTCCCTTGCCAAGGACGTCTTGTATGCGGTATGGCCCTTCCCAAGTTGGGGCCAGTTTCCCTTTGGGGAAGGCGCCGCTGGCTTCATTGTTGCGTAAACAAAATCCCCTTCGTGGAACGTGCGAGGTTTGACCTTCTCGTTGTAATACTTTTCCAACTTTTGCTTGTAATTTGCTTCTCGTATTGCTGCGCTTTATCGGCGTATTTCTGCCAGGTTTAAGTTCGTGCGCAGCTCTCGATCGTTGTCTGTTATGGTAGCTGAAAGGACTCTTGTAGATGGGCATCCAATCTCCGCGGGTATCATGGCTTCAGAGCCGTATGTGAGGCTGAACGGGGTTTCACCGGTGCTCGTTTTTGTTAGAGTGCGATTGGCCTATAGCACGCTCGGTAATTCCTCTGCCCAAGCCTTTCCTTTGGTTCCCAGTCTTGACTTGATGCCTTCGACAATGCTTCGGTTTGCACGTTCAACCTGGCCGTTTCCCTGAGGATGCGCGACCGAGGTGAATGTGGGTTGGATGTGCAAGTCCGCATACCATTTCGGCAACCCCTTGTCCGCAAATTGGGTCCCGTTGTCTGTGACAATTGACATAGGTAACCCGAAGCGGCAAATGATGAACTCCCAGATAAATTTCTTCACATGATTGGCCGTAATCTCAGCAAGTGGCTTGGCTTCGACCCATTTGGTAAAGTAGTCAATGGCGACTATCAGGAATTTTCTTTTGCCTGTCGTCATTGGGAACGGTCCCACCAGGTCGATGGCCCATTTCTGAAATGGCCATGCTGAGGTTACCGGGATAAGATCGTTTTTAGGGCGCAGGGTGTTGGGGGCGTGGCGCTGGCAAGAGTCGCATTTGCGGATGATTTTCAAGGCGTCCAGGTGCATGCCTGGCCAGTAATATCCCGCATTCATGATCTTTGCGACCACCATGCGCGGCCCAGCGTGTATCCCGCATATCCCTTCATGTATCTCACGCACCAGATAATCCACGTCAACCGCATCCATGCACCGCAGTAATGGCCCCAAGTATGACTTCCGTTAGAGCACGCCATCTTGCATTTGGTATTGTAGGGCTTTTTGTTGTATCTTCCTGGCCTCGGCGCGTTGTTCAGGCAGCGTGCCGGTGGTCAGGTAAGAAACTATCGGAGTCATCCAGCTGTCAACACCCGTTTGGATGACATTGACTTCCTTGGGTGGAACAGACGGTTCGTGTAACACCCCAACCGATGGCGGAAACATCGGGATGTCACGTATTGATAATTGTTCAGTAGCTCATGGTAAATAATAATTCTCATTATATGGTTTAGATAAATTACATACAATTGTTCTACAATAATTCATACATCAAATTGAATAAAACTATGCACACATCTTTAAGCATTAATTCAGATCCTCAAGCAAGTAGAACCTGAAACATGTTAAGTTAAAAATATTTTGGGTCAACAAAAGTTGGTGAGAATTACATAGGTTTTGATAATCGAATAAAATTGTTGTGCAATTCATGTGTCATGGCAATCTAGTCCATATGTGAAAACATACTAGAAGTAAATCGAGTGCATAATCAACCATTGTGACTGTTGTATTGTGGTACATCCCATACGCTCATGGTTCACTCGTTTATATTGCAGTAACAAACACCCACGCAACCTTTGTAGGAGGCACGTATCCGGGTGGGATTGTCAGTCCAATAGATCTATCAATGTATACCGTTTGGCTGATGAATGTTTATGCTAGAATTGTGCTTACCCTAGTCATGTTCAAGACATAATGCAACATAGAAAAACACATAGACACATTGATGATTGAATTGCATAAATGATGTTGTAACATGTTTCACCCCAAAAATGGTGATAAATAGAAAAGGGGCTATGTAAAACTCACCTTAGCAAAATGTTATGTCTTGTAAAAAAATAGAATAATGTGTTGTGAATGTATGCGAGGCGAATCCCAAAGACTCAACAACGTAGCTAGTCCAAATTGAAGAAAACGAAAAAGAAAGAATATCAAGCTTCCAATTCGCCAATTACAAGAGCTTATAATCAAAGCTTCAATTGTAGAAGTAATAGACTATAGAAGAAAGGTATGAGGGAAAGTTTAATCGGATTGAAACAATCGATTTAGAGGTGCAAAGTATAATGGGTCATAGGTGGGTTTTTATACTAGTTTTGGAGTCAATTAGCCATTAAAATTGGTCAACACCATAAAGTAAGGTTTTATGATGAATTGACTATTTGACTAAGACTTTGACTGTTTGACTAAGACTTTGACTAGGACTTTGACTATTTGACTCAAGGCTTTATTTAAAAAAAAATCTTGTATGTGAAAAAAAAAGAATTTAGAATCATATTATTATTATTATTATTATTATTATTATTATTATTATTTATATACATTTATGTATGTATATAAGTTGTGAGTTAGGATAAATAAAGACTTAGGCACATTTGTATAATATTAATGATAAAGGTGTAATAAATATATATATATATATATATATATATATATATAAGGGCTTTTTATGTATTAAAATTTTGGGGAAAATTTTGCGATGTTACAGTCTCCCCTACTTTTAGGAACTTCGTCCCGAAGTTAAAAGAAAAACACCAGGTATACAATTGGTCGACTACCGAAAACCTTGATAAAATTTCTCACTACCTTAACGTACCTGTAAATTCATGATTACGTTCCGGACCGTAATTATCAATTTACCTTACATTAGGGTTTTGTGTCCTTTTATGACTCTACCGATTGTTGAGCAGGTTCGATAGTCTCCACCAGTCGTTGAGCAGGTTGTAGGGCCTCTCCCGACTGTTGGAAAGACATGATGACCTCTACCAATCGTTGAGTAGGTTGTTTGGTAGTCAACTAATTGTTGTACAAGTAAGCAAGTATGATTATAGATATAGCAATTAGTTCACATTCAAACAAGCATGCACTCAGATGTTATGATAATACTTGAATTTATTACTTGAATCAAAAAGTGTCAATACATAGAATTAAAAAGTAGACATCATTCAAATGGTGGGGTTTGCTGTTAAGTAGCTGGAGGGTCTTGATCTCGATTTAGTTTAGGGCATCGGTTACGGAAATGATTTGGGTTTACACATTCATAGCATTGACCATAGTTGTATTTACCAGGACGATTAAGATTAGCAACCTGAGCAGGGTTGGTTGGTTGGTTGGTTGGTGTTAGGGTTTGGGGACTCACGACATGTGTTGACCAGATGGCCATACCTACCACAATTGGTGCACAGGCGACACACTGAAACAGTGGGTTGATGTCGTTTGCATGTGTTACACAATGGAAAGTTTCTTGTATAGGGTTTCTTGTTAGAAGCTTGTGTAGTGAGGTTTACATTAGGATCCCTGGTCTTGCGCTTCTGGTTCTCGGTAGTTACCGCGGCCACAATACTTGTTTTCTCGCCTTTCCGAACTAAGGTCCCGTTCTTTATGTGATTTCCATCGCCATTTCCATTTCCATTGTCGTTCCCATTCATTGGGATGACTTGAGCCAACAAGTTAGAAACCAGAGTTGTGATTTGTTGCGCCATTTGTTGGGAAATAATCGCAGCCAGTTGGGCATCAACACCTTTGTTGTTTTTGTTGTTGTTGTGGTTGGTGTTGTGGTTGTTGTTACTTTCCTCTTGATTTTCACCACTGTTATTGCGAGTGCTGCGACGTGGAGACATGATCTATAAGGGACACAATGAAGGTTCAATATGGCATGAAATGAATGAGGTGATATAAGGTATGTAATCATTTATTCATTAATTAAAACGAATAAACGAAAACGTTGACGTATCAAAGATTTCAGATTCCAATAACATAGTGAAGACATGCTTTAGCCTATAAGTGAACACTCATCCCGAGAATTCCCAGGTAGGCATCCGGGTCCCTCGTCTGATTGGGATATATGCGCAATGCCAGCCTAGACAGAAGACTCAGAATACAGGCGTTCACCCTTCCAGATTGCACGTGTTCGTTATTAAAATCTAGAACTTCGACGAGATCTCAAGGTGGTTCAGGTTAAACCTGAGAATTTTGTCCTATTAGTCTGAGAGTAGATCCAGTGATGGAGAGCAACCTTCTTGTAAGGATGAAAGTAGGGATAAGAAGTAGGAGGGAGATAGAGAATAGCAAGTAAAAGAAGCAAGTACTGGTTAAATCCTATGGTTATAGACTAGATTATTTTTCTAATAACCTAATTCCCTATAACCATGGCTCTGATACCAATCTGTAACACCCCAACCGATGGCGGAAACATCGGGATGTCACGTATTGATGATTGTTCAGTAGCTCATGGTAAATAATAATTCTCATTATATGGTTTAGATAAATTACATACAATTGTTCTACAATAATTCATACATCAAATTGAATAAAACTATGCACACATCTTCAAGCATTAATTCAGATCCTCAAGCAAGTAGAACCTGAAACATGTTAAGTTGAAAATATTTTGGGTCAACAAAAGTTGGTGAGAATTACATAGGTTTGATAATCGAATAAAATTGTTGTGCAATTCATGTGTCATGGCAATCTAGTCCATATGTGAAAACATACTAGAAGTAAATCGAGTGCATAATCAACCATTGTGACTGTTGTATTGTGGTACATCCCATACGCTCATGGTTCACTCGTTTATATTGCAGTAACAAACACCCACACAACCTTTGTAGGAGGCACGTATCCGGGTGGGATTGTCAGTCCAATAGATCTATCAATGTATACCGTTTGGCTGATGAATGTTTATGCTAGAATTGTGCTTACCCTAGTCATGTTCAAGACATAATGCAACATAGAAAAACACATAGACACATTGATGATTGAATTGCATAAATGATGTTGTAACATGTTTCACCCCAAAAATGGTGATAAATAGAAAAGGGGCTATGTAAAACTCACCTTAGCAAAATGTTATGTCTCGTAAAAAAAAATAGAATAATGTGTTGTGAATGTATGCGAGGCGAATCCCAAAGACTCAACAACGTAGCTAGTCCAAATTGAAGAAAACGAAAAAGAAAGAATATCAAGCTTCCAATTCGCCAATTACAAGAGCTTATAATCAAAGCTTCAATTGTAGAAGTAATAGACTATAGAAGAAAGGTATGAGGGAAAGTTTAATCGGATTGAAACAATCGATTTAGAGGTGCAAAGTATAATGGGTCATAGGTGGGTTTTTATACTAGTTTTGGAGTCAATTAGCCATTAAAATTGGTCAACACCATAAAGTAAGGTTTTATGATGAATTGACTATTTGACTAAGACTTTGACTGTTTGACTAAGACTTTGACTAGGACTTTGACTATTTGACTCAAGGCTTTATTTAAAAAAAAATCTTGTATGTGAAAAAAAAAAGAATTTAGAATCATATTATTATTATTATTATTATTATTATTATTTATATACATTTATGTATGTGTATAAGTTGTGAGTTAGGATAAATAAAGACTTAGGCACATTTGTATAATATTAATGATAAAGGTGTAATAAAAAAAATATATATATAAGGGCTTTTTATGTATTAAAATTTTGGGGAAAATTTTGCGATGTTACAGTTCGCTTAAAGTTTCAACTCGGACCTCTTTTGCTAAATGGCTGAAGCTTGTAGAGGCCATTTTGCTTAGAGCGTCCGCCGGCTTGTTTTGACTGCGTTTAATGTGGTCGATGGTGCAGCTAGGAAAAGCGGCCATGAGCTCTTTGGCTCGCTGGAGATACATGATCATGGAAGGTTCTTTTGCTTCATATCTCCCGGTGATGTGACCTGCTACCAACATTGAATCGACGTGTGCGAAGATGTGTTTTGCGCCCAGTTTTTGCGTGATGCATAATCTGGCGAGGAATGCCTCGTATTCAGCCTCGTTATTGGTGGCTTTGAATTCGAGTCTGATCGCGTAGGTAAACTCTGCGCCCTCCGGACTAACTAAACGTATTCCCGCACCTACACCGTCTTCGTTTGAGGCCCCATCTGTATAGAGATTCCAAATGGCCTTTTCATCGCACGTTGGCTGCGGGTCTTGTTCTGCTTTGCATTCTTCAACCTTTTCTTGTGGTACCTCTGCTATAAAGTCAGCTAATATTTGCCCTTTGATTGTTGGGCGCGTTTTGTAGTGAATGATGTGCTTGCCCAGCTCGATAGCCCATTTTGCTAATCTTCCGGAGACTTCCGGCTTTGATAGGACATTGTTTAGCTTGTAGTCGCTCAGCACGTTGATGGGATGGCCCTGGAAATAGCGGCACAATCTCCGCGATGCGTGAACGAGGGCTAATACTAGCTTCTCCATGGTGGTATACCTGGACTCTGCGTCCGTCAGTACTCTACTGACATAATAGATAGGTGTTTGGACCAACTTTCTGTCTACCATCAATACCGCGCTCACCGCCTGCTTTGTGGCGTATAGATACATCGTTAAGGGCTCCCTAGGGAGTGGAGCGGTGAGTGTCGGTAAGTCCATCAAGCATTCCTTCATCTCTTGAAAAGCCTTCTCCGCTTCTGCAGTCCATTTAAAATGGTTCTTTTTTAGGCAATTTTTTAGCGTTTCAATGAACGGGATGGATTTGTTTGCGTGATGTGACAGGAAGCGGTTGATTGCCACCAGGCGCCCGTTCAATGTCTGAACTTCTTTCAGGGTGGATGGGGATGGCATCTGTGCGATGGCCTGTATTTTTTCGGGGTTTGGCCTGAAACCATCTTTAGTGACCACCACGCCCAAGAACTTTCCCTCTTCCATTCCGAATACGCACTTACTTGGGTTCAGTTTCATGTGGATTTCTTTCAAATGTTTGAAGGTTTCTTCGATATCCACCAGCATTTGATCTTCTTCTTTGCTCTTGACAACCAGATCATCCACATAGACTTCTAGGTTTCTCCCTATCTGTTTGGCAAATGCGTGGTCCATTAACCGTTGGTATGTGGCCCCCGCATTTTTTAGGCCAAATGGCATTTTTGTGTAGCAGAAAACCCCCTTATCAGTGCGGAAGGCTGTTTTGTCTTCGTCCTCTAGCGCCATCTGGATCTGATGGTATCCTTTGTATGCATCCAGAAAGCATTTGAAACGGAAGGGCGCTAGGGAGTCTATTTTCAGATCAATCTCCGGCAAAGGGTAGCAGTCTTTTGGGCATGCCTTGTTGAGGTCGGTGTAATCCACGCACATCCTCCAACCACCGTTGCTTTTCTTTACCATTACTGGGTTGGCAACCCAGGTTTGGTACCGTGTTTCCCGTAGGATTCCGGCTTTCAACAGCTCTCCCACTTGCTCATTCATCGCCTGTGTTTTTTCGGCGCCCATGCTTCGGCGCTTTTGCGCGATGGGTTCTACAGAGCGGTATGTGTTGAGTTTGTGCTGGGCGAGTTCGCGGGGGACGCCGGTCATGTCTGACGGCTGCCACGCGAATACGTCCATGTTTTTTCGGAGGAGCTGCTTCAATTGATCCCTGATATTTTCTGAGATTGCTGGTCCCAGCGTGATGGTTTGATCGGGGAATTTTGTATTCAAGATCCACTTTTCCGGCTCAGTGCGCGGGCATGACTTTAGCATCTTGGCCGGGTGAGACTCTGTTGTCATGGCGCACTCTCTATTGGCCCACACGATTGCCACGCCACTTGGGGTTGGGAAACCGATTGCGCTGTGGACTGTAGAGGTGACCATGTTGTATGAGGCCATCGAGTCTCGTCCCAGGATGATATCATACTTGGACTTTGTCGGGATGACGAGGAAGGTGACTTCTTCAGTTCGTGAGCGCCCGTGTGCTCCCAAGGTGAGGGGAAAGGAAATCTCCCCGAGCGGGGTCACGACTTCGTTTGAGAATCCCATGATTGGGGAGTTGATGGGGCGCAGCCTTTGCTTGTCTTCCTCGTCCAATAAGTCGAAGCATTGTCCATACATGATATCCGAGTTGCTGCCGGTATCCATGAAAGCTCGAGTAGTTCTGTAGTGGTCAAAGATGGCCGTGACGATGATTGCCCGCGTAGCGGACGGGCCGCCTTTGACCACTGGGAAGCATACTTGTTGCTCTTTCCACTCTGCGGTGGTTTCTGGCTTTCGCTTTTGAAGTCGGTGCCCACCGCTATGTATCATTATACTTACATTTTTTATCTTTTTGGGCAGTGGGCCCGCTGTTTGTTTACGCTCCACGTTTTGCAGCAGATGTCCCAGTTTGCCGGTTTTCAGCGCGTCTTCGATTGCTTGTCTCAGCTGATAGCATTTGTCAGTGTCATGACTAATGTCTTGATGGTAGGCGCAGAATTTGTTATGGTCGAGCCCTTCCCTGCGCTTGATCACCTTTGGTTCTGGGAAGTCGACATTTTCTGTAGGTAAGACTTGCGCTGGTGTTTTTGTTAAAGGAGTCCAGTTGTTGTGACTCCGCCTACTGGATTTATGCACAAGTGATGTGTTGTGCTGATGTTCTTGGGGTGCGGTGGGCTTTGTTGCTGTCTGGTTGGTTCCTTGAAGCCTCGTCCAGACATTCCTTTTTCCCCTTCGTTCGTTCCTGTTATGTCTGCTGCGCACCGCTTGTGCTTGTGTGTCCGTGTACTGCGGCGCTTGAATTCTGCTCCAAACAGAAAGTTCTCTCTCGGTTTTAGCGTAGTTTTTTGCGCCGCGCATGATCTCTTCCCAAGTGTTGGGCATGCCCGTACATCCGGCTAGAGTGCGGATCAGTGAGTCACACCTCACTCCTTGGGTGAATGCTGCTTTCATAAGTTCGAACCCAATCGGTCCGATCTGCAAGGCCTCTCTGTTGAACCTGGTGATGTAGTCTTCGATGGATTCATTCTCACGCCTCTTGACTTGCAAGATGTCTGTGGAATCACGCTCAATCCTTTTGTTTTGGCTGTAGTGGTCCGAGAATTTGTCGGTCAATTCCTTCAGATTGTCAATCTTGCCGTTTGGTAGGCTGTCAAACCATACTCGCGGTGCGCCCGTAAGCGTCTGCGCGAACATGTGACACCACGCTGGTAGGCTCCACCGTGCGCATATTCCTGCGATTTCAAAGCTTCTTAGGTGGTCGTCAGGATCGTCGGTGCCATCAAACTTTCCCAAAGTACTTGGGATTTTTGTTCGCGCGGGCAGCGTGGCCAGCGCGATGCGTGGTGTGAACTTTGATTTTTCACTGAACGAGGGGGATAGTAGGGTTGTGTGAGATCGTCTTCTCCGGACAACAAGTGTGCTCGATCAACGGTGTTGGTCAAGTACTGGCTTGTGTCACGTTGAAAACGACTCTGTGACTCGTCGGAGTCTTCCCTCTAGGTTGGATCAGTGATATGATTGCTTCCATCGATATGTCCTGCAGCTCTGGACGGCCCTTCCGACATGGTGATGGGCCTTCCTTCGCTGAAGGACAGAGCGCGAGATGCCTCTCTCAGCTGTTGTTCTTTAATCTTGTTTATAAATGCTTGTTTCAGAGCTTCTTTTTGCTGTGCATACCACACCTCCGGACTAACCATCGGCGCGGTCTGACCAGCGGGTGAAGCTTGAACATTATCAGTTGCAAAATGAAACGACGGGGTTCGCCTCGTCCCAGAGGACGGAGTGCGGCCCATGTCTGTGCAATGAAACTGCTCCTCCGCGTGGCTGTCAGGCTGGCTGGTGTTTGCCTGAGCAACACCAGTGCCAGACATGCCCGTTGGGGAGTTTATTGTTGTTGGTAAAGAACTCATAGCTGGTTTTCTAAGAAATAGAAGTTTTTTAGTTCCTGTTCTTGATAACTCAAAAGACGGATGGCGCCAATGAAGAAACACCAATCTAACAATCTAATATAACAATGCTAGTGTATGAATATAAGAAAGGACGTGATTCTCATTAATTGATAAGACAAATACAAGACACTGTTATCAGATTATTACAGAGTTTCGACTATAATCTATTTCTCACAGCTTGTGATATGACTTCTCTTTTTGACCTTCGATCCCTCCTTCTGATGACGAAGGGGGGTATTTATAGGCTCCTCAGGTGGCCTATGATTGGCTGTGAGGGGAATGGCAGCTGTCCTGTACTATTGTGGCCGTTGTCAATTTTTACGTTGTCCTTCTGTGATTGGTCCACGTGTCCTGTCATTGTCCTTTTCGTCCTTTCTCGTACCTCGTACTGGCAGGCGATCATGGAGCAGGGAATTGATGCCTCTGATTGGCTATGGATTATGCTCCTGTCGGGTGACACCTGTCCTTTTTGTGGTTGCGTGCGCCGTCTTCTAGAATTCCACGTCACGTTCCTGCGCTGTCGTGTATGTGGGCTTCCTTTCTGCGCACGCGCGGGTACATATCTCTTCAGATTATTATTCCAATATCAAAAACTTCCTCATCCAAAACATGAAAAAGTTATAAAATTGATATTATGAGGTTATACCTATCAACTAGCTATTTTGGAATTAGATGTTATGAGCTAGAATTCACATAAAGAACTCGGTACTCACTAAAGTATGTGGAAAATGGTTAAAACGTATCATAAAAAGTAAATACACACGTCGACAAAAACATTCTTTCAAATGGGCTAGTGTTGAACAAGCATAGAGAACTCGAAATTTTGTAATTTGCAAGCTTGTAGAGCTAACAATATACATTACAAATATAAGGATAATTATATTGATAATCTTTATGCAACTTTTGCGTTAAGTTTTTTATCACCCTAGACTATTAAATACGAAGGAACATAAATACCGTGTCGTGTGCATAACATTTTAAAACCAACTAATGAGCCGTATTAGTTTAAAATTATTTATATCTAACTAGTAATTAGATCCGTGTTTGTTGCGGTACGGGTACATTGCAAACACCGAACTTATAAACCATTATGTAATCATCATCATCATCATACTCAGTTAATTTCACCAATAACAAAAGCTAAAAGAGGGTCTGAGTATGGTAAGATGTAGACAGCCTTAGAGTGGAGGGAGTGGGGCGGGAGATGTGGGCGGTAGGCTGAGGTGGAGGCGGGAACACCGCCCCCTTGGGGCGGGAAGAAGTGGACGGGAGAGGTGGGCGGTAGGGGAAGGTGGGGCGGGGGGAGAAGTGATACGGGTTATACAATTTAAATTATATATATTATATATAAAATTGAAAATATAATTAAGAAAAATTAGATTACTTATTATATTTAAAATAAATAAAATTGTCTTTACAACCGAAAAATATTAAATATTCACCAGCCCCTAAATAATTTCTTGTAAATACATTCATATTCACATAAAAGTATTTCCAAACTTTTTAACATATATCTTTCATACTGTAGCTGTTACCTTGTAGACTGCAGGTACAAAAAAAATCAAAAGTAATAAGATAAATTTGTTTAGGCTAAGATGTAAAAAATGAAATTAATTTAAAAATATCTCTTCATCCGTTAAACCATCCCAAATGAGTATCATTAATTTGGATTTGACATCAAGTTTCTTGCAAAGCCAAAATATTTCTAACCTTGAGTGTATAATCATTTTTTTCTAACATCAAGGTCCTTAAACATAATGTCATTTATTGGTTCAATATGACTGTAATTATAAAAAAAAAAAAGATTTTGTGATTTAATAGCGTGAAAATGAAGCTAAACCGAATTACTAATGAAAAGACTGTTGCCACTTAGATATTGTATTTCTCTGTTGAAGTAACTTGAAACAACACAGTCAATGAAAATTTCAAACAATGATTGTTCATATATAAAATGTATTTTATATATCAACCTATTATAATACGAAAATAGCTAAGCATATTTAGTTTTAAATAATCAAATATTTAATTAATGTGGATTGATTTGTTTTATTTTGTTTGTTCAGAACACTATAAGAAAAATAGTTTTAAACTTAGAGTGAAAGACCACATATTAAAAAATAGGCTAATTAACGTTCACTATTTAAATTTAAATTTAATAACATATTAAGGGGTGAGAAATTCAACATCCGTGTTTAGCCTGGATTCGAACTGGGGTTGAGGGGTTGTGCGTCGTTTGGATTCTCCGCTGAAACACACCTTCAAAAAAAAATCTTAAAAAAATGAATATATTTTTAATAATATTGACTTCTATTAGCTAATAAACATTTTTCAAATCATGTCTAGTAATTTATTGACAGCCTTAGAGTGGAGGGAGTGAGGCGGGAGATGTGGGCGGTAGGCTGAGGTGGAGGCGGGAACACCGCCCCCTTGGGGCAGGAAGAAGTGGGCAGGAGAGGTGGGCGGTAGGGGAAGGTGGGGCGGGGGGGGGGGGGGGAAGTGATGGTGAGGTGGCATGCATTGGTTGGTGGGTGGCTTTTGTACCGTTTGAATATTAAAAAAAAACAAACACAAAAATTTGAAAAATATAACCGTTATCAAACGGTAATAAAGGAAAAAAAATTATAATCTTTATATATATATATATATATATATATATATATTAAACCATATACTCTTCTACTCACACCCACACTCTCCTATTTTTATAAAATCCTCTCCAAACTCTCAATTTTTTTTAAAATACTTCAAGATGTCGGACCATAGTTCAAGTTCGTCTGATGCGTTTGATGAATTCGCTTTGGCCTCCTAATCCGACGACGACGCGGAATTGATAATGGTTACCGTTCAGACACTCGTTAAAGCTATAGTGGATGATGATGAAGCGACCTCGGAACCCAAGCGTAGAAAGTATATAGTTCGTGAACGACAAGCCGCAAATGATTTATTGGTACGTGATTACTTCTCGCCCGAACCAAGATATGATGAAAAAACTTTTAGGCGGCGTTTTCGTATGAGTCGTAATTTATTTATAAGAATTTCAAACGATTTAGAAAATAATTACGAATATTTCCAACAAAGGCCCGATGCGCGTGGTGAGATGGGATTTACCACGTTTCAAAAGGTCACCGCCGCGCTTAGACACTTGGGTTACGGGCAAAGTTCCGACATAATGGACGACTATCTAAAGATGTCGGCCCGAATGGCTAGGGAAAGTCTCCACTATTTTTGTTCGTACGTCATTGAACTATATTTAAAAAAATATTGAGAAAACCTACGTTTAGTGACGTACAACAACTTTTGGAATTCCATGAAGAAAAACATGGTTTTCCTGGGATGCTCGGGAGTTTAGATTGTATGAAATGGGAGTGAGAACTTTGTCCAACTGCATGGCAAGGTCAACACTCAAGTGGATATCATAAAAAGCCTTGTATGATGCTTGAAGCGGTTGTATCACAAGATCTTTGGATTTGGCATGCGTTTTTTGGTGTGCCCGGTTCGTTGAACGATAGAACTATTCTTAATCAATCCCCAATTTTCAACGATCTTGTAAATGATGTTGCACCAAAATGAACTTTTATCGTAAACGAGGTAGAATATAAGTACGGGTATCTTCTAGCAGATGGAATTTACCCTGATTGGGCCGTGTTCGTAAAATCGTTTACACGGAGGACTACGTTAGACCCCAAGAGAAAAAAGTTTAACAAAGCTCAAATGGCTGCACGGAAAGACATTGAGCGAGCTTTTGGTGTTTTGCAAAAAAGATGGCGCATTTTGTCTATGCCATGTCGAATGATAGAAAAACCTCAAATAAGAAATGTGATGTACGCATGCCTTATTTTACATAACATGATTTTGGAAGACGAAGGGCGTGCAATATGCGAGTATTTTGGTGACGAACCACCATCAAGTCAAGGAAACATTACTGATGCAGAAATAGAATTAAACAACATAGAAATCAAAAATACCCAAACACATCACAACCTTCGAGCGGATTTGGTTGATCATATTTGGAGTGTACCAAGAGAATACCCATCCGACAATGATGATTAAAAAAACATGTTTGATGTATTTTTTTATTTTATGTATTTTTTAGTTGATGTATTTTTTTATTTCATATTTTTTTATTTTTTAGTTTGTAGTTTATTATTAATTATTAATGTTTTTTAATTATGTTTTTATTAAAATTGTGTTTTTTATTAGTTTAATGAAGAAAATGATAAAGAAAATAATTTCCACATGTCACTTCCCCCCACTCTCCCCCTTCCACTCCCCACAATTCCCCCCCCCCCCCCCACATGGGTCCCACAAGTGTCACATGGCGCTCCCCCCCTCTTCCCCCCTCCACTCCCTATAGTCTTACCTCTACCCTGTGGGAATAGAAAGGCTGCGTCCAATGAGACCCTCGGCTCGATAGTGGTTTTATATCAAACCTTGGACATAGGGCACATAACACTTAGCAACCGGGACAACCCCGATTGGTGCATGTACCCCTTGTCTTTTGGCTATCAACGTCACCACCTGATGCATGATTAACCGCCTGTCATTTTTAACGTTATTTTCACGAAATTAGTAAAATAACGTATAAAGCATTATGTAATGCGTTAACCAATGAAAAGACACCTTTTAACATATCCAGTTCAACTCAATAGCATTGCAGTCGGATAAAATTGTATAGTAATTGAATTTGTATTGTACAATCATAACGTATTTATATGTGACCCGAATTATATACTGTAAAATCATAAAACGTGTATAAATAAAAAACTGACACGTGAAATCAAAAGATATATATCACATCAAGGGTTAAAATTTTACCCTTGTCGCGCAGGGCCGTCTTTGGGGTGGTCCGAGGAGGTCAACCGGACAGGGTCCATAAATCTTGAGTGTCTAATTTAAAAAAAAAAACCTATATATATTTATATATTTTTTATATAACTCATTTAACACTTAAACTTGGACCTAAGGGGCCTATTTTTTAATGGTTCAGATAGGGTACATGAATTTTTAAAGATTTTCAGAGACGGCCTTGTTGTCGCGTTACGGCGAGTTCGAAACTAAGATACGAAAACGTGCATTACATAACCATGAAAACGTATTAAATTTGACCTGACTTGTTTCCGAAAAAAGTTTACGTCGAAGCATACACAAATTCGAATTTATACCGACACTTAAAGAAAAAACACACCCGTGGAATAGTGTTTAGTAGTATAGGGGTTAAAAATGCAACTTTCAAGAGTTGAGGGATTGTGTAGGAGAAAAGGGAGGGACCATTTGTGTAAATGTCATGAATTTTTAAGGTGACATTAAGGTCCTGTTTGGTTGGCCTCTTAATCATTCAGTTCAGAGGTAACCTCTGATCGATTCAGAGGTGGGGTTGTTTGGCTGAGCAAAACCAACCTCTTAATGGTTCAGTTCAGTGCTGAGCCATTCAGCATATACCACTTGCTGAATGAAACAATAACAGACATAATCCCCTATTTGCCTTGATCTCATCTTCACCTTCTCCATGTTCCTCTTTCACCTTCTCCATCTTCCTCCTCCTCTTCACGCCCGTCGGTGACCCCACCCATCCTCCTCCACACCCTCCGGCGACCCCCACCCACCCTCCTACACTCTCGCCGGCGACCCCCACTCCTCACGACCCACTGCGTGAGTTTTTAAGAAAAAGAGAAATAACATCAAAAAGCTTGATGAACTCGTGGGTCTCTGTGTTTAAGAAAAAGTAAAAAGAAAGATGGAAAGAGGGAGAGTGTATTTGTGTGGTGTTGTGTGGGTATGTTAAAGATGTAAAGATTCTTTGCGCGAGTTTTTAGAATTTATAAATTTAAGGTGAGGGTAAAATAGTAATTTTATAGAATTATTAAGATGTTTAACCAAACAACACTTACTGGTTCAGCACTTACTGATTCAAAGCCTCCTACCCATTCAGGCCTCTTACTGGCTCAGCACTTACTGGTTCAGCACTTGCCAAACAGTCCTTAAGTCTTGCTCCTTCCTTTGGATTTGTTCATGAGCAAAAGTATAACAGTTGGATCGGGTGTGGTTTGTTTTTGTTGCCCCTCGTTTGTATTCAAGGTGTAGGTCTCTGTAATTTTATTCTTGTACTAGATTGTTTTCTTGGTTTGAGCGTCTTAGCTTAAGCTCTTTGATATAATATCGTTGTTAACCTAATTTGTAATTTTGCTAAATATAGTATAAACAACAAAATACATATAGTTAAATATATGTAACATGAAATATTTAAAAACAAATAAAATATACATAGACCTTACAGTCCGGTCCGGTTTTACATGGTCGGTTTTAGGCATAAACCACAAACCAAACCATTTACTACACTTTGCAATTTTTGAAACCAACCGACCGACCAAAAACTTAAATAAAAAAACCGACCATGAAACCAAAACGACGATCGGTTTAGACGGTTTCACAGTTTCGAACCAAACCATTAACACTCGTAGACCGTAATTAACAATATAAGGGGCTGTTTGGTTGATTAAGTGCTGAATTATTAAGAGGTCTGAATGGTTAAGAGGTCTGAATGGTTAAGCGCTGAATCATTAAGTTGGACCTCTTAATGGTTAGTTTTGTTGTCCCACGTTAGTAGGGGAGCCTCATTAAGGTTCAGCCTAGTTCAGTGCTTAATAGTTCAGTGCTTAATGGTTTAGCAACATCCCAAATCTTAATGATTCAGACTTAACCATTCCATTCAGAAGCTGAAACAAATACGCTGAATGCTGAATCATTCAGCGCTGAATGCTGAATCATTCAGCGCTGAATGGTTAAGAGCCTCATTAAGAGGCTACCAAACAGCCCTAACATTTTATAAACATGGGTCTAAGGTGTCAAGTTCTGAAACCAAGAGGGCTCTATTAACCATGACAAATAACTCACACTATAAATAATCCATTGTATCTAGAAAGCCCTCTTTCTTTCATCATCCCTTACAAGGTCGAGCTAGGGTTTTAGCGTATTACCCTCTCTGATCCACAATTCAGTTACCATTATTCGTAAGTTCATATATTACTTTTTTAAATTTTAAATAATATCCTTTTTCCTTAATTTCCCACAGTATTAATTTCTAGGATTTATTTGTAACTTTATATGCAAAATTATAATTCTTTATCCAATTTATTAGCAGTAAACAGTATTTTTAGGGTTCATAACTGTATTTCATGATATAAAATTTTGTATACTAATTTGGTTGATTTATGTTAACAGATCATATACACTGATTGGACATCACAATGCCAAGGTGAGATTTTGTGTGTGTGTGTGTGTTATTTTTTATTTATTTATTATTATTATTATTATTATTATTATTATTATTATTATTATTTTTGAATTGGGTATGTTATGGGCCATGATGGGTGTTCTGAGTTCTGACCTGAAGTCTCTAAATTTTGTTGAATTTTGCAGGTATTATTGTGATTATTGTGACACGTACTTGACGCATGATTCTGTAAGTTATCTGCCATCAGATTGCTATCTCTTTCTTTAAATCTTCTATTGGTTGACTTGTTTTATTGCACTATATGGAATTTATCTAGGAGTACTACTATTGTTTTACAAAAGAGTTACGGGGCTACCATGGTTTTGCATTGCGATGAGGTTTCTATTTACATATGCCATTGTATTCTAGACTAGTCATGTTTGAATTGAACACATTGAGTTATGGCCTAATGGGTTATGCCCAACCAGTGGTATCGTCCTTTTTTCATAATTTCTCATAGTTGTCGAAGGTGCAAGGCGTAGGCGACTAGGCATAAAGGGTGATCCTTGGGCCTGGGCGCACGGTACTTAAAAAGTGAGGGCCTGAGGTGAGCAAGGCGTAGCATAAACATCTCATTTAGGGCTAGGTTAGGCTGGTTCCAGGCCATTATTGGATGTTTCAAAGAGCAAGGCGAACCTCACTGGAGCGCATTGATTGCCACAAGGCGATTTCCTTGCAACTCATCTCACCTAAGGGCCTAAGCACGCGCCTGAAGTGCTTTTGGCAACAATTAAGTAGTAATTACTCTAATCGAAAGTGTTCCTTATTACACCACTGTAGTGCATTGCTAACATAACTCACTAGATAATGGTAAACGTAGCGCTTAAAATGTGCTTGATTTTCATCTTGTGATATGTGTGATAAGTAGGAAAACAGTGTTTACCTTGTATCTTGGTTGGGGTGCTTTATAGTGTATGAACTTTACAAAAGAGTGAGTGTGTCAACTGTCGACATGTTTTATAGTGTATGAACCTTACAAAATTCTTCACTTTGATGTTTGTATTGTCTGCCCCTACCCGCCCGGCCGTCCAACACTATCTAGAGAAAATAAATACACATCCATTTTTAATGCTTTGAGATGTAATCATTTTTATTATCAGTTATATTTAATGGTATTCATCTTCGAGCATGTAATTGACAAATTGTTTTCTTTCTCCAGCCTTCTGTAAGGAAGCAGCACAATGCAGGGTACAAACACAAGGTATTTTCCATATATTTCGAAGTACAACATACGTCAAAATTTTGAAATTTCTCACATGTGTATATTATTTATAGGCGAATGTTCGAACCTACTATCAGCAATATGAGGCACAACAAAATCAATACTTAATTGACCTAAAGGTTAAGGAGCATCTTGGGCAAGCTGCTGCATTTCAGCAAGTTGGTGCTGCTTACAACCAACTGAGGCCTCGTCTTCCTGTTCCCATGATGCCAATGCCTGGGAATCCAATGATGCAAATACCTGGAATGAGGCCACTCGCTCCTTTGCCAAGACCTATTCCTGGTACGGTACCTAATTATGCAACTTATAATTTGTTGTTTACTTGTTTAAATATCAGGGAACTAGACCTTGATGCCATGTACGTTAACACTTCTTTTACATACTGGAATTAAATATTTATCGATTGAATAATTGTACTATCCCCATCGCGTTAGTAACTTCAATTCTTAAATTTAAATGAACTAGCGCAAATGGTTAATTTGGGAAGGATGGCAAGACCAATCTGACATAAAAAATGTTAAATCATTAGGAATATTATTGACTTGTTTGATGATATGTTTTTGTGTCAGTTTGATTATATTTGGACAAAAATTGATGTGATTGATATAATTTGAGACTATGTTAATTGATAAATTTTACGCAAATGAAAAAATAGGTTGGGTTTAGGTCATATGTCAAGATAGGTTGTGGTTAACAGGGATGTATTTTTAGTGCCAGGTCAACACATTAATAAATACGGTGCATGAAGTTCAACACATTAATAATTATTTTAGTTTTACACTCTTTGACACGTTAATAAATACGGTGCAAACTGATCCATGTTCACTTGTTTACAAAATATGTTGATTAGAAAACAATACGGAAATATGGTGAAATTTGTATCCATAAATACTTAAAACTAACTTCTTTTCTAGCCAATGATCCCTACATAATTCTTTTAGTTTATAATTCGCGACTCTTGTTAACCTGTTTTTAATCATGTTTGTTCTTATGTTCTACCAGGATATCCCGGCATGCCTCCAATGGTCGCACCACCTGGTGCGCCTTCCATGCCCGGTCAGGTCAATCCAAACATGCCTGGTCAGGTCAATCCAAACATGCCTAGTCAGGTCAACCCATCTATGCCTGGTCAGATCAACAATGGTGTCCCAAGGCCCCTAACCGTTAGTGCTCCAATGATGGCACTGGGAAGCTCAGGAACCCCGACTTCAGGTACACCTCCTCCAATGTTTGCACCAACCATGTATCAAGCCAACCCATCAGCATCCGCACCTGGTGGTTTTCAAAGTCCAACTGCTAGTGCCCAACCTCAGGAAACTAACCATTAATCTCTTTGAAAACGCTGGTTGTTTCTTGTTCTAGAACTGGTCTTGTAAGAAATTGGTTTTGTATGAGACGTGTCCTTGAATTTACAGTTCCTATTTCTCTGTATTCTAAAGTGGCGTCGCGAGCATAAGCACATCAGTTGGATTTGTTAACGGGTTTAAACAGTTTCTTGGTTAAATGTATGATTTTTCATTGCGAGTCAAAACAGGTTGGGTCAAGTTGCAAATGCAAACGCGTAAAAGTGTGTAATTTTTTTTTCTGTAAGTAATTAACGTGTTAGCGCCTAACACAAAGCTGCATTGTCGGGATATGCTGGCACGGTCTCGACAGGCTTGACCATACCTATGACGAGACTGGCAATTCTGCGTGAACCCTAAATCAAACATTGGACATGCTAACCTAGCGCCTAGCGGCAAGGCTTTCTAGAGCAAGTCGAGCAAGCCTTTGGCAAGATTCTAACTTGACTGCTTTTCATATCAGTTTTCCTCTCATATAGGGTTGTTTTGGCTAAAAAGATCAAAACACAAAAAAATATGAAGAAACACCAATCTAACAGTCTGTATATAATAGTGCTAGTATGCAAATATAAGAAAGGACGTGATTCTCATTAAACAATAAGATGAATACAGGACACTAATCCAGACTATTACAGAGTTTCGACTATAATTTATCTTTCACAGCTATATAGTATGAATTCTCACTCGCCGATCTGATCCCTTCTTCTGATGACGAAGGGGGGTATTTATAGGCCCCTGAGGTGGTCTGTGATTGGCTGTGAGGAGAATGACAGCTGCCTTGTACTATTACGACCGTTGTCATTCTTCGCGTTGTCGCTCTGTGGTTGGTCCACGTGTCCTACTATTGTCCTTTCTGTCCTTTTCTGTACCTCGTACCTGCAGGAGATCATGGAGCAGGGAATAAACACCTCTGATTGGCCACATGTCCCTGCTCTTGTCGGATGACACCTGTCCTCTATTTAAGTGGCGTGCGCCGTCTTCTAGAACTCCACGTCACATTGCTGTGTTGACCTGTGTGTGAGTGTAAGGTCGTGCGCACGCGCGGGTACACATCTCTTCAAGTCCCCCTAGTCTAGCGTGTTGTATGCGTAGCATGCGAGACGCTGGACTTAGTAAGGTAGAAGTGTCAATGCGGGTGGTTTTTGTGCTTTACCCTGTTTCTGGTATTCATGTGCGGTGTCTTGCAAGTGGTGAGGTTGCGGACGTTTGTAATTAATGCTCACATCAATATTGTCAGTCCGCGCGTATGAAATGACAGGTTGGTAGCCGGAACGTTCCTAACGGTTGTACAGTGTCAGAGACGTGGTGGGGCCGCCCAGTCGGTTCAAATGCTTTTTCTCTTTCTTCCTGTGACGTGTAATTTTCTGATTGGTTGGGCCTTTCATATTCAAAAAACCGTCAGACAACGTGTAATCCCCCTATTTAACCCCCCTTTTCATCCGTTTCTTCTTACTTTCTTTTCAAGTACTCTCTCTAATTTTCTCTCCATTGTTCATCAGTTTTTTCATCTTTTTACTGCTTATTAGCATCCGAAGGGTGATTTCACGCTTACAGATGGAACATATTACGAATATCCCGAAGAAAAAACGTAGAGGCTCTAGGAGAGGGGATGATGGGTCAAAGAAGGGGCCACCTCATGCCAACGAGGTCACGGCAGTCTGGGGAAGGGATGAATTTAGGAAGTTCTGGAGGGAGTATGGGTTCCCCTCCTCGTATGGTGTGGAGGTACCTGCTCCTGACAAAACGATCCTTGAGCTCCCTGCTGGGAAAGTTGGGTTATATGCTGCGTATTTCCGGGACTGCAATTTTAGGGTCCCTATAACCCGGTTTCTTGGCACCTTTGTGCGTGTGGTGGGGGTTCATATTAACCAGATCCACCCTGGTTTGATGTCTAGGCTCATGTTCTTTGAGTTTTGTTGCCATGCCCACAAGATTGAACCCTTGGTGGACATGTTTTATGTATTTTATAGTTTGAGTTTTGTGGAGAGTTGGCTCTCTTGCAGGCCACGCGTTGGGGTGCCTGCATGTGCTGGTGCACGTGTGAAGAGCTTTCGGGAGTGGAAGCCCAAGTTTTTCTGGATCAACCAAGGGGTTATCCCCATAGAGATGGGTCGGGAGGACCCGACTGAGGGGATAGGGAAGGTTGTGTTGATTGATTACAAGGAGCAGGAGTGGTTCAAAACTCTGACCAGTCATCCTGTGGACCTTTGTGAGATCCCGGAGACTGGGTTGATGATGGCTGGGATGAGCATTAAGTATGAGGTGAAAGGCCATAATCCGCATCTCACTCAAGATGGGAAAGGTTAGTTGGTGTTCTTGTTGCTGTCACTTGTTGTGCACCCTTTATTTATTGTCGTTAATTCGCCATTTGGTATGTTTTGTTTTCAGATGTCGAGAATTTGTATGACATGTTGTTGGGCGGTGACAACATGGGCTTCGCATTTAGGGAGCTGGCGGAGGATGAATTGTACATCCTGGAGAAGGCGTGGGATACGCTGATTCGTCCCCAGCTGGATGTGGCGGTGCGGGAGCAGGCCCTGCCGCAGTTGCTAATAACTGAAGCAGGTGAGTCCTCGCCATTTTTTGATAATCCTTCGCCCGTCAACATGTTCATGCGGACGGGCTTTCCTTTAATTGTTATATCCAGTGATGAGTCGTCTGACTCATCGAGGTCCTTCTCTCCGCGTCCGTCGTCCGCAGGCACTCATGAACCTCAGCCGCCGCCTGCGCATGCCGTGGATGATAGTGATGAGGATACTGAGGACGATGACTTTCTTATTCATCGTATCGCCAAGCCGCAGTCAGGGGCATTCGGAGGTGAAGATTGTTATTTCGTTCTGAACCACGAAGATATTTTGAAAATTACCAACCTTTTGAACGGAGCTACATTGAACTTTCAGATGCGTCCGTTCAAGGAGAGTCGGTGGTGAAGCTGACTGAGGAGGTGCAAGGCGTGTTGGTGACGAAGCCTGTTTCAACTGAGGCGGCGGAGACTTGGCATGTGGCTGCCGATGCGCCTCGCCAGAAAAAATGGTCCAGGCGTGCTGGGTCTAAGGGCAAAAAGATTGCGGGAGAGTTGACACCTCCTGTTGAGAAGAGGGTGAAATTAGATGATCTTGTGCACTCCGCAGAAGATAGCTTGTTGGGTAAGTGCCTGTGTTTCTTTTCCTATCTTTGTGTGTTATGATTGTTGTTATTAACTGCTCGTCGTTCTATTTTTGCAGCGGATTTGTTGAATGTTAAAGTGCCGGAGGATGTATCAGTGGCTCCATTTGCTGAAAGGGTTTAACATTGGTTCTTCAGAGCAGAAATCTCCAAGTCGAGAGATTCAAGAGCCTGTTCGCACTGAGGTTCAAGATGACGTTTTGGTGCTATCTTCTCTGGCACCTCAGTCATCACCTACTCGTCAGCCCACGCCTGTGCGTCAGCCGACGCCTCCGCTCCAGCCGACACCTCCGCGCCAGCCAACGCCTCCGTGCCAGCCGACACCCGCGCGTCTGCCTACCCCCCCTTCAGGATATGTTAGAGGCTGGCTCTGGGCGGGTGTCGCCCACTGACGTGAGCGAGGGTTATGGGCGGGATATTGATATGACTGTGGATGATGACAATGAGAATGAGAAGAGGGTGACTACCGAGCCTGGGGGTAGCTTTTCGACTGCCCCTCCCCTTGGAGGTGGTGAGTCATCTACTGGTATTTTTATGCCAAACTGGACGTTGACACCCGCCACTCGGTTTCTTGACGTGGAGGATTGTCGCCAGTTTTTGGCGAATCTTATCCCTCCCGGGGAACGTGAGCATCAGGCCACTCGTCCGCGGGGTGAGCTCATGGATGACCATATTATAAGTATGGCAAACATGTTATCCACCTCCGCCGAGATCGTGCGCGAGTGGGGGTCCATGGCTCACGATCGTAACAGATTTGGATTTGAAGCGCGTTACTGAGGAGCGAGACCGGATGCACAACGAGTTGAAGCGTGCGAAGTGGGATGTTGTTTCCTTCCACGAGGAGCGGGATAAGATTCAGGAGCAGTTGTCTGAGAGGGAGCAACAGTGGAAGGTTGCTTGTGCCAAGACAAATGCGAAGATGGATGCGTCCGCGAAGCGAATTAGTGAGGCTGACGCGCGGAATGAAGAGACCTCTAAGGAGTTGGCTCGCATGGAGAGGCTCGCGAAGCAACATTACAACAAGTTGCTGGAGTCTCGTGACTTGTTAAGGGAAAAGTACGAGGAGATTGCTCAGTTGAATGCGGCGAAGGAGGAGACGGACAAAGAGAATCTGGCGTTGCAGCAGCAGAATGTCGACCTCGAAGGGGAGCTGTTGGATACCCGTGAAGAAGTGCGCTTGGCGCAGAGTGATCGTGAGTGGTTGCTCACCAGCTGTGTCCCTGAGGTATGTTTTTATCTCTTACCTTTGTGTCTTCTCATTTGACGGCCTTCTATATTTGTACTGAACGTTTCTTCCTGATGTTTGTGTAGGTGGCTTATTATGTGAAGAATTGCGACCAAACGCGCCAGGCTGTGGCGGCAGTGAACGCTGCCGCGAAGCTTGTGGGGCGCAAAGCTGGGTTTCTGGAGGGTTACCAGCATGCTAAGGACGGCAAAGCCTTGGAGCAGTTCGCGTTACATGGGCAGGACCTTGATGCTGTTTTTGCGAAGAAGGCTGCAGACTTTGATGGATTGAAGTATGAGCTAGTTGATTTCATTGTTGGCCATCGAGACCGCCCATCTTGTTATGAGTTGAAGGAGTCCTTTGATAAGCAAGGCCTTGTGCACACGCGGCACGAATATGCCCTTAGGAGGGCCAAGGCGGCAAATGTGGCTTCGGGTGAGCAGCCCGAGGCTAGTGAAAAGTTGGAATTGTCTGGGTCGGAAGAAGATGATGAATATAGCGACGCGTCCTCCGAGTTTAAAGACTGAAGCCTGTTGCTGCTCTATTTTACTTTTTTATCTGTAAATAATTTCAACATCTTTAATGGCTTATGTTGTAATTGAAACCTTTCTTCTGGTGAAAATGTGTTTGTTTAATATTTCTTGCTCAAGTTTATATTACGTGCATATGACTTGCTTGTTTCGTGCTCTGTATGTTAACTATACAACGCTTAGCTTAGGGAATTGCGACTTAATAGGGCAATTTAAGGTTTAGGCATCGTATTTTGGTCATACAATGTTTGTGTTGCGTGTTGTATGTTAACCATACAATGCGCAGTTTAAGAGATTGCAGATTGTCAATGCAATTGTAGTTTAGACATTGTATCTTAACCATACAATGTTTGGGGTGCGCGTTGTATCTTGACCATACAACGCGTGGTTTAGGGAATTACAGATTATCAATGCAATTTTAGTTTAGGCATTGTATCTCAACCATACAATGTTTGGGTTGCGCGTTGTATCTTAACCATACAACGCGCAGTTTAGGAAATTGCAGATTATCAATGCAATTTTAGTTTAGGCATTGTATCTTAACCATACAATGTTTGGGTTGCGCGTTGCATCTTAACCATACAACGCGCGGTTTAGGAAATTGCAGATTATCAATGCAATTTTAGTTTAGGTATTGTATCTTAACCATACAATGTTTGGGTTGCGCGTTGCATCTTAACCATACAACGCGCGATTTAGGAAATTGCAGATTATCAATGCAATTTTAGTTTAGACATTGTATCTTAACCATACAACGCGCAGTTTAGGAAATTGCAGATTATCAATGCAATTTTAGTTTAGACACTGTATCTTAACCATACAATGTTTGGGTTGTGCGCTGTATCTTAACCATACAACGCGCAGTATAGGAAATTGCAGATTATCAATGCAATTTTAGTTTAGACGTTGTATCTTAACCATACAATGTTTGGGTTGCGCGCTGTATCTTAACCATACAACGCGCAGTTTAGGAAATTGCAGATTATCAATGCAATTTGAGGTTAGACATTGTATCTTAACCATACAATGTTTGGGTTGCGCGTTGCATCTTAACCACACAACGCGCGGTTTAGGAAATTGCATATTATCAATGCAATTTTAGTTTAGACATTTAGATTGCCGCTTTTGAAGTGTGCGTCGTTCGCTTTATTTGTCATGTGATATCTTGAATGAGTGTTTATAGGACGAAGTGCGTGTAAAGCAAAGAAATTTCCAGATCTTATTCCACTAAATGGCGCAACGGCCTTCATTACAAGTTGGGATACTATTACATGTAGAATTTTCTTAATTGAGCGGCGTTCCATGTTCGGAGAACGGGCTTGTCGTCTAAGGTTGATAGCTTGTAGGCTCCCTTGCCAAGGACTTCTGTGACGCGGTACGGTCCCTCCCAAGTGGGGGCCAGTTTTCCTTTGGGTATTGCGTCGCTGGCTTCATTATTTCTAAATACGAAGTCCCCTATGCGAAAGGCGTGAGGTTTGACTTTTGTATTGTAGTACTTTTCCAATTGTTGTTTGTAATTTGCTTCTCTTGCCGCTGCTCTTTCACGGTGTGCTTCTGCCAAATCCAAGTTGATGCGCAGTTCTTCATCATTGTTCGTCTGGGCTGCTGAGAGGACTCTTGCGGACGGGCATCCAATCTCTGCGGGTATCATAGCCTTAGAGCCATATGTTAGGCTGAACGGGGTCTCACCGGTGCTCGTTTTTGTTAATGTGCGATTAGCCCATAGCACGCTCGGCAGTTCCTCCGCCCAGGCCTTCCCTTTAGTGCCCAGTCTTGATTTGATGCCTTCCACTATACTTCGGTTCGCGCGTTCCACTTGGCCGTTTCCTTGCGGGTGGGCGACCGAGGTGAATGTGGGTTGGATGTGCAGGTCCGCGTACCACTTCAGCAATCCTTTGTCTGCAAATTGGGTCCCGTTGTCTGTCACGATTGACATGGGTAACTCGAAACGAAAAATGATGAACTCCCAAATGAACTTTTTAACATGATTGGCCGTAATCTCAGCGAATGGTTTAGCTTCGACCCATTTCGTGAAGTAATCAATTGCGATTATCAGATATTGTCTCTTCCCTGTCGTCAATGGGAATGGTCCCACGATATCGATAGCCCACTTCTGGAATGGCCACGCTGAGGTTACTGGGATAAGGTCATTTTTGGTCCGTAAGATGTTGGGAGCATGGCGTTGGCAAGAATCACACTTGCGGATGATCTTCAGCGCATCTAGATGCATGCCCGGCCAGTAGTATCCTGCGTTCATAATTTTGGCGACCACCATGTGTGGCCCAGCATGTATTCCACATATCCCTTCGTGTATCTCTCGCACTAAGTAGTCTGCATCGACTGCATCCACACATCGCAGTAGTGGCCCTAGGTATGACTTCCGATAGAGCACCCCGTCTTGTATTTGGTATTGTAGGGCTTTGTGCTGTATCTTTCTGGCCTCTGCGCGTTGCTCAGGCAACGTGCCGGTGGTGAGGTAAGAAACTATCGGGGTCATCCAGCTGTCAACACCCGTTTGGATTACGTTGACCTCTTTGGGTGGAACAGACGGTTCGCTCAGGGTTTCAATTCGGACCTCTTTTGCTAAATGGCTAAAGCTTGTAGAAGCCATTTTTCTTAGAGCGTCCGCCGGCTTGTTTTGACTGCATTTAATGTGGTCGATGGTGCAGCTAGGAAAGTTGGCCATGAGCTCTTTAGCGTGTTGGAGGTACATGATCATCGAGGGTTCTTTTGCTTCATATTTCCCTGTAATATGACCCGCCACCAGCATTGAATCGACATGCGCGAAGATGTGTTTAGCGCCCAGATTTTGCGCGATGCGTAGTCCGGCGAGGAAAGCTTCGTATTCGGCCTCGTTGTTGGTGGCCTTGAATTCGATTCTGATTGCATAAGTGAACTCCGTGCCGTCCGGACTAACTAGGCGGATTCCTGCGCCTACACCATCTTCGTTTGAGGCTCCATCTGTGTAAAGATTCCAGATAGCCTTTTCGTCACATGGTGGTTGCGGGTCTTGCTCTGCTTTACATTCCTCGATTTTCTCTTGAGGTACTTTCGCTATTAAATCTGCCAGTACCTGTCCTTTAATCGCTGGGCGTGTCTTGTAAAAAATGGTGTGCTCGCCCAGTTCGATGGCCCACTTTGCCAGTCTTCCGGAAACTTCTGGCTTGGACAGGACATTGTTCAGCTTGTAGTCGCTCAGCACATTGATGGGATGGCCCTGGAAGTATCTGCGCAATCTTCGCGACGCGTGAACGAGAGCCAACACTAGTTTTTCCATGGTGGTGTACCTGGTTTCTGCATCTGTCAGGACCCTGCTGATGTAATAGATGGGCGTCTGTACCAGTTTTCTGTCAACCATCAGTACCGCGCTCACTGCTTGCTCTGTTGCACAGAGGTACATTGTCAGTGGCTCCCTTGGGAGTGGGGCGGTGAGTGTTGGTAAGTCCATCAGACATTCTTTCATCTCTTGGAATGCCTTCTCCGCTCCGGCGGTCCACTTGAAATGGTTCTTTTTTAGGCAATTTTTTAATGTTTCGATGAATGGAATTGATTTACTTGCGTGGTGTGACAGGAAACGGTTGATTGCGACCAGACGTCCATTCAATGTTTGAACCTCCTTTAGCGTGGATGGGGAAGGCATTTGCGCAATGGCTTGTATCTTTTCGGGGTTTGGTCGGAAACCATCTTTAGTGACCACAACGCCAAGGAACTTTCCTTCTTCCATCCCAAACGCACACTTGCTTGGGTTCAGCTTCATACAAATTTCTTTCAAATGTTTGAAGGTTTCTTCGATATCCTTCAGCATTTGATTTTCTTCCTTGCTCTTGATGACCAGGTCATCCACATAGACTTCCAGGTTCTTCCCTATCTGTTTGGCGAATGCGCGGTCCATTAACCGTTGGTATGTAGCTCCCGCATTTTTTAGGCCAAATGGCATCTTGGTGTAACAGTAGACTCCCTTGTCAGTGCGGAAAGCTGTTTTGTCTTCATCCTCTAGCACCATCTGGATTTGATGGTACCCTTTGTAGGCATCCAGGAAGCATTTGAATCGGAAAGGCGCTAGTGAGTCAATCTTCAGGTCGATTTCTGGGAGCGGGTAGCAGTCTTTGGGACATGCTTTGTTGAGGTCTGTGTAATCTACGCACATCCTCCAGCCGCCATTGCTTTTTTTTTTTTTTTTTTTACCATTACTGGGTTGGCAACCCAGGTTTGGTATCTTGTTTCTCTTAGGATTCCAGCTTTTAACAGTTCCCCTACTTGCTCATTCATCGCTTGTGTTTTTTCAGCACCCATGCTTCGTCGCTTTTGTGCGATGGGTTCAACTGAGCGATATGTGTTAAGCTTGTGTTGGGCGAGTTCGCGTGGGACCCCAATCATATCTGATGGTTGCCATGCGAAAACGTCCATGTTTTTGTGGAGAAGCTGTTTCAAGTGATCTCGGATGTTTTCTGAGATTGTTGGTCCTAGTGTGATGGGCTGATCAGGGAACTTTGGGTTCAGGATCCACTTCTCTGGTTCTGTGCGCGAGCATGGTTTTAACATCTTTGTTGGGTGGGATTCTGTAGTCATAGCACATTCTCTGTTAGCCCACACGATTGCCACACCGTTCGGGGTGGGGAAACCAATTGCGCCGTGGACTGTGGAGGTGACCATGTTGTACGAGGCCATGGAGTCCCGCCCTAGGATGATATCGTACTTGGATTTTGTTGGGATGACCAGGAATGTGACTTCTTCGGTTCGCGAGCGCCCGTGTGCTCCCAGAGTGAGAGGAAAAGATATCTCTCCGAGCGGGGTCACGACTTCATTTGAAAATCCCATAATTGGTGAATTGATGGGGCGCAATCGTTGTTTATCCTCATCATCTAACAGGTCGAAGCACTGCCCATACATAATATCAGAGTTGCTGCCAGTGTCCATGAAGGCCCTGGTGGTTCGGTAGTGGTCAAAGATGGCTGTGACAATGACCGCCCGCGTGGCGGAAGGCCCACCTTTGACCACTGGAAAACATACTTGTTGCTCTTTCCACTCTGCGGTTGTTTCTGGTTTCCGCTTCTGGAGCCGGCGTCCACCGCCATGAATCATCATGCTCACGTTCTTAATCTTTTTTGGCGGTGGTCCCGCCGTTTGCTTGCGCTCCACGTTTTGTAGCAGATGTCCGAGTTTGCCGGATCTTAACGCGTCCTCAATAGCTTGCCTCAACTGGTAGTATTTATCAGTATCATGGCCTATGTCTTGATGATAAGCACAAAACTTGTTGTGATCTAATCCTTCCCTCCTCTTTATGACCTTTGGTTCTGGGAAATCAATATTTTCTGTGGCCAGGACTTGCGCTGGTGTTTTCATCAAGGGGGTCCAGTTGTTATGGCTCCTTCTTCCCGACTTGTGAACGAGTGACGCATTGCGTTGGTATTCTTGAGCTTCAGCGGGTTTTGTTACTGTCGGGGTGGCTCCTTGAAGCCTGGTCCAGACGTTTCCTTTGCCTTTTCTTTCATTCCTGTCGTTTCTACTGCGCGCTGCTTGTGCTTGTGTATCTGTGTATTGTGGTGCTTGGATTCTGCTCCGGACAGATAGCTCTCTTTTGGTTTTTGCATAATTCTTCGCGCCGCGCATGATTTCTTCCCAGGTGTTTGGCATACCTGTGCATCCAGCCAATGTGCGGATCAGTGAGTCACATCTCACTCCTTGCGTGAACGCCGCCTTCATGAGTTCGAAACCAATTGGCCCGATTTGCAAGGCTTCACGATTGAACCTGGTGATGTAATCCTCGATGGATTCATTTTCACGCCTCTTGACTTGTAGGATGTCAGTGGAGTCGCGTTTTATTCTTTTGTTTTAGCTGAAGTGGTACGAAAACTTGTCGGTCAGTTCTTTTAGGTTGTCTATCTTGCCATTTGGCAGGCTGTCGAACCATACGCGCACAGCGCCCGTGAGCGTCTGCGCGAACATGTGACACCACGCGGGTAGGCTCCACCTTGCACATTTTCCTACGATTTCAAAGCTTCTCAAATGGTCGTCAGGGTCACCTGTGCCATCAAATTTTCCCAAAGTTCTTGGTATTTTTGTTCTTGCGGGTAATGTGGCGAGCGCAATGCGCGGTGTGAATTTTGACTTTTCACTGAATGAGGGAGGATAGTATGGTTGTGTGAGATCGTCCTCACCGGACATCAAGTGTGCTCGATCAACAGTGTTGGTCAAGAACTGGCTTGTGTCACGGTGAAAACGGCTCTGAGACTCGTCAGAGTCTTCCCTCCAAGTTGGGTCGGTGACCTGATTGCTCCCGCCGCCGTGTCCCGCAGCTTTGGATGGCCCTCCCGATATGGTGACAGGCCTTCCTTCGCTGAAGGACAGTGCGCGGGATGCTTCTCTTAGCTGTTGTTCTTTTATCTTCTTTATGAATGCTTGTTTTAAGGCTTCCTTTTCTTAGGCGTACCACACCTCCGGACTAACCATCGGCGTTGTATGACCAACAGGTGAAGTTTGAAGATTATCTGTGGCGAAATGGAAGGACGGGGTCTGTCTGGTCCCGGAGGATGGAGTATGACCCGCGTCCGTACCATGAAACTGTTCATCTGTGGTGTTATCAAGCTGGCTGGTGTTTGCCTGGGCAATACCAGTGCCTGACGTGCCTCCAGTGAAGTTTGGTGTCGCCGGTAAAGAACTCATAGCTGGTTTTTAGAAAGATAAAAGTGTTTAAGTTTGCTATTCTTGAAAGCTCAAAAGACGGATGGCGCCAATGAAGAAACACCAATCTAACAGTCTGTATATAATAGTGCTAGTATGCAAATATAAGAAAGGACGTGATTCTCATTAAACAATACTAATCCAGACTATTACAGAGTTTCGACTATAATTTATCTTTCACAGCTATATAGTATGAATTCTCACTCGCCGATCTGATCCCTTCTTCTGATGACGAAGGGGGGTATTTATAGGCCCCTGAGGTGATCTGTGATTGGCTGTGAGGAGAATGACAGCTGTCTTGTACTATTACGACCGTTGTCATTCTTCGCGTTGTCGCTCTGTGGTTGGTCCACGTGTCCTACTATTGTCCTTTCTGTCCTTTTCTGTACCTCGTACCTGCAGGAGATCATAGAGCAGGGAATAAACGCCTCTGATTGGCCACATGTCCCTGCTCTTGTCGGGTGACACCTGTCCTCTATTTAAGTGGCGTGCGCCGTCTTCTAGAACTCCACGTCACATTGCTGTGTTGACCTGTGTGTGAGTGTAAGGTCGTGCGCAGGCGCGGGTACACATCTCTTCAAATGAAAATATAAAAAAGGGTGAATTACTATTTGAGTCCCTGTGGTTTTAACTACGTGAATCCAAATTCCAAAACTTTAACTACTTGAGTCCTACTTTCTAACTCCGTTAACTAAGTCTTTTAACTTTTAGTAAAAAGACAAAAATACCCCTACTTAATAAATATTATTAAATATTATACTTATTATCTTATATTAAAATAATCCTACTCTCTTTGTCTCTCTCCTCCGTCTCTGCACACACACAGAACACAGATCTGGTCAAGAGCTTCAAGAAGGGTTGGACCCTTGTACCAGTCGAGGTTGGTAGACTTATCAATCATGTAGTCACCCTCAAATCCAGAGATGGGCACTAATAGAATTTTTTCTGGGTTGTAACCGACCTTCTTCAAGTACGATGACACTTCCTTCATAATTTCGTCATACCTAGCCTTTGAGTACTTAAGGAATGGTAGCATCCATCTTGTTACAGCAGCAGATCATCTCTCACACACATACAAATTTGCACTTAGGGTTTTTGAGTTTTCATCCGTTTTTGTTTGAGGATTAGGGTTCAGATCCAGATTGGGGCTACGATTAAGATCGAAATGATACTGGAAAGGTGGTGATGAAGGTGTAGTGGTGGTGGGATAGGCGAGTGAGGGAGAGATTATGTCTGCAAGTGTGGTGGGGTTTACAGTGGCGGTAGAGCGGATGTAGTTTACAGTGAGTAGGGTTCTACGATGGTGGTGGTGTGTACAGCGGTGGGTGGTGGTGGTGAGGCAGTGGTGGTGGAGCGGTTGTAGTTTACAGTAGGGGTTCTACAATGGTGGTGTGTGTGAGGTTTGTAGTGGTGGTGGTGGTGAGGTGGGTATGGTGCGGTGGTGGAGGTGTAGTTGGGGTGGTGTGGTGGTGGTGGTAAGGTGGTGCAGCAGTGTAAGATTGTGTGTGTATGTTATATATACATATATATGTGGAGGGTAAGGTTCTGTAGAAAACTCTAAATATTTGAGGAAACTCTAGAAAACCCTTAAAAAAAACCTACTTCCCGAGCCTTTTTTTTTTTTGAAAAAATTAGGGCATGTAATATACATGTTTTTAAGTGTTTTGAGCCAAAAAAAATCAAATAAGCGCCGAAGGGTTTTTTTTTAAAAAAAATAAATATTTTTACATCATAACATATGTTGCCAGTGCAAAAATAAGCTAACACATGTTATGATGCACAACTTATTTATTTATTTTTTTTAAAAAAAAGCTCAACGCTTTTTTGATTTTTTTGGCTTAAAACACTTAAAAACATGTATATTACATGCCCTAATTTTTTCAAAAAAAAAAAAAAAAAGGCTCGGGAAGTAGGGTTTTCTGGGGGTTTACTCAAAAAGGAGGGTTTTCTCTAAATACTTCCCCTATATGTAGATATATAATTTTTATTTTTATATATTATTAAAACATTTATGCATTAAAGACTTGTTCCTTATACCTTATGCATTATAGGGTTGTACCTAAGTGTAAAATGGCTGAAATACCATTGTACTTAATTGACTTGGTTAACGAAGTTAGTCAATTGGACTCAACAGGTTAATTAATTTTCAACCAGGGACTCAAACAGTTAATGTTTTGCATTTTGGATTCAAGTAGTTAAAATCACTATAACAAAGTGACGCAAATAGTAATTCACTCTATAAAAAAATTTCCAAAGATTCAAGTATTGAGAACAAGGCGCCTACACAAGAATCCAAAACTTTGAGGATGATGTTGGCGTAGTAACCAACGCATGTAACCGTCCATGCCTATAGGCTAGGCATGGTTGGTCAACCAAGCATGGATACACATTCACGCTTATAGGTAGACGTGGATGTGGCCCATGCGTGGTTATGGTTTGTTGATATGTTTACGGAGAAAACCTACACACTCCCAAGAATAACACGATAAAAGAGACAAAGGGGACAATTTTCTTCTCTTTGGTTTTTTTAGGGGAATTGGAGTTTAATAATCCAAACTTTATCTCATTGTCTTACAATAATTTGTACTTAAGAAATTCCCTACGACAGTCCCAACTTTCAAAGTATTAGCCGCCAATGAACTTTTGTTAACTGAAAACTAACCTATTTTCAAAACTGAAAGAGTTTGAAAGTTAAAAAGTTCATTGTTGGCCAATATGTTGAAAGTTGGGACTGTTGTGGGGAATTTATTAAGTACAGATTATTGCCGGCCAATGAGGCAAAGTATGGATTATTAAAATCCAATTCCTTTTTTTTTTTTATGAAGCTTACAATTTAAAAGGAAATAGAAAGCAAACATGGTCCTAACATTAAGATAGAAAATGGGTAATGCAATTGGTTGTGGTACCACTAGCTACATGCATGCATAATGCAGGAAACAAAATAGCATAATGTAGGAAAGAGAATAACTGAAGCAGATCATGCGCTACTTTTGTTGACTAGGTCAACAACTCCAGGGTTATTAACTTTTCACCCATCACCCGTCCTCCTCAACCCCAGCATCGCTCAGTCTCTCATTCACAAGTTTGTGGATACGATTTCAGGGTTAATGTTTTTAAACAGATTCTTGTCTTATCGTGTCATATCGTGTTAACATGTTATAAACAGGTTCATGTTCGTGTTTGAAAAAATGACACGATAAGTTATCGTGTCATGTTTACCTGTTTTGTGTTCGTGTCTTATCGTGTTCTTGTCTTAACAGGTTGTTTCTGAAACGATGTCCAGCCCTACTAAATTCATAGCAGACTTCAACATGTTAGTTATTGCTTTGTTTGTAGTACTGCAACGAGAAAAGTGCTTAACAATGAACTTTGCAGCCAGTGTAGACGTATGGTTGGACAATAGGTTTTGGCGGTGGGGCGGTTTATAGGGGATTTGGGTAGACATATGGTGGTTGTTGTGAAGAAAAGACTAGAGGTGTTGGTGTTAATTGTGCGAGCGGTTCTAATGATGTTGATGTCGGAAGAAAAGAAAAACATGTGGTGATGGCAGTGGTGGTATGGAAACGATGAAGCATTACAGTGGTGAAAGACTTTCACATGAGGCGTTCGGGTCCTCAATACCATGAATTGAACCAAGAAAAAGGTTCATCATCAAAGGACTTAACAACATAAGTTAACCGTTCTTCCTCATAAATTGCATAAAAGGAAAAGAACTTTTAAGCATTACAAATCCACTAGGCAGGATTAAAACCGGTGAAACAAGATAGATACATGAAGTCATCGAGTCTTTCCAAAGCCATAGAGGCTAAGGCTCAATGAAAGCACCAACTGATAGGCTTTGATAAGATTAATTCCCTGAGATTTCCATTGATAACTACAAAATATTTATACAATAATTAACCAATCCGTAAATATGGAAGGGGCAACAACCTTCCCACTAATTACTCAATTACAAATCAATTTACATAAATGTGTTATATCTATTACACCCCCGCAGTCGAAGCGTAGGGAGGCCGGATGCTGAGACTGTACCTGAAATCATCAAACAAAACTCTCGGGAGCCCTTTTGTGAAGATGTCAGCAATCTGATGTCTGGAGGGTACATGTAGGACACGAACCTGACCACGTTGAACCTGTTCATGAACAAAATGAATGTCAAGTTCTATGTGTTTGGTTCGTTGATGTTGCACTGGGTTGCCTGATAGATAGACGACGCTGACATTGTCGCAATAATCGAGGGTCGCGCGGCTCAAGGGGTGATGTAGCTCAAGCAGTAAGTTACGAAGCCAACATATATCAACAACTACATTTGCCACTCCACGATATTCAGCTTCGGCACTAGAACGAGAGATAGTGGCCTGTCTTTTGGATGACCAGGAAATGAGGTTCTCATCCATGTAGACACAGTAGCCCGATGTTGAACGACGTGTATCCGGGCAACTAGCCCAATCAGCATCAGTGTAAGCCACTAAAGATATATCACGGAGCGGACTAAGGTGTAGACCGTAATCAGAAGTCCCTTGAATGTAGCGAATAATGCGTTTTAACACATTCCAATGATCCACGCGTGGTGCATACATGTGCATACATATCTGTTGTACTGCATAGGAGATGTCAGGGCGAGTAAATGTTAAGTATTGAAGTGCCCCAGCCAAACTGCGGTATGTAGTGGGATCATCGTGTAACTCCCCTGAGGTAGCGGAGAGCTTAGACTGAGCATCGACAGGAGTGGCAACCGGCTTGCAGGAGTCCATGGATGCCCGGTGAATAATGTCACGAACATAGGCCTGCTGAGAAAGAAACATGGAGTTGCCGGTGCAGGTGACCTGAATGCCAAGAAAGTAAGAAAGAGGGCCTAGATCTTTCATAGCGAATTCCCCTAAGAGAGCCAGCATAAGGGTCTGACGAAGGGCATCAGACGAAGTGGTGAGAATAATGTCGTCCACATATATGAAGAGGTAGGCCATATCACTGCCGTGCTTATAGATAAACAGAGAATTGTCAGATTTGCTTTGTTGAAAGCCCTGCAAAAGAATAAAGTCAGTGAAACGTTGGTACCACGCACGTGGTGCCTGTTTGAGTCCATATAAGGACTTCTTTAGAAGACAGACGTGTCCTGGAAAATTACGATGACGAAAGCCCATAGGTTGATACATGTACACGGTTTCCTTCAAGTTCCCATGAAGAAAGGCATTCGTCACATCCAATTGGTGGATCGGCCAGGACTTGGCAAGGGCGAGTGATAATACGATGCGTATCGTGGCCGGTTTGACAACCGGGCAAAAAGCCTCGCCGCAGTCAATACCCTCCTGTTGTTTTCGACCATCGCACACCAAACGTGCTTTATAACGCTCCAAACTGCCGTCAGACCTGAACTTATGTTTGAATAACCACATGCTACGTATAATGTTCATGTCAGGTGTCCTAGGTACAAGCTCCCAGGTCTTATTTTTAATAATTGCACTAAATTCATTGGACATGGCATTATACCACTCTGGCGAGGACAAGGCAACATGTGGGGACTTGGGGATAGGTATGACAGAGGAGGTGTGTAGGTTAAAGAGTTGTTTGGGTTTGACAATACCACTCATAGAGCGGGTGTGAATGGTGCGAGTAGTGGGAGGAGGGGGTGGGAAAGGCGCCACATGGTGGATGAGCGTCGGAGACGCCATAGCAACCGGGTCAGTGGCCGGCGAGGTGGACGGAGGTGAGTGGGCCGATTAATGGGCCAAAGTAGGGGAGGTGGTTGTTTGGTTAATTGGACCAGGAGTGGTAGGGATTGGGCCAGTATGTGAAACGGGCTGTGAGGGTGAGCTGTTAGGAGATTGTGGAGTGGGCTGTTGGGGCAGGACGGTATGGGTCTGGGAGGGAGATCGTGGTGCGGGTGTAGGAGTAGCGAGAGGAGTGGGTGTGTGAGGTGGTTGGCGGTTTGCTTTGGAGGCTTGTAAGTAGTCCCAGACCAATGGGTTGATGGTGGGATTTAAGAATTCGCGTTTGACTTTACGGTTGACCGAGCATTTCATCCACGAAAACAATTTGTAAGTTCAATTTTATTGCTGGGTTTTGTTTATCGGCCATAGAACAGCAATAACCCCATGAATAATCGGGTTATTGCTCATTCGTTTTGATTATTGAAAAACCTAGGGTTCATACGATTTTAATTTTGGGGATAAACAACTTGCAGACCTGAATATATAATTTAAACGAACAGAAACTTAACACCAACTGATCCACAGATCAGTTGGTAGCCACCTTATGTTGAAAACGCGAACCGGCCCACGGCCAGGGTTCGAGTCCCACTCCCACATTCTTTTCTTTTTCTAAAAAATGATTATATAACTGATTCATATAGACTATTTATTTGATTCAAAACAAGATTTAATCGTTCTCAGGGTCTAGACCAGATGGTCTAGGCTTGTGATATAAAACATCGAACCGGCCAGTGGCCCGGGTTCGATCCCTAGCATATGCAAACATTTTTTTAACCCTTTATACTTATATATATATTCACTATTATTTTTAAAAATGGTTTTAAAATACTAAAATCTGCTTTATAAATTCTACAAAAATTATTTTATGATGTTCTAATAGAAAAGTTTATCATACAATTTTTAGTTTTTCAAAAATCTTTTATTATTTATATATAATAAATATTACAAGTTTATTCTATTATAATTATAAAATTCTATAAAAATATCAAAACGATTTTATAAAATTCGACAAAAATTATTCTGAGTTTATAAAACAATAAACATTCCAGAAATGATTTTTATTTCTGGAAAATCATTTATTTAATATTTTTAAACGATTTTTGTTATTTTAATTATAAATAAATCATAATAAATTCATTTTTCATTATTTTTACATCAAAATTTCACATAAATTATTATTAACCATTTAGATCAGAAATATAAAATTTTGATTCGAAATTTATAATTTTTAATATTTTTAAATATTAAGTCTATATTTTGTCAAATAAGTATTTATATATAAATATTCATTAATTAAGAAAATAATTTTATAAAAATTATTTTCACATTTATTACATTATAATTCAACTACTTTTAGTTAATACTGGTCAAAAAACATTTTTATTAATTATTTCTTTATTTATTTAAATTATTCATATTTAAACATAAATCAATTATTAATCCCCAAATTAGGAACCCTAACACATTTTATACTAGAAAACTTAGACTTATTAAGTTTTCCCCAACACTTATTTATTACCTTGAAATAGGGTGATATTTGGATACACACGAGCCACATTTACTTATATAACAAGGGTCATCATTCTAAGGTGAGTTTTACATAGCCCCTTTTCTATTTCACTATTTTGGGGTGAAACATGTTACAACATTCTATCTACAATTCAATCATAAAGTGTCTATGTGTTATTCTATGTTGCATTATGTCTTAAACATGACTAGGGTAAGCACAATATTCTAGCATAATCATTAACATTGATCAGCCGACCGTATACAATGATAGATCTATTGGACTGAAAATCCCACCCGGATACGTGTACCTCCTACATAGGTAGCGTGGGTGATTGTTATCGAATTTATAACATAATCGAGTGAACCATGAGCGTATAGGATGGACCACAATATTCTAGTCACAAGGTTTGATTATGCACTCGATTTACCCGATAGTATGTTTTCACATATGGACTAGACTTGCCATGACACTTGAATTGTACAAGTTTTATTCAATTATCAAAACCTATGTAATTCTCACCAACTTTTGTTGACCCAAAATATTTTCAAACTTAAACATGTTTCAGGTCATAGCTTGCTTGAAGATTAGAGTTAATGCTTGAAGATGTGTATTTAGTATTTTTCATGTTGATGTACAAATTTTTGTAGAACAATTGTATGTAATGTATTTAATTCAATTATTGAAATTTATTATTTACCATGAGCTACTGAACAATTATCAATACGTGACATCCCGATGTTTCCGCCATCGGTTGGGGTGTTACAGATTGGTATCAGAGCCATGGTTATGGGGAATTAGGTTATTAGAAAAATAATCTAGTCTATAACCATAGGATTTTAACTAGTACATGCTCCTTTTACTTGCAACCTTACTTGTTTCTATTCTCTATCTCCCTCCTACTTCTTATCCCTACTTTAATCCCTACAAGAAGATTGCTCTCCATCACTGGATCTACTCTTAGACTAATAGGACAAAATCCTCAGGTTTAGCCTGAACCACCTTGAGATCTCGTCGAAGTTCTAGATTTTAATAACGAACACGTGCAATCTGGAAGGGTGAACGCCTGTATTCTGAGTTTTCTATCTAGGCTGGCATTGCGCATATATCCCAATCAGACGAGGGACCCGGATGCCTATCTGGGAATTCTCGGGATGAGTGTTCACTTATAGGCTAAAGCATGTCTTCACTATGTTATTAGAATCTCTGATAAGTCAACGTTTTCGTTTATTCGTTTTAATTAATGGATAAATGATTACATTTCTTATATTACCTCATTCATTTCATGTCTCATTGAACCTTCATTGTACCTCTTACAGATCATGCCTCCACGTCGCAGCACTCGCCTTAACAGTGGTGACAATCATGATGAAGGGAGCAGCAACCACAACCACGACCACAACACTAACCACAACAATGGAGGTGATGCCCAACTAGCTGCGATCATTTCCCAACAAATGGCGCAACAAATCGCAACTCTGGTTCCTAACTTGTTGGCTCAAGTCATCCAAATGAATGGGAACGGCAATGGAAATGTAAATGGCAATGGAAATCACAATGGGAGCGGGAATGGAAACGGGAATGGTGTAACAACCGGCAAAAATAAGGTAATTCCGTACAGATTAATTAGTATATGATTAACGTAATTAAATGCAATTATGTGTGATTTAATTATCAAGGCCTTAGGAGATAGCAATTTCCAAATAGTGCATAGGAATGCATACGTTTAATGGTAAAACATGATTGGATCATGTGCGAATAAGCTATCCGGTATGGACGTTGGCAATTACCCGGTAATAATTAAATAAACGAAACTGATCCCGGACACCCAGGATATAAAATAAAGGGTATTTTCAGGAAATATAATGAGTTTTGGAACTCCAAAACCATAAATGAAAACGTCTTGTACAAATCTCCCGGTAACGAATAAAATGCGCGTACCGCACCCGATACGCGTATAACTCATAATTTCACCCGGCAAGGGCCTAAATAACCAATCAACGCTTAAATTAGACTATATTTAAGGGTTATTAAAGGTATTTTTAATGTCCGGATAACGCGTAATTAAAACCCGAAAAATACCCGAACGACACCCGAACGACGGAGGATTAAACATAACAAACAATGGGTAATAATTTGAAGTTGTGGACCCCACACAAACCCACATGGGGGCCGGCCTAAAGGCCAAGGGTGGTGCCCATGCAAGTGTTAATAATAATGATCTATTAACCTACATATAAAGCATGCAAAAAGGTGTAAGAAACATGAATAATTATCAAGTACAAAAGCATGCCACTCCTTGTCCCCCTTTGCCAAAATTTCGGCCATATGGCCATAGGATCCAAGGCAACACTTAACCATCATTACACTAGTGTATGCATGCATGGTGGGTCTTGTATAAAGATCATGAGAAGATTACAAAGATTGACCAAAGATTTGCAAGCAACCTCCTCCATCCACACATACATATACGGTTATATACACACACACACACACACTTCATATCCTTTCAAGATTCCCAAGTACACATACAATCCTTCATAAGATTTCTTAAAATCTTTGGAAGATTACATGTGATAATTATATATAAACATGTGTTAGATACATGAGTTAACAAAGCAACATCTCCTTCTTCTTTCTCTCTTGGAGCCGTGGGTTTCTTCACACCCACACACACATCTCTTTCAAGTTTTTACATCCCCAAAACACTTAAAACAATCCATCATCCAAACCCCTATTGTGTGTTTCAAGCTTGGAGCTTAACCACTAAGGAAGAACACACTAAACCCCTCTCAAAATCAAAGGTTTTGTCTCCCCTAGCCTTGTGCTAGTAGTAAGCTTCTTAATCTTGTTTTTGATTGTTATTATTCATGTATGTGTTCTTAGAAGCAAGTTGTACATGAAGGGGTTTAAAAGGTGGTTTTGAACATAATCTTTAATAGGTTTTACATGTGTAAAATGGAAGATTAAAGATATGAAAATAAACCATGGATTTGATAATGATGATGTATTAATCTTGAAAATATGTAAAGTTTGCATCTAAAACTAAGTAGGATGATGTTTTGGTTAAAATTGTAGAATAAACTTGAATATGTTAAGAGTAACTTTAAATCATCTTATTATGATCATACATGGTGTAATATGTGGTAAAACATGTTAGAAGTTCATGAATGAAGATGATGGAAAATCTAAGTTAGCTTACTTAGATGAATGATATTTTGTTAAAGTGGACAAATACATAAAACACACACATAAGTAGTCTTCCACATGAAATACAAGACTAACATAAGTGTTTTGATACAAAAATAACTTACCAATAAAAAGTTGAATCTTCAAAGTTTACTATTTTGAGTGAAAAATGTTAACTTTGGAAGTTAGAGTGGAAAAATGCAACTTTTGGAAGTTAAGGGACTAAAGTTGTAACTTTGAAAGTTAGAGGACTAAAATGGATATTTTAGAAACTATTAGTCCAAAAATACAAGTATGGAAAGTTCGGTGTCAAAAATGTAAGTAATAAAGTCTAAGGATGATTTTTGTAAATACTAGTAGAAATACTTGGGTATTTTGTATAAAAGTGTATTTTTGAAAGTTATAAAAATACAAAGGGTTTTAAAATAAGGATTTTTATAAAATAGAGATTTTATAAAAATGTTAAACAAACTTGAGAAACTTATACAAAAATGAATACTTTTATATAAATGGGAATATAAAAGTATTGGAAGCATTTTTGTATCTAAGTTAACAAGTTGGGCTAAAATACAAACCTTCCAAGTAACATGGGTTAGAAATGGGGATAATATTTCTATGAAACACATGTTGGGAAAGACTTGGAAGAATTAACTAATCGAGTTAAGATATCGAACTAAGACGCGTTAACGAACCGTACACGGACAAATCATGAGAAAAAAATGCCATTGCGGCAAGATGAGAAAATATATATTTTTAGGAAGTAAAATATATATATACATGGGTGAAAACTAACAAACACTTTCCTAAGTGTTAAGGGAATTATTCGTGGGAGAAAAGTATAACATAAACAAATAAGACGATAAACAAACGTATATACTTAACAAGAAAAACTACACATTTATATATATGTACGCTCGTCTCGGCAAAATTCTAGTATATCTACTTAATGGGAAAGTAGATATGTGGGAAGGAAAGCCGCGACGAGAAGACAAAGATATATATGTGTATGCCGTACCAACAAGATCCTAGTATATTTATTTGAATGGGAAAATAAATATACGGTATGGTGAGTTGAATCGGGTGTTAAGAATATACAATCGAACGACAAGATCTTAGCATATTTGTTTAAATGAGAAAACAAATGTGCGGCAAAGTGAGTCGGGTCGGGTGTTGAAATATATATCATATCGAGCGATGCGATCTTAAGTATAATTATTTAAATGGGAAAATAATTATATGTTAAGTGAAGTCGAGTCGATGATAATAAAATACAAGTTAAGGAAATATTAACAAGATTAATATATAACTTGTAACACGAAGGGTAATCTAACGCCAACGAAACCTAGGATACGCGCTTAATTAAACGGGATTTGGAATAACTTGCGGTCGGGAGTTGGGTGTACAACTTGCCAAGGCACATGCACTATAGGAATAGTGACTTATACGTCTAGGACGTTTGTAGGTGCGAGACCCTCTATGCTATCTACCTAGTGAGCCAGACAGTGATTCAGGTGAGTTTCACGGCCCCATTTTACTGTTTTAACTGGGGGAAAGATATGTTTGTCAAATATTGTCACATGTTGAAAAGGTTTTCAAAGGATAAAATGTGATAAGTGGTATGATGAGTACTTGAGCAGTGAACGCCACTCGGGGTTGAGTCCTCACTTCCGTAATCATTAATTCAGGGAAATGAAACCGAAAGGATATTTGGATAGTACTATTGGTGCCTGACAAGGCCCACCCCTAATCGATAGCGTCGATTATGCATTAGGTTATGCCTGGGGTGCATATATTCTGAACTTAAGTCGTGGGAAACCGAGTAACGACTTGGAGCGGGGCATTATTATCAGTCTTGGTTTGGTTATGGGGCTCAAGGGATTGCTCATCATTATAGTTTGTAGGAGCTAGCTACTCCTTACAAAGGCCACAAGTTGTGCAGGTTTCGCACATGTTGTAAAAACGGAATATCGATCGACAAGATCCTAGTATAATTACTTAATGGGAAAGTAATTATACGGTAAAGTGAGTCGAGTCGATGGTTGTGAAAATGTTGCTGTTATGAAACTAAAACCTGTGAACTCACCAATATTTTTATATATTGACGTCTTTTTAAACATACCTTTCAGGTAACTAAGTGCTGAATAGATATGGGGCTAGTGCGGTGGAAATTCGGGATGTCGGATACTGGTCGGGATTTCATTCACTGTTACCTTCGGGTTGGAACATAAACGGAAATACCCACATCGAAACTTAATGTTCATCGTTTTAAGTAATGCCTTGTGCAACATTGTAACGAGATGCTCATTTCCGACATTCTAATAAATTGATCTTTTCTAATTAAATATAGTTTGTGTTAATCTTGACTTTGATATACTTTCGAGCGTTGCGCCACGTGTTTCCGCCATTGGCGTGGTGTGACAGAAGTGGTATCAGAGCCAAGGTTGTAGCGAACTAGCATTTTTGAAAAATCTAGACTATAACCGGTTTTGGCTCGAAAACGAAGTTTTCAAAAATAAAACACAACGAAATATGTTCAGAAAAGAAAGAAGATTGTACATGGATTGTACAAGGGGAAATTCCGACCGACTAGCCATGTGTGTCAATATATGAAGTATTAGAAAATACGGATAAGATGCTTATAGTAGGAATCCGATTTTCTAAGATTAAGTTAATACATATACGTAGTACGGATATTTTGCCAGTAAGGTTGTTGTGTCACGCTTCACAATGGTCCGCGCTCTTGCATCGATCACCGGTACCAGCAAGCGGGAAGAATGCTGTGGTCTACGATGAGCTCACTTGCTTGCCTGTAGACGGGAGGATCGGAAGGACTAATCTCTATCGCGGTAATGGATGTCTCCGTTTTGATTGGCCAATGGGTTAAATGGGAGGTCTCGTCAACGTCCCTTTATTTTGATCCCAGCTAACCTAATAAGCTTCTTCGACATTACCTTTAAGGTACGAACACGGAGGAGCTCGAACGTCTATTCATGAGAGAAATTCGACGTAAACCCTCGCAGTGGATAGTGACGGGAGACGAAAACCTCCTTGTATAGGAGTGGAATGCCTCCGCCACAAAGTTCTTCCAAAGGAGCGGGCATACGAAGATGCGCTGCCTACCGAAGAGATGAATGCCTGGTACGATGCGAGGAATGCTAAACTTGGAACCCAGTGAGGACTTGGGGTACGTCCCTGCTAGACTAGTGCGTTTAGAGAACGGGACCCTGCGTGGATTAGATATAAGACTCGTGGCCGCGTGCTGCTGTGTTACCATGGTGAATAAGTCATGTTCAATCTAACGCATGCCCAGGTTGTCTTCAAGGGTCGGGTATATTCTTTTTCTTCTCCTGTAGGAAGACAGAATCGAAGTTACGGGATTAGGAAGCTTGATCATCGTTATTCTGAAGGCTCGATAGCCTCGTTTGAATCAACAGTATTGGTTGCTTCCAGGCAGTCATGGACGGATAGTGAAATCGGCATGTCGCCTCACACATCCGCGAGTCGTAGGGTTTTGCTAAACTTTGATGATGTCAAAATTTCGGTCACTAATCCTGACCGCGACATCGTTTGCCAATGTTAGGATGACGGCGTGTAGTAGAACAGCAAGCCCCAGTCGGCATTTGGCGATGGACTCACTCGGAAGTGCATACGATTAACTCGTGGGAAGCCACTACTCGGTGTATTGAGTATTCTAGTATGGATTAACAACCTTTGCAATAGCACTGGATCGTGATCGGAAGATGAATTGTGATGGACTCAGCATGTTGGTACTTATGACATACTACCTTCCTGAGGTGCAAAGATTGTCATAAGACTCCTCTATCTACCTCCTATTCGTTTTTCAAGGATTGTTGGTGGTCTCGCTTCAGTCGAGGAACGCCAGAGTAGGCCCGTTACATGTACTGTGCCTGAATCCGTCATAAATCCTAGAAAGTGGAACCACACTTTGGGAATCGTAATCGTAAAAGTGTTCTGTGATTGTCAGAATGTTGCAAGACGCTTTTGCTGACATTGAAATCCCCCCCCTCGAAAATCGAACGACGGACTACTGGAAGTGGTCACGTTTATCTGGTAAACTTACCTATGGGACGGAAATCCCATTGCTCTTGTGGCAATAACATTCGTCACCCTCGTCATGACAACGAGACTAGCAATCTATTAGGGGCGGCAAATGACGCGAAGTGTTTTCCATCAATCCCCATAGATATTGAGACGTTGCGGTGACTTATAAACTAAGGTTGCAAGGTCCATTCGTTGTGGACACGGTGACCTGTCTAATCTCTTGCCATATTTCGATACTCTCACGGCGTGGCTTATCAGGAAGAAAGTTCACCGGCCTCGCTTGAGTGACAGAGAGGCATTCCAGCTAATTACTATCGGTGCTAGATAGCATGTAAGGAGACCCTAATGAGAAGAATGACTTGGCTGGTTTGCCAGAGTCGGTATCGTTTTCCTTTTATCGTGGTGTATCGATAAATCGTGATTCTTCTACCGCTACTTACTATGCTCGTTGTGACCACTACCCTTGTATCGGGAAAGATGTAGGTTGGTTTCCAGGTCCTATGGATACCAGTCACCACACATATAAAAGCTACGACGAGTCTAAGGCTCCGGTCGAGCCTGACGTTGTTGCTCCTATTATTATCCTATGGCTCAAGCGAACCCTGTTGACGCTATTGAGTGTAGCTCTCGCTGAGTTTGTTGTTGTCAGTGGATCGATAGCACTTATCGAGCTTGATGTCATCGTTTCTATATTTGTTGTTGAGTTCATTGTTGTCATTGTCTATACAGTCCATGTTGGGCTTGATGATGTTGTTCTATGGCTCTGCTCGGGTTGACGTTGTTGATATATTTGAGGCTCCTGCAGAAGTGAATGATATTAACGAAGACGTCTCTATGACCCTTTCCAGGCCGCTATGACCATCTATGTGTCTTTGTGGAGTTTGTTGTTATTAATTCCATTCTCTTTGAGGCTTTCATTGAACTACTAGTTATCATTCCTTGGGCTCTTAGGAAGTCTAACATTGTCAATGGTTCTCAGGCCTCAGTGGAAACTGTCGATGTTTCGGTTGCCATTGTCTGAGTGACTCATAACAAGCCTATGGTCGTTCTCTCCATGAACAATATCGGCTTGAGAAGTCAGCTAAATTATGTGGAACCCGTCGTTCCCATTCATGTTATGACGATTTGTGCGCCGGCCAACCCAACCATTCCTACCATTGGGCCTATGGAGGATAGACTCGAGGCTGAAGGTACGAATGCAATTCCCACCTCCACAAGTGATCTGAGACGCACGGGGATGCGTGCTCACCATAACAGAGCTTTATGGTAGTGTGGACTATGGGTTCTCCATGTTGAGCGTCTTATTGTCGCGTGCATTCGTGCTACTGTGTTACCCCCCCAGCCATTGTGCATGCTTGCAGTTGCATTATTTTTGCTAGTTGCGTATCCAGGTGGTTACGCTGCATTGTCAATGATGCATTCCTGTTGTTTACTGCTCCTGCAGTAGTGTAGCCTTGCCGTCGTATTTCTCTGTGTCGTACGGTCCCTATTGCGGCGTTACCTTGTCGTCATACTTCTCTGTTGTCATGTTGCTCCTGTGTGGTGTTCCCTAGTTGATGTGCTTCGTGGATATGTTGCTGACATTGCCATGTTGTTTCTACTATCGTGTTGCTCAGAGGGCGTATTACTACAGCTGTTGGATCACCTCGACGACGTGATGATTTGTCGTTTACATTGCTCTTGTTTCTCTCGGAATGGAGACATCACCTGAACCCCTCGTGCCGTCATTGTTCTATTTGTTTGATTGTGTAGTGCCGACCCCTGTATATGCTCACGCATTTCGTGAACGGTACCTCTTCGGAATCCGAGGCACCAGTGACGCTATGTCCAGCACTAACCTGTTACGTGCAAGTTGGTCGCCCAGCGATCGGTTATGCAAATCAATGTCGGGAAGAAACCCTGTGATCTACTCGTGACAAGGCGAGACTTGCCTTCGTGATAAGGGATTTCGAATACGTCTCGAACCTGAAGGTATCGAGTAATTATGAGCGATATTATGATCTATACCTTTGGGACTAGCAAGAGTTGAAAGGTTCGATTCATTTATTGCTCACACCAGTGGATTCATTTGGAGTCATACGTACCATACTGATGGTTATGGGAATACCGTCGTGGACCCACCCATGGGCGTGCATTGGTGAAGTCCCTGGTACATGATTAAGAGGTTTTATGAACCCTGAATCCAGAAGGGCGTGCAGCATTATCTACTCTTTAAAGGTGCCACACTACTGGGTTGAGATGGTTGATCGTCTCGACCCATCGATTAATGTTGTTATTCCCTTGATGGAAGGTTTATCCTACTTTGGTGTCGTGGCGTGGATTCTCGGAACAATGGAATACAATTTCGACCTTGAGTCGATAGTGGTGTTCCCAGTCATCTTTAAGTAGCATTGCTCACACTAGAGCAAAACCCCTTATCCTTGATAGACGCTGTTAGAGGCACCATAGTAATGTGAGCTGCCAGGTCAGGGCATATGGCATCGGACTAATCAGGACGAGCTTGAAGGCTTACATATTCCGCCCATATGTGTGACTACTGAGGCATTGAATGGGATGCCTTATGGGAAGGCTCAGGACTATTACTTGTGGTACGATATCAGTCGCTCGCTTGTTTAAGTAACGACTTGAGCGCATGAAGCCGTCAAGCCAAATGTGAAATCTATGCTAAATGCATGCATCTATGACCCGATTTCACCATTTACATAACAAGATTCCGAAAGGATGGAACCTTCGATGAATGAGGATTTTGGTTTCAGGACTCCTTTCACTTAGATCTCTGCATAAGATCTGAAGGTCAATGTAAGGGCATGTGGCCTGTATTATTCGGAATTGATTTACTAGGTTGCTATTGACGATAGAACACTAGTGCCCATGAAGCACATATAACAGAACTGGTACTGGATACCCATGTTTTGGGTAGATACCGGTGTTCGGTATACTTGTCGCAATGGGGGCCAACGTATTGATATGTCTTAACAAACCTTATACGTTGTTCATTGCGACAACAATTTATGATGTTTCATGAATCTCTTTTCGGCATAGACCTATGTGCTGGAAGCATCTTGTCGTTGGTGTTTGAGTCGGCTAGTAATTCTCGAGGATTGTGAAATCGTACGGCCCGGGCGCCATGTATACACTGCCTAATGTAAGGGAACTGAGGGGTGAAAGCGACGCAAAAACTTTCGACCTCCATCAGTCCATAATAAGCGTCCTAGTACCATTAACCACAATTACTCAAGAGGAAAGCAGCAATTCAGTACCTAGAGGATTCTACGGAAATAAAGTCCCATTTTGAATGTGATGGTTCGGTCGGCAAGAACCTAGTATATTTATCTTAATGGGGAGGTAAATATACGGTAAAGTGAGTCGAGCTGAAGGATAAATAAAATGGGATACCCGACGAGGTGTCCAAGGGGACTTTTATGTGATGCGGTAAGATCACCTGTTTGACATCACCATGACACCCGAGGTGTCCCGGGGTCAGATGTGACCCAAGTGATGATTGATTGTTGCTTGGAGCCCTCTCATTCCGTACTCATCTGTGGCTTCGAGATGAGGCATACGGATAGTTACCTATACTCTCGGAGAGAGTTGTGGCTAGACACCGAATTGCCAACTTACATTATATCGGATTGTAGTAGTCACTCTACCTCAAGTTCGACAAACTTTGTACACAAACATGGGATACTCAATTTGAGACGAGTATGGTTTGTCATTCTCGGACAAACTGAATGTACTTGACGGAATTGTTCCGTGTTGACACGATTGATGTTCGTGGCAGATCGAACCCATGAGCTTCATCGTCAAAATTTCCTATGTGATAGGAATTAGCATCCCAGTGTTCGGGGTGTACTACTCAAAGCCTTTGGAGGGCATACGTGTAAATCTCCAGTGCGTCGATTGACAGACGGAGATAGAAACATAACCTGGTTTAGGTTATTCGAAAGATGTCCAGTAGATCTTGCAGATTAAGGGCTGTTGGGATGAGATGCGAACCTATTAAGAAGTCATACAGATAAGGCGAAGGCCTTAAGAACTTCGGTCTAATAATAGGTTTTCACGGAGAATCATACTCCGAGAAGGTGTCAATAAGCTTAGAGTTTGTAGTGGGCCAAGTTCCTAATACTTCGATGGTACGAAGATATCGATCAAAATTGGCCTCGTAACGAATAAGATTGAATTGTCGCAAGAGCTTAGTGGGACTCTTAATGAATCCCGCAAGCCTGGCCTGAGGAAGTTTTGGTCAATTCCTCGACCGGCGGAAGTCCGGTTGACAATAAGCTCTACGATTTCGGGAAAACCGATAGGTATGTCAAGATGGGATGACCAAGAGCTTAGTCGTAGTTGAACTATGACACTGTGTTTGATAGAGCACTAAGCGTGAGCCGAGCATGAATCTGGGCTCACTAGGAAAGAGGAGATCTCATGAAGCGCAAACACCCCGCCCTGTTCAAGGATACTATTGTGATGGGTAACTTGAATTGAATTCCGGGACGGAATTCTCTTAACGGGGGGAGAATGTAACAACCGGCAAAAATAAGGTAATTCCGTACAGATTAATTAGTATATGATTAACGTAATTAAATGCAATTATGTGTGATTTAATTATCAAGGCCTTAGGAGATAGCAATTTCCAAATAGTGCATAGGAATGCATACGTTTAATGGTAAAACATGATTGGATCATGTGCGAATAAGCTATCCGGTATGGACGTTGGCAATTACCCGGTAATAATTAAATAAACGAAACTGATCCTGGACACCCAGGATATAAAATAAAGGGTATTTTCAGGAAATATAATGAGTTTTGGAACTCCAAAACCATAAATGAAAACGTCTTGTACAAATCTCCCGGTAACGAATAAAATGCGCGTACCGCACCCGATACGCGTATAACTCATAATTTCACCCGGCAAGGGCCTAAATAACCAATCAACGCTTAAATTAGACTATATTTAAGGGTTATTAAAGGTATTTTTAATGTCCGGATAACGCGTAATTAAAACCCGAAAAATACCCGAACGACACCCGAACGACGGAGGATTAAACATAACAAACAATGGGTAATAATTTGAAGTTGTGGACCCCACACAAACCCACATGGGGGCCGGCCTAAAGGCCAAGGGTGGTGCCCATGCAAGTGTTAATAATAATGATCTATTAACCTACATATAAAGCATGCAAAACGGTGTAAGAAACATGAATAATTATCAAGTACAAAAGCATGCCACTCCTTGTCCCCCTTTGCCAAAATTTCGGCCATATGGCCATAGGATCCAAGGCAACACTTAACCATCATTACACTAGTGTATGCATGCATGGTGGGTCTTGTATAAAGATCATGAGAAGATTACAAAGATTGACCAAAGATTTGCAAGCAACCTCCTCCATCCACACATACATATACGGTTATATACACACACACACACACTTCATATCCTTTCAAGATTCCCAAGTACACATACAATCCTTCATAAGATTTCTTAAAATCTTTGGAAGATTACATGTGATAATTATATATAAACATGTGTTAGATACATGAGTTAACAAAGCAACATCTCCTTCTTCTTTCTCTCTTGGAGCCGTGGGTTTCTTCACACCCACACACACATCTCTTTCAAGTTTTTACATCCCCAAAACACTTAAAACAATCCATCATCCAAACCCCTATTGTGTGTTTCAAGCTTGGAGCTTAACCACTAAGGAAGAACACACTAAACCCCTCTCAAAATCAAAGGTTTTGTCTCCCCTAGCCTTGTGCTAGTAGTAAGCTTCTTAATCTTGTTTTTGATTGTTATTATTCATGTATGTGTTCTTAGAAGCAAGTTGTACATGAAGGGGTTTAAAAGGTGGTTTTGAACATAATCTTTAATAGGTTTTACATGTGTAAAATGGAAGATTAAAGATATGAAAATAAACCATGGATTTGATAATGATGATGTATTAATCTTGAAAATATGTAAAGTTTGCATCTAAAACTAAGTAGGATGATGTTTTGGTTAAAATTGTAGAATAAACTTGAATATGTTAAGAGTAACTTTAAATCATCTTATTATGATCATACATGGTGTAATATGTGGTAAAACATGTTAGAAGTTCATGAATGAAGATGATGGAAAATCTAAGTTAGCTTACTTAGATGAATGATATTTTGTTAAAGTGGACAAATACATAAAACACACACATAAGTAGTCTTCCACATGAAATACAAGACTAACATAAGTGTTTTGATACAAAAATAACTTACCAATAAAAAGTTGAATCTTCAAAGTTTACTATTTTGAGTGAAAAATGTTAACTTTGGAAGTTAGAGTGGAAAAATGCAACTTTTGGAAGTTAAGGGACTAAAGTTGTAACTTTGAAAGTTAGAGGACTAAAATGGATATTTTAGAAACTATTAGTCCAAAAATACAAGTATGGAAAGTTCGGTGTCAAAAATGTAAGTAATAAAGTCTAAGGATGATTTTTGTAAATACTAGTAGAAATACTTGGGTATTTTGTATAAAAGTGTATTTTTGAAAGTTATAAAAATACAAAGGGTTTTAAAATAAGGATTTTTATAAAATAGAGATTTTATAAAAATGTTAAACAAACTTGAGAAACTTATACAAAAATGAATACTTTTATATAAATGGGAATATAAAAGTATTGGAAGCATTTTTGTATCTAAGTTAACAAGTTGGGCTAAAATACAAACCTTCCAAGTAACATGGGTTAGAAATGGGGATAATATTTCTATGAAACACATGTTGGGAAAGACTTGGAAGAATTAACTAATCGAGTTAAGATATCGAACTAAGACGCGTTAACGAACCGTACACGGACAAATCATGAGAAAAAAATGCCATTGCGGCAAGATGAGAAAATATATATTTTTAGGAAGTAAAATATATATATATACATGGGTGAAAACTAACAAACACTTTCCTAAGTGTTAAGGGAATTATTCGTGGGAGAAAAGTATAACATAAACAAATAAGACGATAAACAAACGTATATACTTAACAAGAAAAACTACACATTTATATATATGTACGCTCGTCTCGGCAAAATTCTAGTATATCTACTTAATGGGAAAGTAGATATGTGGGAAGGAAAGCCGCGACGAGAAGACAAAGATATATATGTGTATGCCGTACCAACAAGATCATAGTATATTTATTTGAATGGGAAAATAAATATACGGTATGGTGAGTTGAATCGGGTGTTAAGAATATACAATCGAACGACAAGATCTTAGCATATTTGTTTAAATGAGAAAACAAATGTGCGGCAAAGTGAGTCGGGTCGGGTGTTGAAATATATATCATATCGAGCGATGCGATCTTAAGTATAATTATTTAAATGGGAAAATAATTATATGTTAAGTGAAGTCGAGTCGATGATAATAAAATACAAGTTAAGGAAATATTAACAAGATTAATATATAACTTGTAACACGAAGGGTAATCTAACGCCAACGAAACCTAGGATACGCGCTTAATTAAACGGGATTTGGAATAACTTGCGGTCGGGAGTTGGGTGTACAACTTGCCAAGGCACATGCACTATAGGAATAGTGACTTATACGTCTAGGACGTTTGTAGGTGCGAGACCCTCTATGCTATCTACCTAGTGAGCCAGACAGTGATTCAGGTGAGTTTCACGGCCCCATTTTACTGTTTTAACTGGGGGAAAGATATGTTTGTCAAATATTGTCACATGTTGAAAAGGTTTTCAAAGGATAAAATGTGATAAGTGGTATGATGAGTACTTGAGCAGTGAACGCCACTCGGGGTTGAGTCCTCACTTCCGTAATCATTAATTCAGGGAAATGAAACCGAAAGGATATTTGGATAGTACTATTGGTGCCTGACAAGGCCCACCCCTAATCGATAGCGTCGATTATGCATTAGGTTATGCCTGGGGTGCATATATTCTGAACTTAAGTCGTGGGAAACCGAGTAACGACTTGGAGCGGGGCATTATTATCAGTCTTGGTTTGGTTATGGGGCTCAAGGGATTGCTCATCATTATAGTTTGTAGGAGCTAGCTACTCCTTACAAAGGCCACAAGTTGTGCAGGTTTCGCACATGTTGTAAAAACGGAATATCGATCGACAAGATCCTAGTATAATTACTTAATGGGAAAGTAATTATACGGTAAAGTGAGTCGAGTCGATGGTTGTGAAAATGTTGCTGTTATGAAACTAAAACCTGTGAACTCACCAATATTTTTATATATTGACGTCTTTTTAAACATACCTTTCAGGTAACTAAGTGCTGAATAGATATGGGGCTAGTGCGGTGGAAATTCGGGATGTCGGATACTGGTCGGGATTTCATTCACTGTTACCTTCGGGTTGGAACATAAACGGAAATACCCACATCGAAACTTAATGTTCATCGTTTTAAGTAATGCCTTGTGCAACATTGTAACGAGATGCTCATTTCCGACATTCTAATAAATTGATCTTTTCTAATTAAATATAGTTTGTGTTAATCTTGACTTTGATATACTTTCGAGCGTTGCGCCACGTGTTTCCGCCATTGGCGTGGTGTGACAAATGGTCACCCAGTCTGCACCCTCAAACACTTTAATACCTGCAATCCTCCTAAGTTTAGTGGGGATGAAGGAGCTACTGGACTCCTACAATGGTTCGAGGGTATCGAGAATACGTTCATAAATAGTGAGTGTCCCAATAACCTTAAGGTCCGTTATGCTATGAGTGTTCTTCACAAACGAGCACTCACTTGGTGGAATGAGGAAAAGCGCACCCGTGGAGCTGAAGTCGCAATGGCCTTAACTTGGGAACAAGCTAAAGATGTTATGAAGGCGGAGTTCTGCCCTCGTAATGAAATCAAAAAGTTAGAAGATGAGTTTCATGATCTTGCCCAGGACAGTGGAGAAAACCTTTCCTACAACACTCGTTTTCACGAACTTAGTCTACTGCTACCACACAAGGTCACCCCCTTGCCTATTGCGATCGAAAAATACATTGGTGGCTTACCCATGCAGATTCAGGACACGGTGTGGGGAAGGAACCCTGCTACTCTCGAGGAAGCAAAGCGTTTGGTGGCCACCCTAACAGATAACCATGTGAAGGCAGGAACCCTGACTCGGAAAGGGGAAAAGAAAACTGTTGCGAAGGATACTCCCCAACCTGCTGTTGAAATTAAAACTGAGTCCTCAACCAATGGAAGGAGCAAAGTCAGGAATTTTGCAATAGATGCCACTGCCCCACCCAACAAGAAACAATATAACGGGAACCAACCTAAGTGTGACACCTGTCAGTATCACCACCCAACCCAAGTGCCCTGCCGTCAGTGTACCAATTGTCAAAGGTATGGGCATCTTGCGGATGTTTGTCGAATTCCTGCTGCCAATGCCCTTGCTGCTCCAAATAATCCTGCTAGGGACCCTCCAACTACTTAACAAATAGCCCCACCATTTGGATGTTATTTGCTTTCTAAAAATTCTATGTATTGATACTTATTGATCCAAGTATCGAAATTTTTCTTTTACATGAGAGTTGTTTATCTAGTATGATCATAACACTTGGATGCATGCTTGTTTGAATGTGAACTAATTGCTATATCTAAATCTATACAACTACAACTCACATACTATACTCGTTATACTTATAAACTTGCTTACTGATAGAGGATGAAGTACTTGTTCAACAGTTAGTTGAGTACCAAATAACCTACTCAACGATTAGTAGAGGTCATCATGACTTTTCAACAGTCGGGAGAGGCCCTACAACCTGCTCCACGACTGGTGGAGGCTATCGAACCTGCTCAACAATCGGTAGAGGTTCCTACTCACTAACTGGTAGGAGTCTTTTTCCTGCTCAACAGTTGGACTCATTAAATACAAAGGTTCAACCACATGATTATTTCTGCATTACTTACATGTGTGTTTAGAGTAATAGAAGGACACAAAACCCTAATGTAAGGTAAATTGGTGATTGCGGTCCGGAACGTAATCATGAATTTACAGGTACGTTAAGGTAGTGTGAAATTCTATTAAGGTTTCGGGAGATAACCAAATGTAAACTCTAGTTATCTGGTAGTTCATTTAGTCTAAATGCCCACACCTTTTTCCTACCAGACTCTCCAACTCCAACTTCGGGACGAAGTTCCTAAAAGTAGGGGAGATTGTAACATTTTGTATTTATTTCTATGTACGTTGTGACATTTATTAATAAAACGTCGCATTTTTTATCATTATCGTACCTTTTAAAAATATTTCGTGACACGTTTGGACTCCTAGAACCATACTATAAATATATATTATTAATATATTGGTGAAATTATTGTAAAAAAATAATTGTTTGGGCCGGGGTTCGAACCCGCGTCCCAAACCGGTTCACACGCACACACAGCCCAACAAACTGGGCTACACCTCTTATCTGATTCTTTTCCCACGCGATTTAATTATATGGACTAATTGAGTCATAACAATTGACTTGGAAAGTCAACTGCGATGACAATCATCCAAAATTAACCATCCAATCCGTGTTATTAATCCCATTAAGGCATGATTACTGATTGATAAGACTAACTCGCGTAATATACACGCCTAATTATCATCAAAACATACCAAAATCATACAATTACGTGTTTATCATTTAAACTTCGGTCAAACCTTCCAAATCTATGTACCCGAATGTTTTTGTATAAATTGAGCACTCACCCTCAGTCTCTAATCGCCGAATACCCTTTCCCCATTCTCAATTTCTGCTAAAAACCTCATTCTAATATCCAATTAGTTCGCGTTTGACTTTACGGTTGACCGAGCATTTCATCCACGAAAACAATTTGTAAGTTCAATTTTTTGTTGGGTTTTGTTTATCGGCCATAGAACAGCAATAACCCCATGAATAATCGGGTTATTGCTCATTCGTTTTGATTATTGAAAAACCTAGGGTTCATACGATTTTAATTTTGGGGATAAACAACTTGCAGACCTGAATATATAATTTAAACGAACAGAAACTTAACACCAACTGATCCACATGAATAATCGGGTTATTACTCATTCGTTTTTAATCTCGCTAAAGTTTTGGAATTTACTAGTGATGGGGCACGTGCAATCTCGAAGGGTGAGCGCCTGTATCCTGAGTTTTCTGTCTAGGCCTGGCATTTCACATAAATCCCAATCAAACGAGGGACCCATATGCCGACCTGGGAACTCTCGGGATGAGCATTCACTTATAGGCTAAAGTACGCCCCCACAAGTCGCTAATAACATTTCAATTACTTTAGTTAGTCAAAATTTCCTATGGAAACAATCTCAATGTTTTATGATATTGATATTTATGTTTTTTTCATCATTTGAAGACTCAAATGATAAATTATGAATTTTCTTAAATATTGGTAATCTATTACATACGTTAATTTTATCATTCACGTCATTTTTAATCTTAGTCTTTTAAAACAAATTAGATTTACACATACTTCATGAAATGGTTTCATTTTGCATTTTATAAAGTTGTAGTGCATATTTTACAAATCAAATCTAAACCTTTTGTTTTCATATGACATGTCCAATATATGTTTTTAAGAGAAACTTGCAACTAATAATATGTTTTATAACAATTTTCAACTCAACTTCTCGTAAACACATGAAAATGTGTACTTACGAAATCTTTTCAAGTGAACCTGTTTTGAATCTAAAACACACTTCGATTTCTAAAAAGTTATCCTCATGCATTACTACTATTCTTTCAACTATATCACAAAGAGTGAGCAAACTACGTTTTGATAAACGAAAATTTATCTTATTACACTCGCACTAATTATTAGCAGTTACTCTTACAACACTGGTTTTGAGCATTAATTTAACTCGTTTACTTTCATTTTGAACGATTTACTCGATTTATATTATAGAGTTAATAGCCATTTTCGTCCCTGAGGTTTGGGCCAGTTTGCCACTCCAGTACAAAAGTTTTTTTTTTTTTTTTTTGCAATTCCTTCCCTGAGGTTTGGATTTTTTTTGCCAAATTCGTCCTTTTCACTAACCCAGTTAAAAAATCTCGTTAAGGTCAGGGGTATTTTTGTCTTTTTACTTTCAATTTAAAATTTTAATAAAAAATCTTACCCCACCTCACCCCTACCCTACCCCACCCCACCCCATCCCCACCCCCTATATCTCTCTCTATCTCTCTCTCTCTCTTTCACTCTCTACTCTCTCTCTCTCTCTCTCTCTCTCTCTCTCTCTCTCTCTTTCACTGTCTCTCTCTCTAGATCTCTACAATGGGCGATTGATAACTTAGCTGACAAAGGTGACACGTTCTACATCATCCACATCAAGTCTTCTTCCAGTGATGAGTCTAGGAACAAGCTTTGGGAGACTGATGGATCTCGTAAGCTTTGATCTATATTTGATTACTAGTTTTTATCCCGGGAGCGTCCCGGGTTGAAATATCTAATATAACATAATAAAATATATTATTATTATTATTTTAAACAAATCTCTTTCATAAGATATCATATTCAAATATAAAAAAACCGAATCTCTGCGCCGGGGTATAAATCTAGTGCCATTACAAATGAATTCGGAAGTTTGTAATCGATCATTCTAAAAAGAACTAATATGAAATAAGAAAAAAAAAAGTTAATTATTGAAATATCGAACGCATTAGTTTAAGGGTTATGTGATGCGTTAAAAAATTCATGGGTATATGATCGGGTATATAGTTCGGGTATTTGGGTATGTTGTTTCGGGTAATCGGGTCGGGTATCACCTAATCTCAAACCCGACCCAAACCCACAATTTTTTTTTAAACTAATCCCAAACCCGACACAATACTTGTCGGGTTACAAAAAATAGTCATTTTTTCTCCGTTTTTTATATAGCACTATGGTACTCATTGGAAAGATAATAAAACGCTCGTTAATTTGGTGTAATTTTTTTCCTTAAAAAATCTCGTATATAAAAGTTATTAACGTTTAAAAGTTATGGGAGGAAACATGAGAGAGAAAATAATAACGGTTTAATATTTAGATTTAGTAGATTGAGTATTTAATAGATTAGGTTAAAGATTATAATAGATTAGGTTAAATCATATATATTTCTTTTTTTTAATTGGTTTAGAGTTGCCACATCACATCCTATGTGGCATCTCTCAAATGAGAGATTACATAATATTATGACATGTAGGATTAATCCCTTTGCAATATATATATATATATAGATTTGATTAATTATATACTTTAAAGTTGTTTTATTGTTTTGTAAGGATTGATTTGGTTGTGTGTGTGTGTGTGTGAGGACAGCTTTGATTCCGTTGGTGGAGTTTCGTGAGCCGGAAGTTATGGCGAAGTATGGTTTGAAAACAGATATTGATGTGCTTGATATACTTGATACTGCTTCTAGACAAAAAGAGGTAATTGCAACTCTGTTTCATATATATACTTGATTCAGATTTATTATTTATATCTGTTTTGGATTCTGAATCTTATTATTAGAAGATGATAGTTTGATCGATGGATCAATCTGTCGATCAGAACCGATTTTGGTTGACTGATCCGTTTTCATTTTGAAAAGTTATGTTAGGTTCTTACTGGTGCTAACGGCGTTAGTAACGGTAACGGGCATATTAATCTCCGACAACGATCCGATGGGTTTGAACTTGAAGGGTGGTTCCGGTGGGTTTGAACTTGAAGGGTGGTTACCGGTGACAGTCACCATAACCGGTGACTGTCTGGTTCGCTTAACTGGAACAGAGAGCAGAACAAGATGGGTTAACGGGTTGGGTTTGATCGGATAGTTATCGGTGATGATTAAATAAGGAGGAGGAAGACGGTGACCGGAGGCAGCGGAGGCGGCGGTGGCCGGCCATGGCTGTCCGGTGTGGCTTCCGGTTGGGCTCTCAACAGAGCACACACACAAGTGTGTGTTTCAATCTCTCTGCAGAATAATAAAGGAGAAGGAGACTTTTTATAAGTCAATTGTAAAATAGGGGGTGTTTGGCTACACAGATAGCAGCTGGACATAGGGTGTTTGGATGCGAGAATAGAACCGTACACAATGCGTTTGGCAGCGGGTATAACAACAGATTTGGGAGCTTTTGGTGCATTAACGAGATTTTTAAATGCCAAATTCGTCCATGAGGTAAAAAGACAAAAATACCCCTAACCTTAACGAGATTTTTTAACTGGGTTAGTGAAAAGGACGAATTTGGCAAAAAAATCCAAACCTCAGGGAAGGAATTGCAAAAAAATAAACTTTTGTACTGGAGTGGTAAACTGGCCCAAACCTCAGGGACGAAAATGGCTATTAACTCTATATTATACTATTCTTTCAATCGAAATTTTATGCTATACTTATATACTTACATGAGCGCACATTTGGTATGCACATTTTCTTTCCTATTTTGAGCAAAACCCTGTTATACATACATTATTTTTTTCATCATCACGGCCAATGAACATACTAGTTGGTAACTCATATGAGATCTAAACCAGTGACCACGTACGACTCGGGTTAGAATATTCCAACCCGAGGGGAACGGTGAAATTCTCGGAGTTTATCAATCTGGGTGTTTAGAGCCCAACAATGATAACACATGCAAAATCAACAACCCTAAAGATCAAAACATCACAATCAACAACCCTAAAGATCAAAACATCACAAACTTGCGCAACAAGCAACCTATCATATCACTAATCGCATAGGATCATGTTTAACCCATTAAATCTTTATAAACTTCAAGTTTTAATCTTTATAAAAAGGTTTCAGACCTGGACAAACTTAGTTATAAGGTTTTTATAACATATTAAGAAGATTAAAGCATAATAGATTAAAGATTATACCGTAAGCTCTTCGAAACAATCAACTGAATGCTCTTGAAGCTTCCCGATCGATATTCTTGCGCCTTAGCAGGTGTTTAGGGGTTAATATTTCGTAATAGGGCAGTAGGAGTGATTAGGGTTTGAGTTTAGGAGGTACAAGAGGCTCAAGGTTGCTTAATTACAAGTTTAAGTCGGTTTGGTGGAGTCTGTCACCTGCGCGCGGCCGCTTGGAGGGAGGGAGCGGCCGCTCACTCCTTTTCGGCCCGCACCGGGTGGCCTGCTTCGTTGTATAGCGTGTTTTCTTCGATGTTTTCGTTATTTTGGACCATAATAAGTGTATCCCCATGTGTTAAGACCCCAACCATCCTAATGGTCCACCTTTAACGATTTTTATTAACGTATTCGGTTTAAGTTCACGTAATCACATACAGTTTGCACATAGTTTCACAGAGTATCATAGAAGCACGTAATTGCAATCATTCTCAATCAATTAACTCACAATTATTTAACTTCTTTGTTCACCAACGTCCGAGGTTCACTAATCATGTATATAGTCTGGTAATTCTCCGAATTACCACTTCATGCAGTTATTAACCTATAATTGTGCAACGTGTGTCCTATCTAGCTAACCCTAGTTAAGTATAATGCAAGGAATGTAACTAGAGTTTAGTTAAAGTGAGAACCTGAAATTGCGGGGTATCACATCATCCCCAAGTTGAAAAGAATTTTGTCCTGAAATTCAGCAAGTAAATAATAAAGCCAGCTAGAAAAAGTGTGCTTAGTTCCCGGATGTCACACATGTCACACCACGAAAATTGCGGAAACACGTGGCGTGGACGCAAAAGAGAAATGTTTCATAGCCAAGATCATACAAACACATAAATTAGAAAATAAACATTCATTAGACGATGGAAAGTATTTTGTTTAAGCACATGTCCCAAAATATAGTTTCAACAAAATAAGGTTTTTCAACTATTTCCTAATCCCATGAGAAATATTAGCAAATCCCCGTCAAAATCTACTCCATGAATTCTTCTAACAACGCAAAAGGTCTACTCCAGGCCTAGGAGGCTCGAACCGTTCCCACTAGAGCACATCTGATCAGCCACAAAACATGTCGTATTCAATTCTAGAGAGAAAAACAAGGGAACTGAACTGATAAACGACCTGGAACCCATCCAGAATTAAGAACTAACTTTATTTGAGTAACATGTCACCAAAAGATAATTGTTTAGCCTTTCAAATATAAATTTTATTACATCTGATTATTTTTTTTATTATCTATAACAAAAATGATTTTGGAGTAAGAAAACAAACGAGTCAATCACATGTAAAATCTTGTCCCTTTGATAAACCACTAGACACCCTGTTTTCACACAATGCCATCTCACCGAAATCCAATTATATATTACAAAAACAAACAAAACAAGCCTACTTATATGTATTTGCTGGGCTATGAATTATGATGTTATTATATTATTTTTTCTAGAATTATTTAGATACTAGTTTATACCCCGGGAGCGTCCCGGGTTGAGAAATCTAAGTAAAGTAAATAAAATTAGAAGTATCTAAACTATGAAAATGGCATCTGCCAATATATGATTAATGAATATTATTATTATTATTATTATTATTATTATTATTATTATTATTATTATTAAACAAATCTCTGTCATAAGTTATCATATTCTAATATAAAAAAGGGTAATTGGGTCGGGTATCACCTAATCCCAGGCCCGACCCAAACCCACAATTTTTTTTTAAACTAATTCCAAACCTGACACAATACCTGTCGGGTTACAAAAAAAAATACTCGTTTTTTTCTCCGTTTTTTATATAGCACTATGGTACCCGTTGGAAAGATAATAAAACGCTCGTTAATTTGGCGTAATTTTTTTCTTTAAAAAATCTTGTATATAGCAGATATTAACGTTTAAAAGTTATGAGAGAAAACATTAGAGATAAAAATCTAATTTTGTTTTTAAATTTTAAATTATTATTTTCCTAAAATAAAGGTCTTGCCACATAGGATAACACATGGCACACTCAATGAACACATAGGATAACACATGGCACACTCAATGAAGAGAATGCCCTCTTTGAATGACATGTCATTAAAATGGCTTTGGTTTATTATAGGTATAGATATTACAACTTATTTAATTTACCAGAAATTTGCTTTTAAACCAAATTAATAGCATTTATCTATAAATATGCCCTTGCTACCATTCAGTGTAAATTTTCACCCGATAAAGCGTCGCCCTTGTGTAACCTCGCATATTTATCCATTGTTTGACATTTAATGTAATTTCATATTATTTAATAAAATATCTAATTATCCTTATTCCAAAAAAAAAAAAAAAACTTAGATATTAATTTATACATAATCAATTATTAAGTGTATCTATAAAAAAAAAAAACGTCACGCAAGTTAGTTTGAAAATTATAAGTATATATATAAAGGTTTAATGTACAAGTATTATTATTAATTTTTTTTTTTTTTTGAACAGCAAGTGGTGCAACCGGTGGAGCTCCGGCTAACAACTTGGGCCAGCCTGTATTGATTACCCATTCCATCTGAATTGAGGATCTACTCAGGTGAAACCCTCACATGTGGTAAATATGGTTGCAACAAGTATTATACTCGTATTACATTAAAGTTAGATGTTTAAAAAGGTTATGATAATCTAAACTCACTTAACCCATTAGGACCTACCCATTACTGATTATTTTTTATTTTTTTTTCTAGCTCATTTAGGACCTACCAGTCCAGATCCACCTTCAAAGTTTAGAGTCATTATTTAATTATGTTCAAAAATCGTTATCTCAATGAATTAGTTGTAAATTCATATATATCCCCTCAAAAACCGGCCTAATCTCATTCTAAGCGTAATGTGATTTGCTTTTCTCGGTCAATTAGATGGAAGTATAAACCGACATTAGAGCATGTTTTTTTTTTTTTATATAAATTAAAATTCATTATCTCTAAATCTACTATAAATTCACCCTCCCATCATTCCTTGGGTTTCATTGAGGAATTAATACACAAATAAATCCCTCTGTACGTTGCAATTTGTGAATTGAAACCGAACCTTTTAGCTAGCTTCTGTTCGTCATTAAATCTCGCTTCCAGGGTGATTTCTTTGGGAATCGATATACTTGCTCTTGTATACTTGGAATTCTTGTTTGTTTGTTAAGGTGAGTTTGCATATCCCCACTTTTTACTGTTTTTAATGTTTTTGGGGTGAAACATGATGTAAACTTGTGCAATTACAATTACACATCATACAATAAACTCATATACTTGTGAACTGGTTGTGGTATATATAGTCCGACTCAGTACATTCATTAACTTTGATCAAACCGCCTGTGTAGATTATAGCGCTATAGGTCTGACAAGCCCATCCCCCGCATAAATTCAGGGATAATCGAAACAGTAACAACATTTACTAACTTGCGAGTTAGGTCTCAGTCGACACAAGGGTTGATTGTACAAAACAATGACTTGAGCTACCAGTAGATCATGTTCACACACTATCTTTATTTAGTTGTTGTCACAGTAATTGATACATGAATTTCTTAATCACTATTTTATTTACAACTTATGTATTCTCACCAACTATTTATAGTTGACCCCCCTCCATTTTTCCAAACTTAACATGTTTCAGGTATTCAGTTTTGCTTGGAAGTTAACTTTGCTTATGGATCACATAGGAGCTGAAGCCTTAGACTCAATTAAAATTAAACATGTTATTGTTGTTTAAACTTATTTGATTTGTATGTAAATGTTTAAATAATCTATTGAAATTTTATTTAGTTGTCATGAGCTGTTGAGCAATCGTCACTACGTGGCACCCCGATGTTTCCGCCATCGGTTGGGGTGTTACAGATTGGTATCAGAGCCATGGTTATAGGGAATTAGGTTATTAGAACTCCTAACCTAGACTATAACCCTAGGACTCCAGCCTTGCTTGTTGTCTCTTATCTTTGAAATTCTATCTTATCCTTATCCTTACCCTATTCTCTATTCTTTCCCCTAGCTTAGTTCTTTTTATCTTGACTACTTCTTCCCATCTTACGACGGATGCTGATCTACCCCTAGATTATTAGGACAAACTCCCAGGCTTAAACCTAAATTGGGTATCATGATCTCGTCAAAGTCTTAGGCCTTAATAATGATTAAGAACACGTGCAATCTGGAAGGGTGAACGTCTGTATTCTGAGTTTTCTGGCTAGGATTGGCATTTCGCATAAATCCCAATCAACCGAGGGACCCGTATGCCTACCTGGGAATTATCGGGATGAGTTTTCACTTATAGGCTAAAGCATGTCTTCCCAAACATTATTGAGATCTAGTCACTTTGATTAGTCAACGTTTTCGTTTATTCGTTTTAATTAATGAATTAATGATTACAACCCTAGTGTCTTGTATCATTGTTATCATATCTATTTCGACTTATCAATATCTTTGCCTCATGATCTTCTTTGTTTTCTTCAGATTTTTTTTTAGAAAATGCCTCCTCGTCGCGACATCAACAACGACAATGCTCTAATGGCAGCCCTCATTACCCAACAAGTTGTTGCTGTCCTTCCCAATTTGGTAGCCCAACTCAATCAGGTTTCCAACCAAGGGCCCAATGCCAACAACAATGGAAATGCAAATCGACCTTGCACTCTCAAGCATTTCAACTCTTGGGGTCCAACTAAATTCTCTGGTAATGAAGGAGCCACTGGACTCTTACAGTGGTTCGAAAGCATTGAAAACACCTTCATCAACAGTGACTGCCCTGATAATCTCAAGGTCCGTTACGCCATGAGTGTCCTCCAAAAACGAGCACTCAGATGGTGGAACGGAGAAAAACGAAATCGTGGTGCTGAAGTTGCTCTTGCTTTGCCCTGGAATGAAGTCAAAACGCTTATGCTAACAGAATTCTGTCCTCGAAATGAGATTAGGAAACTTGAGGAGGAATTTTGGAAGCTCAAGCAGGATAGCGGAGAAAATCTTTCCTACACTACTCGTTTCCACGAGCTTAGTCTACTTGTGCCCTACCATGTTACCCTTGTCTCACGAGCCATTGAAAGATACGTCAGTGGCTTACCTATGCAGATTCAAGATACAGTCTGGGGAAGCAAACCTATTACTCTTGAGGATGCAATCCATTTGTCTGCCACTTTAACTGATAATCATGTGAAAGCTGGTACTTTGTTTCGTAAAGGCAAAGAGGAAGAAAGTGCTAAGACTACATCAACAACTGAGGTGCAACCTGAGCCCTCCACTAGAAACAAGAAGCGTAAAACTTCAAACCTCACTATTGTCTCCACCAATGCTCCTGCAGCTCCCACCAAGAAGCCCTACGGGAATGCCCCTCAGTGCAACACATGCAAGCGTCATCATTCTACTAACTCACCATGTCGTTTATGTACAAATTGCGGGAGATATGGACACTTGGCCAATACCTGTCGTTCGGTTGTAAATCCTAATGCTAACCAGCTTGCAGTCACTTCTCAGCCTACTGCCCAAAACCAAGCTGCTAACCCCGGTCATCCTCCCAGATATAATTATGGGCAATGCTTCGAGTGCGGGGATCCAAACCATTTTTGCAACCGTTGTCCTAAGTTAAACCGTAACCATAATCCTCCAGCTACAAATGACACAACTCGCAATGGCTAAGCTTTGGAATGGAAAGTCTACCCTCTTGGAGAAGCTGAAACTTTTGCTCCTCACCTATCCCCTTTTATTTGAATTGTTTTCTCATTAATGTAGTTTTCTTTTGGATTGTGTTAAACTTTAAAATAGGATATTATCATTTGGGTTTTCTTAATATCTACCATGCTATGCTTTGTTGAAAATTGACTCTCATTATATTTATTACATGACACTTGGAATTTGACCATCCATAATTCTAGGAGGTTTGTTGGTGTGATTATTTGCATATTCTTATTACTATCAATGTGTTAACAAACCATTATGACCTTAGTGTGTTTGTCTTTGTATCAACATAAACTCATCATCTTTGTGAAACTTATTTGCCATAATGTGTTGAAGTAGTTTAGGATCATAGAAGGACATAAAACCCTAATGTAAGGTAAATTGGTGATTGCGGTCTGGAACGTAATTATGAATTTACAGGTACGTTAAGGTGGTGTGAAATTCTATTTTCGTTAACTGGGGAGATGTTCATTACGCTTTCAAAACACCAAAGGCGTGGTGGGTTAGCTGCGGTACACCCTATATATAAACGCTAATGGTGCATCGAAAATGAGATTGAGAATCGAACTCAGGACTAACCCTTGTTTTGCGTTGTAAGTCTTCCTATTATCTAGATTTGACCACCCTAATTCTTCCATCTAAAACTCTTTGATTGTCTCATCTTGAAACCTGAATTCTTATATGTCACACCCCACCTAGGCGGAAACACGGGAATGCAACGATCGAAATTTTTTCAAGCACAAGGTTCAAGCAATACACATTTATTCAAAATAGCACCACCATAGAAGATGGAATTTGTCATGAATTTATTTAAATATTATCCATAGTGATAGCGCATAAACATTGTTTTATGGAAATTGACAACATAGCCTTTTGAAGCTGACAAAAGCCATCAAAGTGATACCACGGTGTGCATGCTCGAACCCTTCCCTCAATCCTCGATGGCCCTCCATTAGTTACCTGAAACACATGCATAAAGAGTTTTGTCAACAATAATGTTGGTGAGTCTATGGGTTTTGAATGTACTGTGAAATGAACGTGTCATCCGTGTTTGACCAATCATGAGCTAGCTAAGCAAATGATCACTGTGAGAACCATGAGTCCTGTAACCAAACCTCGTGACTGTGGTGCCTCGTGCATTGTACACTAAAGACAATGTATGTATAGTAGAATACTAACACTCTTTTGCATGTGGCTGGTTAGAGCGACTAACCAAGAGTGGGGGTGTCAACCCAATAGATCTATTAAAGTGTTCCATGGCTAAATGTCTAGCTAATGGTTACAGTGAACGATGTACGAGGACTAGTGAGCTCATGAACCAAATGTCTCATGTTCCACATGGTAGTCATGCTAGAATGTACACACACTTGAAATTGACACAAGTATTGATGCATGCATTTCCCCCAAAAATGTAAAATAGTAAAATGGGGCCATAGAAAACTCACCTATTTGAGTCGTGTGTAGTCTAGTGACTAGTAAATGATCACCGTCCTGACAAATGATACCATATGATCATTATGGACATGGTAAGTCATCCAGATGTTGTTTATCATACAATTTGTTCACCCGACACTTGTGGACCTCTGTGTTTAGTGTGTTTCATTGTTCTTGACACTTGTTAATGTTCTAACAAAGCATATGGTTCCAAAACTTTGTTGTTTCGAAATGTAGTAACTATGGTGAACTATAATGGGCCTCACATGGGGTATTTGGGCCGTATATTGTCACCAAATCACCATGTGTGGTTGGTCTTTGAGAAATTATTGCTTAACACATGTTTATTTCTCCTTTCAAAACCACTTGTGAGGTAACACATGTTTTGGACTAGTTTAACACACGTTAGCCTATAGTAGCCGATGTGTTCTTATGGTGTAAAGGATCATGCCGATTATCTAGTGAGTCTAGTTGGTTGTTTTAGGCTTATTCGGACCTTGAAGCGTTATATCGTATCATATTATGAATCTTGTAGCAAGTTTAAGCTTTGATTATTATGTTATTAACCTTAGCTTTAAACTTAAGCAAAATAAACTTAGATTAACGAATTTCTAAGTGATCCAAGTCGTGCATGTTACTAAATGTAATTTAACTACCCTTGATCATAACTAAGCCGGTTGTAATGTTGTATCAGGCAATATCACGTGAATTAACGCTAGTATTAAGACAATGTGGTGAGTAGTTTAGTGAAATACTTTTATACAAAGCAATGTATGTGACTTATGTTATGTATTAGGGTCGATTGCTTGTGATCACGGGGTAGGGGTTGGGTGAACATGTTTAAGCCGATTATAGAGGACTTAAAGGGCTCGGATTCACTTACCTAGTGGAGCAAAGTGAGGATGGCCGATGGTTAGAGCCTTCGGGTCTCCTAGTTTCCTTCCTAGCTTGCTCTTGATGGTTCTTGAGATTGTTAGAGGGTGTTCGGCTATGGTTTAGGGTTCCGAGTGATGTGAAGGGTGAAAGGTTTTGGTGTGGCAAAAATGGTGATCCATAGCCCTCTATATATAGTGGTAGTTTTGGTTATCAAGACTTCCTAGAATGAATAACTTAGATAAAGCTTACTAGTTTAGTGTAAGTTTTGAGGTGATGAGTTGTTGATGGTTGTTTGCTAGTCCATTGCCCTCTTGTTATCCTTCTTAGGCTTCGGCTGACTTCTCTTATTCATGGAAGGGGTATTGCTTCTTGTTTAGAGATCATAACTAGAAGTGTGTCTTGCCATTTAGGGAGGTGATAGTGACATAACATAGTGACAAAGATTGCTTGGGAAATTGAAGGTGGCAGGCTCTTCTTGAAGCCGATTGGTCCTCCACACTTTAGGAAGTCCTTGAGGTAAAGTAGGGAGAGTTGACCTTGCTATTTTGGTGAAAGGAGTTGACAAAATACATAGGGTGTTTGTCTTGGAGTTTGCGGCCGAAAATAAGGGAAAAAGGGGGTTCCTTGTTTAGGTAAACACTAGCTTGTAGGACTTGGTTTGTAGACTTCTAAGGTGGTGTTAATAGAATGACTATCTTGCCTATATCTAGCTACTAAGTTTGCGGCTCAAAGAGGACAAGCAAAATGGGGTATGTTGAGTGTAAAACATAAAGGTTGACAAGGCTTTGGAAGGTTACTTGTTAGTGTAAAGTGTTGTCTTTTGCTTGTCTTTAGCCGTGTGATGTGTGAGGGTGTGTAGGTTAGCTTGTTAAGTAAAATGTGTGCATGAGTTGTCTTGTTGAGGGTCCTAGATCTCTTGTGTACTTCGGCCAAATGCATAGGGAAAGACAAACATCTAAGGTTGTAGGATAGCTAGTCATGTGTACATGATGATATATCTATGTGTGGTGTCGTGTGTCTATATATATATATATATATAATGCCGTATGTATGTATGTACATATGTGGGCATAACTTGTGTAGCTCTTAAGACAATAAGCTTGGTTATGATTCAATACATAACATGTTATGTTAAATAAATCGGCCTATTCATGTTAATAGTGTTGTGATCGTTCGTTGTATAGCCTCTAGTACACCTTTGATATAGGAATATCATCCGGGTTCATAAGAGTAAGAGTTTATTAAGTTCCATGCCTCTTGATGATGATATTAACATGTATTTTGTTTCATGTGTGTCATGGGTTTATTAAATGATTTCCCATGATGATCTTTGTGTTCACAAACGTGTGTTAGAGGTGTATTAGCATGTGTTAGAGGGCATAACCTCTTGTAATGCTTGTTTTGATGGTGTGTCCGGGTGTTGTATGACTAAACAAGTGTACTATGTTGAGTTCTCTGATTAACTCATGCTCTACTAGCCTGGGGGTATAGTTCTCTGATTAAAAATGATATATTGACATAATAAATGAAACATGTACGGTCGTTGACCTGTTACGTTGACTGTTGTCATATTATACCATAAAATCCAATTCTCATCATCCTTACAACTTAGGAATATATCCTCTAGAACCATCAAGTCTCATGTTTTTCTTTAAAAATTAACCATATGACCTATTTACTCATATTTTCAGCAGACTCTTTTACAATTTCGAGACGAAATTCCCAAAAATGGGGGAGACTGTAACCTCGCATATTTATCCATTGTTTGACATTTAATGTAATATATATATATATATATATATATATATATATATATATATATATATATATATATATATATATATTGCAAAGGGATTAATCCTACATGTCATATTCTTATGCAATCTCTCCTTTGAGAGATGCCACATAGGATGTGATGTGGCAACTCTAAACCAATTAAAAAAAAGAAATAGATATGATTTAACTTAATCTATTAAATACCTAATCTGCTAAATCTAAATATTAAACCTTTATTATTTTATCTCTCGTGTTTCCTCCCATAACTTTTAAACGTTAATATCTTTTATATACGAGATTTTTTAAAGAAAAAAATTACACCAAATTAACGAGCGTTTTATTATCTTTCCAACGAGTACCATAGTGCTATATAAAAATCTGAGAAAAAAATGACTTTTTTTTAACACGACAGGTATTGTGTCGGGTTTGGGATTGGTTTAAAAAAAATTGTGGGTTTGGGTCGGGTCTGGGATTAGGTGATACCCGACCCGATTACCCGAAACAACATACCCAAATACCCGATCATATACCCATGAATTTTTTAACGCATCACATAACCCTTAGACTAATGCGTTCGATATTTCAATAATTAACTTTTTTTTTTCTTATTTCATGTTAGTTATTTTTAGAATGATCGATTACAAACATCCGAATTCATTTGTAATGGCACTAGATTTATACCCCGGCGCAGAGATTCGTTTTTTTTAATATTTGAATATGATAACTTATGGCAGAGATTTGTTTAAAATAATAATAATAATAATAATAATAATAATAATATATTTTATTATTTTATATTAGATATTTCAACCCGGGACGCTCCCAGGATAAAAACTAGTTTCATATTATTTAATAAAATATCCAATTATCCTTATTCCAAAAAAAAAATAGATATTAATTTATACATAATCAATTATTAAGTGTATTTATAAAAAAAAAAAAAAAACGTCACGCAAGTTAGTTTGAAAATTATTCACAACTAGGTGTTTAATCTGCCGCGCGTTGCGGCGGCGTCAATCAATTCGTTGTGGCGGCAATATCGAACCGATACCGAACCGAGTGGTTTCGGGATCGGTATCGGTACCCATATTTATGGATTTTCGGTTTTGGTATTATCGGTATCGGTATGGTATCGGTATTTTAAGGTAAAATACCGATACCATACTGGTACCGTACCGATACCGTAAAGTTTTTGAATAAAATAATAGTATATAATATATTAATTAGGAATGAGCATACAAGGCCGAATACCGATCCTATCCCGTCCCGATCACGATACCGTACCGAACCGAGTGGTTTCGGGATCGGTATCGGTACCCATATTTATGGATTTTCGGTTTCGATATTGTCGGTATCGATACGGGATCGGTATAATATATTAATAGTATATAATATAATATATTAATAGTATATATTATAATATATTAATAGTATATAATATAATAAAGTTTTTAAATAAAATAATAATATAAATAAAATATTAATATAATTACTATTCACTTATGTTACTGTTCAATTAGTTTGTTTATTAATAGTATGTAATTCGTTATTCGATATTCATTATTCACCATTCATTATTCATAATTCATCTTTTTTAATTATTTCTTTAAAAAGAATGCTTATTAGTTTCAAAACATTAACCAGTTAAATACAAATAAAATATAAAGAAAAGATCAATACTAACAACACAATTTCTAAAACCTTCATTTAAAAAGTAAAAATAAAGGCATGGCCTAATATGTGTATTCAATATCATTTCAAAGATAATAACAATATAACTTCTTAAAGCTAATTCATGTAAAAATAAATATAAACGTAATATATTATTATAAACAATACAATAAATGAATGAAGTATTTGACTTTTATAAGGTTAATAATAATAAAAGTAGGTATCTACTTTGAAATTTTACAAATCTGAAACATCTTCATTTGCATACAAGGTCTTTGACAGTTGTTAAGATGGGGCCTCTTGCCTCATTCTTCTCTACATAGTCCATATATAAATTATTTTATATGAAATTTATATATACCAAAGGATAAGATATAAATGACAATGATGAAAAAGATTTTCTTTTATCTCTAAAAGATGAGAATGTGATTGCATAAAACATAATACACATGAACTATAAATGTTTTTGTATGATAAAAAGTGGGTCATGTTGATGGTAAATATGATTATTATTCCAATATTGTGAGATAATGGTAAGCTAAGAATCTAGATAATGGTAGGAATTTGGGAAACCGAGTTTGTACGGGGCAAGCGGTTTTGAAGACGGAATTTAAGAAGGTTGTTAAGCACGAAACGGCCTGATTCGAGAATCATCTCATGTTTGTGCTCTTTACCTTTGAAACATTTGGATCCCTCGTCCCCAAGCAGTACGTTTTCCAAGTCAAGTGCAAAAGGTTGTTCACAGTAATTCTCCGACTGCCATGTTCCAGTGGTTTATTTTTAGTAGGATATGGTTTGCAATTTTAAAGCGGGTAGCGACATGGTTTATTGCCATCTACTTGTTATTCTCTTATTTTATTATGGTTGTTTTTTTTAAAGATAATGGTAGATGTTTTATTTTAGATTTATCATTGTTTTTCAAAAAAAATAAAAATTGTTAACTAAGATATTAAATGGACTCGTGATTTGTGAAAAAATAATTAAGAAGATTTGCGCAACACATATAACATTATCATTTGAGCTTGTTAGGGAAAGGTTAGGGTTGACTAGTATATCAGATAAGATTAAGGAGGGGAGATTGAGATGGTTTGGGCATGTGAAGAGGAGGCTGTCGTCAGCGCCAGTTAGAGTAGTGGAAGCGCTCTTTGTTAAGGGTAAGAGGAGTAGAGGTAGACCCAAGCTGACCAGGGATGAGTGTATTAAAGAGGATTTGCTAGAGTTGCACCTCTTTGAAGACATGGTCCATGATAGGAGTTCGTGGAGGTGTAGAATTAAGCCTAAGGATTGTTAGGGGTTGTTCTTTTGCCGTTATACTTGGTTTGTGTTGGTGATCTTACTTGCATAATATGTCGTGTAGCATGTTATATCTGTCTCTTTGTCTGTCATGTTACTTATCCACCACTTACTTGATTGTTGGTAGTTTTTATTTTATTTATATCCACTTTATGTAACACCCCAACCGATGGCGGAATCATCGAGGTGTCACGTAGTGACGATTGTTCAAAAGCACATGGTACTAAAATGTAAATATATTATTGAATAATTTTAATTGTCTTACATAGATGAAATGGGAAAAATACAAAAGTCTGAACGAAACATGAAAATTGAAATAACTTATTAAAAGCAAGCACTAAAATCCAATGCTATGGAACTAAGATCAAACTGCACCTGAAACATGTACAAAATAGGTTTTGTCAACATAAGAAATGTTGGTGAGCATTCCTAGTTTTAATACATATAGTAAGTTGGAAAAAATGGTATACAATTCAAGTGCAAAGCTACAGTGCAATTATGTAAACTATGTAACATACAAATGAGCGAAATCAATCCTGTGACTGTATAATGTACTAAATGAACGGCGGTGTACTTATCCAATAAATGGATAATAACTTAACAATGACCACGGATTCTCCGATGAAAAAGGGGGAGAATCAACCTAGGCGGGTTGTCAATCCAATAGCGCTATCCAATGTTAAGGTCGGCTTGTACCATGTTAATGATTTCACTAAGTACAAATGTAATCCACATGTATTGTCTAAGCATAAAGCACGTTGTAAGCAATGCACATAGTACTAGAATTGTATTGTAAAAATGTAAACTTGTATTTGAAATTGTAATAGTGTACATGTAACACCCCAAAAATGTATAAAAGCAAAAAGGGGATAGGAATACTCACATTCGCCAAATGACTAGATGACTAAGCGAGCGTGAAAATGCGAGCAATCCAAAGGTTCAACAACGAAACTAGTCCAATTTAGAAGAAAAGAAACCGAATAGGAAAAATATCAAGCTTCCAATTCGCCAATTACAAGAGCTTATAATCAAAGCTTCAAATGTAGAAGTAATATACTCTAGAAGAAAGGTATGAGGGAGAGTTTAATCGAATTGAAACAATTGAATTAGAGGTGCAAAGTGTAATGGGTCATAGGTGGGTTTTTATACTAGTTTTGGATTCAATTAGCCATTAAAATTAGTCAACACCATAAAGTAAGGTTTTATGATGAATTGAATATTTGACTATGACTTTGACTGTTTGACTGTCTTAGCGGACCGCGAGGGCTAAAAAAATAATTTTTCTAATTTAATCAATTTTAAATTATAGACTTGTTTCCTTCTGTTTCTAAGTTGTTTTAGGACCGAAAATTAAGGGCTTTGAGTATCAAGGTGTGAAACATACGTGCTCGGGTGTAGATGTGAGTATAAAACGTGCATACTTTTACTTATAAAAATTATAAGTTTTATTAAATTGTGAATTTTGGTCCTATTAAAATACGAGGGTTAAAAATGAAAATTTTGAAATAGTTGAGGAACCAATTATGCACATTTATGAAAAGTGAAGGATGCAGGTTGTCACAGTCTCCCCTACTTTAGAAAATTTCGTCCCGAAATTACTTTCAAGTGAAGGTTTTCATGAAACAAAAGACATTTATAAAAAGGCAAGTAGATTTTAAGAAATGCATCAGCCATGATTTGACAAAGTTTGAAGTAGTTGTTTAATACCCAAAATAAGAGTTTGAAAATCCTTAAAGTTTGACCCAAGGTTAGAGAATTAAGAGTTTATAGTGAGCAAGGTTTGGAAAAGTATGTAACTGGTTAGGGCAGGACAGTGTTATAGTAGCTTCCCTTACTTTAGAAAGATTCCTGACCGAACATTACTAAGGACATGCAACAGGGTTTCGACTAACAGAGAGTGTAAGAGTATACAAAGTTTAAGGTTTTCTATAGAGGTGTCAACAAGGAAGGCTCCAACAAAACTAATTAAAGCTTATGTAAAATGTTCTTATTGAAAGGCTAGCTATTAATCAATGATCTAATGAAGAGATAGTAATGGGTAGGTTCTTGGTCAGACTCCTAGTCCGCTCCCGCAGTATCGTTTATGCTTATATATAGGGTGTACCGCAGCTAACCCACCACACTCCCGATACTTTGGACTCGTACTGATTGTCTACCAACAGCCTAAAATAGAATTACACACCACCCTCATGTACCTGTAAACCCATGATTGCGTTCCGGACCGTAATCATCGATTTACCTTACACTAGGGTGCTATGCTTTTCCATAACACCAACATAAGTAATACAAGAAACAATGCGTGCAATCAGAATGCTAAGTAATTAATACTGCAATGAAACAATGACATGGTTAGAGGTCCTTCCCTTTCGGGTTTACCCTTTAACCGTAATGAGAGTAACATGTAAGTATAAGATATGGTTAGAGTTTCTTCCCTTTCGGGTTCACCCTTAACTGGTAACTTATGTTCACATCTTTGGCTATAAACACTCATATTGATAGACTTTGAGGTTTACACAGTTCCCATTGGATTAAAGGAATACTTTGAACCGAGTCGTACGTGGGCACCGGCTTAGATCTCATACGAGTTATCAACTAGTATGTTCATTGGCCATGATGATGAACAAAATAATGTAAAGTATAACATGGTTTTGCTCAAAATAGGAAAAATATGCATACCAAATATGCGTTCATGTAAGTATATAAATATAGCATAAAATTTCGATTGAAAGAATAGTATAACGTAAATCGAGTAAATCGCACAATTTGCACAAAATGAAAGTAAACAAGTTAAATTAATGCTCAAAACTAGTGTTGTAAGAATAACTACTAATAACTAGTGCGAGAATAGTTGCGAATAACGCGTGAAAATAACTACCAACAAAAGAATAATAAAAAAATAATAAGATAATGTGCGAACGTAACTATAAATAGAATGATGTATAAAAATAATGAAATTTACTGTAAATGAAATTGCGCAGAACAGACGTATAGTCTACTGGTATGAGGATAACTTTTTGAAAACCGAAGAATGTTTTAAGTTCAAAACAGGTTCACTTGAAAAGATTTTGTAGGTACACATTTTCATGTGTTTACGAGAAGTCGAGTTTGAAAAGTGTTATAAGGTATTTTATTAGTTGAAAATTCCTCCCGAAAACATATATTGGATACGTTATATGAAAACATGAAGATTTACATTTGATTTGTAAAATATGCAATGCAAGTTTATAAAATGCAAGATGAAACCATTTCATGAAGTGTGTGTAAATCTAATGTGTTTCGAAATACCAAGATTTAAAATGGCGTGAAGGTTGTGAATGATCCCAGATGCTTTGACGAATTTTGGAAAATAGAATTTTCTGTATTTTAACATTTCTTTAACTTGTGGGTTGAAAAGTCGGAAATTTTTAATTGTTATGAAATGTTGAGAAAATCGAAGTGTTACCCGTTAAGACTAGGTAAACTTGAAACCTTTTAAATTTTCAAACTTTTACGAAAGTTATACATTGAAAGATCATTTATTTGCAGGGTCGTTAAGGCATCTCTTTGGGCTCATAGCGGGCTATTTGTTTCAAGGCACAAGGAGTATGAAAAGTGTGTTCTAATTTGGTGAATAGGCTTTGTGAAAAGACTTATAGAATAAGTTGTCAAACTAATCGTTTTAGAGAGTAGTATACTAGTGTGTATCGTGTAGGTAGGCATTTATGTATGAGTTTAGTCTGACTAAGAAGTTCTAACTAATGATAGTTGGCTATGGCTTAGGTGACTGGGTGCAGCAATATTAGTATTAGGTATATGAGGATATACTGCGACTTCGATCAAGTAAGTTTGTAAACATGAAGGTATAAAACAGGTTGAAATAATAAGTTTGGAAAAACCATGTTCATTTTTAACTGTATGATGACACAACATTCCTAAAATCAGGATGTGATCAAAGTTAAACACAGAGTTTAAAACTTAAGTCGTGGGTAAAAATGTTTTAACGCAAAACGAGTAATACCTTATAGTGTAAAAATCATGAGCATAAGTGAAATAGTGTAAACTTTAATGCGATAATATATCGAACAAAAGTTTTAGTAATGATGATAATGGATTCAAAAGCGAATGATTAATGAATAATGGCATATGAAACATCAAGTGATTAAATGAAATCTTCAAATGATAAACAACCATAAATATCAATGATATAAAACATTAGAATTGTTTCCATAGGAAACTTTGACCAACTCAAGTATTTGAAATTTCCTAGTGACTTGTGGGGGCGTACTTTAGCCTATAAGTGAATGTTCATCCCAAGAGTTCCCAAGTAGGTATACGGGTCCCTCGTCTGATTGGGATTTATACGAAATACCAGGCCTAGACAGAAAACTCAGGATACAGGCGCTCACCCTTCCAGATTGCACGTTCCCCATCACTAGTCAATTCCAAAACTTTAGCGAGATTAAAAACGAGATGCAAAAATAGATCCTTGAGATTTGGATTTCACTCCTAACTCAAAGATGTATTTCAAAATTGAAAACGATTGTGGAATGAAACCAATCACTAAGGTAAGGATATCACTCCCAGCTTAGTGGTTAAGTTCCTTTTTGAAAGAAATACTCTTTGAGGTGTGGATGTCACTCCTATCTCAAATATATATTCCTAAGATAAATAACATATAGATGAGTGAAACTAATCACCAAGGTATGGATACCACTCCTAACTTGATGATACCGTTTCGTTTGTGAAATATGAGTCTCTTCTTCGCCAAGCAAAATATCGAAAGAATAACGAGAAATAATCATAACGAAAATATCTTGAAAGAAAATATAAGAAATAAGAGAAATATAAACGAGAGGACTCGTGAAAGTAAGCTTAGTTATAGACTAGGCTAAAAGGCATTCTAATAACCTAATTCCCTATAACCATGGCTCTGATACCAATCTGTAACACCCCAACCGATGGCGGAATCATCGAGGTGTCACGTAGTGACGATTGTTCAAAAGCACATGGTACTAAAATGTAAATATATTATTGAATAATTTTAATTGTCTTACATAGATAAAATGGGAAAAATACAAAAGTCTGAACGAAACATGAAAATTTAAATAACTTATTAAAAGCAAGCACTAAAATCCAATGCTATGGAACTAAGATCAAACTGCACCTGAAACATGTACAAAATAGGTTTTGTCAACATAAGAAATGTTGGTGAGCATTCCTAGTTTTAATACATATAGTAAGTTGGAAAAAATGGTATACAATTCAAGTGCAAAGCTACAGTGCAATTATGTAAACTATGTAACATACAAATGAGCGAAATCAATCCTGTGACTGTATAATGTACTAAATGAACGGCGGTGTACTTATCCAATAAATGGATAATAACTTAACAATGACCACGGATTCTCCGATGAAAAAGGGGGAGAATCAACCTAGGCGGGTTGTCAATCCAATAGCGCTATCCAATGTTAAGGTCGGCTTGTACCATGTTAATGATTTCACTAAGTACAAATGTAATCCACATGTATTGTCTAAGCATAAAGCACGTTGTAAGCAATGCACATAGTACTAGAATTGTATTGTAAAAATGTAAACTTGTATTTGAAATTGTAATAGTGTACATGTAACACCCCAAAAATGTATAAAAGCAAAAAGGGGATAGGAATACTCACATTCGCCAAATGACTAGATGACTAAGCGAGCGTGAAAATGCGAGCAATCCAAAGGTTCAACAACGAAACTAGTCCAATTTAGAAGAAAAGAAACCGAATAGGAAAAATATCAAGCTTCCAATTCGCCAATTACAAGAGCTTATAATCAAAGCTTCAAATGTAGAAGTAATATACTCTAGAAGAAAGGTATGAGGGAGAGTTTAATCGAATTGAAACAATTGAATTAGAGGTGCAAAGTGTAATGGGTCATAGGTGGGTTTTTATACTAGTTTTGGATTCAATTAGCCATTAAAATTAGTCAACACCATAAAGTAAGGTTTTATGATGAATTGAATATTTGACTATGACTTTGACTGTTTGACTGTCTTAGCGGACCGCGAGGGCTAAAAAATAATTTTTCTAATTTAATCAATTTTAAATTATAGACTTGTTTCCTTCTGTTTCTAAGTTGTTTTAGGACCGAAAATTAAGGGCTTTGAGTATCAAGGTGTGAAACATACGTGCTCGGGTGTAGATGTGAGTATAAAACGTGCATACTTTTACTTATAAAAATTATAAGTTTTATTAAATTGTGAATTTTGGTCCTATTAAAATACGAGGGTTAAAAATGAAAATTTTGAAATAGTTGAGGAACCAATTATGCACATTTATGAAAAGTGAAGGATGCAGGTTGTCACACTTTATCTCTTTTGGAGCCGGGGGTCTCTATGGAAGCGGCCTCTTCATCCTTAGGGATGGGGGTAAGGCTTGCCTACAGGCTACATCCCACCCTCCCCAGACCCTACAAATAGTACTTCTATTTGTGGGATTTACTGGATATGGTTGTTGTTGTTGTATATAACATTATCATTTGAGGTCAATGTAGGGCTAACTTATTTGGTAGATGTATGTGTTTTTTAGAGGAGAGACCCTAGCATCAATCCTAAGCAAATGGAGTAATTTAGAATATTGATGTAATGTAAGCATTACCATCCACCTTCTGGTGGAGTGGTACGGAGGTCTAAGTATATGTGACTTGGGGCCTATTGGTCATAAGTTCGAGCCTTGAAGGATAACAGCTTTTACCGATTATTCATTGTCGTGCCTTTGGGCGAGTGGGTGGTCGGGTTTTCCCTAGATTAGTGGACCCGGAAGACCGGGTGCCCCGTAAGTATCCTAAGGGGGTGTTTGGGATTGATTATTCAAAACAGATTATGCGTTTTGGAAAAGCAGGGGTGGAGCTGCTTATAGATTATTGCGTTTTTGTAGTCTAAAAAATTGATTATCTGTGTTTTCAAAACACAATCCAAACACTAAAAACTGATTATTTGCGTTTTCAAAACGCAATAATCTAAAAATCAGATTCAAAACGCAATCCCAAACACCCTCTAAATTCGTCATAAAGAGATTCCTAGAGAAACTCGTAACGACTTTATTGACTCTTAAAAAAAATATATAAGCATTACCATTCAAAAAAAGAAACATCATCGGTAGAAATGGATGGTAAATAACGTTTGCCGTTCAAAAAAATAAAAATAAAATAACCCATCTTATAATTCCTCTCGTTTACATTTTTTCTCTACATAGTCATTTCTCTAATAAATGTATATAAGATACATCCTTTAGGCCTCAAGGGGCGCCTATAGATTACGCTTTTCACTTAATTGATTTGAACCAATCATACATTATCACATCACTTCACTGATTTATTTAAACTGAACAACTTTTTTTGGAGGCAACACTCCACAGATTCTTTAATTTATATTTTCATTTAAATTCAAAAAAGTAACTGTTTTTAATTGTCAGACCGTAATTAATTTTATTACCGTTAAATTTAAACCGTTTGAACCTTCAAGAATTCTTACCGTTAGATTTTGGTCTATAAAAAACCTAATAACTTCAATACCAAAATCACACCAAAACCGGTTATACTTGCATCGTATCGTTAAAATGGCGGTCCGGTGGAATGTAAATGAGGAGATCACGTTAACGAGGGCATACTTGATAGTGAGAAACACATGGGTTCATACTGTCGATTTCCAGAGAAATTCCTTTTGGAACCGGGTGTCGGTGATATTCAATGAAATAACCGACACAAATGACCGCCCCAATGATTCACTCGCTAGTAAGTGGATTGCTCTCTGGTCCAAGTGTATCCGATGGAACGCCCTTTACGAAGCCACGATGGAGAGGCACCCTAATTTTCAAGAAGACATTGCAATCCAAGTCACGCACGGCGAGTATTACCATGCACACGGGACGAACTTCAACCATGTTGCGCCATGGCGAATGTTGCGCCTTTTGTTTAATAATTAATGTTTAATGTTTATTGTTTAATGTTGTTTAATTTTTAATGAAAGCTAACCGTTAAAAAAATAACACTCAAAATACAAACATAATTAACCTAATTAAAACATTAATTAAACATAAACATACACCTAATTAAAATACAAGTTAAACATAGCTAAAAAAAAAAAGAAAGAATACGCAATTGACTCGGGCGAAGAAACGTCACGATCACTATCACGCCCATCCGATCTCTCGTAGTGATATTGATATCCCTCACTTTCGGGTGTTGGGCAATACATTTATTCATCCGAATTATTTATGTATTCGGCCCCATGATCATCTTCATCCGGGGGAGGGGGGTTGTATCGGGGGGTTTTGTACCGGGACCAGTGGGTTTCGCACTAAAGGAAAATTGACACGCTCTGGCACTCGTACAGATTCTCCAATTCGTATTATTCCGAGTTGTACTAGAGCCATTACGTAATCATACGCGTAAACCATTTCTTCGGCGGTCAAATCGTCAGGATCTTCTGGCTCGTAAAATTCAAATGTGGGGTGTGTAGTTGGTTGATGTGTTATCGGTTGTGTTGTTGGTGTGTGTGGTCGGTTGATGTGTTGCGGGTCGGGTTGATCGTCGTCGTCGACGACGATACGTATTCGGAAACATACTACCACTACCCATATTAAAATATGTTGTTTTGTAAAAACAGTCAAAATTTTATGTGAAGGTATAACTTATTTATATATGGGTAAAAGATAAAAACGGTCAAAATGTAAACGGTCAAAAAATAAACGGTCAAAGGTGAAAAAAAGGTGGCAAGTTTTTATTGGTTCAGAAAAATGACAGTCTCTTTGTACCAGCACGGTACTAACAAAAACCAGAAATTGGTTCACGGGAACCCTACCAGCACGAATGGCGGCGATATTACCGTGCTAGTAGTGGGTTACCCGTGCCCAATTCTAATGACGCCCCGTCCCCCCTTACAAATCTTGTTCCTAGTGTTGGTATGAAACATTAATATTTTCTCCAGTAGAATCATCGACCGGCCTAGGGGTCATGTACTCATAGTAAATTTAGCTACTCAAATGAATATTACACTAGCTTTTATCCCGGGAGCGTTTCGGGGTTGAAAAATATAACAATTCTAATACTACTAATACTAATAGTAATAATTATTACTCTTGTAATTAAATAAATAAAAAAAATAACCTTGCTATAAGGTGACACCATGTGTTGCAGTGTTGCACGATTCTTTCTCCTAGCTTCTCTTGATGAAGTATACCTATGCATCTTTAAAAGAGTAAAATTCCAATGAAATCATGGCGATTGGGCTGAATTTCAACATCGTAGATAAGAACCTAGTTTAAAAGAAAAAAAATATTATTAATGAATAACCTGAACACTTTGTGTTTTTTTTTCCTGTATGAACGAAACCCCACAAAAATAGTCGTTTTTTTCTCCATTTTTTATATAGCACTATGATACTCGTTGGAAATATAATAAAACGCTCGTTAATTTGGTGTAATTTTTTTCTTTAAAAAATCTCGTATATAAAAGATATTAACGTTTAAAAATTATGGGAGGAAACATAAGAGAGAAAAATTTAAATTTGTTTTTAATTTTTTTTTCTTAAAATAACTCAAATTAAATTTATTTAAATTTAGTAGATTAGGGTTTATATTATTATTATTTTTTATTTGCCACATGACACACTCAAGCAGAAGAATGCCTACTTGAATGCCATGTCATTAAAATGACTTTCTTAAGCCTTCATTGAATGACAACTCATCAATATTCAATTCTTTTATTATAAGTTATAGATTATAGATTATAGATTATAGATGGTTCATTCAACATCCATCATCATGTGGCCTAGTGGTAAAAGGGCCGGTTCTCTCTTTGGGGGAGCTGGGTTCGATTCTCACGGGAGGCATATGATGGATACCCCCACCCTTGTGGTGGGGTAGGTGGTTGGGAAGTGATGGAGAGACCCTTGACCCTTGTGGTCATGGGTTCGACTCCTGATCCCTCCAGGTTTTACCGGTTCACTACCGTCGTGCCTTCGGGCGGGTTTGTGGGCCGGGTTTTCCCTGGAACTGGACACGGGTGGGCCGAAGGGCTCTGTCCGTACGGACTAGAGGCCGTCTGGGGCCCCTTTCGGCCATTGGGGGCCGCGTACAAAGTACCCGGCAATACTTTAGTTGATCGTTCAAAAAAAAAAAAGATGGTTCATTCAACACTTCTTAGATTGCTTATCTTTTATCTCTCAATAAATATTGTTTAAAGATCAAGAGATCACTAAAGAAAAAAAAATTAGGGTTCTAATCTATTTGGTACTCCCAAAATTGTTGCATTCAACACATTCTTTGTTTTCTTGTCGCAAACGATCAAACACACAAAGGCCACGTACTAGCTCGGTCTCGCGAGTTCATCTCCAACAATTCAACAATATAGTGCTCCGACTGGTCTCTTACATGACAACACTTTTAAGTACGTATTCAATATGTTTTTGCCGTACAAATGAAACTCTATACATACTATCAGTTTTTTTAATGATAACCTTATTAAATTGAATATTTAGATAGATAAATTCAACACATAACATACCGTTTTTATATTCACCTAAAATAAAGATTTAGATCACCAAAAGTACCATAGCATGCAAAATAACTAATACAAACATTCCAAATGTGTCCGCATGATGTGTCACGAAAACAAACATGAATAGTAATCACATAACATGTTTGTTTAATTAAAAAAACTACAATAACACTGTTCTCAAATTAAAAAATAAAATGCTACTCCCTCCGTCCCAAGTTAAATGTCATGGGTTTTAAAAGTTGTAATTACTTAAACTTCAAAAATTATGTATAATTACTTTTTACTCCTACTAATATTAATTACAAATTATGTATAATTACTTTTTTCTCCTACTATATTATTTAAATTTGAATTTAGGGAAGAAAAAAGGTACATAAAACATGTTACTTTGTTGAACATAAGACACCTCAATATTCCAATCCCATATGATTCCTAAATCAATCATTCCAACATTCATTACATAACCACTCTCTCATCACCCTTCAGTCTCCACATTCTTTCTTCCTCTCCATTCCCAAAAAAAAAAAAAAAAATAACACATTGATTACAAACATCATTTAATATGGCACCCTCAACACTCATCTCACTTATTATGGCTCTATGCCTTTTATGTTTTCCTTCTTTCCCATTATCATTAGCTACCAAAACAATATCTACATTACCACCATCATCATCTCCTTCCCCTACTCTATCTCCTGACATCACTCCTTTGTTCCCTTCACCTAGCAAAGGTGCACTTTCACCTACTGAAGCATCACTACCCATCATTCCTTCTAGCCCAAGCCCACCTAACCCTGATGACATAACATCTTTTGGGCCCAACACCATGGCCATCTCACCATCTGGCTCACAACATGTTTCCTCTTCTGTTTCATGGACTTTGAGTGCTTCAATGATGGTGCCTATCTCTTCCATTGTAGTGGTCATGTTAACCACTCTCAATGTGTGAGTGAGCAGTGTCTTTGAGGGTAATTTGGACATTTGCATTATGATATGAAGGTCATGCAAGATTGTATCATTGTATGGTATTTTTTTGTTTGGTTGTGAATCATTTTTATTTGTAGATTTAACTTTTCTTGGCTTATCAAGGAGTATATATATATTTATTTATTTTAATTTTAATGTAATCTTTTGTTAGATTCTTGTGGCCATGTGGTTCATGTGATAAGATTTGTCTTTTTTTAAACAAATTCAAAAGTAAACTAAAAGCATGCCTTTTAACAGTCTCCCTCACTTCTTCAATCTTTTTTTAAGGGTAAAAGAAAAGCAAGAAAGTTGTTGATCATTGGGGCATTATTATTGCAGATAACTATTATTTTATTGCCAAAGCACTAGGTATCTTTTTGCCTTAGTTGTTTTTCTACTTTTTGTTTAAGTTCAAAACCATGATCAAGTGATCATTGATTTAGTGCGATTCCAATTATTCATCAAGCCACTAGTCTCTAAGTAGAATGTAAATGAGTCAAGCCGGTTGGTTATAAACTACTAAAAATCGGCATTCTAAAGTCTTGGAGTTAAGCCAGTTGGTTATAAACTACTCAAAGTCAGGATTCTAAGGTCTCGGATTGAATCAAGCGGGAGTTAGTTTTAGCCTATGTTAGGTAGGCCATGCTCAATGTGAACCTCACGTCGAGTTTAACCAGGACCGCAAGCGTAAATAACCCATGATTTAATGTACTAATTTTTAATAATTCTATAATAACAAAATAACTAAATAATATAGTTTATGTTATGTATATAATAATCATTATAATTATACGTGTGTGTGTATATATATATATTATAACTAATTGATTAACAAATTATAAACAAGTCGAACCGAGTTTGAAAAATTACTCATGAGTTGAGATCGAGATCTCTTAAATTAAATGAGTCAAGCTCGGGATTGGATCATCAGAGCTAGTACGCCCCACTCTTGGCCTCTTGGGTAGTGAATTCACATCTCTTTGAAAATATGATCATATATTTTTGTTGACATTTCAAACCATGATTGACAAGTTAGTATATAGAAATTAATCAACTATGTTTTGCCTTTTGAGCTCATAACTTCAAGAAAAAGGGAAACAAAATCAAGAGAACAGTCATTGTTAGCTTTATAAATAGATCTACAGTGTACACACTACTAGAAAAAAAGCCCTTTCTTAACACGCATTGCGTGTCAAGAAAGGGGTCTGATGACAGGGAAAAGAATGTCAAGGATGGCGGTGTCATAAATTTAACATGACATATTTTTGCGTGTCATCTGTTTATGACACGCATTTATGACAGTATTTATTGACACACGTTATGACACTTTTTAATGACACATTTTTATGACAGTTTTTAGCGACACATTTTATGACAGAATTTTATGACGTTCTTTGCATGTCATAATTTTTTAATCTAAAAAAAAATCATGTAAAATTACATATTTATCCTCCTAGATTTATTGTCATTTTATTATATGCAAAATAATAAGCAAACTAATAACAAAAACATCATTTCATTATATAATCCATATTTATCTAATTACAAACTAATCCAAGACAACGTTTAACGTTTACAAAAATATATTGTATCGACATTACATTGCCTTCAAACAAGTTTCGATCATTTGAAAATAAATGTCGCGGCGTAGCCTAACCATTCTTCCCGTACGACATCCTGTCCTCATCCCCGTAATGATCCGCTCCTCTCCCAAGCTGAGACAACAATAAAATTAATACATTAGTCGAGGCCGGCCAATTATTTTACATAAATCATAACGCATCGCTACGTTTATTTTGCCTTAACTAAAAAATGCATACGGTAATGATCATCAGTGTTTAATTAATGCACATTATTACTAAATCAACAATTTTAGTATGTATGTTACTAGTCAAAGAAAGAAAGGATTGCTTTTATGCTCACTTTAAGTGCAGTTCTTCACCAAATAATAGCCTAAGGGATAAAACAAAATTCTTTTAGAAAATAATGCTTAAGGAAGACCACTCTTTCTCTAATGAAGATAGAAATCACCTTTACAACTTCACCCTATTATTGGTAAGGTCTAGGGATCACCACTAACAATTACATATAAACTAGTTCTATACCCGCGCGCGTTGTGGCGCACTAAATCGAGTTGTTCTCATTTTGATAACTTGTACGTTTATGCTTCGATTACCTATACATTACTACAAACTACATGATAAATTTATGTATGAAACTTAGATAAAAATATACTTGCCAAATAATTTTTTTGTTAAATATTAGGAACTATAGAGTAACTGCCTTCTTTGGATGCTATACTAAGTGTGTTATCCTCTGCATTTTTATCCTACTATATTTCTATTGACATATAATGAAAGGCAGATAACATATAATGAAAATAAAAAGAAACCCATAATTTAGAGCATTCAAAGGTAAATCAAGAGACTTACAAATAAAAAAGCATTTAACTCAACCGTTCATCAAGCACCTATGACAGTAGCCATTCACCCTCAAAAGGTGACTTAGATCGAACCGACTGTGTGCAATAAGTAATGCCTCCAATGGAAGCCTCACCTGCAACCAATAATCAAACATATTCATGTCACCATCAAAGATTTCCCAAATCTTTTGTTATTGCTGAAAAGTTTACCATCGTTCCTGTTGTTAATAAGACCAAATGCGTGCAAATATCAACTACCATTTTAACAAATATAAGATTGAAGTGCATATATGAAGAGGTAACTTCTCATATTGTTGAAAACCCGTATAATATAATACAAAAATGCTTTTGTCGAACTTTTCATGGTTCAACTAATTCGACTTATTTCCCATTTAGCTATTATGATAGAACCAGAAAATTGATATATTAAAATATGAAAATCAAATACAGGATAGTGCCCAAATTCGAGAATGGGAGGTCTCCAATTACAAGGATTAGAACCTTATTATGATAACATAAAACATAGACAATTCTCAAAACTAGAACAAGAAATATTAATAAGCATAATAGAAATAATTGCTCCTAAACTTTAGCCTGTTGACCTTGACTGGGTTTTGACTTTGACTGAACCTTTGACTGAGTATGGGCTGCAATTGGGTTAAGGGGTCCAACTGAATTCTATCAATACATCCCACCTGGACAAACGACTTGTCCTCAAGTCGGAAAGAAGGGAATTGGCGCACCAAGCAATAAGCCATTTGATTGTAGGCTGACCTGTAACAAAAACCCATGGCGGACGCCATTCGATTCGATTAGTGGAATTTGGGGTAGTTTTAGCGAAGCCCAACAATGGGTGCCACTTGTGTGACATCCGTCACCTTTCATTTTTTTTTCTTTTGTCCGATTTTAGTCCCTCTCATTTCATGAATTTACATCTACTCGAATCATTGTCGTAACTGAGAAATTCTTTTCTTATAATAATAATAATAATAATAATAATAATAATAATGATAATAATAATAATAATAATGTGTACATATATATATGTATATAAATACTTATTTCAGAATTTATAAAAAAAATTAACTTATGTTATTCTTATCTTTTCTCTCAATATCTGACCGGCATGAACGGCCGGAAAGGTATTCCGACAAACATTCTACACAGGTTAACTAAGGTATTTATCACGAATTTGCCGGAGAAATGCAGCGGCAACGATCTCTCGGATTTTATCCGATCTTACGGAGATATTTACGATCTCTATATTGCTCGGAAAAGGGATAAATTGGGGAACAGATTCGGTTTTGTTTCTTTTCTTGACGTAAAAGACACTACGGAATTGGTTCGCTTGATCTGTAATACTCGTATCGGGGATTGCTGGCTCAAGGCGAATGTTTCTAGATTCACACTTGAAGAAGGTGAGATCCGGCAGGAGCGTGCCAACACCAACAACAATATTCCAAAGGAGGCTGCGAAGAAGAAGCCTTCGTTTGATACGTTCGCTGATGGAACACGGTCTTATTCTGATATGCTATCAGGAAAAGAACGGGTGAGGACAGTTCCCATTGGTAATCATGTACGTGCCTTCAGCAGTTTGCATGGGAAGGCGGTTGTGGCTAGAATGATCGACTTGGAGGCCATAAAAAGCATTTACTTGATTCTTAACGATATCTGTCCGGGTGTCGGCAAGATTCAGTATCTAGGAGGTTTGTCTGTTCTAATTTCTTTTGAAAACGATAGTCTTGCGACTTCGTTTCTGAATGAAGCGAGGGAGGTGATTGGAAGATTCTCGTCGTTGGATTTGTGGAAAGGGCAAACGTTTGGTTTTGAGAGACTTGCTTGGATTAAGATGGTTGGAATTCCTTTACATTTGATTAACAGCGAAGTCATTGAATCCATTGGAAATGCCTTCGGAAAGATCGTGCATAAGGCGGTTAGGTCGGATTCCGATGGTGACCTCTCATATGATTATGTGGGCCTTCTTGTTGGTGATGGAAAAAGGATTTGTGAAGAAGTCAAATTAACATGGAGAGATAGGAAATTCTCTATTTGGGTCTCTGAAGAATCCGGGGTTTGAGGTACCAGGTTTCCACGTCTGATCAGGCTGATGAATCGGAGGAGTCAGTTCCAGCGGATCATTCGAGAGAAGGCAGTCCATTAGCAGGTGAACCGGAAAATGTGCTAAATCCGGGAAGTCGTTCGCCGGAGGAGGTTTCGGCTAGGGAGGTATTTTTGGATGATATTAATGGTATTAATGGAGCAATTAATGACCCAATAATTGTGGAGCAATCAAAGGTGGTTAATGACTCTGAGGAAGACTTTATTCCTGGAGCCCTTTTTAATTTTGAAAATGGTTTTGAAGGTGATTTAGAACATTCTGTGGGACCCACTTCTTTAATTCATAAAAGAAAAAAAAAACTGGTTTGGACTTAGAGAATAGGCCTACTCCTTCCTATTCTAGTAATGTAGAGAAAAATAAAGTGGGCAAGAAGCCCAAGTGCAAAGAAGACTTATTTGGGCTTGATCCTCTTCTTGGGCTAAATGAATATGATGGGCTGGATCAAGAATCAGAAGTGGTTATCGAAGAAGGAGCACCTGCTGTTGTCTCGAATAATTTTGACCTTAATTCCAACCCTCCCTCAAAAGATAACTGTCATAATAACTGTGAGGATAATCTACGTGATAATGTAGAGAACATCCTTCATAATTCAGAGCCCGATGAGGTGGGAGCGACCATTAATTTGGGTGCTAGATTGGGAGCAGATCTGAGTAAGTCACAAAATTTGGTTCTTGAGTCGATTATCTCTGAAGGGGTACAAGGAGGTGTTAAATGAATTGCCTTTCGTTAAATATACGGGGGGTTGGGGTTAGTAGTAAACCTGGGTGGATTAAGAAGTTGAAGTATGATTTTGGTATTTCTTTTCTTGGTTTTCAAGAGACGTTGGCTGGAAACATTGATTCGTCCTTAGTCGCAAGTTATTGGGGAGGATCGGGATTTGATTTTGAATTTGTGAGTTCGGTTGGTAATTCAGGTGGCTTGTTATCTGCTTGGGACCCTAAGGTGTTTGCGAAAGATTTGGTAAATAAAGACAGAAATTATCTCCACATTGCAGGAACTATTTGCGCAGGTGCTACTTGGCTGAATCTCATAAATGTATATGCTCCACAAACGAGTATTGATAAAAGAAGTCTTTGGGAAAAACTTAGTAACTTGATCCGCTCGTATGATATACCACGCTATGGATCTTATGGAATGAGCGAAACGATCGCGTTTTCAATAATAAAAAACGAAGGCCCGTGGAGATTGTAGAAAGCGTGAAATCGAAGGCATTTTTTTGGTTTCGGCATAGGTCTAAATTCAAAGATGTTGATTGGTCTAAATGGTATAAATGCCCGTTTGATTGATGTATTGGTTTTCTCGTAGGTCCTCGCTTTGAGGGCTCTTCGAGTTTTTGTTAATGAAATTCTCTTTTCAAAAAAAAAAAATGTTATTCTTATACAAAACAAAATTTTAACCATAACCAACCTTATACACTAACCCATTTATCTTAACCCAACAACAAAACATAACCCAATCCAAACCTCTTGTCAATTTCAGAGCCCAAGCATTGAGCCCAGACCCGAGCCCAACACAGCAGCCCATTAACAGACCCAGCCCCCCTCTCTAATCTGTTTTAAAAAAAAAAAAGATTGCTGCTGGCTGGACTCGAACCCGAGTCGGACGCGTGCAATACATCAGCATCACCACTAGACTACATTGTGTTTGTTGGTAAATACTAGACTCAATTTAGTTATAAATCCTCCTGAACAGATTAGATTAGATATGCTGCTTCTTCTTCTACGCGCAAGTCCACCCCACAACCCAAAGATTTGAACTTTGACGCGAAATTGGAAACATAATTTAGTTGCTGCGTGATTTATGCAACACCTCGGCCTAATTCAACTCAAATTAACGCGTCATTGACTGTTAATTAAGCGAATTAAAACTAATTATTAACATTCCTAAACAACCCAAATCTAATCCGTATAAATACACGTTGTTAGCTCGATTAAATTCACACACAGACTCCTAGAGGGCCGATTTGCATAACCCATCCATCAAGAACACATCACAATTGATATATATCGCGAATTGAAGAGTTATTGGTTCGTTTGACTTTTTCGTTGACTCGCGAATAGGAAGCATTAAGATCGGTAAGCCTTAATTCTTTGTCTCTGTGTGTTTATTGGCCCATTCCTGATGATAACCCTATGGTTAATCGGGTTAAGAACGTACATTGAATCAAATTGGATATCTAGGGTTCTTATGTTTTAAAATGGGGAAGATGACAAACATCGCTTTTATTATAAATATAACTAAAATCGAAGAAATTAACACACTGATGTACAAACCAGTTGGTTGGGGTGTTTGGCTAAAATCATTGAACCGGCCATAAGGCCAGGTTCGATTCCCATACTATACCTTAAATTTTTTTACATTATACACATATATTTTGCATATTATATCTCAAATATGTTTTAAAAAAAAATATCAAACATGATTTATAAATTTTGTAACATTTATAGTATGCTATTCAAATGGTAAACTTTATTATAAAATTTTTAGTTTTTCAAAAATCTTTTATTTATTATGTATAATAAATATTACAAATTTATTCTATTTTAATTATAAAATTCTATAAAAATATCAAAACAATTATATAAATTTCCACAAAAAAATTATTCTGAGTTTATATAACATTAAACTTTTCTGAAATGATTTTTATTTCTGAAAAATCATTTATTTAATATTTTTAATCAATTTTTGTTAGTTTTAATCATAAATAAATTATAATAAATTCATTTTTCAATATTTTTGCACCAAAATTTTATATAAATTATTTCTATTTATTTAGAACAGGAATACAATTTTTAATTTAATTTTTTTTTAATTTTAATATTTTTAAATATTAAAGTTATATTTTGACAATTTGAAATAAATAGATTAAATATTCTATTTTTAAGAAAATAATTTTATAAAAATTATTTTCATACTTAAAACTTTATAATGTGACCATCTTTAATCTAAAATTTACAAAAAGACTTTTGTTTATTTATTTATCAAATTTCTCTTATTTATTAAACGCTAAATTTATTAATCAAACGAATACTTTTCCCCAATTCGAAACCCTAGAAATACTTGTAGACTAGAAAGACTTAAACTCATTTATTACCTTAAACATAGGGTGATACTTGGCAACGTTGGATTACACTTATTCAATTCCACAAGACTTAACACCTTGCTAAGGTGAGTATTACTTATCCCCTTTTTCGTTTTTACACTTTTGGGGTGATTCATGCACAAGTATACAAACTTGCACATTCACTTACACATACATTTTTTCTTCATTTACAATTCATATATGTGTCTTGTTTATCTTTGTGCTTTATGTTTGAACATGAATGTAGCTTACGTACAAAATCATACATCTAGACATAACTTATGTTATGGTGCTCTTTACATATAGACGTAACTTATGTTACGGTGCTCATTTAGACATAACTTATGTTATGGTGCTCTTTTAGACTTGACACGTGTTAGGGTGCTCATTATCAATTTCATCATACCAACTTTACATTTGATCTTTGTCTTGTTTGATTACTTATGTGTTTACATAATGCCTTGGTGATGCTAGACACATGAATTGTACCACTTTTCAAACTTATATTATATGTACAAAGCTAGGTAGTACTCACCAATATCATATGTTGACAAAATTTATTTTCGTGCATGTTTCAGGATAAGCTGCTTGACGCTTTACATAGGACTTGGACTTAGATTAAATAAATCAACTATCTCTATTTTTGTTGCTGTGTATTTATTTTTCACATGTTGTAAATCGATATTCAATTATCAAATATTTACATTTTAGTACCATGAGCTTTTGAACAATCGTCACTACGTGGCACCTCGATGATTCCGCCATCGATTGGGGTGTTACAACTTGCGTATGAACATGAATGATCTCAATTGTGTCGTATCCCAAGCAGAATACATATCATGTTTGAACAGCTTCGAAACATCCATTGATGCACAAAGAGTAACGGTCGTTGCGGCCCAGATGATTCTTTGAAACATCTCTATGTGGTGCTCTTTTGATTCATCCTCATATTGATACATCCACGTCTTATTTTTAGGCCACTCCAATACATAATCATTAACATGAACAACTGAACCCTCATCGTCATGAACATTGGATCTCTTGTTTTGTCCCTTGTGTTGATGGTTAAAATGATTTGTTTCTTCTTGCTTTATTTCTTCTTCCAGCTTTGGAATCATTTCTTCTTCTCTAACTTGTTGTAGCCCATAAAGATCATCATCAAACACGGTGTTTCTTGTGTCATACCCATAATAAACCAACGGCAGAAACGGATGATGGAAGATGGTTGTATTGGAGGCAGTGATGGCGGAGTCGGTAGTCCCGATGGTAGAAGATGGTTGCTTTGGTGGCGGTCCTGTTAGTTTCAACGGTGGGGGTAGTGGAGTTGGTAAAGATGCAACTGGTTCAAGGAACGGCGTAGGTGTTGGTGCGGGTGGTGATGCTACTCGTTCAAAGAAAGGCATAGGTGTTGCTACGGGTGGTGATGCTTGGTTATTGGTTGGCTTTCCACACATCATAGTCTTGAGTTCTTCAACATCGCCCCTCAATTGTGACACTATGGTGTCAAGCTTAGCAGCAATTGCTGCTAACTGAACAGCCACCAAATCTGAATTTTCCCGGATCTGAACCATGTCGATTTCCCAGCAATGGAACCACTAGAACCAGAAAATTGATAGATTAAAATATGAAAATCAAATACAGGATAGTGCCCAAATTCGAGAATGGGAGGTCTCCAATTACAAGGATTAGAACCTTATTATGATAACATAAAACATAGACAATTCTCAAAACTAGAACAAGAAATATTAATAAGCATAATAGAAATAATTGCTCCTAAACTTTAGCCTGTTGACCTTGACTGGGTTTTGACTTTGACTGAACCTTTGACTTGGTATGGGCTGCAATTGGGTTAAGGGGTCCAACTGAATTCTATCATATTATCGATTTACCAACTTGAAATAAAAGGAGAACATAGCTTTCACTTGGGACCTATAAGAATAGTGATAACCGAGTCACCCCAAAGAAACATCCTATTGATAAAATTGTCGTTGTTAATCGGAAGAAACCTTAGTTCATTTTCAATAGCTAAACAATGCAATCAGCATACAAAGCAGTAGAAAAAAACACATAAGAAAGGCAAATAAAACAGCGAGGCATAACGCCAAACAGTTACTGAAAACCCAAACCCCAACTTTTTTTAGATGTGCTCTCAAATTGTAGTTTTATGCACTGACGATGAAAGAAGTAATCATTTGCTTTCAAGTTATGTTCAACAATACGGTGTGTACCTGTTATCTTTTCCATCTTCATTATATTTCTAGCCATCATAAGTACACTGTAAAAATAGAAAAATAAAATAAAATTAGTCAGTGGCAGCCAATGATCAACCTGAGAGAGCAATGAAGGACTTTTTAAAATACAAATATTTTTATTTGCTGGTAAAGAACAATAGGGACTGCATTAGAATTTCTTAATGAAGCTCCATTTAGAGAACAAACGTTTACATGGTAGGTAGCTTCAACTTTACTTTAAAAAACCCAAATTGTCACATGAGTAGAAAAAAACAAAAGTTTCAAAAAAATAAATGCTCTAACAAATTACAAAAGTGGTTACTTCATTCACGCCCAAAATCAAAATCAGTTTAGTATTTTACTTCTTTCCAAACAATCTAAGAAAACGTTTCATTATATACCACCGCACCACTACTACTTTTTAACAATCGTTGTCATCATCACCATTCCAACTTTTTTTATTTGTTTCAGGCGCATGTTTTGCGCCTTGTCATTCTGCCAGCCTAGAACACCGCTACGCAGCTGAACCTCTGTAAGTTTCCTTGAGGCTTAACAACCTTTACACTGGGTGTAGATCTCTAATCTTTGAAGACGCGTGTAATGGAATTTTTTCCATTTCAAAACCTCGATTATAAAGTTTTCTAGCTGGAACTGGTGATGAATTCAAATACTAAAATAACACGGGTCCAATGTACAAACAGAGGTGACAAAGCGAGCGGGTTAGACATAAAAGGTGTTATTTTTTGTGCAGGTTTCGACCTTAAGCAGTCTTTGTCCAAAGTTGTAATATATGGCAAAGTTGATGAGAAATGTCTTAAAATAATATTATTTAGGAGTTTGGTGGTTACCAAAATGTGATATATAGTTCACATAAGCGTAACCATTCAGTTGAGGATTACCAACAAACCATTGTGACTGACTCTTCATGAACCTTTCACTTTGACTATAATTATAGCCGCTTGAAAACTCACTAAATTCAATTCGCTTATCGTATATGTAAAGCAAGCGGGTCATTTGAGTTCAGGTTAAAACGGGTTTTGACAAAATGAATCCGGGCCGATATGGGCAGTTTTAATAAATAGTCAGCTAGCTGGTAGGTTTGACATTATGGATCTTCACTGAGTCACAAAACAAGCTCCAGTCCAGTCCAGTCCAGTCCTCATTTAACAACAAATAAAAAGATAATAATAATCAAAGTTCCTAAGCATGATTATGCCATTGAGAAACAGTCAAAAATAATCTTTTGACAGTTCAATATATACAAACTAAACTTTGATAAATAAAGGCAGGGACTTTATAAGATGCACATCAATACAACATACAAATACAGAATTACCACAAACATATTTTGAAAAAGGCAGGGACTTTATAAGCATTGTTATGGCAACAAAGAATAATACAACGTACTAGTAGACAATATCTAAGCGAATTAACAAACATATATATACCCATAAAGTTTAAACCCGAATACATGGGATCAGCCGCGGATTTTGAATGAAAAACCAGGTAGGGCCGGATTCAATACATATAAAATTTTTTGGTAAAATTTACACTACGAAACGAAAAAACTGGCCGGGTGAGCCGAGACCCTAATGAAGAACCGCCCATATGATGCATGGGATTATGGGAACTCTAGATGATCATCAGTCCAAATGTCCAATATATAAAGATGCAATTCAAATATTTTTACAAACAACAAAATGAATTTGTACTTGCCTTTTAAAAAACTGACGGTGACTTAGTAATATCTTTATCAATTTTTGTTTTGAGAATTAAATTTTCTTGCTTGAGAAAATCCACAGAAAAACTAAGTTGTCTTGTAACTTCTTCTATCTTCTCTTCATCTTACTAAATCAACTTTTCTTTCTGAATCTTGTTTTCGTCTCGCAGCCTGGCGATTTCTTCCCTCAAATGCGCTATTTCTTCATCAAACATTATAACTTTTCCGGTTTTCTTCATCAGTTTCTATTCCTTGTTGTTCAAGATCATCAACAACCACAGATACACAAAAATCACACTAATCATGCTCAAAGTCAAGGGTAATGTCCATGGGGACAAGTGGTGGTTACCGCCTTTGAATTTGACTTTTTTTTTTTTAACGGCAAATTTTATACCACCTTATTTCCACCTAACCTTGCATTTGCAAGGATTTGAACCACAACCTCACATTTGTAATGGCCTTCGAATTTGACTTGATCATATGTTTCTGCTAATGAGCAGTGGGCTCGATATAGCGTCTCAACAACGCTAATAAGCTCAGGACATTTCTTGTAATACATTTCTGCACGTTGTGTGAATGAATCTGCATCTTCTTCAATGAGTTTAAGTATTGCTTATGTCTTCTCATCCAACATCATCAAATGGTAATTTAAGTTTATGTTTTTTGGTTCATGTACATTTAGAGACCAGCAAATAAAAGGCATACAAACAACACGAATGCAAAGAGATAGAAGGCGAGTATATACCAAACGGGCAAACACTAGTTAAAAAAAATTAGCTTAAAGGAGATTTAAAAAAAAAAAAAAAAAAAAAAAAAACCTTTCAACTAAAATAACTTACGAAAGTTTAAAACATCGTAAACAAATTCGATCAATCCAATGAGAACAACTATGTCCCATTTGGCGCAACAGATCCATTCTCTTTCGCCAAGAGATGTCAAATTGGCGCAATGTAGGTCAAAATAGGTACATTGGGACACTAATAATTTATACTAAGTAAGATTTTGCACGAAAGATATCTAGCATCAACCCGACCCAACCTGATAACAGGTCCATTTTGTCATCTCTATATAATTATTAGCCTGAAAGAGTGGAGTGTAACCATGCAGATTTCCTCGGAATGGTGCTGCTTTGACTATCAAACCACCACCACTCTGCTCATAACTTAGACCCTCATCATTCCATATATATATATTTTTTTTAAATCAATTACATTGTATTTTTCATTTAGTCAAGATAGTGCCAAGAGTTAAAAATTTACATAAAATGAAGGGAAGATCACGATTTGGAACATTAACCGGATGATATTTGCTCAAATAAACAACTGTTGCGTCTAGTTTTAGAGACTTCACCAAATCCTAGATGCTTCGTAAAAGTAGACTTGGATGAAAAGGCCAAAGACTTTCCACTTATCTTGGACCCACCAAATAACTAATTATAAGAAGACACCCGGCTAAAGAGACTAGTTGACGCTTCGAGTTTTGTAACGGCTTTAATCTAGACGTAAAGCCTAAAGAGGCTAGGGAACACACTAGCAAGCTGAACTAGAGCTTTGAAACCAACACTTGAACTAAGCCAAGCTCAAGCTCTCGGTCAGCACGTTTGCACCCCTACCAAAACTTGTCTAAAACTAAAGCTCAATAATATAAATTTTATGCTCAAGCTATTTACTACCGGGGCCACAACATAAGGAGGAGCAAGACTAAAGCTAGTCCAAACTTGGCTTGATCTGAAGTATTAACAACTCCTAATAATGGCATGCTTTCTAAAACTAATTACATTGGCGGTTTGGTTACAAAATGTTTTCATAAGTGTTGATCAAATGTCTTCATTGGTGGATTCCTCGTTTTTGGCTGTTTTTTCATAGTTTTGTTGAAATAACAATTAAGGTGAAGGAGGGCAGCGGTGCTAAACAAATCTTGTTTGTAGGTTGACGAGTTCAACCCGAACCGAACCCGAATATTCACGGGCTGACCCGAACACGACCCATTGAACCTGATGTTTTCAATTTTTTTTAGCAAATTAATATATTAAAATTTAACTAAAAAAACAAACTTAATTAAAGTTATATATGTATAACTAGGTTAAACGAAACTGGTCAACGCGCCAACACACCCAGGTAAACCCAAACCCACTAATTTCATATTAGGTTCGAGTCATGTTAGAAATTCAAACCCCATGTCAAATATCTTTATGATAAAACATATCCAATTTGCAAGTTCGTTATTACTGACAAGGATTTAGAAGCATTAATTCACCGAAGAAGTCAGATCACAACTTGCGCATAATAGCGTTTCTTATTCGAACTAAGATTTGAAAATTAATAATTTTAATCATATATAATCAACAGCAAAACTCAAAGAAATGCCAAATCATTATAAGATCTATAGTATTTTCAGAGAAAAAAAAAAAAAGAGGCCTCAGATTAGCATGTTGCCACATTCTTCTTCGCATCAAGGACTCCATGGTTATTCCATGGATGCGCAATTATGTCCTTGACACTCATGGCAAATACATGTCCTCATTGGCAAACCAATTATTAAAAAAAAAAAAAAAAAAAAAAAAAAAAAGAAAAAAAAGAATTCAGTTGACACGACGGCGTATAGATAGATTGCTCTATCTCTCTCTGTGTGTATATTGAATTAGGGTTTGATTGTGAATCGTGACAGCTTATGAAGATATAAAGATGGGCCTTGGTGAGATTAGATCAACCCTCTTTTGTTTAGGGCTTATGTTAGTGCATGTTTTGATCCAAACAAATTTGTTTTAGGCCCAATAAAAAAATACATGTCTTACATAAGATTTGGGGCTACACCATTTTTTTTAATTCTATTTTTTTTTTTATAAAATCTTCAAAAATCAATAAGGTAACATATAAACAAATAGCGTAAAAGTGTTAAGTAAAGTGTGTGTATATATATATAGAGGGGAGGGTTATTTTGAGAACGCTAAATATTGTGAAAACCGTGAGAACAAGTAAAAAAATCAATCAAAATCCTTTTTTTTTAATACAAACCTCATTATAATGAAAATATAACATTAATAAATGAATTTTTTTTCTAAATAATTAATCTTTTCTTACAAAAACACTTTCAAATTAACTTTTTACACATGTGTAAATTAAACAGTTTACACATGTATAAACAGTAAATTTACACATGTGTAAAAACAAATTATTTTCGTATACGTTTGAATTTTTACACGTAAATTGTGTTTTTGAGATTGTATTTTAGTAATAAAGACAAGTGTAAAAAGAAATTTTGAATTTAAATGGTTTTAGATGCCGTTATCAAGGTTCGCACGAAATATAGGTGTTCTCAAATTAACTTTCCCCTATATATATATATATATATATATATATATATATATATATAGGATTTGGTTCAAATGAGAACCTTTTCCCAAATTGAGAACTGAGAGAACCATTCTAGACCACAAATTTTCTCTAAGGTAAAAACAAAAACTTTTTTTTTTTTTTGCTTTAATCGCTGCTTTATATGCATGAATTTTTTTTTTTGTATTTTTTTTTCATTATACATTTTTTTTTGCTTTAATCGCTGCTTTATATGCAGGAAGTTTTTTTTTCAATATACACATGTGTATAATTGCATTATACACATATGTATAATGCAATATACACATATGTATAGCTGAAAAATGCTATATATACATATGTGTAATTGCTATATACACATATGTATAACTACTATATACATTTATGTATAAATGAAAAAAAAATAAAATTTTTTTTTCCCTTGCATAAAAATGTGCGATTAATGCAAAAAAAAAAAAAAAAAAAAAAATTTCCTTTATATGAAATGTGTAGCCCAGAATGGTACCCTCAGTTCCCAAATAGGGGTTGGTTCTCTTAGGATCCCTACCATATATATACACACACACACACACACACTAGGTTAGAGCCCCGGGTGTACACCTGGCACAACCCCGAGTCAAATAAGAACATTATTTTATAAATATTGTAATATACAAGTTTTTATTACGTATTACAAATTCCTATGAATTTGGGTTACTTGAAAAATATCATAAAAAAGTTTAATGTTACCTAATAAATGATATATAAATTATATATCATTTTATTTAATGTCATTAAAAAACAAATATTGCTAGAACTTGCTAGATCCATGACAAAATCTGGCTACAACATTTATTTTTTCTTTTCAAAACTGGATTATGAGTTGTAGAGATGAAGCAATGGTTTTAAAACATTTCATAACCAAATATTTATAATTAAAAAGTAAAATATGCATTTGTAACCTAAAGTCTAAAACCTTTTAATCTTTTGACTTGTCACTGGCACTAGAAACCACAAGCCTATGGATCTTAAAAAATATCAAGTTAAAAAAAATACCTAAAGGCTAAAGGTGGCAATCTTGATCAGAATGGGTCACTTTGGCTTTAATTTTATCTTAAGCGAATTGAATAAAAGAGTTCACTAAAGGAGGAACAACTCATTGAATTTTATTCAAAAAAGAGTGAAAGCTTTAATTTAAGTATTATGTATTTTGTTCTTGTACATTTAGAGAGCATCAAATAAAGGACATACAAGCAACACGAATGCAAAGAGATAGAAGGCGAGCATATACCAAACGGATAAACACTAGTTAAAAAAATTAACTTAAAAGAGATTTAAAAAAAAAAAAAAAAAAAAAAAAAACCTTTCAACTAAAATAACTTACGAAAAGTTTAAAACATCGTAAACAAATTCAATCCAATGAGAACAACTATCTCCCATTTGGCGCAACAGATCCATTCTCTTTCGCCAAGAGATGTCAAATTGGCGCAATGTAGGTCAAAGTAGATACATTGGCACACTAATAATTAATACTAAGAGGGTGTTTGGGATTGAGTTTGGAGATGCAAAAGTGCTTTTGGTCAAAAGTGCTTATTGGCTTATGACTTTTTGAAAAGAAGTTTTAAAAAAAATGTTTGGATTAGCTTTTGGGATGAGAAACGTCAAAAAGTGAATAAATTGTTGTTTTTTTAAGTGTTTCGCTTAACTTATTGTGAATATTGGTTGTATGGGTGATATATTTGTAATTTTTTTCCAAAAGTCAAAAGCCAGGATTTCTAACTTTTCAAAAACAACTTTTCCACCCTTAAAAGCCAAAAGTCAAAAGTCAAAACAGAAAGTGCTTTTGGGTTACACAAACAGCTTATTGACTTATTGACTTTTTGAAAAAGCCAATAAGTCAATAAGTTGTTTTGAAACACAATCCCAAACACCCTCTAAATAAGATTTTGAACGAAAGGCATCTAGCATCAACCCAACCCAATCCAACCTGATAACGGGTCCGTTTTGTCATCTCTATATCTTACCACTATTATAAACACTACATAATTATTAACCTGCAAGAGTGGAGTGTAACCATGCAGATTTCCTCGGATTGGTGCTGCTTTGACTATCAAACCACCACCACTCTGCTCATAACTTCTCCACTTCTTCACCTTCATCATCCCATTTTTTTTTAAATCAATAACCTCAAAAATAAATAGTACCATTTCATTTAGTCAAGATCACTCTAAGAGTTGAACATTTAAATAAAATAAAGGGTAGATCACGATTTGTAATATTGACCGGATAATATTTGTTCAAATAAACAACTGTTGCATCTAGATTTTAGAGGCTCCAGAGAAGTAGACTTGGTTGAAAAGGCTTAGCACTTTTCACCTATCTCGGACCCACCGAATAACTAATTATAAGAAGACCCACCGAATAACTAATTATAAGAAGACCCACCGAATAACTAATTATAAGAAGACCCACCGAATAACTAATTATAAGAAGACCCACCGAATAACTAATTATAAGAAGACACCTGGCTAAAGAGACTTGTAGACGCTTTGAGTTTTGTAACGGCCTTAACCTAGACGTAAAGCCTAAAGAGGCTTGAGAACACACTAACAAGCTGAACTTAAGCTTTGAAAACAAAGCTTGAACTGAGCCAAGCTCGAGCTCTGCTGCTCTAGGTCAATCTCAGGCTCAACACGTTTACACTCATACTAAAACTTGTCTAAAACTTACGAGCGTACTAAAGCTCAATATGTAAATTTTATACTCAAGCTATTTATTACAGGGGCCACAACCATAAGTTGGAGCAAGACTAAAGCTAGTTCAAACTTGGCTTGGTCCGAGGTTTTAACAACTCGTAATAATAATGGCATGATTTTTAAAACTAATTACATTGGCGATTTATCCTGATCATGTGGCCTAGTGGTAAAAGGGCCGGTTCTCTCTTTGGGGGAGCCGGGTTCGATTCTCATGGGAGGCATGTGATAGATACCCCCACCCTTGTGGTGGGGTAGGTGGTTGGGAAGTGATGGAGAGACCCTTGACCCTTGTGGTCATGGGTTCGACTCCTGATCCCTCCAGGTTTTATCGGTTCACTACCGTCGTGCCTTCGGACGGGTTTGTGGGCCGGGTTTTCCCTGGAACAGGAGACGGGTGGGCTGAAGGGTTCTGTCCGTACGGACTAGAGGCCGTCTGGGCCCCTTTCGGCCATTGGGGGCCGCGTACAGAGTACCCGGCAATACTTTAGTTGATCGTTCAAAAAAAAAAAAAAAACATTGGCGGTTTGGTTACAAAATGTTTTCGTAAGTGTAGATCAAATGTCAATTCATGGGGAAGATCAAATGAGAAGAAACACATAAATGAGAAGAATGAGAATAAAATCCTAACGTTACATGCACAAGATCAATAGTCTTAATAATATCAATGGTCTTAATTAATTATGCATTTTTGTAATTAATTGTATTTATTAATACTGATTTCTAAATAGCCAAGGGCATTTTTGACTTTTATGGGTTATATTTAATTTATTTTTATCGGCGAACAACTGTGTGGCAACCAACCTTGCGGGGCGCTGTGGCCAAAAATCAACTACTCGACCTTCAGCAGCCCCCGCCTTCTCCCGATGCGCGGAAACCCGAGCTCCACCCACCCGAAGGCACGACAATGTTATAGAACTCGGTAAAACCTCGCCGCCCGTCAGATTCGAACTGGCGCTACCCGTATTTGATCTTTACCCGGATACTAAGCCATAAATGATGGAAGTGGGGATTGAACCTTTGATCACATAGGTGAAATAAAAGCCACTCCACCACTATAAATGAATATTGGTTATATTTAATTCACTCAATTAATTTCTACAAACAAATTATTAACTGCCATACCATACAATTCGTTCAATTTAATTCAGTTGTTCTATAATCTATATGTCTTTTGTGTATGCTATTTGATTCACTCAATTAATTACATAGACATTGTATTAATATTTTTTAGGAATAATGGAAATAAATAATCCCAACTATTCATTATTGGCCAATAACAGTCCCAACTACGAAAATCACCAATATTGGTCCCAACTTTCGACATATTGGAAACCAACGGACCCAAACTAACGGAGGCTAACTCCGTTAGTGTGATGCTGACGTGGCATGCCACGTAGGATGCCATGTAGGATCATTTTTGCCACGTGGCATGCCACGTAGGATGCCACATAGGATTATTTTTGCCATGTGGCATGCCACGTAGGATGCCACGTAGGATCATCTTGCCACCTAAGCATGCCACGTCAGCATCACACTAACGGAGTTAGCCTCCGTTAGTTTGGGTCCGTTGGTTTCCAATATGTCGAAAGTTGAGACCAATATTGGTGATTTTCGTAGTTGGGAGTGTTATTGGCAATAGTCAATAGTTGGGATTATTTATTTCCATTTTTCCTATTTTTTATACATATCAAACGATTTCTTATATGGAATAACAAGTTACTTCATATGTATTAATTCAAAATGTTTTTATACTTTCATAGTTTATCTACACATCACATTATGTTCCAATATAGATCATAGATGTTCCTATACAAATAATATATTCCTACATAAATCTATATTACACATAATAATAGTTTCTTACATAGATGTTGTATTTCATACATGTATTTACATAGTTGTAAATGTATTCAAATATTATTTTATTAAAAAAATGATTTTCTACATAAGTACTATCTTACATGATACAATTATGCGTAGCTTACATCCCAAAAATTGAAGCTTGAATAGGACCTAAGACATTTTGTGTAGGGAAAATGTGAAGAATGAACATTGACCAAACATAAATCTTAAATATAAACACATGAAAGGTTTTAAGCATAACGACTTCACACTATCCAACACTACTAAGAAACTGACATTTGTCTCAAGAGTCTTAAATAAAGACTCTTTAAGTTGTAATGGTCCCACAAACCAGCCAATAAAATGGTGACACGTAGGGGAAAATGCTACTAGACGCTTGAGTTTTATAGAGTCTTAACTTAGACGCCAAGCCTGAAGGGTTTTTAACAAACTCTTAAACGTCTATATATGCCAGTCTTTAGCGTTTTAGCTAAGACTCTATCCTTTAGCTATTGCCTCGGCTTAAAAGGTTCAAGGGTCTCAGCTCAGACGCGAGCCTTTAGCTTCAGACGCTAGACTTGGCTTAAGACTCCATACAACTCACCTAAGACTTGAGACGTCTCCGTATGTTTTTAAGACTTTCATTTGAACTAAAGACCGTTTCGTATATTATTGAGACTCTAGACAACTGTAGACGCGTTCATACATTTTTAAGACTTTTCGTACAAAACAAAGACTCTTTCGTACAACACTAAGACTCTAGATAGTTATAGACGCCTCCATACATTTTTAAGTCTTTTCAGTACAAATCAAAGATCATTCCGTACAATTGTAAGACTTTTCATACTTTTTTATTATTATATTGTTTCTGTTTTAACACGATTTTTTTCTAAGCTTACAATAGTACGGAATGATCTTTGATTTGTACTGAAAAGTCTTAAAAATGTACGAACGCGTCTATAACTATTAAAAACGGAATCTTTTAAATATCTGATTTAAAATCAGTATATATGGTTGGATATTTGCCAAGTGATGGTTGCGCATACTCTCTTCGGAGGGGTCAGGTTCGATTCACCCCCACCCGTTTTCTACTACCGTGCATTTACTCCAGAGAGGCTTGCCTCTTATGAAGGGTGCAACATCTGTCAAGTGGCAGGTGGCGGGAAATTTTCCAGGTGGAAGCCTTAGTGCCCCTTATGCGCAGCCTCGACTCGCTTGTGGGCCGGCCACTCTCGCGTCAGCGTGGGCCCGGTTAAGACAACATAATCTGACCATTGTAGAGTGGCTAGGGGGTTGTGATGATCTCTACCACAACATAGAAAATCACCTTCCAAAAAAAACTGCATTTGGATAACGGTTTCACTTTGTAACAGAAATTACCACCCATCGTGTCTGATTAAATTTAACGCTCCTTAGTCCTTACGGTTTGTTATACAACGTGCGACCTTGGTGCAGGTAACCAAAAAACAGATTTGTCTTCATCTCTGGTCTTTATGGATTCACAATCTTCAACGATAACTCACACACTCTCTGTTTTGGTTTCAGTTTTTATCACCAAATACTATACGGAAATTGGTCGACACCAAATGTTAGGTGACACACATCAAGCTCTCATATCTTGTCAAAAAGTCAGTCACTCGGACATAGGGGTGTACAAAAAGCCCGCGGCTCGAGGCTCGCTCGAAAAAAGCTCGCTCGAAAAGGCTCGTTTTGTTTTCGAGCCGAGCTGGCTCGTTTTGTAATCGAGCCGAGCTCGAGCCAGGGGTGTTCAGATCGTGGCTTGGCTCGATGGCTCGACTCGTGGCTCGGCTCAATGACTCGACATATGGCTCGACTCAGGCTTGTGTATGTGTAATTAATATATAGATGAAACTAATATATTTTGGCTCCAAACCCAATTCTAAAATTCAAATTTTGAAAGTCTCACTCATACTGCCTATCTACCACACCTCTTCATAATTCAATAAACCCTAACTTAGAAAAATAAAAAATATACATGTATATGTGTGTAACACCCCAACCGATGGCGGAAACATCGAGGTGTCACGTAGTGACGATTGTTCAAAAGCACATGGACTAAAATATAAATATTAATAGCAATAAACTTTCATTATTCAAAACGAAATACAACGAGTCTTAATAGAAATCTCAAACATAAATAATAAATTTATTTAAGCTCTAGGTCCATCCTAAGCGTGAAAGCAAGTAAGATCAAACGTCACCTGAAACATGTACAAAATAATTTTTGTCAACACATATAATGTATTGGTGAGTACATCCGTTGGATATATATATAGTACAAAACGTTTCGCAATCCCTGTGTTGTATACCATTTGCAATTATGTAATTTAAGTAATGTCCGTTCAAAATCAACCCTATGTAGTAAGTATCAAGAATCAAGAATCAAAACATTTTTAGTAATATGAATCACAAGACAATGACCAAGGTCTCTCAACAGAGTCACAAGGGGGTATACCATAGTACTATTCATTGAAATGCCAGGCCCTCAAAGGTTAATGATTTTGACAAGTCATAGACACACAAATTAACATAAAGCAAACACACAGGAGAATTGCTATTTTAGTAAGAAGTAATAGAAACTTGATAATAAGTACATGAATCACCCCAAAAGTAGTAAAACAGTAAAAAGGGGAAGATATACTCACAGTTTGCGAAAGCGATCAAAATCCACTTAAGCGGTTGTGAGCTAAGTAGTGAGAATTCCGAGGAATTCAACCTATAACGTATATGAATACTAGTAAGGTAAAGTCTACAAAGTCTAAGGTATCTAGGGTCTAAGGCATTAGGGTTTGCTAAGTCGATTTGGGGAATCAGAGATTTTATGATTAGTCGAAATAATGTAAAAGTTGTATATTAAAAATAATATACCAAAGTTTGTAATATGATTTAAGTAATATAATTATTACCGATTAAATATTTAGATATCAATATGTTTGAATAATTAAGACAAAATAATTTAGTTAGTTACTTTAACTCAATTAAAATAATACGATAATCATAAATATATAAATAAATAATTTTTGTGTTACACAACGATTCAACAAGAAAATAATTAAGACATTAAATCATACGAGTATTTCTATTTTATAAGAAAAACATTTATAAAATATATGTTTAAATTGTATAAATAAATAAATGTTTTATTATGTCTAACTAAACGTAAATAAGACTAATAATACTATACGTGGTCCAAAAATATTTATTCTATAGAAAATGGATGATTTCTGATGTAAACGTATTAGAATAATTTTCCCATAATTTATATAAACTTATTTATATTTAAAAACTGATTTTATGAGATTAAATCATGTTTAAATGATTAAAAATGTGAAAATTAATAAAAATAATGTTTTCTTGACCAATAATTTTTATTTCAGTTGAGAATGGTTAGAAATAATTACTCAAAAAGTTTGAGATTAAAATCATTAAAAATGAATTTTTTATCAATTATTTATGATTAAAACAATTTAATTCAATAAAAATATAAAAATAAAACATTTTTCAAAAAATAAAAATGTGGAAATGTTCTTTATGATGTCAAGAAGCTACACCTAAATTTTCATAATTTTTGGAGTAAAAATGAATTTAATATGAATATTTAAAGATATAAATATATTTGTAAGAAATAATTAAGAATTGAAAATAAAACAAAAAAAAAAAAAAAGAATACAAAATCTGAAAAAAAAAAAAGACTCTTTGCTGCCATGGGGACTCGAACTCGGGTCCTTTCCCAACACCACCACCCACTAAACCACTACTCTATTGCATACTTTGATGATTAGGTGGAATGATAATTATATTTATAGAATAACTAAACTTCATCTTCTTCCCCAAATCTCTAAGAACCCTAACCTTACCCCAAATCTAATAACCATGATTCAGACCCGATTTAAGCTCTGTAATAGAGGGGTTTTAATCCATGATGGTCGACTAACACATTACAAGCAAGATTGTATACTTACAACGCGTTTTTAGAATCGCAATCAAGGCTTCATACTCGCCAAAAAAAACGCGAATAGAGGGCTTTCTGGACGTGTTTTAGTGGAAATTTCTTGTGGGTTTTGTTGTGTGAAGGTGCAGAAACGAAATGGCGAGGTTGATTTATATAGAGATCGTGTAAAACACATGATTTGATTTGTTTTAAAATTCCGGCGGTTACACACTAAAACCCGGATTAAAACTCACTAAATATCGCGTTAAAACTCAATTAAATGATGAGAATTCATCAATAATTAAAGGAGAAACGTAAACCCACATAATTAGATGTTAAAACGCCAAAAGAATCCAAGATACAAGTCGCCGGAATTCAAATTCCGGCCGCCGGAATTTGATGTGGCCGGAAAAACGTGAATAGTAGCAGATGTTAGAGTTTTTTTTTTTTTTTAAAAACTTTCAAACTTGACAGGATTGGCCCCTCACCTTTAACCTTAGTTAGTTTTAATGTTTTTCTAATTAGTTTGCTTATTATAACAACCAACCAAGTTAATTAATCAAACTTAAAACTTTTATAAACTTGATTTTTTTTTTTTTATGATATATATATTTTTTTTTCGAATAACGTCGCAACTTACGTGTTAGATTAAATCGAGATCGAGATCCAAAATACATGTAAATAATATAACTTGAGTTTCGCACATTTATTACATTTGAAAATGACAATAATTACAAGAAATGTTTGAGGACTAAAATTGAAAATATTTGGGGGACTATTTTTGTAAAGAAATTGAAAGTCGAAGGTGACAGATGTCACAATGTGTAATTTTATTTATTTTTTTTATTTTATAAATCTTTGTAAAAAATAAAAAAAAATAACGAGCTGGCTCGAGCCGAGCTCGAGCTCGATTTTTCAGCTCGACCAGAAAAACGAGCCGAGCCGAGCTGGCTCGTTTTGTAATCGAGCTCGAGCTCAGCCTGGCTTGGCTCGGCTCGGCTCGTGTACAGCCCCTGTCTACAACAAACAGGACTTTTAAGGACCTTTTGTGTGGGACGCTTGTAAAATGAGGTCCTAAGAAACTATTTAATAGGACAAATGAACTTTTGGGGTTCTTTTATAATATACGCTATTAAACTAGTGTCCTAAGAAGCTATTTAATAGGATGAATGATTCTTTGGGGGTCCTATTATCATATAACTTAATAAGACACTTAAAATGTAGATCCTAATAAAGTAATTTATAAGACATTTAGTTTTTGATGTCCCATTATGTGGTAATGTAACACGACACTTGATCACCGGGAGTCCTAATATAACATAACTTAATACGACACTTTGTAGTTAAGTCATAAATGTTCCATGTTATAGGACCCTTTCCAGTCGAAGTCATATTAGAGCATAACTGAATGTAAGGCCCCAAACCCGGGCACCCTACCGTCGGGTCTCATTACAGTTTACCATCTAAAAACTAACAATTTTATTAAAATCACACAGCGGAAAAATAATTACAACGGTACAAATTGTTTTTTTTTAAATAGTTTGTTAATAAATATGAAAACTACGAACGCTATCCATGCTATCACGAGTAATCACGTCCGCTAGCCAAGATGCATCACCAACTCGAACAAACCTGCAACACAGTCTAACCTGCTACGCTATCCATGCTATCACGAGTAATCACGTCCGCTGAGTTAGTTCTAATAGTTTAAGTTTATAAAATTAAAATACCTCATAACCACTTTATTTTTAAAACTCAACTTCATCATATTAAAGTCATCATTAATTAATTTAAACACTTCATCTTCAACACCCCACCCAATATGACTCATAAGCATAAATTACTTATCATCCCTCTCGACCCACAACTATGACTCTGCAACACAATGTCGCTACACACGACTAATTCATCTATACTCCGTTTAATTGTAACGGACACCCCCTAGTACAATTCATCACAAGAAACTCTATATTATCATCTTTAACAAAAACACAACACATACCCACCGATTTATCTATATGAATGCAATTAAAACACATAAGGTGGGAACCTACCACATAATTAGTCAAATCACAAAGAAGTGACCCTCTCTAGGACACGTCGATATCCTCTTTCATCGACGGCCCGTCACAATCTCAAAACTCATCACCTAAACGTGACAATCATCTTTAGCCTCTTTAACTCATCGTGTCGCAAGGACAACAACAATCATCTTTAACACATCGTGTCACAAGGACAACGACAATCATCTTCGCCACTAAGGCTTACTCTTTAAAACACCACGGGGGCGCTACATCTTACACATAGCACATAGCACATAGCACATAGACACACACACACATAGGTGCCTATAACTCGACATCTTGCATCTTTATGTGGATAACCACTAGCAATGTAATCTCGCCACTAAGCCCGTCTCCAAATATTTAAGGACACGCACGCATCCCACGCACGTGCAACCCAATTACATATCTCGTATCTCATTACTCTATAAGTGTCACACGACACGTCTATGTTTCTAACCATCCACCATCTAGGCTAAAAAGAAGACTCGACTCATATAAATAATAACTCTACCTAACTCTCATCATGGTAGCATAAAATTGTACCTTTAAACCTCTTGACTCATTCGACCGTTCTAGAATCGACTCGTTGGAAAACGTTTATAAAACATTTATGTCGTAATGCTCTTTAATTTAATCAACCCTTTAAGATTTATGACAGACATGTTATAGCATGTATGATAGCCCCAAAAACATTTAAAAACATAAAATAAGGGGATTAGAACTCATCGGTTGCGAAAATTCCTTCCTCTTGCACAACGTCTCGTGAATACCCCCTTAAACGTGAACTTGCCGTCACACAAAGCATCTTGATGCGCGGTTGCACGCATCATGTTTATTTGTCAGTTTTGTATATTTTTGAGTCGATTAGATAGTGTTTTTATTAGTTTTATGCCTGTACTCTATTATTTTAGTATTGTATATATTTTATTACTCTTTGTTTGTTTTTACTATTAATTTATTTATTTTATATTTTTGGTAGGTGATCGCATGGAGCGGGACTAAAACAGTACAAATTATATTCGAGACCCGAACACCTGAGTCGAGAGCACAGTGTCATAATACCATTTATAACAACAACAACAACAACAACAACAACAACAACAACAACAACAACAACAACAACAACAACAACAACAACAACAACAACAACAACAACAACAACAACAACAACAACAACAACAACAACAACAACAACAACAACAACAACAACAACAACAACAACAACAACAACAACAACAACAACAACAACAACAACAACAACAACAACAACAACAACAACAACAACAACAACAACAACAACAACAACAACAACAACAACAACAACAACAACAACAACAACAACAACAACAACAACAACAACAACAACAACAACAACAACAACAACAACAACAACAACAACAACAACAACAACAACAACAACAACAACAACAACAACAACAACAACAACAACAACAACAACAACAACAACAACAACAACAACAACAACAACAACAACAACAACAACAACAACAACAACAACAACAACAACAACAACAACAACAACAACAACAACAACAACAACAACAACAACAACAACAACAACAACAACAACAACAACAACAACAACAACAACAACAACAACAACAACAACAACAACAACAACAACAACAACAACAACAACAACAACAACAACAACAACAACAACAACAACAACAACAACAACAACAACAACAACAACAACAACAACAACAACAACAACAACAACAACAACAACAACAACAACAACAACAACAACAACAACAACAACAACAACAACAACAACAACAACAACAACAACAACAACAACAACAACAATGGACTTAAGTCCATGTTTAGTTTAGGTCCAAGAAAAGAACAAAAAAAAAAGGCTAAAAGCCCATGGCACTTGGAGGGTTTTGATGATTTATTTTTGAACGGCGTTTCAATTGGTGGAGACATATAGAGGTCGAAGACATCAAGGCTTTCTTGGAAAAAAAAATATTATTTTTGAGTAGATCGCAGATTTATCAGGGGACAAGGGATTTTTGACGCAAGCAAGAAGACAAGAAGAGGATCCAACTTATAGGATCAAGCTTCATGACCATGAGTGGCTAATCCTTTTGTATCACATTGGGGATGTAAACTTTTGAAGATCTAGGGTTAGCAAGTGGGTATTGTTCTTAAACTATTGATTGTGTTTTTGTGAGTTTGAATTAACTGTGTTGAATTGTGATTAACCTTATGTTGAACTCATTTTAGTTAATTGATCTTGTGCCAATTTTAATGTTATGAACATGGTTCCTTGCTTTAACACAAACATAGGATTGTATGTTCTAGGTAATGAAGTGTAGTTTATTCTATCTTTGATATTGATAAAACTTAACACCTAAGCCTATTGAGCAATCAATCCGTTAACACCAATCACACTACCATTGTTTACCCATTTGTGAAATCCCTTGTATTCAATTGTTGAAACCCTAGTGTGATCTTTTTAATTAACTTGTTTACAAACATCATTACTTTTTATTCTTATAATTTCAATTTATGTCTTAGTATAACAAACAAAAACTTTCCAATCAAATTCTTAAATGAACAAAGCACAAGGTTCATAATTTTTCTAGCACCTTCATAAATAATACCGTTTAATCAACTAAGCAATATTCACTAACCACACGCTCCTTGGATTGATACCCTATTTACCCTATATACCTAGGTTAATTAGGTTTTGCATGCCCATAACGACCGGCTCATCACATCTCCATCAAGATCTATATCTCAAAATACCCGATCCATTATTCCAGTCAGCAAGCTACAAGCTCAGCTTAATACTGTCCCGAACCGTGCAACCACATATCCATTCGAATACAAAACTCCATAATTTAACGTTACTGAAAAACGTTCCAGAAAGCCGTCCCCGTCATTTTCTCACATCCCAAAAGAGCCCCCAATAAATATTGTAAAGTTATATTGATTAATACCTTCGCGTACGTGTCATCCAATACGCCGCCGGTTCAGAACTCCCATACAAATTGTGAACCGAACCTTGTTTTGTCCATAACTTGACCATACAAAATCCGTTTTGTGAGATCCACATATCCACGCCCTCGTCTCGATATTCCTGTCATCAGAAAATTATTGGCATCAGCCGTCAGCGCCTTCGCTGCTGCCAGATCGCAGAACAGTCCTCCAGTTCGTTCGGTTTTGCAAGCCAACATTCGAGTAGACTAAAACAGACCCAAACGAACTCCGTTTTAGGCGATAGTATGTCCACGCGTTCGTACCGCCGAACCCTTTCAAACCCACCAGTTACCGTCGCCGTAATCCGCCGCTACAGTTGCCGGAAAGCGAAACAGTGGCCGGAATCGCTGTTTCTGCGCATCTGTCTTCACGCAGCCCATAACCCTATCATCCGAGCTCCGTTTTCTTCAAATAATATATCCACGCGACCGCGAGACGACGAACTTTCCTACCATTCTGATTCTGTCACCGGCCGATTCCTGAGCGGCCGCCGATGGCCGAAACAGTCCGTCGGATTTCCTGCCTTCTCGCTGGAATCCTTCGTTTTTTATCCGTTCTTTATCCAATGACCACCAATCCTCCTTAACTTCAATCTAAATCTGGAAAAAAAAAACAAAACCCTAACATCAAAATCATAATTCCCACATTCCTATCGATCACCATGCCCTAGGGAACGATAAAAGGATGGTTTAAAGTGTGAGAACATACTTGAAATTGATAAATCTCCCTACCGAATACCTCCATCTCACGTCTCCTCTTTCTTTCCTTGTCCTTACACACCTAGGGCTGCTCATAGCCCTAGGGTTTCTTTATAATATGCTTATAAAACCCACAGTTTCACTTAGGACCCCTAGACTTTCATTTATTGGCAACTTGTTACCAAAGTTACAAAACCATCTCCCAAAAACAACAATCGGGCCCCTCTACTTCTTCTAAACCACGATGTAAGCACCAAACATTATTTATTAACATGTTTAAATAAAGTCCAACGCGCCAAAACTCGTCAACGACTCCACTGTATAAAAATCCGGGTTGTTGATTCATCTAAATGATTATTTAGCGACTTTTCGGGATGTTACACTTAATAGGACATTTGACACATGGGTCTTTTAACTTTAACCTTTATATGACGCTTAATCATTGTGATGTTATTATAATACACCGTAATAGGACACATGATATTTGAGTCATAAAACATCAGTTTTATAGGACACTTATTCGCTAGACTTTAATTATAACATAACTTAATATGACACTTAACACTTGGGTTTTATAACATTAACCTTTTTAGGACACTTAATCATAGTGGTATTATTATAATACACCGTAATAGGATACTTGATATTTGAGTCATAATAAAAAAAAATCATGTAGCAAACTCATCCATTTCATACAACATTTATACTACATTATAACGCGTGGGCTTTCCTACTAGTCATTTTAATGTCGATACAATACTTAATATTCCATACAATATTCAAATTAAACTAATATCGATACAAAAAATTAACGAAATATGACATATATAGTAAAATATGTCATGATGTCTTTACAACTCTGTCACATAAAAAGCCCAAAAGAATCTACTGGTAACAAGTTAAAAAAGAGCATATTACTAATTTGTTTACAATGTAGGGAGGGGGGGGGGGGGGGATGGCGTGAAAGCCTTTTCACCCCTATCTATTCCATCCCTAAGGGGCGCGGAAAGTGGCGTTGCTCGGGGGGGGGGGGGGGAGGGGGAAGGGGAAGGGTTGGGTGGCATGCTTTGATCGGAGGGATTAAAAAAAAACAAAATTCAAAATATAACCCTTAGAGTTAAAAAAAATAATTTAAGAACAGTTCACCGACTGTCATTTTTAAAAAAATCTTTATTAATAATATTAATTACTTCCAACCATTTCTATATAAAACCAACACATTCCAATTCATTTTTTAACCATTCTCTCTACTTCTTCTCCCTATTTTTATAAAATCTTCATCTTTTTTTTTTTTTTTTTTTTTTTTTTTATAAAATATGAATCCATATAACCGATCCTTTGACCAAAAAAACCCATTCAACTACACCGAAAACCCAAATCCTAGTACACCACCGGTGCGCCCGATAGCAAACGCGAAGATATGAAATTGACTTTGAAAAAAACGCGAAGATATGAAATTTCCCACTATGCTCGTAGATCACCTCACCGGTCTCAAGTTAAAATGACGTTAAAAATGAAACGCGAGATCACAGAAAAATATAACATGTAGTGTTCGTTATTGTTTTTTAGGTGTTCAACGTTATTTATATTTTTAGTGTTTCGTTATTTTTTTTAATTTAATGTCTTATTTTTATTATTAATTTATATGTTTTTAATTATTTTTTATTGATTTCCCTCTCAATTCTTAAATTTTAAGTTAAGAAACAACATTCGTACATAATATAGGCAAAATCCTTGCAACAAATAGCCCTAGAAATCCGAATGTCAATCCCTTTTAAATCTACGTCCCCTAATTATCATAAAGCCTAACTATATATAACATATTTTCTTTTATATATAAATAGATCATGACTAAATTTTTATTTATATTTTAAACTAGCTGATTACCCCGAGAGGGTCCCGGGGTTGAAAAATCTAATTTTACGTGATAACCTATTGCAAATGTCTCAAGTTAACTAACCACAAAATCTCTCAATCATTGCATGTTCATAGTATTCTAATCAGTAATAACTCATATTCCCTAATCTAAAACCTAATCGGTAATCATCTAAATAATCACTTATGTAAGCTGCAACTATTAAAAAACTCATCACATCTCTCTAATTTCTCACATTCTAATGACTGTTATAATTCTTAACCTAATCAACTAAACAAACACTTAAGTTGGAAGTTGTAATCATTGCATCTCATTATGCCACGTGGCATAATCAAGAGATGGTTGAGGCCACCATTGAACGCCACGTCAGCAACTATCAATCTTTTCCAGAAGCGTCCCGGAGTTGAAAAATATAACCATTCTAATAATACTAATACTAATAGTAATAATTATTACTCTTGTAATTAAATAAAAAAAATAACCTTACTATAAGGTGACACCATGTGTTGCAGTGTTGCGCGATTCTTTCTTCTAACTCCTCTTGATGAAGTATACCTAGTAAAATTCCAATGATAACATGGGGATTGGGCTGATTTTCAACATCGTAGATAAGAACCTGGTTTAAAAGAAAAAACATGATTATTGAATAACATGAACACTTTGTGTGTTTTTTTTCCTGTATGAACGAAACCTCACAAAAAATAGTCGATTTTTCTCCGTTTTTTATATAGGACTATGGTACTCGTTGGAAAGATAATAAAACGCTCGTTAATTTGGTGTAATTTTTTTCTTTAAAAAATCTCGTATATAAAAGATATAAACATTTAAAAATTATGGGAGGAAACATGAGAGATAAAATTTTAATTTTTTTTTTCCTAAAATAACTCAATTTAATTTAGGGTTTTATGTTTATATTTTTTTTAATTAAAAAAAGGAAATAGTTCAAAAACACTAAAATCTTTCAATTATGATGCCACGTGGCACTCTCAAGGGGAGGTTGAGAACTCCATTTCACACCACGTCAGCATATACGTTTTCTTTTATATATATAGATAGATAGATATAAATAAAGATGGTTAACCTAATTATCACTCATTCCATTGTGATTTATGAAAGAAAGTTAGACCAACCCACTCTGATTTTTGGTGTTTGCAACTGGTAGTTGGCGGCTAATTGGTTAATATCAAAATTTCAAATCCCGCTTAATTTGATAGGCGGTTCCATCTACATCACAAATTGACATCCCCATCCTCCAAAATTATCGCCTAAAACCTAAATTGACATCACAACATCTCAAATCCAGTTCGATATCGCAATCTGTAAGTCACGTGTCCAATTCTTTTTGTGTGTATTATCGACATACCATAGTAATCGTAGGTCGCCTCTTTGTTTGTAAACATCTGTGTAATTTTTAGTTTGATTTAGTCATGCACTCTACATGTTTGATAAAATGTCTTAATGAAGATTTGGTTTTATTTTGAACGCCAATATTCAACAATAGACTAAGAATTCAAATTCTAGCTCAATAATCAACAATACAGATTTGTTTGAATTGTGTTACGCAACTAATTACTAAATCAAAACTATATACAATCTCCACATGCAGATGGATATAAAGGGAAAATTGCGAAAATAGCCCCCGACCGAAGCAATTTGCGAAAATAGCCCCCTTCACCGTCTTTGGAAAGACGGTTCACGGTTACCGAAGCATCTCAGCCTTCTTTCACTACGAAGGTACTACCGACCAATACCTCTCTGCCACGTGTCCGAAAAAAATATTCCCACTGCTAGCCGTCTCCGAAGCCTCCTGGGCGCCGTCAAGAGAGCTCCCGTTATATTGGAGACGGCTCCCTGGTCCTCGGCTCGTGGCTAAAGCCGTTTGCATCACAACTCGGCTTAAAGATGACGGCTCCGTTGGAAAGGACTTTAGCCGTTGGTTACTTTATTTTTTTTCCTTTCAAATTGTGGGTATAAATATTGGTAGAGCAACTCCCACTTAAACTCTGATTTTTGTAAGTTAAGTTTAAGTATGTTGAGTTTTCAACTATGGATATCCATTTTTTTATAGAATTTTTTTTTTTGTCATTATGTATTCACACTTCCGTGATATTTAGTTTTTTTTACAAACTTAACAAAGGTTTGGATCGTTGTTACATTTGCGCGTGGAATAACACGTGTATAATGTAACTTCGGTTTGGTAATTTACAATATGTGAGTGATCATCCACCGCCCAAATCTACGTCATGTCGTTGCTGGAACATTTTTCTTCCAGGCAGAAAGGACGGCGGTCGATGTGGTAGTAGTGGTGGACGCCGACGAGGTGATAAAGTATTTTCAAGGTTTACTTGCTTTGCAACTCCCTTGCTATAACTGGGCTATCAGATATAGGGAAAGGGGAGTTTCAGGAATAACGAGTGGGAAAAAGAGGAAACCGGTTCTCGGTTCAAAGCTATCAGATATAGGGAAATGTTTATTAGTTTTTGTCTATGTTGTATGATATGTAGTATTTTGTAAGTAACTTAATCGAGTTTTTTGCACTTGTCATTTTGAATGTAAATTTCTCCAACCCAATTACAATGTTTTATTTTTTAGTATTTAAAACTAATAGTTGCATTTTAAAAAAATAATGATTATGTTGATAGAAAATCAGAATATTCATGGTGTAAATTGGTTAACAAAGACACATTAAATAATGGATCATTTTTTTCAGCTGCGTTTATAACTAAAAATAGAATAAATATAAATAACCATAAGATAATTTTTCATTTGATTAAAAAAACCATAAACAAACATAGAAACATTTATTACAAATAAGCAACAACCATTAAAACGAAGACCACAACCATCAAAACGACCTAACGCGAAAAGCTACTCGTTAAGCCTATCCCTCATCATTTGCCAAGCAGAGATGTGTTTAAACTCTTTGTACTGCTTGGACTCATACTCGATTTGGGTTACTCCGATGGCCACGTCTTCGGAAGTGTCTGGCTCAACCTCTCGCAGTGTTTGATTGTGGTACGCATTGAAGATTTGACACTTTGCGTTCAAATCGGTCCATTTACGATTTAGGGAGTCAATTGTTCTGTTGGAACCCCCTACTAAGTGATTGAACTCATGTAGGATTTTGTACCACTTATTTGCATGATTGGGGCTGTCTTCAACATGCTTCCAAGCAGCTACCAGGGCGATTTCTTCTTCCTCCCTCCAACGAGATGGTGCCATTTCTGTATGTTAGTGGAATTTGGTTGTCAGTGACGGAGTCGGAGTGAAGTACGGACAGGTGACGGGGTATGGGGACGGGGAAGGGGAAGGGGCTTTTTATGGATCCGGTGAGCCGACTTTAAGTCGTCTCGTGATAAGGGAAGCGGCGTTGGGACAAGTATAAGGAGACGACTTTAAGCCGTCTCGGGATGAGGGTAGTGTAGTCAAAGACATTTCGGGAAAGGGGCTAGTGATCCGGCTACAACCTTTGTGAGCCGTCTTTTGGAACCGTCTTTTGGAAACGTCTTAAAACGTTTAATAACCGTCATTTGAATAATGTTTCTGTATAAAGGGACTTTGAATCTACCGAGGCGTCTTTGAAATTCCCAAACGGCTTTGAAAGTCCCGAAAGCACTTTGAAATTCCCGAGGCGTCTTTGAAAATCCCCAAAGGCTTTTGAAATTCCCGTGTTCCTAAAAGACGTCTCGGAGTCGTCTTCTCCAACACCAACCGTCTTTTGTTGGATTGGTAATGTAAAGTCGGCTCGGAGGCGTCTTCTCAAATCCAAACCGTCTTTGAAGCCAATTCCTTATGTTTTGTTTGAAGTCGGTTCCCATCTCGGGACCACAGCCCCGACAACACCACGTTGACAACAACGGCGAAATCCACCCGACCACTTTTCCGGCAATCCACATGCAACTCCGGCACTCTAAGCACATTTCCGGTATGTAGACGGTCCCACAAGCAAGGACCACAACCCTTTTCCGGTAAGTAGAAGATCCAACAACACATTACGACCCGACCCAATTTACACACTACAACCCGACCCGTTTGTCAAAAATGAATCCAAATATTCCGTTTGACCCGAATAACGACGACCCAATGAACGGCATTTACCAGACTCTTGAAAGTATTTCCCTTTCACATATTTTTAATAACAATCCTTACGATCATATGATGGTCCACAATTTTAACAATCAAATTCCTAATCTGATTAACCCAATTCCTCCTCCTCCTCCTCCGGTTCATCAAGCTCCTCCTCCTCCTCCGGTTCATCCAGGTCCTCCGGTTCATCCAGTTCGTCCCACTGCCCCAGTTGTAAGTTTTTATTATAGTTTTTTTTTTTATTTTCTGCATTTTTTAAACATCAATGTTCGGTTGTTTTGTTGATTTATTTTGTGTTTGCCTACTTCATAGGATATTAAGATCCGAGCTGGTTGGTCAAATTTAACAACCATGAAAGCAAAAATGACAAAATCCATAGAGTCCAAATTTAGGCTTACATGTTTCGGCCATTTTCTTGATGTAAAGGCCCTTGTTTGCGAGAGCAACATGTTATACGGTATTGCTCATCTTGAGGTTGATAAAAACAACCTACAAGATGGCATTGCTTATAGAATCGGGCAACAAGAAATAATGTTTACGCCTCAACAATTCTGTCTGGTTACCGGGCTCCGTTTCGGAGTATCTAACTGGGTGCCGAATCACCATCCTCAATCATTTAGGAGAAGATTCTTTGGAGCTAACGATCTGCGTAAGGTTAAACTTGATGAAGTTGATACCCTTTTTAAAGAAGATTGGAGTAACATTGATGATGAAGATTGTGTTAGGATTTGTATTTTGATGTTGATAGAGACATGCTTTAAAGGAACACAAAAGGGTACCGGTTATGTTGATAGCAAAATCATAGATTTACTAGATGATTTTGAAGCTTTTAACAGCTATCCATGGGGTAGTTATCTTTGGGCCGAATTGTGGCCAAATTTGCATAATATGCACCAACGGAAAAAGCCAGATAAAAAGGGTTTCTCCTTAAACGGGTTTGTTTGGGCATTCAAGGTAGGTATTGTCTTTCAATATTTATTTCGTTTATTAAAATTCGATTGTATGTCTTACATGTATCCTTTATGCAGATTTGGATTTTTGAAATGTTTCCTGAATTCAAAACTAGATGTAATTGGTTTATTGGAGAAGCTATTCCTAGATTTCTAAGCTGAGAGCATGTAAAAGATTTAGTAGCAGTACTGCTGACCTTATTCTATCGGATGTAGCTAAGGTAACTTTGATTCTGACGGTTTACAAAATTAATTTTTTTTTTTTACCAAAATATTAAATATGAATGGCAAATTTATGTATCAGGATTTTAATATAAACCGCTGCCAACTTTGATGCCGACCCCGGCGGAGATGCTTTGCGATTAGTATATTTCAAGTACCAATTTTTTAGATGCTCAAATGGCAGCAAGTCTACGCGTAGACATCATGCAAAATCAACCACCTGCAGTTAATGAGGTTACACATAATTACTAGCACAATCCTGCAGGTTATATGCATTATGTTAATGATGTGCATTATGGTTATGACCAGCCGGGTTACGATATGCCCGTTGAAGGACGGTACACGAAGAAACATAAGTTGTCCACGGCCGACTCTTCTAAGACGTTTTTTTGTGCATGGAGAGGATGATTCAGAGAGTAGTTTAAAGTCAACAATTAGAGAGTTGTTGGAAGAAAATAACAAAAAGTTGGCTCGGCTATTTATCGAGGTGATGTCATCTTATTTTATATACTTTAGTGAACGATTTTAAATAATTATACTATCTTTTCTCTCAGGCACAATAGTCTGCGTGTTCGAACTTTTCCAAAACAGAAGATGAGGTTTTCAATTTTGATAATTGTTACCAGCGCAAGAGTAACGACTTAGAACAACAAGATGAGAAAGTAGATGTTGTAAGTTCCACTACAGTATAGCTTGTCCCTACGGTTTTTTTTTTTGTGTTTTAACATTAAAATTAATATATTAATTAAATATTTTTGTTATTTAAAGAGTGATAAGGCTCAAGTTGTTGGGTTGAGACGGTCAGAACGGGTGACAAAGCCAGCACCTTGTATGCTTTCCCCGTTTACCGGCTTTAAAAAGAATCCCAAAAACTGTTTGATTTCTGAAGATGAAGATGATAAAATTATAGAACAAATCAGAGCCTCGTATCAAAAAAATACATATCGAAAATGTGCACTGACCGGTGGAAACACACTGCCCGGTGATTTTTGGAGTTCTTTGTTTGGTGATGATGGTAGTGGTTGGCTTTCGACTGAGGTAACGAATATTGGTTATAAAATTTTTATACTTTTATATTTTTATACTTTGTAGTTTTATAAATACAAAATATTATTAACTAAAATTGGCATTGTGAAACAACATATTTCTTGCTGGTCACTTCACCTGTACAAGTCGAGGGTAGAAACCGATCGATGGAGCATTTTATCTCCATTTTTTCAGCTTGGTTTGATAAACCCGCAATCAACAAGGACGTATGAGTTAATGTATCACGGGTCTTCTTCTGAACCTTTTCCACCTATCTAGGATGTTAACGAGGTATTCTAAATAATTATTAATTTTTAAAATTTAAATTTTATTATTCAAAAATTCGTATTTAATTTTTTCCTTTAACTAAACTTTTTGTAGGTTTGCGTTCCTTTACATGTTCACAATTTGCATTGGTAACTTGGTGTTTTCAACCTTCCGGATAAAACTTTGACCGTATATGACAGGTATGTGACATTTTCGAATTTGGTATTGTTGATGTTGTAATCTACATCTACATCTACATCTACATCTACACTATATAATAAAAGAAAACACATGAGGGACACATGACACTCCCTCATGAATTCTCTCATTTTATTATTTAACTTAATACAATAAATTCAAATTTAATTATAATAATTGATTTGCAAAAGCATATTATAAAATTATTAAAATGAATTTTATTAATTATATTAATAATCATAGTTGTAACTGATATCATTAATAAAAGAAAACACATGAGGAACACATGACACTCCCTCATGAATTCTCTCATTTTATTATTTAATACAATAAATTCAAATTTAAATATAATAATTGATTTGCAAAAGCATATTATACATGTATTAAATTTAATTTTATTAATTATATTGATAATCATAGTTGTAACTGAAATCATTAATAAAAGAAAACACATTCTTTTTTTATAATACAGTAAAATTGAACCACTAAATATCATTATGTTTAAGGACCTTGACGTTAGAAAAAAAATGATCATACACTCAAGGTTAGAAATACTTTGGCTTTGGAATAAACTTGATGTCAAATTCCAAAATGAACAATACTCGATTGGGATGGTTTAACGGATGAGGAGATACTTTTAAATTAATTTCATTTTTTATATCCTAGCCTAAACAGATTTACCTTTATTACTCTTTTGATTTGTTTGTTTTGTTGTACCTGTAGTCTTATAAGGTAATAGCCACGGTATGGAAGATACATTTTGGAATGTTTGAAAAAAAATTTATGTGAATAAAAATGTTTTTTACAATAAATCATTTAGGGGCTGATGAATATTTAATATTTTTTCGGTTGTAAAGGCAACTTTTTTATTTTAAATAAAATATGTAATCTAATTTTTCTTAATTATATTTTAAATTTATATATAATATATATAATTTAAATTGTTCAACCCATGTATCACACGGTACATAACCTAGTGCATTATATTTTGGTAATTTCAGTTTGGGGAGATCACCGGAAATGACAGTGGAAGCCCAAAAGGTTATCTGTCATATAAATTTTGCATTTGACAGATGGTTACGGGTGCACAAATATTACGGAGAGGACCAGAATCCGAAACACTTTTCCTACCCGTTCCAAACTGTTTACCCGCCTAATGTACCCCAACAGAGTGGAATGTTTGGTGATTGTGGGATTTGGGTGTGCATTTTTATAGAAAGGTTGATTAATAAACAACCAATTGATCAACACGAAGACACCTTTCAAACTGCACATGACATGAGACGTAGGCTTGCAAAGTTATTTTATGAAAACATTTTGATTGAAGATGTACCAGTGGGCTCTATTGAAAATGAGTCACAAGACGATGATGTTAAAATGCAATGAACACTTATTAAATTAAAGCATTTAATTTAAATATTATTTAATATCCCTCTCCGGTTCGATACACAACTACACATAGTAATATTAAAAAGATTAACCAACTAAATACTAAAAGTAACTTCAATCGTCTCACATGCAAACTTTTAGCTTTAGTTACTTCTTTTTGGTCGTTAAACACTTGCAACAAAGACGAAAACAAACTTTCACACCGGTAACAACTTGAAGTTTCCACCCATTTGAGAAACCCACAATCCGCCATCTATGAAAAAAAAAGAAGAAAAATATTACATGATTGTGTAAAAAATAAATGGAAAAAAATAATTCTCTTTTAACTTACACATCACACACCGTCTCCCCGGGTTTGTTTCTGTTCGGGAGATTCGGATACGCGTATCAGCACCGCAGGATGAACATATTTTCCTAGTTTTGCTAAAGCTTTTAGGTGATCTCGACGATGAAGATGATGTTCAGGACAATTTTTACAACCCTTAAAAAGAGTGAGTGAAATGATATAAATAACCAACCAATTTACAAATTCGGCCCCTGAACTATGTAAAATTAACAAATCCGACCACTTTAAAAAGCAGCTGAAACTATACATCTTTAAGGGATCCCCATCTTTAAATACCCACAAGGTTTTCACTACCTTCAACCACCATAATGACGATCATTCCTGTAACACCCCAACCGATGGCGGAAACATCGAGGTGTCACGTAGTGATGATTGTTCAATAGCTCATGGTACTAAATGAAAATTTAAAAATATTAAACAATTTACAATTCATCTTACAAGTAAATATTACAAAAGTTGATTAATATAAACTAGGTTCAAAGCTCCTATGTGTTCCAAGACTTGTACAACTTCCAATAGCAAATAAACCTGAAACATGTTAAGTTGGAAAGATGGGGGTCAACTATAAATAGTTGGTGAGAATACATAGGTTTTGCATATAGTTGAAAACAATATGTTGTATAGCAATTTTAGTTGAAGTATAATAATGAGTAATGATAGAATATGAGCCCGACATGTAACAATGCGTCTTTTGTACAATCAAACCTTGTGTCGACTGAGACCTAACTCGCAAGTTAGTAAAAGTGTAACTGTTTTTGATCATCCATGAATTTATGCGGGGGGATGGGATTGTCAGACCTATAGCGCTATAATCTAAACAGGCGTCTTGATCATTGTTAATGATTGTACTGTGTCTTTTTGTTACAGTCAAATGATAGAATGGGTAAATGAGAGTGTAATTGAATCACAAGTTTCAACAATGTAAGAATGAGTAAATGATAGAGTATAAAATGCTTAAACATGTTTCACCCCAAAATGTAAAACAGAAAAAGGGGCTATGTAAACTCACCTTAGGTGCATAATGAGTTCGTGCGTTTTATTGAGCGTGCAAACACTTAGTAATAATGCCTTGGAAAACTCAAAACTAGCTATAGGAGATAATGACGGATGAAAACTTTAGTATATGGGAGATGGGATAATAATGTTTTTTTTTTTTTGAATGGTATAAAGAGTTGAATGGTAGACTAGTGTATTTATAGTGTAAAGTTTGAAGTTGTAATTAGGGACTACTTTGACTAGGCTAGAATTTAGGAACAACTTTGACTTGACTAGAAGACCATATTTACTAACACTTTGACTTGACTAGGAGACCATATTTACTAACACTTTGACTTGACTTGACTTGACTAGGAGACTACGTTTGACTTTTCAGGTTTGACTAAGGGACCTTGAAAGGGTTTAAGTTTAATTGGTTTTAATTAACATCACAAAACACCAAATGGTGTAGTGGTTTGTGTGGTGTGGTTAAGGTTTAGCCTGCCAGGGACTCGGGTTTGAATCCTGGCACAGGCAAACATTTTTTTTAACGTTTTTAAATCAGAATTTAATACAATCCAATTTAATACTGATTATATGTCATTATTTAAACAAAAAAAATTAACAAAATGGATGGTAAAGATACTGTAAACATGAATCGGATGAGTAAACGAGGGAGTTCTATATATATATATATATATATATATATATAAAGAAAATTTGTGTGATGTTACAGTCTCCCCTACTTTTAGGAACTTCGTCCCGAAGTTTATTTTAAGAAGAAACATTTGAATAGTGTTGAGGATAGTTAGGGTGACTATGGTTCAGAGTAGGGTAAGAGTTTAAGGAATGTATAAGATAACCATAAATGCTAGATGGACTACCAAATAACTAGGGTTTGTTATTGGTCTGACCCTACAGTATCCCTTTCCACGTATCATTAGTGTTTATATATAGGGTGTACCGCAGCTAACCCATCACACCTCTGATACTTCGAAAACATACGGGGTATCTCCCAAAACCTTAATAGAATTTCACACTACCTTAATGTACCTGTAAATTCATGATTATGTTCCGGACCGCAATCACCAATTTACTTACATTTAGGGTTTTGTGTCCTTCTATGACTCTAAACACACATGTAAGTAATGCAAAATAGCCTTGTGATTGAATCATATACAATGTATCCAAAAATAAGTCCAACTGTTGAGCAGGAAAAAGGCCTCTACCAGTCAGTGAGTAAGAACCTCTACCGATTGTTGAGCAGGTGCGATAGCCTCTACCCGTCGTTGAGCAGGTTGTAGGGCCTCTACCGACTGTTGAGCAGGCATGATGACCTCTACCAATCGTTGAGTAGGTTATTTGGTACTCTACTAACTGTTGAGCAAGTACTTCATCCTCTATCAGTGGTTTGATTAAGTGTACCAATTATTACACACATGAATTGCAAATTGATAATATGTACATGTAAGCAATCAAGTATCAAGTATAGCATACGAGTTGTAATAGAGTTTCCCTAGACAAGGTTAATGTCTCTAAGTGTGTCTATACCAAATAGTTTATATTCCATGAATTCTAGTTTCAAATGTTCAAATATGGTAGATAGTCGAATCCTCATGTATAACTAAGGATTATGTTTGATGCAACACACAATCAAGTTTCAATAGTTTGGTTATCATGGGTAACTAGCTCATGTGTGAGAAGGTGAAGGATATGAATTTAGTTCTTGAGAGGATGATGAAAAATCTTGAAGCAGAATCAAGGTTGTGAGAGATAGTGAATGTGAAGATAGTTGATAAAGAGTTTATTTTATAGTAAGGAGATTATGTAGTAGTGTAAATTTTGGGGTTTGGATCAAAGGTTATAATCAAGTGTATAAGAAAACATGATTGTGGTATATGCCAAATATTGTAAAAATTTGAACAAGTTGAAAATGAGTGAGTGTCGATGGAGAATTTAGAGACTAGATATTATTCCTATGGATAAAAAAAAAAAATCTTATTTTCAAAATTGGTTTTATACATAAAGCAAAAGTTGTTAAATAGTACAAGCTAAGTGGGCTTTGATTAAAATATTCCCGTTAGTTGGAGATTTCAATCATGACATTAGGTTTTGAAGATCAAGGTTCTATTAAGTGATTTTTAATAGTTTAAAGCATTATATAGAAAATTGTTTGTTACGTCAATAAATAAACAATTGAATTTAAGTTAGAGGACATCTTTTGACAAAGATATGTACTTTGTAAAGTTACTAGGTAATGAAAATACAACAGGATTTAGAAATCTTTAGTTTGTGCTAAGGTATGAGGTTATAGTTTTTTAAAAATAAGTAACATGTGGAGAAATGAAATAATATGATTTGGATAGGGTGTTGAATATTTAAAAAGTGGCTAAGATGGTAAGGTGAAGTGTGATTGTGAAATCCATAGATGGTTATGAAATGAGATTGATTTAAGCTGTAAAATTTTGAGATTTTAGAGCATAGTTTAAGGAAAGTGAGTGTAATCATTAATTCATTAATTAAAACGAATAAACGAAAACATTGACTTATCAAAAATTCTAGATTCTAATAACATAGTGAAGACATGCTTTAGCCTATAAGTGAACACTCATCCCGAGAATTCCCAGGTAGGCATCTGGGTCCCTCGTCTGATTGGGATTTATGCGCAATGCCAGTCCTAGACAGAAAACTCAAAATACAGGCGTTCACCCTTCCAGAGTGCACGTGTTCGTTATTAAAATCTAGAACTTCGATGAGATCTTCAAGGTGGTTCAGGCTAAACCTGAGGATTTGTCCTATTAGTCTAAGAGTAGATCTTGTGATGGAGAACAATCTTCTTGTAGGGACTAAAGTAGGGATAAGAAGTAGGAGGGAGATAGAGAATAGAAAAAAAGTAGGGTTGCAAGTAAAAGGAGCAAGTACTGATTATAATCCTATGTTTATAGACTAGATTATTTTTCTAATAACCTAATTCCCTATAACCATGGCTCTGATACCAATCTGTAACACCCCAACCGATGACGGAAACATCAAGGTGTCACGTAGTGATGATTATTCAATAGCTCATGGTACTAAATGAAAATTTAAAAATATTAAACAATTTACAATTCATCTTACAAGTAAATATTACAAAAGTTGATTAATATAAACTAGGTTCAAAGCTCCTATGTGTTCCAAGACTTGTACAACTTCCAATAGCAAATAAACCTGAAACATGTTAAGTTGGAAAGATGGGGGGTCAACTATAAATAGTTGGTGAGAATACATAGGTTTTGCATATAGTTGAAAACAATATGTTGTATAGCAATTTTAGTTGAAGTATAATAATGAGTAATGATAGAATATGAGCCCGACATGTAACAATGCGTCTTTTGTACAATCAAACCTTGTGTCGACTGAGACCTAACTCGCAAGTTAGTAAAAGTGTAACTGTTTTTGATCATCCATGAATTTATGCGGGGGGATGGGATTGTCAGACCTATAGCGCTATAATCTAAACAGGCGTCTTGATCATTGTTAATGATTGTACTGTGTCTTTTTGTTACAGTCAAATGATAGTATGGGTAAATGATAGTGTAATTGAATCACAAGTTTCAACAATGTAAGAATGAGTAAATGATAGTGTATAAAATGCTTAAACATGTTTCACCCCAAAAATGTAAAACAGAAAAAGGGGCTATGTAAACTCACCTTAGGTGCATAATGAGTTCGTGCGTTTTATTGAGCGTGCAAACACTTAGTAATAATGCCTTGGAAAACTCGAAACTAGCTATAGGAGATAATGACGGATGAAAACTTTAGTATATGGGAGATGTGATAATAATGTCTTTTTTTTGAATGGTATAAAGAGTTGAATGGTAGACTAGTGTATTTATAGTGTAAAATTTGGAGTTGTAATTAGGGACTACTTTGACTAGGCTAGAATTTAGGAACAACTTTGACTTGACTAGAAGACCATATTTACTAACACTTTGACTTGACTAGGAGACCATATTTACTAACACTTTGACTTGACTTGACTTGACTAGGAGACTACATTTGACTTTTCAGGTTTGACTAAGGGACCTTGAAAGGGTTTAAGTTTAATTGGTTTTAATTAACATCACAAAACACCAAATGGTGTAGTGGTTTGTGTGGTGTGGTTAAGGTTTAGCCCGCCAGGGACTCGGGTTCGAATCCTGGCACGGGCAAACATTTTTTTAACGTTTTTAAATCAGAATTTAATACAATCCAATTTAATATGTCATTATTTAAACAAAAAAAATTAACAAAATGGATGGTAAAGATACTGTAAACATAAATCGGATGAATAAACGAGGGAGTTCTATATATATATATATATATATATATATATATATATATATATATAAAGAAAATTTTTGTGATGTTACAATTCCGAATCCGGTAGAAAACACAAACTGGTTACATCGAACAGACCAGTTACGGTTTTGGTCGACAAACGTTCTGGAATTTTACTACGACGGTGATAGCCCTTGTTGCTATTCAACCTATATGGGCAAAACACCATTAAGCAAAGAGTGGTGGGGGTGGTCTTTTAGGTTATTCCGGAAATGGTTATATTCAAAATACGGTACGTTCTAAAACTTTCATTAACCGCTATAACTTGGCACATATAATTTTTATTTATTTTATGTGTTATAGCATGTGTGTGTGTGGTGTAACCATTTGATGTATTTAAGAGATACTGACAGGGGAAGAGAAACGTCTTTATATACTACTCATCGTTGGTGTGTACTATAACCCAATTTTTATACTGTATTACTTGAACAAGATCATTATGTTTATGGATATGCAGATGGTTCAAGAAGAATCTATCCTCCCTTTTGGGAAGTTGATACGATATATATACCAGTCTCCATAGACACAAAAAACTGGTTTATTTTAAATATTGACATGGCGTCGATGCAAGTAACTGTATGTTTCCTAAATATTTGTAGTGTAACACCCCAACCGATGGCGGAAACATCGAGGTGTCACGTAGTAACGATTGTTCAATAGCTCGTGGACTAGAAATGTAAATTTTGATACATTGAATTTAATAATTTATTACATTGAAAGAAATACAACGTTTACAACTAGCAATCTAATATTAAAATACAATAAATCTTAGTCTAAGTCTAAGTTCCAAACGCTTAGAAGTGATCTCATAAGAACCTGAAACATGTACGAAAATAATTTGGTCAATACAAAAATGTATTGGTGAGCATACCCGTTTGATACATATAGTAAGGAAAATTTAACAATTCATGTGTTATTTTGCAAAATGTAATAAGTGGTATCCGGGTCAAATCAACCATATGAAAAGAAAGCAGATATATATAGTATGCGCTAGTAGTAATGTAATACATAGCAATGACGAGGACTCTCAACAGGGTCACAAGGAAATATACCATAGTACTATTCATTGAAATGCCAGGCCGCAACGGTTAATGATTCGACAGGTCATAGATACACGAAATGACACAAGCAAACACACGTAAGAATTGCTTTTTAGTAACAAGAAATAGGAACTTGATAATAGGTACATGAGTCACCCCAAAATAGTAAAACAGTAAAAAGGGGAAAGATATACTAACAGTTTGCGAAAGCGATCAAAATCCAACTTAAGCGGTCGTGAGCTAATTAGTAATGGGAATTCCGAGGAATTAAACCTATAATGTGTAAGAATACTAATAAGGAAGTGTCTAAAAAGTCTAAGGTAACTAAGGTCTAAGGCATTAGGGTTTGCTACGTCGATTTGGGGAATTAGCGTTTTTATGATAAGTCGAATGAATATAAAAGTATATTAAAAAATAATGTACCAAAGTTTGTAAATATGGTCTAGGTAATATAATTATTACCAATTGAATATTTAGATCAAAATATGTTTGAATAATTACGACAAAATAATTTAGTTAATTACTTAAACTATTTATTGTAAATAAATACAATAATCATAAATATGAAATAAATATTTATGAATTACACAATGATCCAACAAATGATAATAAAGACTTTCAACATAAGACTATCTCTATTTTATAAAAAAAGTATTTATAAATTAGGTGTTATATAGTATAAATAAATAAATGATTAATTATGTCTAATTTAACATAAATAAGGCTAATAATACAAGACATGATCCAAAAATGCCATTTTTATAGAAAATGGATGCTTTCTGATGTAAATAAATGAAAATAATTTTCCCATAATTTTTATAAACTTATTTATATTTAAAACTGATTTAATGAGATTAAATCATGTTTAAATGATTAAAAATAGGAAAACTAATAAAAATGAATGTTTTCTAAATCAATAATTTTTATTTCAGTTCATGATGATTAAAAATAATTTCCCAAAAAGTTTGAGATTAGAATCATTGAAAACGAATTTTTAATCAATTAATTACAATAAAAACAATTTATTTCAGTAAAAATATAAAAATAAAACATTTTCCAGAAAATAAAAATATGATAATTTTCTATGAGGTGTCAAGAAGCTACACCTAAATTTTCATAATTTTTGGGCAAAAGATGAATTTATTATGAATATTATAAGTTTACATAAATTATAAATGATTATAATATCAAAATATAAAGTAAAAATAAAAAGAAAGGAAATGGAATCTGAAACAAAAAGAAATTGCGAGGCATGGGTCTCGAAACCGAGTCAATCCCCATACACACACAATAACAAACCACTCCACCACAAATAATTTTGTTAATTTTAATTGAAACCATATATATTTATAATATGTTAAGTGTTCATCATCTTCTTCCCCAATTCAACCTAAGAACCCTAACCCTAAAGAATTTCAATAACCCAATGCAGACGCGATGTTTGATCTGTAATAGAGGGCTTTCAATCCCTAGATGTGACCAAGCAAAACGGCATAAAAAAATGAACTTACACGATGAATATAGCCCGATAAAGGAGCTTCAAGAACCGGGAAAAAAAAAACGAGAGTTGGAGATGATTTCTGGATGATTTACGAAGTTTTCTTTATGTGTTTTGGATGTTTAGCGGTGCAGAAAGTGATTGAGATAATTAGCTTTATATAACCTTCGCACAAAAGCGGACCATTTAATGGGTTTTAAATTCCGGACGTTACCGTTTTTCAAGCTCGTTAAATATACCATAATACGTATTAATTGTTTGATTAAATTATAGAAAAACGCTGCGCAAAGAATGGGAAACGTATGAGGTTCGAACTTGGATGAATTTAAAGTGGAGTTGAATAACTCACTGGAGAACAACCGGGATCCGACCGGATCCGGCCACTCTTGCCGGAATTTCGTGAAACAGAAAGGAAGGAGAAAGGAGTTTTAAAACTTTCACAAAATGGCAACAGTTAACTTAGTTAGATTAATTATATTATGGTTAAGTTTTTCCTTTATAAAAAGTTAACTTGGTTAACTAACTTAAAAACTTTCAAAACTTGAATTTTTTTTTTATTGAAGCTTTTACGTACACGTGTCCACATACGCATTCCATTAAAACTCATACCCGAACCATAATAACAATAAAACAATAAATTTTTAGTTTGCTCTAAAATTAGATTTGAAAACGACGAAATTTACAGGGACTATAATGGAAATATTTGAAGGACTATTATTGACAATTAAATGTAAGACGAGGGTGACGGATGTCACATGTAGTGCGAGTAATTGTGGTGACACATTCTGCGTTCACAGGAAAATTCACCAAATTCTTATAGAATTTGAGTCTGCGTTCTTATGGTTACTTGGAGCAATAATGTACTGGGAAAAATCGGCTACTGGCCAGATCCATTTGTTAGAAATTTGCGGAGAAATTGTCTGGCCCGGCAACGATCAGCGTATTGGTCGCCATTCAGGGGTCATAATTTGTATGTTGCTGCAACATTTGGTTCAAAACAGGCCAGTTAGTTGGGAAGAAACAAATTTTCATGAATCATCAAATATTTCAACTTAGCGTAAAAGAGTATATAGTGCGTGACACTTCCCACGCCATGCTTGATAGTAACTTGTGTCGACGTGAAATCTTTGTCGAAAATCTTGGACTATTTCCTTACCACGGTATACACGACCACTATCTTTCAATTGGTCTTTTAATATGTTACCAACAACTAAAGGGTTACCCTGACGAAGATGATGGTGATTTTGAGTCTTGGAACATGTGTGATTATCATTAAAATATTTAACATAAAACGTTTTACAACCTGGGTATGCACGTGCTCTAAAACACCATGAACAATCCGTACCTACACATGATGCTTCATAACGTGTTTTAGACGATCTTTCTACTTTATAAGAGAAACATTCGGATAAACACAATTTCCCTAGCTCCAATTTTATTTCCTCTTTGTCGCTAAATACATGACCTGGCGGAAATGGACATGACAAATTTTTTTTTTGTTTTTCCTACACAAAAATCTGGTGTTGCGTTTTCGAAAGGGACATTTAAATCAGGAAGAAACTTTTGTTTTTCGTCAACTTTTTTGTAGTTTGAATCATACCCATCAAAATTTTCAAAAGACGCATTTAAAACAGGAATTTTATAATCATTTGGAGGAACACAATTAGATGAACCGACACCAGACTCAGAAACAATATATAACTTAAATATTTCAACAGGGTTTTCCTCAGCAATTTTAAAAAGGAACGATAGATCACGATCACTAAATATGTCGATTGTATCATCAAACAAAGACATTTTGTATAATAAACGTGTAATTGGCGAAACTTGATAGATATCTGAGAGATAACCTAATAGACTAAGATAAGACATACATGATTCGATTTCCATGCCACACCTTCTACTTTTTGAATCAACAACATATTCAAGCCTCCCATTCACAACATCCCATTTCCCATCTAGGTAGACGACAAATCGAACCATTATCTAAACTTTATATTCGAAATTTTGAAATTTATACACACAAGTATAACAAACAACAAACAAGAAAACAAGCTCCACTTAATTTCTTTAAAAAAAAAACGAGTTACAAATATATAATTCGATATAGTACGAATACGGAAAAGACGGTTCCGGTGGGAAAGTACTCGTACGGAGACGCCTTGGGAGCATCACCTCGTACGGACGCTAAGGTTGGGGGACGTCTCTCAAAGTCGCCTTCGGAAGCCTCTTTGCCAAGCCATGAGACGTCACGAAGACGGCTAACATTCTTGGAGCCGTATATTGCGACAAACGGCTTGAGCCACGAGCCGAGGACCAGGGAGCCGTCTCCAATGTAACGGGAGCTCTCTTGACGGCGTCCAGAAGGCTTCGGAGACGGCTGGCAGTGGGGAATATTTTGTCGGACACGTGGCGGAGAGGTATTGGTCGGTAGTACCTTGGTAGTGAAAGACGGCTGAGATGCTTCGGTAACCGTGAGCCGTCTTTCCAAAGACGGTGGAGTGGGCTATTTTCGCAAATTGCTTTGGTTGGGGGCTATTTTCGCAATTTTCCTGGATATAAATTATGGTAGCAGGTCATGTACTCCTAATAAACTATAATTGTTAGAATTATATCATGTATGTTTTGATGTGAGTTAAAAATTACCTCTTCCTTCTCCATTTGTTAGCCTTAGTGACTATAAAATATATATGTAATGTAAATGAATAATATCCATGATGGAAATGACTTGTTTAATGAACAATTATGATGGCTTTGAAGCTGGGTTTTAAACCACGCTTAAGCGTGCCTAAGGCGCCAAGCACAATAAGGCGCCTTATGTAACATAAGGCGACATATGTACAGAAAGCGCGCGCTTTTTGCGCTTTGATTCGAAGCCTGAAGTGCATGGCTTATGCACTTTATGTACAAAAGCGAGATTGGGCCATAAAATCAGCAATATACAACTAAATAAATGATCCAGTAGCATTCTTTACGGCTGTTTTGTGCAGGATTTTTACGGTTGTTTATGCAGCCTTTTTAGAGCTCTTTATGCAACAGTTTAGGGCTGTTTATCCAGAAGTTTAGGGCTGTTTATGCAACATTTTTAGGGCTGTTTTGTGCAGGATTTATAAGGTTGTTTATGCAGGATAAGCCATATGGGTTATTTTCCACAATTCAAGATTGTATTGGTGCATCCATTGCATAGCCTTGTTCTTTCATCTCGGTTTGTGTTTGTTAAACTTGTGATACGAAAAATTTTAATAATCTGGAAATTAATTCTTATACATGGATGGTTTATTTGTAGGTAGTCTGTGAGGATTGAGGACTCAAGATGACTCAGGATTCTATGATGCTTATTTCTTTCATTGCTTTTAATTTCTTAGTTTAATGTTACAAGGCTTTATGTTGATTAATGCTATAACTTATTTATGTTTAGTGTTTTTGTTATGATATGCTTATTTGAAAATAATAAATTTTATTTCTTTCATTAATTGATGTTATATACACCATATCGTAAAATTGTGTGTGTGGATGTTTAAAAACGCGTTGTATCGTATGACTTGTTATGACTTCAAAATTTTGTCCGATTAAACTTGTTAGAACATTATAAACGTGTTCGAATATGCTTTTCTTAGGACGCTACATGGGTTGTTCATAGACATATTATGCGATCATAAAATTGGTTTCATAATCTTATTTTGGATATTAGGACCCTTTTCTTGGTACTAAAGTACCTCTAATGTTACATCATAAGGGTCCTATAAATTAATTTTTAAGGACGCTTGTATGCGTATTAAAAGATTAAAAGTAGGTAAGCACATGTTAGAACTTTGTAAAAGTGTCCTAATATGTTTTTACTAGGAGTTTTTTGTTGTGACATATAATGCGACCATAAAATTTGTTTCATAATCTTATTTGTGATATTAGGACGCTTTTTAAGTTTCGTGACCTATTACGACCCCTTTACACGAAACGCTTTTACCGTTGGTTTTATTAAATAAAAGGTAATATAAAACAACATTTTAGGACGCTTTTGCGTGTACTAAAAACCCATTTTTGTTGTAGTGTGCTTCCAGCTCCTTGACACTGCAAAGGTCCCGTGAGAATCCCGATAGCACAAAATACCTTTTACGATTTTGGACTGGCTTAAAAGGTAACTCTACCGATCTACATGCCTGTTTACAAGGTTCCAACTTCCAACAAACTAACACAAATATTAGGGAAACTATAACAAGCCTAAAGATTTCTTATTAGTAGTACTGTAAAATTGGTTTGAACAAGATGCACTAGGAATGTTAATTAATAGCAATATTAGTATTGTTATGATTTCTAAAATAATGAAACAAATAGAAATGAGATTTTCTCTAATGCATAAATTCATTTTGAAATGCCATTTCATCTTTGACAGGGTATTACAAGCTTTGTGCATCTTGGAGAGAGACCAGGGTTGGCATTAGGTAGATTATGTATAATTTGATCTAATTTAGGTAGGGATTATGTAACACTAGCCATTAAAAAATCATTTTGAAATCGAGAGCCAAATTCAATTCAATTTAATGTATAAGTAAGTTTATGTTAATATATACAGTATATTAATCTGTTCATATGAGGTTTATAAATACTTTTTATTAATATTCTATAAAGAGCTTTATATTGGTAGCATTCTAAGATTTATCTTATAATCAGAATAATACGTTACAAATATAAATTTCAAAACAAATTTTGATTTTGCAACTATATTTAGAAATCAACATCCTGATATTTAGGAAGTTGTCAAATATAACCATGGGTAACCCTAATAGGAGAGGAGGCAACCAACGGCCGCCGGTTCGCTATGTCAGGGATTCCAACGATCCGGCAGTGAGGACTACCTTTTACGTAACGAATATAACGGACAGGGTAACGGGTTTACAACTTAGAGAGGCGTTCAAGGAGTTTGTTTTTGTTACGGACGCTTGGGTTCCTAGAAAGAAGTCGATCAAAGGGAGGGTTTTTAGGTTTGTTCGTTGTGAGAAATTATCGGATCCGTATGAAGTGCTCGATGCACTTAATGGGATTGTTATTATGGACTCTCGGATTTCTGTCTCGCTTGCCATGTTTGATCGGTCTCGTAATAGGATCTCTTATGTTGAAGATGATCCTCCTAAGAAGAATTGGGTCCCTAAGGATAAGAGTGTTATGTTGGATGAGTTTCCTGGTTTGTCTACGGTGTATGGTACTACATCTGGAACAAGGAAGATGATTCAGATTGATGATGACGGACCAACATATCCTCGTCATTGTATGGGTAGGGCGATTATTGGGACAGCGGATAATATTGCATGCATGCACAAGGTGAAAACCATGTTAGTGACGGCTGGATTTCCTGAGGCTGCGGTGTCATACATTGGTGGCTTTTCCGTCCTTATTACGTTTCGTGATGCTGATGAGATGAACGATTTTTTGATCACCAAGGAGAATAATTGGAAAGAGATTCTCCTCTCAGCTTCTCCGTGGAATGGGCAGTATACTCCTATGGAACGTATTGTCGTCCTGAAGGTTGTGGGACTACCGGTTCTTATCTGGGACAGTTCTGTGATAGATAGGATCGGTGGTTTATTTGGGAAAGTGGTATGGCCATCGGATTTTACATGGGTTTCGGTGGATAATGCTGTAGGATACACTCATGTCCTTACGTCACTTGCTTCTCGGATCGACGAGGAAGTTGCCTTGCAGTGGAAAGGAAGGAATTATCCTGTTTGGGTGGTAGAAGATCAGTCGACGTGGGTTCCGGAGTTTGAGATGGTTAGAAGTAGGGATCAAGTTGACGATATGGAGGAGGGGGAGTTCCGGCCTGTCTCTTCGGAGAAGTCGGGCGGCGTTCAGGGGACGGATGCACCGGTTACGACTGAGCCGGATTTTCAGCCTAACAGTCCGGAGAGATTTAATGCTGTTAAAGACTTGCCTTCTTTTGTGGATTTGGGAAATGCCGCCTCATTTCAAACATTTGTGTGCCAATCAGACACTAGCCAATTGCATAAAACCCCAGTTGGCCAAATGAGTGAAGCTTTATTAATGGGCCTCCGTCGGAAAGTGGGCTTGGATTTCGCGTGGGCCACTTGGAAGCATTTAAGAGCCGGAAGAGGTCACGAATTAATTTTCATAATTCACCAGAAGATCATGTGAGAAATAGGTTCAATAATCAGGAGGCATCTCAACAGGAGGGGAATTTATCTTGTCCAGACCTGAATATAGGTGCTTCGGATGTGGCTATTGACGAGAATTCGGGGTTGTCGGCGGCACGTGTTGAGGGTACTCGCAGTGCTGAGTTACCGGTTGTTGATGGAGTTGTTGCTGGTGCGAACACGGAGGAGTTCACGGATGTTGAATTTAAGGAGGCTGAGCAGATTAATAAAGAGGTAGACGCTACGATACAGGTTGTTGGTTTGGTGGGTATTGAATTGAAGCTGTTTGCTGGTCAAATTGCGGATGAGATTGTTTCGGAATACGGGAACACGGTTTGTCCATGAATTTTCTTTCCTTAAATATTCGTGGGATAAATGGTAGAGGGAAGGCGGGTTGGATTAACAACTTGAAGTTGTCAAATGGGGTAGATTTTTTTGGTGGTGCAGGAGTCTAAGATTTCTGAACCGCCAAACTGGTTGCTTGCTCGTTGTTGGGGGTAATTCTAATTTCTGTTATGATTGTGTTAATTCGGTTGGGGCAGCGGGTGGTCTTATTAGTTGGTGGGACCCTTCTTGTTTTCGTCAAACGGGGGTGTTTAAATCCCACCATATCTTGATTGTTTCGGGAGTCATGGTACATGCTAATACTCATGTCAACATTGCTAATATTCATGCGCCAAACGACCCGGTTGCTAGGCGTAGTTTCTGGAGTGAGTTATTATTGTATAGGCGTTCTTTTGGTGGTCGCTGGATTTTTATTGGAGATTTTAATGAGGTTCGGAATGTAGAGGAGCGGGTAAATTCGGAGTTTTCAATGTTAAATGCGTCGGCTTTTAATACTTTTATTTCTGAAGCGGATTTATTTGAGTACAATATGGGGGGCTTCAAATTTACCTACATGTCCGGAAATGGGGAAAAGATGAGTAAACTGGATAGGGTTCTTGTCTGCTCTGATTTCTTGTCTGCCTGGCCACAGGCGAGCTTCACGGCTTTGGCGAGGCATTTGTCGGATCATTCTCCACTTGTTCTCTCATTGAAGGATTCGGATTTTGGTCACATTCCTTTTCGGTTCTATAACTCTTGGCTAGAGTTGCTGGGCTTTGTGGAGTATATTAATACTATTGCTAATAATTTTATTTGTTCAGGTCCAGCGGATGTTGCCTTGGCTTCAAAGTTGAAATGGCTTAAGGGTCGTGTAAAATTGTGGGTTAGTGCTGAAAGAAATCGACGGGATAAAAGATTGTTGGATAGTAAAGCTTTGGTTCTAAAGTCAGATACGGTGGCTGAGTCAAGGCCGCTTACTGAGGTGGAATTGGAAAGTCGGGTGGCAGCAAAAAAATAGTCGTTGAGGAGGAGCGATTGAAAGCCATGGATGCAAAGCAGAAGTCTAGGGTTAAATGGGCCTTAGATGGAGATGAGAACACAAAATAATATCATGGTGTGATGAAAAGAAATTTGACGAGTAGCTGGATTCACGGGGTTAATTGTAATGGCGTGTGGATCTCTGAACCGTTAAATATAAAGGATAATATTTTTTCTTTTTTTGCAGAAAAATTCAGTATTGCTGACGGCCCGACTCCGGATTTTGTATGTCCTAATGCGAATCGGTTATCCGATGAAGATGTTTCAGTAATGGATGCAGCGTTCACTATAAAGGAGATAACGTCTGCAGTGTTTGATTGTGATGGGGATAAGGCTCCGGGTCCGGATGGCCTTAATTTCACGTTTATTAGGAAGTTTTGGCCGGTGTTGAAGATGGATTTCTTAAGGATGTTTGAGGAGTTTTATTCTAATGGTTTTGTTAGTGACGGTATTTTCTCGGCATTCATAGCTTTAATACCGAAAGGGAGGGACCAAGCCACTCTGGCGGATTATCATCCGATTAGCCTTGTCGGCGTATTGAACAAGGTCCTTTCCAAAGTGCTAGTTATACGGCTGAAAGGATTTATGCCGAAGCTCGTTTCTGATGAACAAACGGCGTTCTTGTCTGATCGGAACATTCTTGATGGCCCACTGATTTTAAATGAAATGATAGCGTGGTTAAAGGCATCTAAACTGAAAGGTTTATTCTTGAAGTGTGATATTCAGAAGGCTTATGATACGGTTAGGTGAGATTTCTTGGAGACTATGTTGGCACAAATGAATTTTTCACAAAAATGGCGTGGTTGGATACTATCTATTGTGCGCAATTCTCGGTCCTCGGTGTTGGTTAATGGGTCGCCAACAGCGGAGTTTCTCTGTCAAAGGGGCCTTCGCCAAGGCGATCCATTATCTCCGTTCTTGTTTATTCTTGATATGGAGGGTCTAACTCGGATTATGCGGCGTGCCTCTTTGTTGGGTGTTTTTCATGGTATTCGGGTTGGTGGTAATGGTCCTCTAATATCGCACTTTATTTACGCTGATGATGTAGTGTTTTGTGGAGAGTGGTCGCATATTAATGCCTTGAATCTAAGGCGTCTATTGCGGGGTTTTTATTTGATCTCCGGGTTGAAGATTAGCCCACTAAAAAGTTGTTTATATGGGGTTTGTGTGGCTGATTCTGAGGTGGCTGAAATGGCCATGAACATTCATGTGTCAGCTTTTATTCATCTCGGTGTGCCTATTGCTTCAAATATGAATCTTGTTCGTAACTGGAGTCCGGTGATTGAGAAAGTTCAAAAGAGACTTTCGTCTTGGAAGTCTAAAACTCTATCTGTTGGGGGCCGAATTACTCTTTTGACGTTGGTTCTTAGTTCGCTTCCCCTTTATTACTTCTCTTTATTTCGTGCTCCATTGCAAGTGATTGAACAATTGGAGAGATTGCGGCGCAAATTCTTTTGGGTGGGGTGAGTGATTTAGATAAGATAAGATGAGCTGGTATGCTTGGGATAAAGTGATCGTGCCAACGAAGTATGGTGGAGTGGGTTTGGGGTCTTTGCGGGATGCTAACTTGAGTTTACTTTCAAAGTGGTGGCGGCGCTTTAAAACTAATCAAGGATCCCTTTGGCGTAATGTTGTATGGTCTATACATGGGGGTGGTAGGGGTTGGCAATACATTCCGGTTAGGTTGTCTTTAGCAAGTACTTGGAAGCAGATTGCTTCGGTACCGGCTCTTTTGGAGAATTCTAATATCGGTCCTGACAAATGTTTCAAAGGGAATGTAAAAAATGGTTGTTCGATAATGTTTTGGAGGGAATGGTGGATTTCGGATTCTTCTTTGCAGAAAAAATTTCCGCACCTGTTTGTTATAGAAAGAAATAAGAATTGTTGCATTTCGGATAGATTGGTTGTGGGGCTGTCTTCGCTGCAGATTGTGTGGACCTGGAGGGTGGCTTCGTTATCTGTTCAGGAGCAAGCAGAGCTCGATGACCTGCTGTTACTGATTAGTAGTACGGTTTTATCTTCGGGCGATGATTATTGGTCTTGGGCAGCAGGAAATCATGCTGAATTTTCAGTTTCAAATGTTAAGAAATGTATCTTCGCAGCCACAAATATTCTTCCATAGGTGTCGTTTGATTGGTGTAATTGGGTTCCAAAGAAGGTTGTTGTTGTCGCGTGGAGAGCTTATTTGGACCGGCTACCGACGACGGATGCGTTAATTAGGCGGAATATTCATGTGGATTCTAACTTGTGTAAGATTTGTGAAATGAATGTGGAGTTGGTTGAGCACTTATTTACGGGTTGCCCGGTGATAATGGATGTTTGGCAGGCTCTATTCATGTGGTGTAAGGTACCGCCCGTTTTTGCTTTTCATGTGAATGACTTACTAAGATATCATCGGACAGCTTGGAATGGTCCTAGGGTGCGCAAAGTTTTTTATGGGGTAATTCTGACGGCATTTTGGAGTATATGGAGGGCGCGTAATGATCTAATTTTCAATCAAAAAGAAATAGTGGTCCGGAATATACTTGATGAGATAAGAGTGATGAGTTACTTGTGGATTTCAAAAAGGGGAAAGATGTCAAATATGACCTGGGAGGATTGGGCTAGATTTGATGTTAATAGGATGGGGTGATTGTTCGGGTTGTTTGTTTGTTTTGTGTATTTCGGTTTAGCTGTTCGGATTGTTTGTTTTCCAGCATTGTAGTTGGGTTCGCTAGCCCCTTGCTAGCTTTTTTATAATAATAGTTGGTTGGCCGTTCAAAAAAAAAAATTGATATTTAGGTATGGATTATGTGGTCCTTTACTTGTATCGTATATAGATGCATTGATGAACAATTCCATATTTAATTGACAATTTTTAAAATTCCTTCCACCAAACTTAATTATTTTTTTTTTCTTAATTGACATGTTGACCTCAAATTAGTATTGCAGTCACCGGCTTCAATATTTGATTGCTTTTTAATGACAATTTGATTGTCTCTTATAAGTATTTTATTTATAAACTTCATTATATTTATATAGTTTTATATAAAGCTACTAATGAATAAATGTTTATGTACCCTACCCTTTCAAATACCCATGTTAATTTCATGATTAACGTATAATTTTAATATTTATATTAACTTACTCAGCAAATTAATATTTATGTTTCAAGTATTACAACATTCAATTGGGTGTTTATGGTGTTTATGAAGGGGTTGCATCTTCGTGTGGATACAAAGAGTGCATAAGAGATATATACAATTAGTATTAAAAGTTGTACATGAGGGCATAAAAGGAAGAAAATGATAAAAAAAATTAGAGAATTGTAAAGGACCCTTAGTATACCATCTTAACTTTGGACAATTTGGACATATTTGTCCATGCCTCCTCGTTAATAGTATAGGTATACCATCTTAACTTTGGACAATTTGGACATATTTGTCCATTTTTATAAACTCTGACTTTTCAGACCACGGCATTTCATCTTAAGTCTTTTCTAATTCGTGAAGCATGAATATGTGGATACATAGCGGGGAAAGTGTGAATAGATCTATTGGGCCCAGCAAGCCCTAGTCAGGTCGACTGGAGGTCGGACGGGGGCATATTTGTCGTATCTAACTTACGACACCGAGTGATGACCGGTGGCGGATAATAAAGGCAACTTACTAACGTTCAGCAATGGTTCATGATGCTTTAGTATCATGTAACGATGTCTAGCTAGCATCAGGTATAGATGTAAGGATTTTTGGATTTGGTTTTCGAACATTAATTATTTTTGGAAACTTTATTCTTGGGTTGGAATAACACAACTTTATTCCCTGGTTTGGGATTACGTAACTAGTTCCTGGATTGGGACTACATACATTTCGGGTTGAACTTATCTAGAAAATTTCAGTTTAAATTCCATGTCTATTGTTGAACTTAAGTTTTGGTCACACAAACTTATGAACTCACCAGCTTTATGTTGACTTTTTAAGCATGTCTTTCAGGTTTAAATTTGGCAACGACACGGTTGGAAATGGCGTTAATGAATAAAAGTCTTAGATGCATCTTTCCGTTGCGTAGCAAAGGTACCAAACGTCGTAACCGATGTGGAAGAATCGGGGTGTGACAAAAAGATTCCTTAAGGATCGTTATGGACCTCGTAGCTCATTTTGATTTATAGTTACATCAGATGGATGTTAAGACTGCTTTCCTTAATGGCGACTTGGACGAAGAAGTGTTCATGAAGCAATCTGAAGGCTTTAAACCTGAAAGGCAAGAACATCTAGTCTGTAATTTGAAGAAATCCATATATGGTTTAAAACAAGCCTCGCGTCAATGGTACTTAAAGTTTGATGAAGTCGTAAAGAGTAATGGTTTCATGAAGAATCAAGTCGATCAATGCACCTACCTTACGATGAGTGGGAGTAATTTTACTATTCTTGTCATTTACGTTGATGATATCTTATTGGCAAGTAATATCTTAGATATGTTGCATGAGTCGAAGCAATTATTTTCGTCTAATTTCGACATGAAGGATCTCGGAGAAGCCTCTTATGTCATTGGCATCGAAATACACCGAGACAGATGCAATGGGATCTTAGGTTTGTCCCAAAGGGACTACATTGATCGTGTTCTTACATGTAACAATATGTAACATTGTAAACCTACTCCAGCTCCGGTAGCTAAGGGAGATGTATTCGGTTTATTCCAATGTCCGAAAACAGAAGTGGAAAAGGAATAGATGAGAATGATACCTTATTCCTCAGTATTCGGTAGTCTTGCTTATGCTCAAGTCTGTACGTGTCTAGATATCGCTTATGTCACTGGAATGCTAAGCCATTACTTGAATAATCGGCCATGGTCATTAGAAAACAGCTAAGAAAGTGTTAAGATATTTTCAAGTGACTAAAGACTATAAATTGACTTACAGAAGAAGTGATTTTTTAGAAGTGGTAGGATACACTACTGGAAAAAGTGCTTTTCTTGACGCGCCTTTTATGACACGCGCTTATTAATGACATTCGAAGTGTGTCATAAAAAATTGTCATGGTTTAAAAAATCTGATTAAATAATGACATGCTTTTTGGCGTGTCAAGAATGTAATGTCAAGAATTAAAAACCATGGCGGAATAAAAAAGCGTGTGTCATGTTTTAGTGTCATAACTTTACAAATTTAATTTCCCTCCCAAATAAACCCTAGGTACAAAAGCTCTCATCTCCTCCTTCCTCAAGCATTTGTGCAGCCAAAATCCCTAATTCCTCTATCACATCTCTCTCTCTCTCTCTCTACCCAATCCTTTTTCTACCCACAACACATATTCATATTCCGTCACAGGTGAAGCTGTGAATCCAAAAGCATACCCACTGGCTGATGCTCAGCTAATGATTACAATATTGGATCTTGTTCAAAAAGTTGCTAATTATAAGCAACTTAAAAAGGGTGCTAATGAAGGTATAATAATCTTTACTTTTTTTTTTTTTTTAAAAGTCATAGTTTTTTTATTATATAGGATTTTAGATGTGTGTTAGGGATTGTAGTTATATGGTTATTGTGGAGGTTGATTTTTGTTAGTGTTTGGTGTTTTTTTGTTGGTCAAATGTTGGTGATCATGTAAATAACTAATCTTCATCAAAATATCATCCAAACCCCACTCGACGGCCGATCACTCGTCTCCACTGGCTGCGCATCGTCCCGACTACAATCGGGAATGACGTTTTTCATCTGCAGATCTGATGTGTTGTTGGTGCTTCACCTCTTCTTTCCTGTTTCGTTTCCGGTTCTTGCTATCGTTGGCTCAAGGTAGGTTAAGGTTTACTACAACATATTAATTTTCAATCAGGCTAACTACATCTGTATTATTGATTAACAAGATCTTTATTATACACATGTGATTTTTCTATAGGGTTTATGCTATAAGAAGTAGATAAGCATGATAAGGGAGCATACTACTTTCAAAGGTACACATTAAGCTTTGGTTTTAGAAAGAATTTCTCACACTCATAGTCTCACACTCTCACACACATATATAGACATTGGTTGCCTAAAGTAGGATTTAATGATGATTTTGTTCAAAATTGGTAGATTTTAATGTTTGATTCACTAGATGGAAGAAAATGCTAGCACTACGCTGTTTATAAGGCCAATCTTGTATAAGTATTGCTTTGTATAAAATTATCTTAATATTATTGTATAGGGTGTAGAAATATTTATGGTAAATAGATCAAATAATTAATTTTGCGCAGGTGCGAAAAGGACATATAAAAAAAGTAAAGATTATTATACCTTCATTAGCACCCTTTTTAAGTTGCTTATAATTAACAGAGGAAAAGCAACGAAAATGTCAAGATAGGGTATGCATTTTTTTGTCTTCTTGACATATGGAAATCTTGCATTTTTGTAAGGGTAGTCATTAATCATGTTTTACAAATGTGAAAGGTATCTATTGAAAAGAATAGGGTGTTAGCAGTAGATGAAGCAGATCATTTTTTATTGGAGTACATATTTCCTCTACATGATTGTTACTCGTTTTGGTAAGGTATCATCTTGGAAGTGTTAGGTTATTCAAGTTTGTATATTTATATCTTCAAGTCGATAACTCATTTGAGTAGGAAACTGCAGTATATGTTTCTTACCGTAGATATATTTCGTTTTGCACTGGCATAGTTATTTTTCAGTTTTTTGATTTTATTTTGCTAATTGCATGCATAAATATAAATTCTAATGTGTATGTATCTGTAGGTATGCAGAAGAGACTATCCATACCTCATAATCTGCACGCTAGTAGGTTAAGGATCACAGTGGTCATATCGACAGATTCCATACGGCATAATGATGAGAAGCTTTGTTGATGAAAATCAAAACTCTTTTATTTTCAAGTAAAATTGTATTTTTAAGTCTCCACGAATGTATCGACACAATATTTTTTGAATATATTTCATCTTATTAATATATGTATTTTATTTTGAAATACATCTAATGATATATATATATATATATACACACACACACTAGGTGAAATCACGTGCGATGCACGGGAAGACTATATCATTTTTTAAGGTCTGTTTACTAAATACCAAATCAAGAAGTCAAGCATCTGTTGCAAGCAAAGTCTGTTTACTAAGGTATGTTCCAGAGCAGTGGGTCTGTTAAGGAGATCTGTCTGAAACATGTGTTGCTTCAACAGTTTGCTTCAAACAGCTGTTGCAAGAAAACTGTTGAAGCATCATCTGTTTGAAGCAACAACTGTTTCAGACACATTTCCTCAACAGACCCACTGCTCTGGAATAGACCTTAGTAAACAGACTTTGCTTACAACAGATGCTTTACTTCTCGATTTGGAAAGATACTAAAGCACTCGTTTTTTTTCCGGATTTTGTCTAACACTATGGTACTCGTTGGAAAGATAATTAAACGTTCGTTAATTTGGTGTATGTGCTATGCACATGAGAGAGAAAAATTAATTTAATAGGAAATAGAGTATCCATGATCCATCTATGACATGTGGCTAGGATGAATAAAATTGAAATGAGCTGGAAAAACAAAAACTATGCTACCATATGATGACATGTGTCCCAACTTTGCTTTCATTTATATATAGTAGTAGATATATATATATTGTCAAAAAAGATGACACGCAAGCGTGTCGTAAACATGTGTCATAAACGTGTATAAAGAAAGAATGTCATTAATGCGTGTCATTAAAAGATCACACGTGCATGCATGTCATATTAATTTTATGACCATGCCTATAACGACTTTCTTTTGTGTGTCATAAACACCCTTTCATGACGCGCAATGCGCGTCAAGAAAGGTGTTTTTTCTAATGGTGATATGCTGACTCTGACTTTGCTAAATGCAAAGATGATAACAAATCCACTTCAGGGTATACCTTTATGTTAGCAGGCGGGCCCATTTCATGGAGGAGTCATAGACAGAGACTTACGACAACATTCACAATGATGCAGAATACATTGTTGTGTATAACGCAACCTGTCATGGAATGTTGATTAAGAATCTCATTACTGGACTCAAAATTGTTAATTCTATCTCTAGACCATTGAAGCTTTACTGTGATAACTCAGCCGCCGTTAGTTTCTAGAACAGTAACCGTTGGACTAATGCTGGTCATTTCTTGGATACAAAGTATTTGTTCGTACGTGAACGAGTTGAGGAAAACAATTTTTGTACCGAACATATAAGTTAGTATATGTTGGAATAAATATACATTAGTTAGTATATTTATCTCGGCTAGGTGGGAGAATGTTGGAATAAATATACATTAGTTAGTATATTTATCTATATAGCCATCACAATCATTTATCTAATGATGGTCGATTACTAATATATCCCTAAGTCAATAATAGACTATTCCTTGATGGACGGAATTACCATTAATGACATAATATTATGGTGTCCCCGTGTGTATAAATAGAGGGATTATTAGAGGTTGATGGTGAGACAAATAATATAACACCATAAACCCTTAGAGTCGTCCCCTTCCTCTCTCTCTCTAAATCGATCACCCTGTGATCATTAGCCATCATTACTGTACACACTAAAGAGAACCCAATCAAACTGACATGGATGTCGTCTTCCAATACGTTTACTGCATTAGTTTTAGGTCCCACCAATATGTCATGTATTATTATTATTATTATGGTGGCTTGTGAACATTTAGAACCCTTTAAGTTTTCGTCATAAAACAAAAAATATCGCAAGCCATGCATTGAACTAACACAGCAAGCCAAATCCTTTGAACCGTTCATAGCCTTTTTCCTTAACCTCAAATCTTGGGGTTAGAGAAGGAATCGACCAAGTAATCACTTATATACAAACAATAATAGAATGAAGTAAATCAAGAAACATTGTAACCCAAAGAAAAGACTACAACAACAACAACTACCGTACCCAGGAAATCCCACAAATAGCGACGCTATTAGTAGGGTTTGGGGAGGGTAAGATGTAGGCAAACCTTACCCCTATCTTTAGAGATAGAGAGGCTGCTTTCATAGAGACCCCTGGCTCGTAAAATCAAACACACACTATATATTTATAAATAAGTAGACAAACACAAAACACTAAAAAAAGTAGTGAATGAATAACATAGGATAACATATATATATATATATATATATATATAAATGCATAGAGACCATCCCTAAAAAAACGCCAGCACAAAAGAAATTTTCTCCTAATTCCTAAAAATCTTTAACTTTAATCCTAAGCCTCCACGAATTCCTATCTTGGATCATATCCTCATAGAGGTGCAATTCTAACAAATCTTGCCTAATTTGATCAACCCAAGTCAATTTGAGTCTGCCTCTACTACTCCTCCCTTCCACTGTGAGGTGTTCCACTCTTCTAACTGGAGCTGTCATATGTCTCCGCTTCACATGTCCAAACCATCTTAATCTCCCCTCCTTTATCTTATCCGATATATTAGCCACTTCTAACCTCTTCCTAAGAACCTCATTTCTAATCCGGTCTAACCTAGTGTGACCACACATCCACCTCAACATTCTAATCTTTGCCACTTCCATCTTTCGTAACTATGTCTCTCTGATGGCCCAACAGTATGTCCCATAAAGCATAGCAGGTTGAACTGCAACCCTATAAAATTTTCCCTTTAATTTAATTGGGAACCTCTTATCGCACAAAACTCAAGCGGCGGCTCTCCACTTACACCATCTAGCCTGAATGCGGTGTGCAACGTCACTATCAATCTCCCTGTCCCTTTGAAAAAATGATCCTAGGTACTTAAACTTAGTTACTTGCGGTAGGGCTGGCAATGGGTAACCTGTGTAAGACACGATTAGACCTGTTAACTGAAAAATTCACTATGCCATTTTTTACTTTTTTTTATATAATTAGAATTAAGAGGCAAAGATCCATTATTTCTCTTTTTAGGTACATAAAACGTATAACTGCGTTATAAACACGGGATATAAAGTAGTTAAACGAGTCGTGTTCGCGTTTAGAACTTTTGTTGTTCGCGTCATCAGAAACCTGTTAAGACACGATTTGCCAGCCCTAACTTGCGGGACCACATGACCTTCAATGGTGATCTGAGTGTGATCTTCGTTGTTTACCCTGCTGAAATCACAGTGCATGTACTCCGTCTTAGAGTGACTAATCCTTAAACCTTTTCCCTCTAAAGCTAATCGACATTCTTCTAACCTCAAATTCAGACTTTGCTTAGTTTCCGCGATTAATACAATGTCATCAGCAAAAAGCATGTACCACGGTAATGTCTCCTGAATGGACTTAGACAGCTTATCTAAGACAACCGCAAAAAAGAAACGGGCTCAACGCGGACCCGTGGTGGAGCCCTACCTCCACGGGAAAGAAATCAGTATCCCCTACAGACACACGGACAGTAGTTTCAGTCCTATCATACATATCTCTTATTATGTCAACATACTTTCTCGGAATCCCTCTAGCCTCCAAACTATCCCAAATCAGTTTAAGAGGTACACTATCATAAGCCTTTTCCAAATCAATGAACACCATATGGAGATCTTGTTTCTTCTCCCTATACTTTTCCATTAGGCTCCTCAGAATGTATATCGCTTCCGTAGTTGACCTCCCTGGCTTGAATCCAAATTGATTTACAGTAACCTGAGTTTCTCTTCTAATCCTAGTCTCAATAACTCTCTCCCATAATTTCATAGTATAACTCAACAGCTTAATTCCTCTGTAATTCCCACAACATTGTGCATCTCCTTTGTTCTTATATATAGGCACTACAACACTACTCCTCCACTGATCTGGCATTATTCCAGATTTAAATATAAGGTTGAAGAAAATAGTTAGCCATTGCACTCCTTCCTCTCCCAAACACTTCCAAACCTCAATTGGGATGTTGTCCGGACCAACTGCCTTAGCCTTTCCCATCTTCCTAAGTGCTGACCTCACCTCTTCCTGTGTGATACGACGACAGTAACAGTGATTCCGTTGTGGCATTTGGGTAGTTGGGTTGTCGCTTTCCTGGTGGTGAGCCATCCTATCATTGAAAATACCGTAAAAGTACACTTTCCATCCCAGCTTAATGTCATCCTCCTTGACTAAAACACGCCCATCCTCTCCCTTTATAAACTTAACTACCCCTAAATCCCGCCTCCTACGCTCCCTAGCTTTTGCAATCCTGAACATATCATGTTCCCCCTCCTTTGTTTCCAGGCGCTCATACATCTTCTTATATGTCGTGTTCTTTGCCTCTCTCACTGACTTCTTCACCTCCCTCTTGGCCTTCTTGTATGCCTCCCTCAAAGTCACTCGATTCTCCTCATCAGTGCACCTCAAAAGCTCCCTAAAACTCGTATGCTTATCTCTTATTTTATTTTTCACATCCTTACTCCGCCACCAGGACTCCTTGTGCTCGCCGAATTTTCCTGATGTAACCCCTAGAGTATCATGCGCCACTTGGATAATTGTGGTCACCACATCCTCCCACACCTGGTTTGTGTCCCCCTCCAGTCGAGCTGACATTCTGGAGATGACCTTATCTTGAAAAACTAAACTCTTATCACCCTTCAAATTACCCCAACGGGTCCTAGGTCGCAGTCTCCCCCCTCTTAGTTATTCTTTCACTCATGGCTATATCTGCTACCAGTAAACGGTGTTGGGCCACTGCGGTCTCCCCTGGTATAACCTTGCAGTCCTTCCACCATCGTCTATCACCTTGCCTCATCAAAATATAGTCGATTTGAGTGCTACAACCCCACTACTAAAAGTAATTAAATGAGATTCTCTCTTCCTAAAGAACAAGTTTAAAATGCCTAAGTTGTGGGCCACCGCAAAGTCTAGAAGGTCCCTACCTAGGTCGTTCCTAACACCAAACCCAAAGCCCCCATGCACTGACTGAAAACCATCGATATCCTTGCCAATGTGACCGTTAAAATCACCTCCTATACAAATTCGCTCCCCTATCGGTATAGCACTCATAACCCCGTCTAGGCACTCCCAAAAGTCTCTCTTTTTCCTGGTCCCCTATTCCCACTTGAGGTGTGTACACACAAACCAATGCCACTACTTCCCCCTAGAACCAAGCTTAACACCATAATCCTATCATTGTGAGGCACCACTTCAACCACATTTCTTTACAAATCCAACGCCACTAGAAATCCTACCCCATTCTTTGCCCCATTAGACCCCGAATACACTAATTTGTACCCATTACACTCTGCCCCTTCCACCTAGTCTCTTGTAGGCATGCTATCCCTACCCTGTGCTTTTTAAGTGTGTCTACTATCTCCAACAATTTACCACTAAGAGTACCTACATTCCAAGAGACAACACACAACTTATACCCTCTATCCCTTCCCTTGCCTACACCTCTCTTCCTTGGACACGATCTCAAGTAAACATCACGACTCCTATCTTCTATGATTGCAACAGATCACCCACACATACAATAGAACACACACGCACCCAAATGCGACAGTGACACCCAATCACTACAAAGTATAACAACTATGTATGTTAACTAACACTATATCTAGAAATATCAAACATATGTAATGAAGAATTTCTTAGAAATATGTTGGATATGTAGGCTATATTAATATATTGTATCCAAAGAATTATATCAAATGCTAGCAAACTGTATATATAATCAACCATAAAATGATTATTACCACTTAATGAAACCTTAATCAGTGTATATTGATAGTTATGTTTAGGGTCGAGTGCACCTGAGTTATGGTTAAAGGTTTTCGCCAGACAAAACTAGCTGTCCAAATAGACGTATCTGGCGCCGGAGAAAAAGTTGAAGATGTGGCTCGGAGGAGGTGGGCCTTTGCTGGACAAACACCTTGCTGGATCTGTACCTCGTTGAAGTGAATGTTTGAGGCGTTCGCCGGTGTTTGCGGGTATAGCCGGTGGTCGGAGATGGGAGAAAATAGAAAGAAAAGGGGTGTAGAGAGAGAGGGTGTCGAGAGTTACCTGTGTGAGAGGGTGAGACAGGCTTACCTATGTGGGATCTCTGGTGGTCGGAGCAGAAAAGAAAAGAAACGTTGAAGAGGAGAAGAACGTTGGGGAAAAGTGTACGAAGAGAATATCAGTAATAATTGTGAACTCATAGTTGGTCAACCAGGGGCGGGTCTAGCTAAAGGCTAGGGGCCTTGCCCATTGCCGCTCAATTTTCGCACTAAGTGGAAATTATTATTTTATTTATACAATATTTGTAAAACGTTACTACTCAAATAAAATTTACGTGACTGCTAAAATTAAATTTACGTTACTACTAAACTAAATTATACGTTACGTTACTCAAAAAAATATTTGTCAAACTCGAATAAAAAAACGTAGCACATTCTAAAGTCTAATAAAACTCAAGTTCAACTACCCCAATTGAAACCCAATGCATTGCCCACCCCAACCCATCAAGCCCACTCTTGACCTAAACCCAAACAACAACAACAACAACAACAACAAAAACCATCGTGTTGCCTATTCTGCCTTGTTTTCCTCTCTTCTGTGTTACGAAATCAGCAGCCAAAAAACGAACCCTTGCCTCCGGCCTCCATCCTCCGGTCAGTGCGTCAGCCGTCCTCCTCGGCTCCTCCCTCGTCAGTGTAAGATTTTATACCTTTAATAAATAATAATCACTGAGTTGAATGCAAGGTTCTTACCTGCTTTAGTCTTTGTGTATGATTTTATACAACAAAAATTGATTTCATAACAATAGGTCAATAGTTTTTGTGTTTGACAGAATGGATTAATGGAATACATGTACTATTGTCTGCTTGTCTTTGATATGCACTTATGGATTTAATTGATTTCTAGATTAATTTTTATATGATGTTTTAAATTAGGAATTAAGTAATAATTAGAATTTGTTATTTGTGTTTTGGAATTTGGATGTTATAATTGATTATATTGTTTTTTATGAATTGATTAGGTTTGCCACTTTTTTGCGATTATAAGGATGAAACCACGTTCCAATCCTAAACAAGTGCTTATTCGCAATTCGTTTAAAAGAAAAAGCCCCTGAAAATTATGAAATTGGTTCAAGTTTCAAGAACCAAAGGGGCGAAATCTGTTAGGCTCGATTTCAAGCTTTCAAGAACCGAAGGGGCGAATCTATTACGTATGTGTGTAACTGTATCTATTGTCATGTTTTTATTTTTATTTCCTTTACATTGTATGAAACTACGTTGAAAAAAATATTTTTTGAACGTTACTACTAAAATTTATTTCTAAATCCGTCACTGTGTTCAACCCAAAGAGAAGACTGCATTAAGATATTAACACCACATCTATATTTTTCACCTATGTCACATGATCTTCCAGAACATCCAAGAAGTGCATAAATTCACTTATAGTAGAAACACTAAGAGGGTTGGAACTTGAACCACATCAGGAGTGTGTTCCAATTGTAAATAAGCCTCTTTTAATTCTTATTCGACATCACTATAATCTTAGTCTTTAGAAACCAGAACCGCCAACCAGACATGACCCTGTGAACAAGCTGAACTATGCATTTAGTGATCTAGAGATATTTTTTAAGATGTGATAGATCGTCTCAGTATCTAAAACCTTTAATGTACAGTTTTCTTATCTTCATGTACATAAATGCCAAATGATTTTGGTCATATGTGAATAATTAAAATCATCACATATATATGTGTGCATTAGTTTTTGCTTCAACCCCCTCGCCCTCTCACGATGTATGTCTATGCATCATCAATATGTGACATTACATTCATCGACTACAGTCACAAGCGTGTGCGTAACCAATGAATACAATGGAGGGCTGAAAGTCATGGGACCCTAAAATTGAAAGGGGGGGGGGGGGGGGGGGGGACAATATGTACATTTTTTTGGAGCGAAAACGTGTAAATTTACACTACTGAGAAAAATGGTGGGGGGTTGGTTGGAGCACCCCCAACCCCTTCTAACCTTCGCCCATGTGCGTAAGGGTGCTTCACACAATTAAGAGTCTCTCACATCTTCCATTAACTAAGGAAAGGGGTTTGCAACTTATGAACCACATCTTCACATGCCCGTCGCGGTCTCCACGCCATTTCAAATTGAAAGGGGTGGGGTGGGGGGGGGGGGGGCACAATATGTACATTTTTTTTGGAGCAAAAACGTGTAAATTTACACTACTGAGAAAAATGGTGGGGGTTGCTTGGAGCACCCCCAACCCCTTCTAACCTTCGCCCATGTGAGTAAGGGTGCTTCACACAATTAAGAGTCTCTCACATCTTCCATTAACTAAGGAAAGGGGTTTGCAACTTATGAACCACATCTTCACATGCCCGTCGCAGTCTCCACGCCATTTCCAATGCCCCATAACATGTAGTCTTATAAACCAAATTTTGTAGTCCATTAATTTGAAAAAGTATTTTCGTTTTTGCATGACCAAAAAAAAAAAAAAAAATCATTTCTTTTATCATTTTCAAAATATTCACTGCCTTTTGTGATATGGTCAAAAGGCTAAGGATTTTATGCTATTAGCATTTCTAAGAGATATTCTGCAAAATATAGCAGAGGGGTGTGCAACAGTGGTGGACCCAAGTTTTTCTAACCTGGTTATGTACTATTATTACAAAAAGGAATAAGCAAAATACCGGCATGTACTATCATCACGGATATTATTTTCCTTTTACACAACAAGAACGTTTTGAGGGTATAGCATGTGTTACTTTCAAGACATAACTAGAAAAAAGGGCACTAAAGATATATTTAAAAAAAAAATACGTATGACCATAATTGAGATGACAATAAACAAAAAAGGATTAAAATTTTATGTTTTCAAATTTGACTGATGGAGTTGAGTTTAAAAGTCATTTTACGCATTCTTGCCTTCTTTGATGCTTCCCTTTTCATTTTTGAAGATTAAAATGTTATTTAACTCGTTGGGGCAAAGTGTAGTTGTCAAAATATGTTACCTTTATTTGATGGCTATTTGTGCTAGTATGATTCCAACAGCTTATTATATTTACTAATTTTATTTACATGTATTCAAGTATGCATCTTTATCGAATGAGAGATTCAGATCAGAAAAGATTGAAGCAAGTCTAATGAAGAAGCTAGCATATATACTAGTAATTCATGGTTCTAGCGCGATCTTCCTTTCATTCTTTGCTTTTTATTTAAGGGGACGACGTGGCGCCTCAGTAAAGTTTGTTAATAGCAAAAACAAAGAATGAATAAATGAATATTAGCCGACCGCCTAGACATTCCCCACGGTCGACTAATCACCAGAAGGAAACCTGTCATTTGGTGTGACAAGTGGGCTTATTTGGGTTATAAGAGAGCATGGGCCGGGACACCGTTCCTATTTAACATGGCCTTATTAGCAGACATCACTCCTCAGTCAAACCAAGTCAATATCATTCAGTCAAAAGTCAACCAATTACATTTATTATGCTCAATCATCTCCTTGAGAGATTGTTTCCTTAGTTTGTATATTCTATGTGTATAAATACCCAATTGTATGATCAATGTAAAACACAATTCATAACAATAACATGGTATCAGAGCTAGTTCTGATACATTGAGCACTAGCTCTGTTTCGCCGCCTTACCGTTTCTTTTTCAGGATTTCGATCCAATTTTAGGTTTCGACCCTCTATTTCGCCTGCCAATACCACACCCATCACTAATTTCTTTCTTCCAACATGTCTGATAATGCTGAATCCCAGGCCTCGGCCAACTAAAAACCCGCTCATTCACTTCACCCCGTATACACCGTTACCGACATCACCAAAAAGGTCCGGATCTTGGATGGCTCCACAGTGACTTACTCCGCGTGGGTGAAACTCTTCCAACTTCACGCACACGGATATCAAGTTCTGGACCATATCACGTCTGAACCTCCATCCGTAGACGACCCCTCCTATGAGCAATGGAAGAACATTGATGCAATTGTGTTGCGGTGGATTTACTCCACTCTGTCTGATCGATTTCTCAAGCAGGTTCTTGACCTATTGACCCCTGATAACGATGCCACTGCTCTCCAAGCCTGGACCCGTGTCCGTGAAATTTTTCACACAAACAGGGGACCTCGGTGCGCCGCCTTGCAGTCTAAATTCACCAATCTGAAGCTAAGTGCATCCCCTTCATTGGACGCATATTGCCAAGCTCTGTGGGACATTGCCGATCAACTTGAAGACCTTGGTACCCCGGTGAATGAACAAGCACTAGTCTTACAACTCGTGCGGGGTTACCACGAGAATATGACACAATAGCTGCAATGATTCACCGTGAATTACCCCCTTGGAACGAGGCTGTTGAAATGCTCCGAGGTGACCTGGAACGGCAGACTGCTCAGGAACCAGTGCCCATACCATCGGAAGCCCTAGCCGCCGTGAACCCACCTGCTCGCCGCCCTGAATCACAGCCTAATTGGTATGGCTCTTCTCAAAGCCCTAGATATGTTCAGAATAATATGTCTAACTATCGCAGAAATGGATCTTCACGTCGATATGGGCCTAATGAGCATAATCGGTATGGGCCAAATGAACATAATGGGCCAATCTCTTTTGATAACCAGTCCAACAGGTCTTCTAGGCCTTCTGGACCCAGCCGCACCTCAAGTTTTTATATTAAACCTTGCATGTGGAACACTTATTACCAGCACTAAAAAAAACATGGCAATCTAGAATCCATTGCTTCTCATATTTTAGATTCATATAGTATATTAAGCTTATGTCTCTGTTATGAACCATGCTATGTCTCTTCTTGAAGAAGCTTATATTTTATATGGTTACTCAACTTGTAGAATATAATGAAGATAATATATTGAAAACAAACCAGAATGAGTCGCATGCGGTGGTTGTCCAAAGCTCCGACAGGTACGGTGGCGACATCGTGAGGTTTAAGTCGGTGGTTGGTAATGGTGGATTCTAGAGTGATCCAAAAGACGTTCAGAGAAGTAAAGTGGCGAGAGAAGGTTGGTTGTGTGGTGGTTGTTTCGATGGTTAATTAGTATGTGTTATAAGCTTCCCAATTACGGTTTTCTTATAACTTAATTTTTTTTGTTGATGATGATTAAAGTGCATTAAAATGCGTTGAATGGTTGCGGTGGTTATGGAATTTGAAGGGAACCGTTTCGTTTTGTTGAATGCAGGGAAATGAATGTTGAAGATGAAGTTTCATGACTTTATCTTATGTGAATTAAGTATGACATGATTTAATCAAAAGAAACTTACTACACCACAAGTTTGTCCTTTCTAAACATTTAGATTTTAAAATTAATTAATTAATAATAATAATAATAATAATAATAATAATAATAATAATAAGAATAAGAATAAGAATAAGAATAAGAATAACAACAACAATTTATAAATGTCCCGTACACGACGCTAGAATTGATCGGTTATACGACGCCTTACATTTGATTATGATAAAATTAGAATAATCGGGTGTTTATTGTTCTAACGTTTTAGGATCTTAAGGTATTTCAACTTTGGGTTATTTTCACTTTAGGTCCCCAAAGTTATTGTTACTTTATTGAAGGAAAAAAAATAACGAATGTTACACATTTACCTTTTAATTTAGAGTTAATTGCCAATTTAGTCCCTGAGGTTTGTCAAAAATTGCCACTTTCATCCAAATCTTTTTATTTGGTCAATTTAGTCCATGTGGTTTCATTTTTTTGTCATTTTAGTCCATGAGGTTTGTCAAAAATTGTCACTTTCATCCAAATCTTGTTAGTCCACATGGACTAAAATGACAAAAAAATGAAACCACAGGGACTAAATTGAGCAAATAAAAAGATTTGGATGAAAGTGGGAATTTTTGACAAACCTCAGGGACTAAATTGGCAATTAACTCCTTTAATTTATCTACTTCTTCTATTGTTTGCCCATTTGATATTGTGCATTGCGATTTGTGGACATCTCCTGTCCCTAGCAAACAGGGGTATAAATATTATTTGGTGATAATTGACGATTTCACTCAATTTTCTTGGGTGTTTTCATTGAAATTTAAATCTGAAACTTATACCTCAAAAATCCAGACTACACCCACCTCCGTGTCTTCGGATGCGCATGCTTTCCCAACCAATCCGACACCCGCCCACATAAGCTTGCCCCAAGGTCTACACCTTGTGTATTCCTTGGCTATCCTGCCGACCATCGTGGCTATCGATGCCTTGATCGTACCACAGGGAAAATTATTTTGTCCCGCCATGTCACCTTTAATGAACTTGAATTCCCGTTTTCAAAATCATACCAACCTACACCTGACTCATACACATTTCTTGATACCGACCCATCTCCACTTATCTTCACACAACCGTCACCCTCAACCACCATCCCCACACCCGCTGCTGTCTCATTCCCCACCACTACTCCTCCCACTCCACCAAACACTGCTACTACACACCCCTCTCCATCTTCCCCTCAACCCGCCCCAGCCACCCAGCACCTCATCACTTATTCTCGACGAAACACTCGTCCACCCAACCCGCCCACGGTCCCTGACCCTCCTGTCCCTACTGAACCTCAGCCCCGTCACCATATGACAACCCGCTCTCGTGACGGCACTTCAAAACCAAAGGTACCCTTCAATTTAAACACAGAAACCGTTTCACCTATCCCAAAATCCCATCTAGATGCCCAATCTGATCCAAACTGGTATGATGATATGAAAACCGAATACAATGCTTTAATAAATAACCACACATGGGAACTCGTTCCTAGACCACCCGAGGCACATATTATACGATGCATGTGGCTATTTCGCCACAAGTTCCATGCTAATGGGACTCTTGAACGCTACAAAGCTCGATTAGTAGTCAATGGCAAATCACAGCAAGTCGGCATTGATTGTGATGAAACATTTAGCCCTGTGGTTAAACCCACAACCATTCGTATAGTACTCAGCCTCGCATTGTCTAAATCATGGCCGATTCATCAACTAGATGTTAAAAATGCATTTTTACACGGCGACCTTAACGAGACTGTTTACATGTTTCAACCCCCGGGTTTTGTGGATAGTCGAAATCCCAAGTTTGTTTGCAGGTTAAAACGGTCTTTATATGGACTTAAACAAGCACCACGCGCTTGGTACCAGCGGTTTGCGTCCTACATCATACGGTGTGGATTCAAAACTTCCACTTCGGACAGTTCTTTATTTGTCTACAGGCGTGGTGCTGATATGGCTTATCTTTTGTTATATGTTGGTGACATCATACTCACTGCCTTTAATGATCAATTACTCCAGCATTTTATTACAGCTCTGTCCAGGGAATTTGCTATGACTGACCTTGGCAGGTTACATCACTTCTTGGGGATCGAAGTCAAGCATACATCGGGTGGCCTTTTCTTGTCTCAACAGGCTTACATTCAAGACATCCTGGCTCGTGCCAAAATGGAGAACTGTAAACCCTGTCATACTCCTGCAGACACACTGTCCAAACTCAGCGCCAATACAGGTGACCTCCTTCCTGATTGTACTCTGTATCGCAGCCTTGCAGGGGCACTACAGTATTTAACCTTTACCAGACCGGACATTTCATATGCAGTTCAGCAAGTATGTTTATTTATGCATGCACCTCGTGTGCCTCATTTCAACTATCTCAAGCGGATTTTACGATATCTTCGGGGCACTACAGACCATGGCTTACACTTAACCCCCTCCAATTCGGCCCAATTCACGGCTTATTCAGATGCTGACGGGGTGGGTGTCCCGACTCACGCCGCTCCACATCTGGTTATTGTGTTTTCCTCGGCAACAATTTAATCTCCTGGTCATCCAAGCGACAACCGACCATTTCAAGATCTAGTGCTGAAGCTGAGTATCGGGGAGTTGCCAATACCGCTACTGAACTTTCTTGGATACGCAATTTGTTACTAGAGCTACATGTTTCGGTTAAACAAGCATCCATCATCTACTGTGATAACATTTCAGCCATGTATCTCTCACAGAATCCGGTCCAGCATCAAAGAACTAAACACGTGGAGATTGATATTCACTTCGTTCGAGAGAAAGTTAAACTCGGTGCGGTTCGAGTTCTCCATGTTCCAATTGAGTTCCAATATGCCGACATATTCACTAAAGGCTTACCACGCATACTGTTTGATCGATTCAAAACCAGTCTTTGCATCCGGCCGGCTACTGCTTCGACTGCGGGGGCGTATTAGCGGACATCACTCCTCAGTCAAACCAAGTCAATATCATTCAGTCAAAAGTCAACCAATTACATTTATTATGCTCAATCATCTCCTTGAGAGATTGTTTCCTTAGTTTGTATATTCTATGTGTTTAAATACCCAATTGTATGATCAATGTAAAACACAAATCATAACAATAACAGGCCTATGGTTAGTGCTCTCTTTTATGTTTTAGTGGATGATTAATGCACATTTTTAACTACTTAGCGTCTAGGAGACTGAGACCGTTTCCTATTATTTAGTATGTCATAACATAATTCTCATTTTCTACATGGAGATCTGTCATCTTAAAACAACTTAGCACTGGTGGCACCCCCTGTTGGTCATGGAACTGAATCTACTAGAGAAGTAAGGTGTAAGCATGAGATGAGTCGGATTATTTGAATGTTGATCTGGCATATTGTTTTTCAATTATTACTACAAAGGCATGCAGAAGAGCAAAATTGAGGCTTATGATAAGATAATACCCATAGGCAATTCTTTCAGGTTGTGATAATTGATCATATAAGTTCCTTATTATATTATTCAAAAATATATTTGATCGTTATTATGTTATATGCATAACATGGCATGTTTCAAAAAAAAATTGGAAAATAAAGATCTGAATATATTGTTAATAAAGATGTTTTTGTAATTGTGTTATTTTCAGTTATATCATCTAACGGAATTAGAATCCCCCAAGCCTCTCCTATGCACGATACAACTGATGAATTAAATCCTTTAAATTTTCTAATGTGCAGCTGGAACCGAAGATGGACAATTTTGGTAAAAAAAGATAAGTTGTTTTATTAACTCGGCTTTGAACAAATTGTTATTTTTATTTTGTGTGTTGCTAATTTAGTTCCATGTTTCAGTTTTTTATGCATAGGTTCAAGAGTTGAGAGACTATTATGGATATCCTGATTTTAGGGGGTCGCGGCTGATACATCCAATTATGGCCGTCTAATCTGGAACTTCTCAAGATACAAAAGACTCTATGTATTTAATGGGACCTATTGAGCACACAGTTGTTGCCATCAATAGGTATGATTGAGTCCTTGAAATGGTGCAGATACATCTTAATTGTGTCCTTTTAAACACATTTGCTAGATTATAAATGTATAGTAGGCATTCATCTAAACTCCACATTCACATTGTAGTTCTTCAGTGTAATCTACAGTTTGGAGTTTTGACAGATTAAAGATCACCAGATGATCCAACAAGTTCTTTACTAGGTGACGAAGCCCTAAGTATAAGTAGCTGCAAATGCATAGCTATATTTGGGTGTTTCCCTTTTTCGGCTAATCATCCATTCAACCCTACATTTCCATTTCCCCTAAACTCAGACGAGAGTTGGCATTGGTATAAAACTATATTTTCATTGATCGTCGTTACATTTTGCCTTTACTTATCTACCAAGGGGCTACTAAAAGTAAGCGCAGATGGTAGGAACATTGCTTTATCTAAATAGCGATTACAATGTATTTAAAATTGATGAAGGCAATGCCATTGATGTATGTTAAACGAATGAAGATGAACATGAATCTTTGATTTACGGATTATGCACATGAAAAACATGTTTGCCGATACATGGTTTGATATGATTAAGGATGTTTTCCTATAGTATAATGTACCGACTCTTTGGAATATGCAGGTCTATAATGTGATTGGCTCATGAAATAAACCTTTTAAAGTTGGTAAACAAGCATGAACTGGCGGGCTTAGCGACATACTTGATGTCTTCATGATTATTAATATACAGATGCAATTCATTATCGAGACTTCAAAGGAAAAAAGGACCCCGGTAACATGATGAGGAGATGGGCTGTATTCCGACAAAAGATGCTCTTCGTAAGAGGCAGATTTCCTTGCCGGATGACACTTGTGTTTTATGCGATATTGATGCCGAATCTGTTCTACACGTCTTTACTGGTTGTGGTTGTTCGTTTGGCGTTTGGTCGGCTATTGGGTCTTGGTGTAAGGTAGGTCCATATATGCTTTTGACATTAAAGACCTTCAATTGGTGCCTGAAAAATCAGAATAAAGATGCTTCGAAGATTATTCAAGAAATTATTATGGTCGCCATGTGGGTTATGTGGAATGCTCGGAGTGAAAAGATCTTTAAAGGTAAAGATGTTCGTGTTATAGAATTAGTGGCCAAAGTGAAATCGTTGTCTTTTTTTGTGGTTAAGGGCTAGATCCAAGTTTAAAACTTTGGTTTGGAAGGATTGGGCGTTGTACCCTTTGTATATGCTGTAGGTTTTGTTGGCTTCGGTCCTTGTTTTGAAGACCGGTAGCGTTTGTTAATGAAGTTCACTTAAAAAAAAAAAAGGAGATGAGCCGTTTATTGCAACTTTTAATCTTTCTTTATTTTATATATGGTTACCATGTATCTACAATAGTTCATTAACTCAAAATAATATGAATATTGTAAAAAAGTAATCACACGTTGCCATGATCAGGGGAGAACAATAGTGAAAAGTATGGGATAAGATCCGAATTAGTCATGAAATGTTCAAAGTCCATATAGATTACTTTTACATTTATAGTTTAATAAGTATTAATTGAAATTTCTAATTACAATTTTGTTTTTTTATTCAATGTTTTATTTAGTTTTATTTAATATATATTTAAACAAAAATATATTACTTTAAACCCATGTATCACACTAACTAACCTAGCTAGTATATAATTACATAATAAATAAGTATGAGTAACTGAAAATGAGAGTGTAATGAGCATCTCTCTTTATAAAAGTAAAGCATATGTCTTCTGAATTTTTTATGAAAACCAAAGTTCAGAAATAAAAGTGGAATATATCATTGATCAAGCATCTCCGGCCCGTCTGTACTTTTCTTATTTTATCTGTATGATTCTAACACAGGATTTCGTACTCGTTTTGTATAATCAAATGATTCTGAAAGGATCAAATCTATTTCATGTTTTAGCCGTCCTTTCGCTTTGGAAGATGCATATATATGTATGTATCTATTCACACAAACACAAACACGAGCAAGTACTTAATATATTATAATCACATTCATCTGAAGCATAGCCATGTGTTCACAACAAACATATGTTAAAAGATTAAATAAGGTACATTCATAGACTAAAAATTAATAATAATAATAATAATAATAATAATAATAATAATAATAATAATAATAATAATAATAATAATAATAATAATAATAATCATAGCAGTCTAACAAGCGAATCTTGCTTAATAATGATACTAGTAAGAATTAATAGTCTAGTTGAGCCAGCCTTATTTCCTTAGATAAATTATATCCACAGGTGTGAAGGTTACTTAAGACAGCGACTGATACGGTTTCAACAATGGAATGAGCGAGCCGCTTAGGTGGAGGGACATGACCTCGATGGTGGACCCGACAAGCTTGCCACCTATGAATACAGCTGGCACAGTGTTACACCCTTGTTTTGGAAGCGCCTTCTCCATCTCCCTCCCTTCTGGATGTTGGTCGAGTTCATAAACCATCAGGTTCACCCTAAGTTCATGGAAGAGAATGGTGACCGCATAACACAAGCAACATGTGCTCTTGGTGAAAATCACCACTCCATTCTCTGATGTCAATGCTTGTATCTTCTCCATCTCAAATGACCATAAAATCCAAATTAGATCGCGATCCGATGATTTGGATAGATTTTTTTTAACTAAGAAGAGGGAAATGGACTCCTTTGCTGTTGATGCTTGAAAACTACTAAAGGAATCTTTAGAAATATAGATACCATTTCAAGGAACAAGTTGAACAAATATATTCTTCTTGAACTCGCATTAGTTCAGTCAGAACAAAAGAACATTGCTTAAATGTATGGTATGATCATTAACTTAGTTTAGTTGACTGAACAACGTGGGCAAATTAGAGACCACGGGTTTGAGTCCTCCACATTCTACGGGCCTAAATACTGGTACATAAAAAAGACGAAAAGCTTAAAAGGGCTGGTCAATATTTGCTCAAATAGATTCCATCAATCAATTATATATATATATATATATATATATATATATATATATATATATATATATTCTCAGGCTAAAAAGATTAGGAATGAGATTGCCTTAAGTGGGCTATGTATCATTCTTTATATTGCGCCACCAACTTGGTTACATACTTTCGAACACGCGAATCATGTGAGTGTGAGAGTTTGTTCACATGGTTTCAAAGTTCACTGAATCTAAAGTGAATGAAGTATTAGTAATACAGATATAAACAAAATTTCATCAAAAACAGGAAATGAAAATATAAATTTAAGGCTAGTTAACATACTAGTATATTATGTGCATAGTCCATAGATCAGTATTCTAGTTTCTAGAAACATTTATATTTAGGCATACTATGTTAGAAATATCAACCATCATGATCTTGCTTCAAGTAGAGACTGAATTATTAGGTTATGTTGTATAGCAACACCTCTCTGCATATCACAGGGTTCAAAAATGTTGGACCCAAGTTTTTCTAACCTGGTTATGTACCGGCCTGTACTATCATCACGGATATTATTTTCCTTTTACACAACAAGAAGTTTTGAGGGTATGCATATCATAATATGCATGTGTTATTTTCAAGACCAAACTAGAAAAAAGGGCACTAAAGATATAAACTTATATTAAAAAAAATATATGACCATAATTGACATGACAATAAACAAAAAAGGATTAAAATTTTATGTTTTCTATTCACTGATAGAGTTAGTTGGGATAAATGAAAAAAATGAGTTTTAATGAGCCAAAACTAAACAGGTTGATGAGTTTAAAAGTCATTATACGCGTTCTTGCCTTCTTTGATGCTTCCCTTTTCATTTTTGAAGATTAAAATGTTATTTAACACGTTGAGGCAAAGTGTAGTTAAAATATGTTACCTTTATTTGATGGTTATTTGTGTTAGTATGATTCCCCATGTTGTACATATTTACTGATTTTGTCACACCCTCAAATTCCACGTGCGGGGTTTTACCGCGAGGCGCGTGACACACCAGGATCCAAGTCAACGGTCACAATAAACGACAACTATATGAGTCGAAAGCAACGTAAATTACCCATTAAGTTTTCAAAATCTATCCACCACAGCGGAAGCATAAAACGTTATTACGATCCAAAAGTAAAACTAAGAAAACGTTTGATAATACTCAATATCATGCAAGTGAATCCTAGACGCCGTGAGACTCCGTGCGCCTATCGACTGCCGCTACCTCAACGACCTGAGACAAACATGCTAAAAACGTCAGCAAATAATGCCGGTGAGTTCACAGGTTTTATGTTAAACGTTTAAGTAATGAAAGCCATCATGTTATCACTATGTCAGAAATGATAGCGTTAGCTAGACGCATGAGTAATACTACTACGACCGGAAACCATTACAGACAACGATATATGATTTTTGCCCGAAACGATTATGCACTACCTCTAGTAGCGTTATGACCGAGACAATATGCACCCGCCCGGCTCCCAGCCGACGGGTGGGGTCTGTCAGTCCCAATAGATCTATCCACATTTCCCCCGTTATGCCATCCAGCATATTCATGGTTTCCCCGGGACTTTACGTATCGTATAATATGTAAATGAATTAACACTAGTATAACATGATAATTTATGAAATATGTATAAAGCATGTGTCTCCCCCGAAATGTAAAAACGTAAAGTGGGGCCGTGAAACTCACCTTAGTTTCCATGCTAAGCTAGCAAACAAAGCCTGAACCCTCGACTGACTTCCTCGTGCCCTAATTACCAACAAAAGACACCTTAACAGTCTATCACACATAAGCCTAGCTTATTGACTGCTCAAAAGATAGTCTATCCGACTGTCTAGACTCGTGTGTACCAACACGAGTCTCAATACGTTTCAACTCGACGAACCGATCGTGACTTATCTTAATTCTCGTATTACATAGCACCCAAGTTACAAACTTGTTACTATTTATGTATAAACCATGTTGGACTAGTACCCCGAAACGTATAATTACCCTGAATCGTAGCACGTCTCGTAAATCATATAAGTATATTCATTTTGTGTAATTATATTTTAGAGGATACTCTTTAAGGAAAATACAACTTTAGTTATTAAAATCAATTAATAACATTTGTTACTTCTTCCCAAATATTGTTTAAAAATCATCTTTATTGCCACAAATAGCTAGACTTTGAAAATACTTTGATTCTGTATATAATGCACTTGTTCAAAAGACTTACGAGAATGTATTTATAGAAATAATAGCAGTTCGCTACGCTTTGGTGTTATAAAAATTTGGGCAGAGTTTCCTCTGTTTTTGTACAAACCAGACAACAACCGTTGTCTACAATTTTTCCCAAAATTAACTTTCAAACACAATTCATCAAATCCTTTTATCCACGATTCCGATTTACGAGACTCTATACGTTTCCACACTTATCTATACTTATATATATAGCAATATATATATATAGTCCGACAATATAGTCCAATGTTATTTAGTCCGATGTCCGATATCATAAGTCATGTTAAGTTAACCATTTACCAAACGTCCGATATAATATAGTTACCGTTTGTTATTTGGATCGTTCGCGAGTTAAAACTAATTCGTCCATGTCAATATATTTATAAAATTATAACATTCATAAATATATATAAATATTTACAAATATATAATGTTTATAAATATATGATAAAATAAAATGACAATAAATACAAACATAAGTTATACCGAATCACACGCGCGTAACCCGAAATCTGACCCGCGAGACGGTTGAACAGATCTGACTTGTGCCGACAATAACCGCGACCAAAACCATCTCTGAACACAACAACTCGAGCCCAAGAACCAAAACCCCACAACGAGCCTGAGCAGATCTGACTTATTGACCCGAGCCTAGACACCCGAACCGGCTCGAAAGATTGGAAACCAACACCCAAACAAGACCCGAAGACCAAACAACCGGAAACGACCACCACGAGCGTCACCTGAAACCCGACACTAACAGCACCAAAAGCCATCACTTGACCCATCGAACCTAACCCGAAACAGACCCGGACCACCCGAACTCGAACTAAGCCCAGCTGACCCGTCACCGTCTTCAAATCCCACCCGACTGCACCACCAACACCCGAACAACGTAACCCAGCCAGGACCCACCATCACCGTCGTGCCTCCACACCACCCTCCGAACCTAGCTTTGGTCGACCACCTTACCTAACTGTCACCACCACCACCACTGCTCACCATATACTCCACCCAACACCCTACATGACCGGACCACGGCATCACCAACCCGACCCAAGAACCCCTGAACCGAACCAGACCTGGATTGAAATCCTCACCAACAAACCACTGATTAACACCACCCGACCATCATACACCAGCGCCGCCTTGAACCACCATGGACCGGACCACCACGAACCACCTCAAACCACCGATCGAGCCCGCAAATGTTGAGCACCAACAAGATCTGGAACACCCAAGCCACCACAAACCAACACTAAACCTCGAGACTACAAACCACTATCTACCCGAACACCAACCATCGGCCACTATGTCGGCCCCAAATCCTCTTCAGCCGCCGCCGCCACCACCCAGGACGGTGGTGGTCGGCTGTTAACAGAAACGAGAGAGAGAGAGCGCGATTGGGAGAGGTATGGAGAGAAGGAAAGAGAAATCGGTGAGAAAGAGAAGGAGAGAGGTTAGAGAGTGTGTGTATGGTTTAGAGAGAGAGAGAGAGATGCAGATTTTAGAGAGAGGGACTAGGGTTTGTGTGTAGGAGAAGAATGAGAATAAGATGAATTTATAGTTAGGGTTATTATGAAGGTGCACAATACGTAACGAACCCGTTTAAACGAAATACGACTCGGATTTATTTTACCGTTCATAAAATAATAAATAAAGCATGTCGGAAATGTTCGATTTTGAAAACGTAACAAAACCGTGAAATTTTAAATATAATGTTTATTATCCCGCGCGCGCATTCGAAACACACGTTTAAAACACGTTATAAGATTCGACCACGGTTTCTTTTGTTAAAACGATCTGTTAACCTTCGAAACTTAAAAATTAACAATATTTATAATAAAAAGTTATCTAAAATCACATTGGTATTATTCGGAAGTTGCCGGTTGTCACATTCTCCCCATGTTACAGAAATTTTGTCCTCAAAATTTGAGGTAGGATATCATCCAATAACCAATGGTAGTACAACAAAAATAGTCAACGGACTTGCCGGTACAAATGGCACGAAATAAAGTTTCAGAACCAACTGGATGCAAAGTGTAAACAATAACTTTGTCAACAAACACTATTGACGCACCTCAAACGAAACAACTAGTGCACCAACTTTTTCATTACACACCACAAGGTGTGTCTGCATTTAAGGCAATGACAAACAAGTTGATGAAAGTGAGACATGTCAATAAAATCATTCATTATTCCAAGTCGATTGAATATTCACCGCAAGGTGCTGTATTAAATTCCAACAATTCGATTCAACTGAAATGTCGACTTTAAAGAAACTCATCGACGAGTATCAAAAGATCCATTGCCCACAATGGCCTAATATAGCAAGACTATAAGACAAACATTACGAGCAACGTAATGAGGGAACAAATCATTAATGAAACAATTGTTTGATGCGAAGCCCTACAATGGACCTTCACAGGTTTAAAGAATTCAAACATATAACAATTGACACGTGTACAAAAGGCGCGTCTAATTTGGTGAAAAGAATAAGGAATCAACAAAAACAAAAATTAAATTCCTTTATAATTGAATGTCGAAGGCCACAAATACAAAAGAAGAGAGATGTAGATCGTACTCAAAAAGATATAACTAGGTTCTACAACATGAACCTTAGAAGTTCAAGAAACGAGATCATCAAGAACTTAAACTGGTTTAAGAAAAGCAAGGTCACAAATGACACGAACATGGGAGAATCGACAATCACGTCCGTAACAACAAAATAATGAAAAACCCTTATCCATAAGAACCCCGGTCCACCACGTGAACCGTAATGAATCCAGACAATACAAGATATGGCTTAAATACGCATGCAACTGAGCACCCAATGCCCAAGGCAACGCTCCCCAAAAACACGAAAAGATACAAGGATCACAACTAAGGGTAATACGAACAAGTACCCCAAGCCGAGGAACTGATTCCTCGAGGTGAATACAAGATAATTGCTATAGACTGTCACATAATCAACCCAGCCTGACCGGGGATATGCTGAAGACCCTTGTGATCGGTATGAACGAAGCACCAGGTACCGTCCAAGCAGTGTCTCCAGATTACCTCCTTACATAGAATTGACACACCCCAGACCCAAACTAGATGTAACACGACACACGATAACCAAGGACTTACCCTCCCAAGGCGTAGGCACAAAAGGCAGTAACCGATAAAGCTTAACAGATAAGAAGCTCTTAACAGTACGAGAACCAAAATAAAAGCGAAGCATAGCGACAAATAAGAAGACATATCGACAACAGTATTAGGATCCCCCTGGTTCGCCCGCAGTGTAACCCTCTAGGAATCACAAGAAGTTGATCTAGGTCCAACTCGGGTCCATCCGTCCAAACACAAAGTCCACTAGGATTTTCATGCATTCCAGTTTATGATTTCGTGTGCACCCGACATGATAAACTGCTCTACATGATCCTCCAAATGCACTTCAAGCTTGAAGTTCAAGTCACCGGATACTAGACCCAAAATTTAACGGATGATGTGGTAAAAGAGATGAGGACACCAACACCCCGACATATGTTACCCGTATGCTAAGACTCAAACATATGTGACCGTCTAGTGTGTGTGAGACTCGGCTATAGACTAGACTCTACATGCAGTCCTAGTTCACTATAACCATTGGCTCTGATACCAATCTGTCACACCCTCAAATTCCACGTGCGGGGTTTTACCGCGAGGCGCGTGACACACCAGGATCCAAGTCAACGGTCACAATAAACGACAACTATATGAGTCGAAAGCAACGTAAATTACCCATTAAGTTTTCAAAATCTATCCACCACAGCGGAAGCATAAAACGTTATTACGATCCAAAAGTAAAACTAAGAAAACGTTTGATAATACTCAATATCATGCAAGTGAATCCTAGACGCCGTGAGACTCCGTGCGCCTATCGACTGCCGCTACCTCAACGACCTGAGACAAACATGCTAAAAACGTCAGCAAATAATGCCGGTGAGTTCACAGTTTTTATGTTAAACGTTTAAGTAATGAAAGCCATCATGTTATCACTATGTCAGAAATGATAGCGTTAGCTAGACGCATGAGTAATACTACTACGACCGGAAACCATTACAGACAACGATATATGATTTTTGCCCGAAACGATTATGCACTACCTCTAGTAGCGTTATGACCGAGACAATATGCACCCGCCCGGCTCCCAGCCGACGGGTGGGGTCTGTCAGTCCCAATAGATCTATCCACATTTCCCCCGTTATGCCATCCAGCATATTCATGGTTTCCCCGGGACTTTACGTATCGTATAATATGTAAATGAATTAACACTAGTATAACATGATAATTTATGAAATATGTATAAAGCATGTGTCTCCCCCGAAATGTAAAAACGTAAAGTGGGGCCGTGAAACTCACCTTAGTTTCCATGCTAAGCTAGCAAACAAAGCCTGAACCCTCGACTGACTTCCTCGTGCCCTAATTACCAACAAAAGACACCTTAACAGTCTATCACACATAAGCCTAGCTTATTGACTGCTCAAAAGATAGTCTATCCGACTGTCTAGACTCGTGTGTACCAACACGAGTCTCAATACGTTTCAACTCGACGAACCGATCGTGACTTATCTTAATTCTCGTATTACATAGCACCCAAGTTACAAACTTGTTACTATTTATGTATAAACCATGTTGGACTAGTACCCCGAAACGTATAATTACCCTGAATCGTAGCACGTCTCGTAAATCATATAAGTATATTCATTTTGTGTAATTATATTTTAGAGGATACTCTTTAAGGAAAATACAACTTTAGTTATTAAAATCAATTAATAACATTTGTTACTTCTTCCCAAATATTGTTTAAAAATCATCTTTATTGCCACAAATAGCTAGACTTTGAAAATACTTTGATTCTGTATATAATGCACTTGTTCAAAAGACTTACGAGAATGTATTTATAGAAATAATAGCAGTTCGCTACGCTTTGGTGTTATAAAAATTTGGGCAGAGTTTCCTCTGTTTTTGTACAAACCAGACAACAACCGTTGTCTACAATTTTTCCCAAAATTAACTTTCAAACACAATTCATCAAATCCTTTTATCCACGATTCCGATTTACGAGACTCTATACGTTTCCACACTTATCTATACTTATATATATAGCAATATATATATATAGTCCGACAATATAGTCCAATGTTATTTAGTCCGATGTCCGATATCATAAGTCATGTTAAGTTAACCATTTACCAAATCGTCCGATATAATATAGTTACCGTTTGTTATTTGGATCGTTCGCGAGTTAAAACTAATTCGTCCATGTCAATATATTTATAAAATTATAACATTCATAAATATATATAAATATTTACAAATATATAATGTTTATAAATATATGATAAAATAAAATGACAATAAATACAAACATAAGTTATACCGAATCACACGCGCGTAACCCGAAATCTGACCCGCGAGACGGTTGAACAGATCTGACTTGTGCCGACAATAACCGCGACCAAAACCATCTCTGAACACAACAACTCGAGCCCAAGAACCAAAACCCCACAACGAGCCTGAGCAGATCTGACTTATTGACCCGAGCCTAGACACCCGAACCGGCTCGAAAGATTGGAAACCAACACCCAAACAAGACCCGAAGACCAAACAACCGGAAACGACCACCACGAGCGTCACCTGAAACCCGACACTAACAGCACCAAAAGCCATCACTTGACCCATCGAACCTAACCCGAAACAGACCCGGACCACCCGAACTCGAACTAAGCCCAGCTGACCCGTCACCGTCTTCAAATCCCACCCGACTGCACCACCAACACCCGAACAACGTAACCCAGCCAGGACCCACCATCACCGTCGTGCCTCCACACCACCCTCCGAACCTAGCTTTGGTCGACCACCTTACCTAACTGTCACCACCACCACCACTGCTCACCATATACTCCACCCAACACCCTACATGACCGGACCACGGCATCACCAACCCGACCCAAGAACCCCTGAACCGAACCAGACCTGGATTGACATCCTCACCAACAAACCACTGATTAACACCACCCGACCATCATACACCAGCGCCGCCTTGAACCACCATGGACCGGACCACCACGAACCACCTCAAACCACCGATCGAGCCCGCAAATGTTGAGCACCAACCAGATCTGGAACACCCAAGCCACCACAAACCAACACTAAACCTCGAGACTACAAACCACTATCTACCCGAACACCAACCATCGGCCACTATGTCGGCCCCCAAATCCTCTTCAGCCGCCGCCGCCACCACCCAGGACGGTGGTGGTCGGCTGTTAACAGAAACGAGAGAGAGAGAGCGCGATTGGGAGAGGTATGGAGAGAAGGAAAGAGAAATCGGTGAGAAAGAGAAGGAGAGAGGTTAGAGAGTGTGTGTATGGTTTAGAGAGAGAGAGAGATGCAGATTTTAGAGAGAGAGAGGGACCAGGGTTTGTGTGTAGGAGAAGAATGAGAATAAGATGAATTTATAGTTAGGGTCATTATGAAGGTGCACAACACGTAACGAACCCGTTTAAACGAAATACGACTCGGATTTATTTTACCGTTCATAAAATAATAAATAAAGCATGTCGGAAATGTTCGATTTTGAAAACGTAACAAAACCGTGAAATTTTAAATATAATGTTTATTATCCCGCGCGCGCATTCGAAACACACGTTATAAGATTCGACCACGGTTTCTTTTGTTAAAACGATCTGTTAACCTTCGAAACTTAAAAATTAACAATATTTATAATAAAAAGTTATCTAAAATCACATTGGTATTATTCGGAAGTTGCCGGTTGTCACAGATTTTATTTACATGTATTCAAGTATGCAACTTTATCAAACAAGGCAGATTCATATCAGAAAAGATCGAAGCAAGTCAAATAAAGAAGCTAGCATATATACAAGTAATTCATGGTTCTAGCGTGATCTTCTTTTCGTTCTTTGCTTTTTATTTAAGGGGACGGCACCTCAGTAAAGTTTGTTAATAGAAAAAACAAAGAATGCATAAATGAATATTAGCCGACTGCCTAGACGTTCCCCATTGTCGACTAATCACTAGAAGGAAACCTGTCATTCGGCATGACAAGTGGGCTTATTTGGGTTTTAAGAGAGCATGGGATGGGATACCGTTCCTATTTAACATGGCCTATGGTTAGGATTCATTGGGCAGGCTTATGGAGATGGAAGATGGAAACAAATATATATAGTTGCATAATAAATAAGTAAGAGTAACTGAAAATGAAGGTGTGATTAACATCTCTTTTTAAAAAAGTAAAGCATATATCTTCTAATATTTATATGAAAACCAAAGCTCAGAAATAAAAGTGGAATATATCATTGAGCATCTCCGGCCCATCTGTACTTTTCTTATTTTATCTATATGATTCTAACACAAGATTTCGTACTCGTTTTGTATAATCAAATGATTCTGAAAGGATCAAATCTATTTCATGTTTTAGCCGTCCTTTCGCTTTGGAAGATGCATATATATATATATGTATATATTCACACAAACACGAGCAAGTACTTAATATATTATAATCACATTCATATGAAGCATAGCCATGTGTTTACAACAAACATATGTTAAAAGATTAAATAAGGTACATTCATAGACTAAAAATTAATAATAATCATAGTAGTCTAACAAGCGAATCTTGCTTAATAATGATACTAGTAAGAATTTATAGTCTAGTTGAGCCAGCCTTATTTCCTTAGATAAATTGTACCCACATGTGTGAAGGTTACTTAAGACAGTGACTGATACGGTTTCAACAGTGGAATGAGGGAGCCGCTTAGGTGGAGGGACATGACCTCGTTGGTGGACCCGACAAGCTTGCCACCTATGAATACAGCTGGCACAGTGTTACACCCTTGTTTTGGAAGCGCCTTCTCCATCTCCCTCCCTTCTGGATGTTGGTCGAGTTCATAAACCATCGGGTTCACCCTAAGTTCATGGAAGAGAATGGTGACCGCATAACACAAGCAACATGTGCTCTTGGTGAAAATCACAACTCCATTCTCTGATGTCAATGCTTGTATCTTCTCCATCTCAAAGGACCAAAAAATCCAAATTAGATCGTGATCCGATGATTTGGATAGATTTTTTAACTAAGAAGAGGGAAATGAGATTTGTTTGAAGTTTGAGGTATTCATGCCACATCTATTTATATATAAATTAACCAGCAAAGTTGGACTCCTTTTCTGTTGATGCTTGAAAACTACTAAAGGTATCTTTAGAAAGATAGATACCATTTCAAGGAACAAGTTGAACACATATATTCTTCTTGAACTAGCATTAGTTCAGTCAGAACAAAGGAACATTGCTTAAATGTATGGTATGATCATCAACTTAGTTTAGTTGACTGAACAACGTGGGCAAATTAGAGACCACGGGTTTGAGTCCTCCACATTCTACGGGCCTAAATACTTAGCGGTACATGAAGAAGACGAAAAGCTTAAAAGGGCTGGTCAATATTTGCCCAAACAGATTCCATCAATCAATTATAAATATATATATATATTCTCAGGCTAAAAAGATTAGGAATGAGATTGCCTTAAGTGGGCTATGTATCATTCTTTATATTGCGCCACCAACTTGGTTACATACTTTCAAACACGCGAATCTTGTGAGTGTGAGAGTTTGTTCACATGGTTTCAAAGTTCACTGAATCTAAAGTGAATGAAGTATTAGTAATACAGATATAAACAAAATTTCATCAACAACAGGAAATGAAAATATAAATTTAAGGCTAGTTAACATACTAGTATATTATGTGCATAGTCCATAGATCAGTATTCTAGTTTCTAGAAACATATATATTTAGGCATACTATGTTAGAAATACCAACCATCATGATCTTGCTTCTAGTAGAGGCTGAATTATAAGGTTATGTTGTATAGCAACACCTCTTTGCATATCACAGGGTTCAAGCAGTTGATGAATTTATCTCCCTCCATTGCAAGGTTTTTGCGTCGATGTTGCTTAATATCCAGTACATATGGTGAGGAACAGATTAACCAAATGGCCAAGTTGTGGACGGAGTGTGATGATAGAAATAGCCATAACTCTTGATCCGAATCTAGCATTTAAAGGTTTTTCTTTTCTTTTCTTTTTTTTTTTTTTCTATTACAAGATTTTCATTTGTGTGTTTTCTATGTTCTGTTTTATTTGCATATTACCTGAAATCAGAAACTCCTGCTATTTTAGGACTTATTTTTCGTTTATAAAGAGAAAATACCAAGCTGCTGCTTAACTTCTATAGTCGGAACAAAAATAAATGTAGAAGATCATAATGCTCACAATACTAACTCAGCTTTCTTTTCAATCACATGGTCAGAATTCAGAAAGCATCGCTTCATTAGTTTGTGGTGGTGGTAAGGACCGCATTGTTCACTTGTCACATTGGACAAGGGATAAGTTCTCTGTCAACTGTCAGATCATCATCTTTTAGTCTTTTATTCTGTTTGCGCTGTACACTCGAATATTCCTAGCAATTGTGATCAGTGGTGTTTGTCACCTTTCCGCATTCAAGTATGCTTAGGAAGTGAAGGTTAACACCCGAAATAAAGGAACTATGCGAGTGTTGTACAAAGTGGATCGTTCTTAGCGGGCAAGAAATTTTACCATGATATTAAAATCACAATATATATATGTGCTGCCATAATGATATTAAGCTGATATCCAGAAGCGAGTTGACTCGCACTTTGGGACTTGCTAGACTTAAAACGAATAGAAAATGGTCCAACTAAAAAAGGGCATGGATTCGACTGTGTTTCAAGTTACGGGCCCATAAGTCTTCACAATCTGGATCCTATGCAAAGATGTTTATGGAAATCTATCATCACGAGCGCCAAATTCACTACAGACAATATATATATAAAGACAAGAGAATCTTTGATTTGAGTAAATCACACACCCATTTAGGACATGGCTAACTCTAATACAGTATAACAAACCAAAATTACTCATAGAACCATCTACCAAGTTAATAATCTAATATCGATCAACGAGACCTTTTGCTCTTTAAATCCAGTTGCATATATAAAAGATAATATGCTAACTAAACGAACGTAACTTGACCGATAAATCATCTTACTGAATGCATAACACATGTGAGATTATTCTACCATCTACCAGCTATAACTTCTGGTAGGAAAATTTTATTTGATTAGTTCATTAGTTCTTGCATAGTAAATTCTTAAAATATATATATATATATATATATATATATATATATATATATATTATAATTTATATGAGCATTTTGGCCAAGGAAATAGCAACCGTTAACATTGAAATCTTTATTTTTATAAGAATCTGTCATATAAAAGCCTTTATTTCATTATTCTGGATGGCAATTAATGTTAAAGAATCATATAAAGTGATAAACATTTTGTCACCTCATTAAAATATCTGGTATGGGCAGCCATATATGATTTGCCAATGATTCTTCTGGTTAACTCATGATTTAGTTATAACATGTACCCAATGCTTCCTTTATTTAATACTAGTAGGAAGCACGCGCGTTGCCGCGGGAGCGATAATATAAAATATTATATTCTATATTTAGTTTAATCGATTCTCTCGTGTATCGCGTCCATAAGATTTATGTACCCTGATTAAGCCTTAAAAATATGCTCCTTAGGCCTTATAAATGGGTATTGGTCATATTAATGTTATGGAGCCGAATGGGTTAACAAATTTTAATTTTTAAATGGATAATTATTGGCGTCAACTTTTAAATGTTAAATGAGTTTCTATTTAAAAAAAGACACACACATACACACATAGGAATTTTTACAACAACAAAAAATTGTGCCCATGATAAAACTGGGCCCGATCCGCGTAGACTCCCCGGCTTGACCCATAGCTGTCCATGCTCTCATAATATATTGCATAGTATGTATGTTGGTTTCCTTATTCCTATTATATATTAGAAAAGTTTGTTTTATTACTTGTTTTTATTTTTATTAAGTTTGGAGTTATTAACATCAATGTGATCTATCTTTGTCATAAGTCATACACATGTAACATATAAGTGATAATCTCACATTAAAACTATGTGGAATGCATGTACATGTGTTGATAACTATAAATACTCTAAATCATTATGTCCACCATCAAAATTATATGTTTTTTAATCAATTCAGTATCGAATTCCATGTTTAAATAAGTTTGAAATTAGGGGTGGAGGTTAGTGGTCGATTGAGGGTGCCCCGCCCCACTCTCGTTTTCTTTGCCCAATAGTGTAAGTTTACGTGTCATCGGCCTAAATTTTTATATGCAATATTGAGTCCAACCCCTTCCGTTTTAAGGGTCGTCCCTGACTGTCGTTATGACGAGGATCCGGTGTGTGCAAAACACTTAGAACCATGTAGCAAACTTACCATGCTTCTAATCAAATTCTCACTTCTAAATGAGCATGAATTTCCCTTCGTTTCAATACTTATTTTAAAAGGCATAACATAGATGAATAACCCATTAAAAGCTCAATTTAAGATTCATGTTACTAATCAATATAGGAAATGAGTTAAAAAATCATTAATCAAAGTTGTAGACTCTAATTATACAGCACAACTAAATGATTGTAACCTTTGATATAGTTATTTTAAAAAGCATAATATGCATGAATAACCAATTAAAAGCTCAATTTCTAGTTTAAGTTAAGACTAAAAGATTGATGTTACCGATCAAAATAAAACATGAAATATGTTAATAAAGCATTAATCAAATTTGTAAGTTGTAGTTATACAACACAACTAAATGGGCGAACCAATCCTCATGATTGAAGATTTAAACATTTTTATACTCTATTTTAACCGGACATAGCATAGATCAATAACCAACAAACAAAATAATTAACAGCAAAAAAACATATCAATTCACGTGTTTTCTATAAATTTAGTATTTTTTTCTACAACAACAAATCTTGCTTGATAGCAAATTGGAACTCGTCTTACCCGGTCTAGGCGAATTCTTTAGACCACTCGCCTGAAAAATAGCACTGAATTTGTATTATAAAATCAAAGAAACACAACAAAAAAATCAAGAACATATAACTATAAAAACAATAAAATAGAAATCCAACCTTAGCAGCATTAACAAATTGTCAATCGAAGAGAAGAATCAATAAGATGCGAACATTTGGGTGATGGGTATGGAAGAACTTCTAGTTTCAAGAAGATGGAGTTATGGAACTCGAAGAGATGATTTCGAATTTCCGAATTGAAATTTTGGTTAAAGTGAATTTGTTCTTAATAACAATGTTATGCCAATGATGATTGGAATGTGAACTAATCACCATTTGTGTAGTTAATATTGTATTCATTATGATGAATCACCAAGGAAGATGAAAGGTTAGTATGAATTGAATTGATTAAGATGGCCCTAAAGTGTCATAAAAGTTTGATGAATGTCCAACTTTAATTCCTCTAAATTGGCTTTAAGTGTGTATTGTAAATTATGCTTAAATATTTGTACACAATACACAATTACAATGTTGTACATCTTTGGACATAATATTTATCAAACTCTTTGAAAGACACTCAAATTTTATTTACAATGTATACAACTTCCTAATAATCGAATATGCTATATTGGACACTATATAAAGGTAAAACTTGGACAAAAATAAATTGTATGCCAGGCAACCAAATCCTGACTCGGCCTGTTTCAACCAAACAAACTGTATTAAAGCAGCAGTGAAATAAAACGATGGAAAGATATTTCCGATCCAATCTCGATCTCCAAGAACATTTTCAGTTTAGCGTTGTGATTCTTACTGGAAACTTCCCTCAATTACCCAACGTCCTGCAATTCCAATAACAATTTTGAGTTCAGCTTGTTAATACAACAAATAGCAACATGATAAATATGATCTGAAATCTATAGATAAAACACATTAACATTTATAAAAGATATTAGCAATTAAATAAAAACAATTCTGATTGGGTTTCCTACAAAGTTGTTGAAGGCCGATTAGGACGATGTGTGTGGTTCTGCCTCTTTGGCCATACAAGAAGTGTTGAAATTGAATAGGCACACCAATTCTTTAGCAACCTCATCCTACACACCATAAATATTTGATGAATATAAGTAAGTGTATGTTTCCAACAACTAAAGGTATATTATTAACAATGTAAAAGGACCCAAAATTACAAATCGACAGTAAAACAAATCGAGCAATGAAAAATACCTAGAATTGGTTAAATGATGTTTCTTTCTGTATGCGAAAGCTATGAACTTTGTCGTGGTTTGCATCATAAGTAACCTAGACATGTCAAGTAATGATATTAGTAAGATGAGTTTCTTGAACAGTAAAACAAGTTGTAATAAGTTTATAAGAAGGCAATGACTATAAATGAGTATTTAAGAGTGAGGAAATGGGTTTTATTGGGTGTTATGAATGTAGGTTACATCTTGAGAGACATATAAAGTGTGTATTACACACATATACAATGTGCATAATATGTTATACATGATGGGCAAAAAGTGTAGGAAATGACAAAAATATAGAGATTTATAAAGAGTCTTTTCATATGCCATCTTAAAATAGAGGCGATTTTACCCTTTTGCCCATCTAGAATGTATTATATAGTAGTATAGATATAGATATAGATAGATGCAGATTTTCTCTATCTTTTAAGAGAGCTTACCTTAAGAAACCTTGCTCCAAAAAAGTGTAGATTGATTGATTAATATGTACCATTACTAATACTACTAACAACGTTCTTAAGTTAATAATTTGACTTAAGCAATACGAACAAAGAATTCATAAAGCAAGAAGCATTGGAGAAAATTTTGAAATATAAAAAATGCAAGCGACAAACAACTTTGGTAGTGTTGCCTAGAAATCTTGATGAGCGTACGTGTATGTTAAGGAGTTTGATATCAATGGCTCCATATTTATAACCCTAACCATCACAAGGACGCAACCTTGATGAGACAACATAACCATTTATTTTATCAGTTTCTACTTAAACTTTGACACACGTACCCCTTGGCATAATTACATAATAAACACTAAAAACAACTATAGACTATTTACATATTTGACTTGTTAACTTTGACCCACATGGATTAAGAAATTATATTCCAATATTTCCCCTAATTTATTAATTCATTGTGTTGAGCATCTTCATGCTTTAACATCTTCATTCTCCAAGATCTTTCATTTCAAACCAACATTAACCTTCAACACCACGAGGCTCCTTGTAATCTTCTCTATTAAAGTCTCTACACTCCATGATGTTGAATCCAATCGCTTTGTCTGATTTTGTTATTTTGAACCATCACCGATCACCAGTTTTGCATGACACCTTGTGATCCTCTTCTAGACATTCCTTGGACTAGAACACAATCCCTATCTTCAACATGTAACCCGATGTTAGAAGAATTTTAACACCAGAAACAGAAGAAACAATCAATCAAGAACCCACCAATGATTACTGATTTTATTGATCACTATCAAGAAAGAAATTGATTACAAATGGAAGAAAAGACTAGTCAGGTTAATGAGCATCTAACCTATTTATGAACCACCCCAAATTAGCCGTTAAGACTCTTAACAAACTAATTACAATAACCCCCTTTGAGACTTATTAACTTTTACCCTATTAGTCCTTAGAGTTTTAGGACTTTATTACATTCTGACTGAACTTTATAAACACATGAATGTTGACAATGGTTGCTATTTCACATTCCTTTAACAATCTCCAACTTGAAAAGAATGTCACCAACATCCAGCTCTTCCAAACACAATTTAAACTTTCCAATAGGCAAAGCCTTATTGAGCTTATAGCTGCATTATTTTCTTTACAAATCTGCTCAACTAAAACTTCCCTTGAACTCACAACATCTCTGATAAACAAAACCTTTCAACAAAGGGCTTCTTTTACTGGTTCTGTGAGTGCTACATATTCAACTTCAGTGCTTGATAATGAAACAACATGTTGTAGGAATACTTTCCAGTTTACACACTTCCTAAGACTTTGAACATATATTTAGTTATAGACTTGCCTTTGTCTATATCTTTAGCATAATCAGCATCCACAAAGCCTTGAACTAGATTTTTATCATAAGCATTATTCCCGAAAATCAGCTCCCAACACTACTAGTACCTTTCAAATACCTTAGCAACCATTTTCCAGCCTCCCAATGCATTTTCCCGGTCTAGTACAAACCATTAGGTACATAAGACTACCAACCAACTAACGTAAGGTACCTTTCTCATATAGGCAGATTTTTCTTCAATCTTACGAAAATCTTGACTAGATAACTTGAAATGATGGGCTAAAAGAGTTGAAACCAGTTTGAACTTATCCATCCAGAATTACCAATGATCTTCTAGACATATGACTTTTATGACAACTTCAATTGTTTATTCCACTTTCTCATGCTCATGTGTTATTCTGTAATACTTTTATCAGAAAAAATAGTACGAACATCATGTCTTAAGGGTTATTAAGACTCAATAAGAGCAAATTTTAAGAAAACTTTTCTTAGGTTTTGGAAATAAGAGTGGATCATTAGTTGAGATAGAAACTTATAGAAGAATGTGAGTAATTTAAGTTATGGGCTTTTTTTTTTTTTTTGAAAAGAAAATTTCATTCAACGAAACGCTCAATGAGCCCTCAAATCAAGGACCAAGGAGCCACCCAACAAAACAAATCAATCCAATGGGTACAAATACCATCTAGACCAAATTACATCTTTCCATTTAGACCTATTACAACACCATAAGAAAGTCGTATATTTAATAGTCTCCACAATCTAGATCGGTCTCCATTGCTTGTTATTAAAGATGCGATTATTACGCTCAATCCATATAGCCCACATAGTCGTGTAAATAATGCCTCGAAAAATACCTATAGCCTTCTTATCCAACGCTTGTTTCTTCGGCATTTGCAGGATATCGGAAATATCAAACAGTATATTAGGGGATAAACGACACCATGCTTCAATCCTAGTCCACACTTCGTACGTATAGACGCACCCGGTGAACAAATGGCAGGCTGTTTCAGAAACGTCATGACACAAGGAACATTTTGTGTTACCAATACTAACATCACGTTTTAAAAGTTCGGTGGTAGTTGGTAATCGGTTAAGAGCAGCCCGCCACACCATAATCTTGCATTTGTTCGGCACCCACACCTTCCAATTAAACCACGGAATCTGAACAGGTTCGGAAAAACTGTGCAGTAAGTTTTTAACCGCTTTAACAGTAAACGCCCCATCCGCATTAGGCGTCCACCTCCAGCTATCGGAACCACCCTTCCACTCCAGTTCGTGGATGTCGTTTAGGAGCTGAAATAGCTTAGAAACTTCTGCTGCAGAACTGGGAGTGAACCTCCATTCCCACGCAAACATCTTGATATTATCAACCATCTTGATTCGCTCCGCCACTTTAACCCATTTATTCTTTTCAAGCTTAAAAAGGTTAGGATATACGATTCTTAGCGGTTCACCTCTTAACCAATTGTCACCCCAAAACGTTAAGGCAAACTTAAATTATGATAATTTTATTAATGAATGATCATTATTGTGAGGATAATGAAGATGTGATAATGTATGTAATAACACCAAATTAAGTTACTTAAATAACACGCTTTCGCTTTGGCTATGTGCAATTTATTTAAGTATTAATAGTGAATATAACACATCACCTTTGGGCAAAATTGAGACATTCAAGGTTTTAATGCAAAACACTTAGTTCACTAATATAATTTGTAACACATCACCTTTGGGCAGAAGTGAAACCTTATGAAAGTTAGGTGCACATCATCTTTATGCATAAGTGAAACATAAAATATTATCTCAAGTTAAGCCAGATTCTCGAAAATTATTGAGTTCTCGAAAAAAATAATAGGGTTCCTAGGAAGAGAAGTTAGTTTCATGTAATGAGTGGTTCTCGCATTTTAATGGTGTTCCCGAAAGTAATATTGTTCTCGAATTTTGTTTGTGTTTCTCATTTTTTTTATGGTTCTCGAAAAGGAATGTGGTTCTCGAAGAAGTTATGGTTCTTCATAATTACGGGGTTCTCGAATAAATTAATGTTCTCGGAAATGAAGTTTAAAAACTGAGAACTATAGTTCGTGAACAATTAAATCGAGAATCTAAGCTTGTAAACCTGATAATACCGAGAACCTAATAATTCGATCATGGTGAATTCATAAACTAAATAAAACGAGAACCTAAGTTAGAGAACCTATACCTGATAAGATTTGGTTCGAAAATAAATTAGGAAATCTCTAATATGTGTTTCCTAAATAAAAGGAACTTTAGTTTTATCCAAGATCGTTTAGATTACGAGATCTTTGATTTATAGTTATTGATTATGAAAAGGGTTAAAGTTCCAATCTTACATCCCTGGAAACATATCTTAATCCTTCTACCAAACTAAAATAAGGGAAAATTTTAGGAAATAATGATGTATAAGATAACATCTCTCAAAATTTTAAACAATAATACCTAAAAAATGGGAATCGAAATATAAAACTTATTAATAACGATTTCGATATTCAAATCTCAATCGTCACGAGATCATTACTGATATATTATTACACTTGAACACCCATAAAAAAATTTGGAACCCGTATCAGGTTTTAATCATAACTTTTGTTTTCCGATTTTAATTATAGATCTAATTGAGACAAACAAAACTGATTGAGCAACACTGCTCTGATACCATATGTTGATCAGTTCTGAATCTGTGTGTGTATATATATAATGGAAAACCATGAATAATAATAAACTAACTAGTAATTAGCCCGTACGCATTGCCGCGCTGGTACATCGCAAACATGAAACGACTTAGTCAAAACGTCACGTAACCGTCGACCGCTGCACAACAGACACGTTGCATAATCGAATGGATTAGTCGTGAGTTGTGTCATACGCTAACCATACAAAAATGCATGCTATGCTCGGCGCCTCGGCCTCAACTTGTTGGAGGAAGAATAAATTTAAATATTTTTGAGCTATTTCTCGATCCCATCAACTGGAGTACTGGCACAAAACATTGAAGTTGAAGAAGTTGATCTGCCAAAAATGTCTACGCTTCAATCCAAATTAAATTCGTGTGTCGTAAGGTTAAACTTACAAATTCAAGATAACAAAGTATCATCAAGTAGCATTGGTAACAAATTTGCAGTATCATCAAGTTGCATTGGTAACAGATTTGCATACCTTTATCGAACCAATTCATGCAATACACCATTAAAAGCCCTAACTACAAAATTACCTTCAACAAACTTAAAGCGAACCTTGACAAATTGTCACCAACGACCGGTGCTAAACCAGACAACAATGTCGTCACCAGACACCATTCGGGCTGGCCCAAACAGACAGACACCACCTACATCGTAACGTATGAAACCAAAAAAACATACCGGTGACGACACCTCAAACAACGCAAAACCGGACAAGCAAACAGTAACCGGTCATACAATAAACAAACACTTCCAGCGATGGAACACCATAAACCCAACATGACGGAGTTTAAAAATGAAAATAATAAAGAAGATGGAAGGGGAATAAGTCTCAAAAATTGGTATAGAAATCCGTTCCAACGATTTTGCATCTGAAAAAGCACAGCCTCTTCTGCACCGCTCGTCAGGCTACTTCCCCCTCTTCCGCCGCCAATGTTGTGGCAGTTTGACTACCGAGGTGATCATATTCTCCACCGCGGTACCCCTACTTTCGTCAATAACCTGACTCATCGCCATCTTTGTTTTTGTCGTCGAATAAGTCGTTCGGCCGCCATGTATAAGCAATTAAATTGGTGATGATGTATGATGAATAATTGTTGTACCGGTTTTTCTTGGTAAATATTTAGAATAACTACACAATTAATGAGATAACAGAAAACGATACGTCATCTTATGGAAAGAGATTGAGGCAGAGAGTTTGAAAACATCATGGCAGCTTGTCATTGGCTTAAGGGTGGCACCGACTTTCTCCTTTAAGTATATATAGAATACCTGATTAGCCAGCGAGTCCAACATCCACATCAGAGATGGAAGATGACACTTTGTTAGTGTTGTCGGGTTCCCTTTAGGGGTGTATCTTTATGATGGGTGATGTGTCGTAACTTTAACATATAAAACAGGCATAAACAGTCTCATAATAGGATACGATTAGGCTTACATTATTGATATTTGATGCTTAAATCGTTCCTATTTGTATTTCTCAGGAAAATGGAGCTCCTAGACGAAAAGGAAGGATTTCCGGGAAAAAACGAGCAAAAACTGGAGATTTCTGAAGATACGAGACTTGCTACCTGTTAACTGCATGTTTGAAGATAATCCCGGGGCTTAAACAGTGATAAAATCAGTCCCGGAGTGACCAAGCACGCCCCCGCACACCTGCAGGAAGGCCCTGCACGCTAGAAGACAACGCAGAAAAGCTGGAAAACGACGAAACTTGGGGAACAAGGCAAAGCACGGCCATGCCTGCCTATTTGGCACGTCCATGCTTCCTCTGCAGTGCCTATAAATACCAAGCTACCCCTCACCATTTGATCATCCCTTCTTGTGCTCTCTTGGGCTGACTACCAAGCTTCTTTCAGAGATCTTGGGGTCTCTTGGGAGGCCTTCTGGTCCTTCTAACATCCCTCAATGGTTAGGCTTCGACCTACCTTGATTAGCTTGTCCAAGAAGAGGATCGTAGAGTAGTTATGCAATAAAACATCGAGGGTCGTGGGTTGTGGGTCGTGAGAGAATACATATCACTCGGAAGATGGAGAGCTTGTCTATGAGCAGCCATGATCCTTTTTGATCATTCTTATGGTTGTATCTTTCTGTTTGCGAACCCACTTCGATTTGTAGACTTTTATTATTATTATTATTAGTTTATTTTTAGTTATTTGTTGTGTTATCTTCTTCTAATCTTTGTTTATTTATCTTGGTGACAGGTTTGAATAATGATTAACTTAATAACACCTTAACTTAAATAATTAATGGTATAATCAGCTTCTGGTAGTCCCGATCTAGATCCAAGGAAAGGAAACCGGTAGTGAGACAGATCCTCCGGGCTTCTGATATTCAAACCGGGTTCTAAGCAATGGCTTCTGAAGTGGACCAGATCTGAGTGACACATTTCTGGTACTCATCAGATGATTGAATGATATTTTTGGTAAAACACGGTTTCCCTACGGGCGCACCAGTGATCTTCGGATTGCACGCTCTTAGGATTATGTGCCACCTTTACCAAAGATTTCATTTCGGGAGGTTAGGGTTGGGTAATTAAGTCATCACTTATTTAAAACCAATTTTATAGTTTCTAGACCTATAAATATTAAAGTGTCATCAAGATAAATAAAACAAAGGTTCTTTATCTAGTTCTCGTTAGTACAACGCCGTTAACCAATGGAGAGACCGCCTTCCTGTGACAACCGTAAGAGAGATCTTTCGGCTTTGACCGTTAACCAATGTGGATACGTGGTTGCCAGGATAAAGAGACTCTTCTGTACGGAACGCGAGAACTAAGGTGAGGTATACGGTGTCCCTGGTTGGGAGTGAAGCCTCCAACTTAAGAAGATGATAAATTAGAAGACCTGAAGACTTGACCGCGGTTTGAAGAGTCCGCTATGCGCGAGGCCCTGGTGAAGTACCCCAGGTGGACGCACGCCGGAGAGGTTTAGCATTCTACTTAGTAGTCTCCTTCGCTTCTCTATCAAGGAGTCGGCACTTCAAGATAACTCTCATCTTCCACACAATTAATTAATTTAAATTATTAATTATAATAGTAAACTTAACTACTTAGGCTAAGGGCCCCGGGATGTGCATATCTATCTACTATTTTGTCCCACCTTATCTTTTATAAAACCAAACCTTCTTCAAACACTCTTTTTAAAGAACCCCTCCGTTTTATTTTTCTTTTCAAAAACCGATCGGTCAATTGATGAATGGTTGAGTAGGGGAAAGTGTGAACCTTGGAATACGATACTCAATACTTACCACCGAGACTATACTATGCACGTCACGTTCTCTGCCTATGTGTTGGTTTTAGTTTCGAAAGTAAATATTGTTTGCTTTATAAATTTAAAACTTTGCTAATTAGGATTTAGTAAAATCAGTCTTTTCCCCCAAACCACTGTTTTGGGATTGATAAATCAAAGTTTTTGGCACCGGGGAAATTGACATCTTTTTATTGGTAAAACCAAACGCATCAATGTTTTTGGCGCCATTGTCAGGGAACACAATGGTTTCCAAAGTAAGACCCTAGTCACTTGATTGATCGGTTTACTTTTCTTTTTCATTTTATTTTTCACTTTATTTTTCTTTTTATTTTCGGTCTAATTTATTTTCCTTTATCACTTTATTTCTGCTTTATTTTCGATGATTGCGGTTGTTTTTAGTTTTTCTTTGCAGGGTTACTTCCGGATTGGTCACCTTGGAGAATTCCCGTGAAGGAAGCCGAGACCACCAATTTCATCAACTTTTATTTTGGAGGGTTTTTATTTTTTTCTTTATTTTCATTTGGAAGAGGTTTGTCGTACCGTGAGGATCGGTAGGTAAGTTTTGTTGATTGTGGAAAATGAGCTGTGTGAGATTTTTGGAAAATTTTTAAACTTAATATGTTTTCGGGACTTAAAGTTGGGTTTTAAAATTTAGGAGGATTTTTCATAAATTTTAAAGCCATATTACGAAAAACCATTTAAAATTTTTAAAATATAATCTCCACCCTTAAAACCGCCATTTTTCGTCATTTTTTTTTTACAAACTCCCATCTTCACTCTAAGGTATGTATAAAACTTTTCTAAACAACTTTCCTTTTTTCTTTTTGGTTACTTTTCATGCACGCGAGTGCATGTTTGAACGTGTTTAATCTATGATTAGACATGATCCACCCCGCTAGTGTTTCGACACTAGTATTCTATCCCTAGTTTTAGTATTTTATCTATCTAGTTTACTTTTATTTTAGTTTTTAGGACAGGTTGGGGACAGCTTGATATTTTGGAGCCGCCATTTCGACGTTTCTGATCGGAGGATGCATGTTTTGCTCATTCGCGAGAGGATTCATCGTTATCAGGGGAGTATTAGTTTCTCTTGCCCTTTTCTCCAAATCTGTACTTAAAAATTTTGCAAAATTTTAAGTGTGGGGTTGAACGTTTTTGCTGCTTATTTTAATGCATCTAGCGGGTCACTAATTGTCGTTTATGGGCCATCTGTTAACCTCTTAGCCGCTTGATACCCGTAGCGCCATCAAAGTCATTTAGGGCAAATTAGTAAAGTCTATTAGACTTATCCAAATGGACGCTATTAGGCATCTCGCCGAACGGTTCAAACCAAAGGATAGTTGAAATATGACGAATTTTTAAAAAAGAATCCAAAAAGCCCACTTAATATATATAAATAAAAAGAAAAATAGGTTGCATGGCAAGTAGAAAACACCCCGAAAATTATGCTTAAAATCTGCACCTTATCCTACCCGCTTTTCCGTGAGAGTTTTTGAGCCTTATCGAGCACCACACTTATATATAAATATCATTTATTGCTCATTTCGTTTGTTTGAGAGATATCCGACCTTTGTTCGACTCGGTTAGAACTTGTGTGACTTATACATTTCGAGACCGCACGCAAGATGAGAGATTGTGAAGATGATCAAGGCACCTAGGACACACCCGTTCCGTTTTCATTAGCCTTTCATATAAATATCCCTCACCTAGTTAACCCTTTTGAGCCTTAGCCTTTTTTGTTTCTTCCATCACATCGAGCCCCTGTCATGTTTTGTCGAAGGAAGTTGGTCGAAGGCAATCGAGGCACTCTTGGGTAGTCTGGGAATGAAGAGAACAGATCAGACATCACGGTTTCCACCGAGGAAGTTTGACAAAAAGAAGAAAAGATAGCCATGAAGAGACATCACACCAAGAGAATAAGCCTCAATGTAAGCATGCAAATGAAAAAAAAATTGAGAAATAAGTCGAGAAAACCTCATCAATAAAAAGGGCTTAGAGAAAACAATTTTGTTTGAAGATTGAGTATCTCGAAAGCCTATAAATACCCTTTCTTCCTTAGGAGAGGATTCAATTCAACAATTGGCAGAGAAATCCTTAGAGAATTGTCTATAGTTGAGAAAGATAGATTATAGTCGAAGCGTTGTAACAATCTGTGTCTGAGTCTTTGTAACATTCCAGTAATCATTAATAGAAATATCTCTTTTGTGATGCCCTTATTATAGATTGTTATATCCGTGCTTCTTCAATGATTAAATATAATTTTAGGTTGTAAAAAACTTATATGAAGTCTAGATATTAAACAAATTGCATGTGTTTGTTTGGGTTTTTATTGAATCAGGGGACAGCCAGTAAACGCTTCTTTATTTTTCAAAGGCAAAATGGATTTTAATAATCCAACCTTTATCTTTTTTTCCTATCAATGAACCCATAGTAACTCACACTAACGCCGTTAGCTGAAACCCACAATTCTAGGCAATTATTCATGGAATTTGAAATTGGAAATCGAGACGATGATATTGGTATGTTAGATTGCAGAAATAAGTATGGTTCGTCGGTTGTAGGTTGATGTTCTCCTCAGATAGAATGGCCAGAACCGGCAATTAAACCATAGAACCATGCTCATTTCTGCAGTTGAACATACCAAGGTGCGGGTTCTGTGTCCAAGTAGGTGTGTTCGAGCTCGAGTGTTCGAATCAAGCCTGTGTTCGAGTGGGAGGGTATTCGATGTGCTGGAGTGTGTCGAGTGACGAGGGCTGTGTTCGATTTCTATGCTGTGTTCGAATTCTCTACTGTGTTCGAGCTCAGGGGAGTGTCCGACTTAGAAGGTTGTGTCCGAGCTCAAGGGAGTGTCCGACCTCAAAGTGTGTCCGAGCGATGAAGGAGTTTCCGAAGCCTGTTGTGTTCTCGAGTGAACTTTGGTGTCCGAGCAAAGGAGTGTTCGATGTGATGTTCGGGGTGTGGTGTGTTCGACCCTTGTTTCCGATTAGTTTCCTATTTTTGAGGCTCTAATTGTGGAATGGAAATCAAGTTGTTTAAAAATACGAATTTGTTTGAATTTTGAAACATAAAAATGGAAAACAAATTTTCGAAGATAAAAGGAAAGGATTGATGTTGGTCAAATCCGTGATTTTAGGATCTGTAATTATGACCAACGATTTTTTTTATTTTTAACTATTTTTAAAAACTAATTGGAGAAAAACTTGGAAACAATCTTTTGAACCACAAAATAGATCAAACACCCCTTTCTTCTATTGTTCTTCGTGTTCTTCAAGATATTAACAAGAACAAATCTGCCAACAACACTAAAAACACCATAAATGATTAGTGAAATAATATTATTGAACGAGATAAAGCATAAACCTGTAAAACCAAAGAAACACAGTTGTAGCAATCTTCTTTTTGTTCTTCAAATGATACCGAACCAAGCCTTAAGAAGACTACTTAGGCTCTGATACCAATTGTAAGTCCAAGATCTTCTCCGGGTATCACTCAAACCACTCAATGGATGCGGAATATCGATTGAATGGTGAATAACAAAAGATTAAATCGATAAAAACAATTGTATTGCTGCTACACCTTGCACACAACCTCTAGGATTGTCTGGTACAAGGTGGTGGCTCTAGAGTTACAAAAGAGAGGATTAACAATGTCTTTGATGTCTTATGAATGTCTAATGAATGTCTAACCCTAAAATGAACTAGAATAAAACATTATATAGGGTTCACAGCCTTGGCCCACATGGCCTAACCCAAGCCTATTAACTAAACTAAGCCCAATAATAATAAACAAGCTTGATAAAGACAAGCGTAAACCTACACAATTTCTGGGCCTTACAATATCCCCCTAGGTTTATGCTGTCTTTATAATGACTCAGTAGTAAGAAACTTCAAATCTTGATCTTCCAATCTTGGGTTCTTTCTTCTGCTCTCGGAGGCATACTTGTATTTTGATCATTATCAGCTTTTGCTTGAACATCTTGCTAAAAGAGAACGTGAGAGGAGGATTCTCATAACTCTTTTCTTTGTCAATTTTCTCTTTTAAACAACTTTCAGGTACTTCTTCACTTGTACTTTCATTGTTAAAAGATGATTCACTTCAGGTTCTTCTGACTCAGTTACATCTTGCCATTGAGGTGCTTCATGATAAACAGCAACCGGAACTCTTTCAATCTTCATCAACCCCTACTTCTTGATTTGAATAAATTCTGCAAATTCTTAGAATTGTGTAAGCAAACAATTTATGAAACAGAGGGTCCAGTATATACATGAACACCAAGTACATCAGTGTACTTCAATTTTAAAATTCTCAAAACCTGAATTTTGTTTGAGAATCGATCAAATCCTCAAGAATGGTTAATTTTTCATAACAGATAATCAAATTGAAATAAAACCTCAAACTATTTACACTGCATCTTTTTGATGAGAATCATGTGCAAGAAGATCATATCAACTTTGTCAAAATGCAACACACCGCTAGTATATATGTTCTGATAAACTTATTAAAGTGCCAGAAAACAGTCCAAGACGATTACCAACATCGTTTATCCACTTAAACAAACATACACACACGTCTTCAAGTCCTTTATTTTTCTAATTTTCTTAACGTGTGTTATACTGAAATAACTGTGTGTCCCACATCATGACATATCCTAGCGATCAAGGTATGCACAAAGCTTCTTCATAACAGGTGAGCAAATTGCTGACATCTGTAATTTTGGCAAGGTCAAGATCATCGGTGATCAGGTCTGCATATATTTGGTGGATGCAACAGAGAGACCAATGGATTCTCGACCAGGGTGAGGGCAAATACCAATTTTTTTTGATATGATCATTACTTTAGGCTTTTGATTTGTGCCTTTAGCTTGAATTCTCTTTGAGAATTTTGGGTTTTGGCATTTCCTTACTGCTCTTTTAAGACGTCCTGACTGTGCCTAGGTCAGCATATATCTGGATGCACCAGAAGGGCAGCCAGGACATCCCCAGATGTATCAACAATTTAAAGACCTGAAATCTCAGACTTTGGCAATCTATCAACGCAAGATTTAAGACTATAAAATCATACGCCGATGATGTGTTCCCCACAAGTTACACAATCCTTTATCTTTAGCATTAATTTTGGACGGAATTCATTGTGTAGTTTGCCTGCCAGTACATCATATAATGGAGCTACAATCACACTTGATTTAATATTCTTTTCGATTTTAAGGTGTGACATCTCAACAGCTGATGTACTATCATTTCTTCTTTTTCGCACCATGAAAATCTCATTTTCGGAATTTTCTATTGTTTTTGTATTTTTCTGAGGATATATATCCCCCTAAATTTGTGCTTAAAATTGAAAATTTAAAGAACAAATTTACAACCTAAAACTAAGAAAAATCTTTTTGTGTTTTTCTAAAACCATTCTCGAATTAAAGACCAATTACGTTCAGAATGTAATGCATCAGGTTTTGAGCGTACCTCCTGCTGACTTATACCTCCATTATCTCCTTCAAAGGAAACATACTCACTGTTTAAGAAATTAAAATAAATGTACAACAGAGAGATGTCACCTGTCATGTGCGTGGAACAACCATTATCAACATACCAGTGGTCGTCGACAATCCTCCTTGGATGTCCCTGCACTAAGAGAGGAGACTAATTAAACATTGGTACCCAGGCCATCGCGGTCCTGGGCACTCCTGAAGCATCAATGTAAGACACTTCCCTCAAGCACATGTCCCTTTTCTCATTTGGACATGGTGTTGCTGCCGCCTTTGCTTTCCAAACTTGCTTAGGCTTAAGAACTGGTTTTGCTACTTTCGTAGTAGCAGCTTTTGCTCTCTCATGCTGTTTCGATTTTTGTGGTTGAACAACCTCCCGTTTTTTCTTGGAAGCATTCCAGTTTCCATCAGAAGGTTTAACTTTGGGTTTTGTATTCTTCCTTGCCTTAGGTTTATCAACCTTCATTGGCTTGGAGTAGTACTTATCCCTAGGCAAAACCTCTTGATGTTGTCGATAATAGGGCACATAAGGACGACTTGTGCGGTTCCTTGCAATGTGACCGGGTCTTCCACACGTGTAGCATGTCTGCTTCTTTGCATAAGGAGCGGATCCCGGTCTATTCGATCCCACTGATGAATGTGAGTGATGGGATCTGTTCGATGATTTGTTTGCAGGCTTCTTAAAGTTGTTGCTCTGCTTAGAGCATCTTGAACACCCGTGTGAACAAGATTGTGCTTGTGATGATGACTGTCCTTGAGCTTTCTGTTTAACTTTAGGAACCTGTACATGAGAGTTAGCACAAGTTGTTTTTCTATGTGGTGGCACGTATTTATCTGTTGTGCCAATAACAGATAGCTCAAAAACAGTCTTTTTCACATATGGTATAGCATCTACAGACAAGTTAGACTGTGTCACACAAACACCTGCATTGTTAGTGCAAACAATATCATCCCCCTCAACCTTAACCTCTACCTTAACTTCAGCTGTACATGAGGTAGAAGCATTAGGAACATTCATACATTTAAGATCAGGGACTGTTGGCTTTATCACACTTGTTCCAACAGTCTTGGATGAGGGATCCTCACATTCTTTTTCAATCTCGACTGGCATTGAGCACACAGATTTTTCAGATTCTGGCTCAGTCGAGGGTGTGACATTTGATTCAGCTGAGCCACTTGATTCAGAAACATGTGGTGACTCTGCTGAATCCCCCGTTGACTCAGCTGCTCTAGAAGACTCACAACTAGATTCACTAGATTCAACTGATACTGATTTCTCAGATTCGGTTGTTTAGGGTGATTCACATTTGGAGTCGCTTTCAGAAGTTGGTGGGGCAGTTGATTCAACGGTATCTTGTGTTATGCGCGTTTGATAAAGCTCCCTGAATTCTTTCATGAAATCAAACTCATGATGCACATTTGAGTCTGATTGGCCGGTTGGTTCAGTGTCTAAAACAGTTTCCCTCAACATTTTATTTGATTTAGCTGTGTTATTGGGAACTGGGACTTCATCTCTTTTCACATCAAAAACTCTATCAACTTCTTTATTTTTCTCAAAATTTAACGTCTCAGTCTGCTTTGAAGCATCTTGAGACTTGACAAAAGTTTTTGATGGAGCCTGCTCCTGCTTAGGTTGTTTGTTCTTGGGTTTAGAGATTTTTACAGGGATCGATTCAGGTTTGGAAATTTCAATTTGATCCCTCGATGGTCGACTAGTTGGCTCTTCTATTGAAGGAATACATCCTTTAATAGGCAAACCAACAACTCTTCATCCGACATAGGAATTGAGGAATAATTTTCATTAAAAGGTGGTGGAATTTCCACAAACCCCAGACCTTTATTCCTCACTTCCTTAGGTCTAAACTTTAACTAAGTATTGATTTTTTTTTACTTTGTTACTAGAACAATCGAATTTTTTGAAATGAAAATCGGCATTTTCAAATTTCGATTTTAAATCAATCAATTCCGCAGTTAAAGTGTCAGACAGTCGTCTGAAGTGCAAGTATCAAAACTTATGATCACTCACCTCCTGATGCAAGCTTGATATCGAGTTTTTGTTTTCGACCATTTCTTTATAGGAACGAAATTTCTTTTTCATATCCCAAGTAGCTATTTTCTTGTATTCTAGCTGCTTGAATGCGGAGAGAGTTTATTCTCTAAACCCCTTAACTTTTAACTTACACTGCTCAGTACAACAAGATTCAGCTAAAATGTCAGCATGTACCTCAGATGCGGATGGCACATGGTCATTCAGTTGTGCCATGAAAGCTTGAGCGGCAGGAGCAACAAGAGCGGGTGAGCAGACATATTTTGAATTTGAAGATGAAGTGTCAGAGGCGGATGGGCATGTTGTAGCAGAGGTGTTACTTTGAGTCTTCAACTTTGCACGCTTAGCATGTTCTTTGACGAGTAAGATTAACTCATCTGACGTCCTTTTGGACCAACTTGTTTCTGCGTAGATCTTCATGACATTCATAAACTAGCTGCATGTCGGTTGATCTGGTATTCTTTATAAAGCGTCCAGAAGACTCTTGTTGACCCAACAATTTGCCATCACGATCTCTGCATTCTTCATTTCTGACAGTAGTTCGGTAAATCCGCCAATCAGTGCATGCACGGTTTCACCAGCAATGTAACTAAAACTCTCAATTCTCTGCTCAAACACCTCACTTTGAGAAGACATTTTTTTAATTTTGAACCGTGATTCCCCAAAAATTTAGACGTTCACAAGAAAATTTAGTCCGAGCCTAGAACGTCCAAGCGTAGTTAACAAGTCAAACTGAGTTTAGTAAAGTCGAGCACCCCAAATTAAACTTGTACACCCCAAATTATAATACACCTCTTACTTTATGTTGTGATGTAGAATATGAATTTCAAAATCAACAACTAATTTTGTTCTCAATTTTTTTTTGTCATGACCCACACTCAAATAATTTGATTTAGTCCCACACCACACTTATTATTACTATTATTATTATTATTATTATTATTATTATTATTATTATTATTATTATTATTTGCTCCAATCCAGAATACCAACCTCAGCACCTTACCCTCTTTATAATATTATTGATTAATGTTCCTATTGTAAGAACCTTTTTTTTTTATCTCTTCTTCACGTGAGTTGTGTCAGATTCCACTCAATTGCTTTATGTCTCTTTCCAAGATATCAATTCCTTCACCATTTCAGTTCTATTACTCTACACTTCAAAGAAATCTGCACTTGAACAATCCTCAAGACCCCAAACTACCAAACCCTTTATCTCTCCTTCAAATCTTAATGCACACAATCCAACAACAAATCTCGCCTCTCTCTAACTGCTCTTTCTTAACTCTTCATTTAATTTTCCTTTTTTTTCACAAAACACAAACCGATGAACTCCAAAGACCCGTTGTGTGCTTCTCGATTAGCGTTAAGCAGCAAGAACAACCTGTCGGTGTAGGTTAGTCGTGGGTTGATGATGGTGATGTAGGTGGTTAAGTGTGTCGGGTGGTAGTGATGGGGCTGTGGCGGGTGGAGGCAGGGTGGTTGGTGTTCGAGGTGGTGGTGGGTGTCCGAGGTGCGGGTTCTGTGTCCGAGTAGGTGTGTTCGAGCTCGAGTGTTCGAATCAAGCCTGTGTTCGAGTGGGAGGGTATTCGATGTACAGGAGTTTGTCGAGTGACGAAGGCTGTGTTCGAGTTCTATGCTGTGTTCGAATTCTCTGCTGTGTTCAAGCTCAAGGGAGTGTCCGACTCAGAAGGTTGTGTCTGAGCTCAAGGGAGTGTCCGACCTCAATGTGTGTCCGAGCGATGAAGGAGTTTCCGAAGCCTGTTGTATTCTCGAGTGAACTTTGGTGTCCGAGCAAAGGAGTGTTCGATGTGATGTTCGGGGTGTGGTGTGTTCGACCCTTGTTTCCGATTAGTTTCCTATTTTTGAGGCTCTAATTGTGGAATGGAAATCAAGTTGTTTAAAAATACGAATTTGTTTGAATTTTGAAACATAAAAATGGAAAACAAATTTTCGAAGATAAAAGGAAAGGATTGATGTTGGTCAAATCAGTGATTTTAGGATCTGTAATTATGACCATCGATTTTTTTTATTTTTAACTATTTTTAAAAACTAATTGGAGAAAAACTTGGAAACAATCTTTTGAACCACAAAATAGATCAAACACCCCTTTCTTCCATTGTTCTTCGTGTTCTTCAAGATTTTAACAAGAACAAATCTGCCAACAACACTAAAAACACCAAAAATGATTAGTGAAATAATATTATTGAACGAGATAAAGCATAAACCTGTAAAACCAAAGAAACACAGTTGTAGCAATCTTCTTTTTGTTCTTCAAATGATACCGAACCAAGCCTTAAGAAGACTACTTAGGCTCTGATACCAATTGTAAGTCCAAGATCTTCTCGGGGTATCACTCAAACCACTCAATGGATGCGGAATATCGATTGAATGGTGAAGAACAAAAGATTAAATCGATAAAAACAATTGTATTGCTGCTACACCTTGCACACAACCTCTAGGATTGTCTGGTACAAGGTGGTGGCTCTAGAGTTACAAAAGAGAGGATTAACAATGTCTTTAATGTCTTATGAATGTCTAATGAATGTCTAACCCCAAAATGAACTAGAATAAAACATTATATAGGGTTCACTAAAGCCTTGGCCCACATGGCCTAACACAAGCCCATTAACTAAACTAAGCCCAATAATAATAAACTAGCTTGATAAAGACAAGCGTAAACCTGCACAATTCGGGCCTTACACTTTTCTCGTCTCCTAGGTTGTGCTGGGCGACTGTCTTCGTTTAAGACCGGCACCGACGCATCGGACGGCGCCCCCGTCTCCGCGTTTCCTGTAGAAAAGTGCGATCCGGATTCCGACAACCTTCTTCGCTTATCCGAACTACTTCCCGACTCCTCATTCATCAACGAGACTTTCGACCACTTCTCACTTTCTTTAACAATCTTTCATGCCCCTAAATGTTTGAAAGACTTCTTTGCTTTTTGTTGATAATCATCTAGCGCCCTTGTCATGACATCTGCCATGGTGCAATCGCTTTTCTGGATCCGCTCCTATAAAAATAAAAAAATAAAAACATATTTAAAAGTCAAATAAAGGTTTTATAAAAATATTCAAATTAATATAAGGAAAAAAGTTAGTACCGCTTGAATGTAAAAGTCGTTGAACGCATTTAATTGCATCAACATTTTACTCCACTTTGAACAAACTTGATGAGTGGTGTGATTGGAATCACCAAATAGTTCGTTGTAATGCTTTAACACTATTCCATAAACTACCACTACTTTGTTCGTTTCCTTTCACCTGATCGACCGAAACATGTACGTATGCTTTCGCCAAAGCAACTTCTTCATCCTGACCCAATCGGTTCGCTCAGTGTGACCAATAAATTTTCTTTTTTATTCCCTTTGGGTCTTCTCGAACCTCAACATCTTCTCCAATCTGCTCCTCTTCATCATCATCTTCAAATTGGGTTTCGAGAATGGGATCATCATTATCATCATCTTCTTCTTCTTCTTCAAACACCTCGAAAGATTCCATAGCCTTTCCTGATAAGTTGTAAATGGGTGGGGGTTGTGTAAATATCCTTGGCGTAGTGTAGGCACGCTACAATGAGGAAAAAATTACGTGTTGTATGTTGGGCTATAGAAATTGAATTGGGGATGCGTAAAATATCCTTGTGGGTTGGGTTGGGGTAGTTTAAGCCGATATAGATCACCTTGAAATTCGGATTGTAACGAACCACCATCACGTCGCACCTCGTGAGCTGGCACCCTCTACCCAAGATTTGGTTGTTTTCTTGCATGAACCAACATGTGAAATGGTTTGGTGAAATAGTTATTTATAAAGGTTTAAAATAAAAAAATTAAAGCCAATGGTCAAAAACAATTTTTTGAATTTTTTTGTTAATAACATAACGGTCATATGACCGTTCCCACACAAACCCCATGCGACTTCACTAAGCCCATTTTTCAAGCTGAAAAAAGAAGCCTAGGGGGTTGGAACCTAATAGCATTACTTAAAATACAAATCAATCAATCCTTGATTGATTGATTGATTCCCATTTATTGTCATATTTATTAGCATAATTGTATTTCCTATTTTATGTATATCCTTGTTGTATATATTGTAACTTTGTTTTCAATGTAATACAAGTGGAGAATTATTTACCATTAACATGGTATCAGCCTAAAATTTTCGATCCATTCTTCCTGTTTGTTTTATTTTTTGGTCACTTCTTCCTTCTTTTGCCGCTCACCTTCCCCTTCCTCCTTCTTCTTTTCTTGCAACCCTAACTGCCGACAATGTCTTCCTCTAGCCAAACTAATCCCCTGCCTCTCCACTCCTTACTCCACTTTATCCCTCTTAAACTCACTTCCAAAAACTATCTGCCCTGGTCGCCCCAGATCGTTCCCGTCCTTTCCATGGCCAAGCTCTATGGTCACGTTGATGGTTCAAACACTGCCCCTTCTGCCACCATTACTACCGGTGACAAAACCCACCCCAACCCAGACTATCTTTCCTGGCCAGAGGCAAACCAATCGGTTCGTCTTCTTATTCAGTCCTCTCTTTCAGAGGAAGCCATGTCAGAGATTATTGGATTAACAACCGCTCGGGAGATTTGGCTTGCTCTTGAAGCTGCTTTTAGCCATCGATCTCTTGACAAAGTTCATACTCTGCAGGATACTCTTCACCAGTTGTAGAAGGGTTCCTCAACTGTGACTGACTTCGGCCGCCAATTTAAATCCCTCTGTGACGAGTTGGCTGCAATCGGTCATCCTGTTTCAGAAGCAGACAAGATACACTAGTTCTTATGTGGTCTTGGACCCTCTTACAAAAACTTCTCAACCACTCACAGAGCTCTCTCAGCCAACCAGACCTTTCGGGAGTTGCTCTCCAAAACTGAAAACCAAGAACTCTTCCTCAAGCATATTCATGGTTCTTCTACACCATAGGTGTCTTTTGTTGCTCAACAAAATCGAACCGGTAACTCTTCTAAATCATCTAAGAATTTTTCTGCTTCTAATCGAGGTCGTGGTCGATCCTATGGTCGTGGTCGCGCAAAGCGACCATCTCATTGTCAATTGTGCAGAAAATATGACCATTATGCCAACGTCTGCCCAAACCTTGCTTCTTATGCCAAACGTGCTTCCTCGCTTGATGACAATCTTGCTCAAGCGTTTCATGCCCAATGTCATGTTACTGATGATTACACTGATTGGGCTAGTGATACGTGAGCCGATGCTCACATGACTCCCCATGATGCCGATGTTACCGCCCCTTATGGCAACCCAGGTAAAACTTTTGTCGCATTTGGTAATGGAAAATCTTTACCCGTCACTAAAATCGGATCCGCCACCATTCAAAATAAAATACCTTTACGTAATGTGCTTGTTGTTCCTCATCTTACCAAGCGTCTACTCTCCATTTGTAGACTAACAAATGACTCTCCTGTTGATGTGCTTTTTTGTAATCATTTTTTTCAATATTCAGGACCGCAAAACAAAGTAAATCCTGGCAAGAGGCACGTGTGAAAACGGTCTTTACATTTTGCGGGAAGGACAACATGCGTTCGTGACGTCCTACTCTTCCCAACATCTAAAAGCTTCGTTTGAAAGATGGCATGGAAGCCTTGGTCATGTATCATTTGAAGTTATTTCTGAGTTGCATAAAAACGGTTCTTTGTTTGTTACTTCATTATTGCCTAAACCGAAACTTTGTTCTTCTTGTCAACTATCTAAGTCTCATCGTTTGCCATTTGATTTAAATACCAAACGTTCATTGCATGCTTTAGACTTAGTTCATTGTGATCTTTGGGGACCCTCGCCTGTTATATCCCCAAATGGATATCGGTTTTATGCCATATTCATCGATGATTATTCTCGTTTTAGTTGGTTTTACCCTCTTAAACACACGTCAGATTTTTATGATGTGTATACTTTCACTGCTTATGTTCAAAATCAACTATCTACTATAATTAAAATATTTCAAAGTGATGGCGGTACTGAATTTACAAACACACGTGTGCAAACCTTTTTTCGTGACCACGACATCCATCACCGTCTCTCTTGCCCTCACACCCAACAACAAAACGGTTGTGCTGAACGGAAGCATCGACACATCACTGAGACCGGTTTGGCCATGTTGTTTAACTCCCACTCACCGGCCACATTATGGGTTGATGTGTTTTCCTCTGCCACCTTCAGAATTAATCGTTTACCAACACCCGTTCTGGACAATAAATCCCCTTTTGAGCTTCTTTATGGCTACGCACCAAACTATTCGAATATTTGAGTTTTTGGTTGTCGTGTCTTTCCATACTTGCGGGATTCAAACACAAACTATCTCCACGTAGTGCTGAATGTACTTTCATTGGCTATGATGCAAAATACAAAGGATACCGGTGCTTGGATCCTATCTCAAAACGCATCTACATACTAGGCACGCGCAATTTGATGAGGATACATTCCCCTTTAGTGGTCATGTCTCTCCCATTGATGAGGCTACTCTTGTATTCTCCAACTTTGATGAATCCATTCCCTTTTCTCTTTTACCAAATCTGCCTCCCGTCGGAAATTGTCCTCCACCTATGGCCCAACACACCACCTTTACGCATCCTTGTAGCTTCTGTCCGACCCACACCATCCATCCATCTACTTCCCCATTGGACCAAACACAACAACCACCGTCCAACCCACCGTCTTCTGCTACCTCATCTTCGACCCAACCAAACTCACCAACTACCCCTAGCCCATCACACCACTTTGCTCCAGCCCACTCCGCTCCAGCCCATTTCGCTCCACCCTCCACTTCGTCCCACTTCCCTTTCCCCTCTGATCCGTCCGCTACTCAATAGCCCACTTCCACCGTTTCACCACCCGATACCCCGTCCCACCAACACACTTCTTCTATTCAACCACCCCCTAACCCTCTGTAACAACCGGCAAAAATAAGGTAATTCCGTACAAATTAATTAATATATGATTAACGTAATTAAATGCAATTATGTGTGATTTAATTATCAAGGCCTTAAGAGATAGCAATTTCTAAATAATGCATAGGAATGCATACGTTTAATGGTAAAACATGATTGGATCATGTGCGAATGAACTATCCGGTATGGACGTTGGCAATTACCCGGTAATAATTAAATAAACGAAAAGGATCCCGGACACCCAGGATATAAAATAAAGGGTAGTTTCATAAAATATAATGAGTTTTGGAACTCCAAAACCACAAGTGGAAACGTCTTGTACAAATCTCCCGGTAACGAATAAAATGCGCGTACCGCACCCGATACGCGTATAACTCATAATTTCACCCGGCAAAAGCCTAAATAACCAATCAACGCTTAAATTAGACTATATTTAAGGGTTATTAAAGGTATTTTTAATGTCCGCATAACGCGTGATTAAATCCCGAAAAATACCCGAACGACACCCGAACGACGAGGAATTAAACATAACAAGTATTGGGTAAATATTTGAAGTTGTGGACCCCACCCAAGCCACAAAGGTGGCCGGCCTAGATGGCCTCATGGTGTCCATGCATGTGTTTTTAATAATAATCATCTAGTAATCTAGGTTATAAAGCATGCCTTACAAAAGACAAAGTGTAAGATTATGCAAGTACAAGCATGCTCTCCTTTTGTCTCCCCCCCCCCTTGCAAAAACAATCGGCCCATAGGCCATATAATCCAAGACAAAGGCTAGTAATCATAACCTAAGTATGTACACATGCTTGGATAAAAAACTAAGTATAAGATCAAGTATGATTACTAGAGATTTTGGAAAGATTACCACCCTTCCTTTGGCTCTCAAAACCCACGGCCACATGCACCCTCCCACATCCATCCAAGATCACTTGTGTACTTCTTAAATCTCTTGAATCATTAGCAAAGATCACATGCAATCCATGGAAGATTTGATGGTAGTATATAACATGTGTTAGATACATGAGTTAACAAAGCAAAACTCTTCTTCTTCTTTCTTCTTTTGGGCCGTGAGTTATACCCTCCCCATATACATTCTTCTTTCAAGTTTTTACATCTCCAAATCATTCAAAACAATCCATCATCCAAACCCCTATTGTGTGTTTCAAGCTTGGAGCTTAACCATTAAGGAAGAACACACTAAACCCCTCTCAAAATCCAAGGTTTTGTCTTCCCTAGCCTTGTGCTAGTAGTAAGCTTCTTAACCTTGTTTTTGATTATTATTATTCATGTATGTGTTCTTAGAAGCAAGTTGTACATGAAGGGTTTAAAAGGTGGTTTGAATCATAATCTTTAATAGGTTTTACATGAGTAAAATAGATGATTAAAGATATGTAAATAAATCATGGATTTGATGATGATAAAGTAGTGTTCTTGAAAATGTATAAAATCTATACATACACTAAGTAGATGATGGTTTGATTTGGATTTATAGAATAAACTTGAATGTGTTAAAAAGTAACTTTAATCATCTTTATATGATCATCTAAGACATAATAAATGATGGAACATGTTAGAAGTTCAAGAATAAAGAAGTTGAAAAATTAAAGTTTACTTACTTAGAAGAATGATATTTTGATATAATGGGCAAATACATAAAACACACATACAAGTAGCCTTATATATGAAATATAAGACTAATAAAAGTGTTTTGATACAAAAATAACTTACCAATAAAAAGATGAATCTTCAAAGTCCACTATTTTGAGTGAAAAATGCTAACTTTGGAAGTTAGAGTGGAAAAATGCAACATTTGGAAGTCAAGGGACTAATATTGTAACTTTGAAAGTTAGAGGACTAAAATGAACATTTTAGAAACTATTAGTCCAAAAGTGCAATAATGGAAAGTGTGGTGTCAAAAGTATAAGTAATAATTTTCCAAGGTTGATTTGGTAAATACTAGTAGATACACTTGGGTATTTTTGTATAAAAAGTATATTTTTGAAAGTATAAAAATATGGATTGTATTAACATAAGGATTTTTATAAAATAGAGATTTTATAAAAATATTAAACAAACTTGAGAAACTTACACAAAAATGAATACTTTTATATAAATGGGAATATAAAAGTATTGAAAACATTTTTGTAGTTAAGTTAACAAGTTGGGTTAAAAATACATAAGTATTTTAAACCTTCCAAGTAACATGTGTTAGGAGGAAGAAATATGAATAATATTTCTATAAAACACATGTTGGGAAAAACTTGGAAAAATTAACTATTCGAGCTAAGATATCGAACTAAGACGCGTTAACGAACCGTACACGGACAAAACATGAGAAAAATGCCATTGCGGCAAGATGAGAAAATATATATTTAGGAAGAAAAATATATATACATCATGGGTGAAAACTAATAAAACACTTTCCTAAGTGTTGAAGGAATTATTCGTGGGAGAAAAACATAAAGTAAGACGTTAAAAACAAACGTATATACTTAACAAGAAAAATTACACATTTATATATATGTACGCTCGTCTCGGCAAAATTCTAGTATATCTACTTAATGGGAAAGTAGATATGTGGGAAGGAAAACGAGACGAGTAGACAAAGATATATATATGTGTATGCCGTACCGACAAGATCCTAGTATATTTATTTGAATGGGAAAATAAATATACGGTATGGTGAGTTGAATCGGGTGTTGAGAATATACAATCGAACGACAAGATCTTAGCATATTTGTTTAAATGGGAAAACAAACGTGCGGCAAAGTGAGTCGGGTCGAGTGTTGAAATATATATTATGTTGAGCGATGCGATCTTAAGTATAATTATTTAAATGGGAAAATAATTATATGTTAAGTGAAGTCGAGTCGATGATAATAAGGTACAAGTTAAGGAAATATTAACAAGAGTAATATATAACTTGTAACACAAAGGGGTAATCTAACGCCAACGAAACCTAGGATACGCGCTTAATTAAACGGGATTTGGAATAACTTGTGGTCGGGAGTTGGGTGTACAACTTGCCAAGGCACATGCACTATAGGGATAGTGACTTATACGTCTAGGACGTTTGTAGGTGCGAGACCCTTTTTGCTATCTGCTTAGTGAGCCGGACAGTGATTCAGGTGAGTTTCACGGCCCCATTTTAAACTATTTTTACGTTTTCGGGGGAAAGATATGTTAGGGAAAATGTTTGACGGATTTATTACTTGAGGTGTGACCGCCACTCGGGGTTGAGTCCTCGCCTCTATAATCATTTATTCAGGGAAATGAAACCGGTGGAATATTTGAATAGTACTATTGGTGCCTGACAAGGCCCACCCCTAATCGATAGCGTCGATTATGCATTAGTGTATGCCTGGGGTGCATATATTCTGAACTTAAGTCGTAGGATACCGAGTAACGACTTGGAGCGGGGCATATTTATTACACGTCTTGGTTTGATTATAGCCTCAAGTAGATTTATAGGAATTTGCAACTCCTATATATTGTCATAACATGGTATTTCCCAAAGATTCAAGTTTTGGAAACTAAAAACCTGTGAACTCACCAATATATTTATATTGACGAAATTTTAAACATATCTTTCAGGTAATTAGATGAAGGCGAACCGGGGCAAGCTGGGTCATGGAATCCTCCGATGCGGCGTTAAATATTTTGCGGGGTTTCACCTTTATTTCCCAAGACTATGGGATATATTTGAGAAACCTCTCCATTATGTTATAAAACAATTTACTTTTATGTAATATTTTGAACAAGATATGACGCCTTAATAAATGACCCATTTTCTTAAATTACTTGTGTTTAGCGTTAACCTTGACTTTATGCTCTTGAACCGTCGCGCCACGTGTTTCCGCCATTGTCGTGGTGTGACAGAAAGTGGTATCAGAGCCAAGGTTATAGCGAACTAGAGTATTTTCTTTAAAAACTAGACTATAACCAGATTTGGTTCAAAAGATAAAGTTTTCAAAAAAAATGTACATAGTTGCTATATGCAATAAAGTAATTTTTCAAGAAGCATTGGGCATGAGGAGATTCCGACCGAGCTAGCCATGGGTATTGTTATGCAGTACGTAGTATTAGAGGTTAGGAAGGATACTGATAATGTACGCCTTAACTATCTAATTTAAATTAATTCATATATATACATGTACGGTTCTTTTGCCAGGAATGTCGGACGCTGGAAGCATAGCGCCCAGTTATGATAGTAGTCTACAGATCATTCCCGCACCTCCGCCTGAGCCAGTCGAGCTGGTTGTACTTGACGCGGAAGAAGACGACGTAGAGATGGACGTCGCTGGAGGGTCAGACGACGACTCGGACGAGACGGATCCTAGCGAGGATCCTGACTGGGCACCCGTAGGGGACGACGCGGCCGCCGTGGTCGACGCACCGCAGGCCGACCTACCTATTGTACCTGCCGCACCTTTAGCCCCACGACCCATCCGATCCATCAGGGACTTCCCTGAAGGCTGCGCCGGTCCGTCACGACCTATCCCAGCCCAGTCGGAGACAGCAGAGTCTCCGTTCGATAGACAGGCTCACGTTGATCATGGGCCAGCACCTGTACCGCACATCCACATTCCTCCAGGCATGAGACTCATGCCGATCTCCCGTGGGAGGAACGGGTGGATTTCTGATGACTCGGACGACGAGTCAGTGGCCTCGGTTGAGCACATGCTAGTACCCGAGATCCCAGCCGTCCAGGAGGAGCCAGTGGCTCCAATGATGGAGGACGCACCTGCTGACCCCGTAGCCCCACCAGCACCACTTGAGCCCGCACCTCAGGAGGAGCCAGCCATAGCAGCACATGTCCTTGAGGGTAGCCCCGCCGGTAGCTCTGAGCTACGCAGGTCAGGTATGGCAGCCTTCGCCACCGCGAGCCCTCCTACCCCCACTGTAGTGGTGTCCACCCCAGAGTGGGCCACTGTTTCAGAGCCTCTATTGGCCCCCTTGGCCGAGCTTGTACCACCACCCACCGTAGCCATGACACTACCGATCCCCACCTTGCCCAGCATGCCACCTGCACCGTATCCTCTGGGTGCAGGGGACCCCTACATGATACCACCTTACTTTACCCCCAGACCACAGGGTTTTGCCCCGATATTTTTCCCCACACCGATACCAGCCCCTTATGGCCCATTCCCGCCAGTTCATCCCGATATACCCGGACCATCCCAGCCACCCAGGGTGACACCCCTATCCGGACCAGCATGGTCCACTGCTATCTCCCTAGAGCGAGACTTCCAGACCCTCGCAGACACGGTGCAGCGCACCGTGAATCAGGTAGAGCAGCAGACCCGTTTGATGTGGACGCAGATGATTGATGCACGAGATGCGTTAGCACACTATGCGGAAGAGTTACTGAGCATGGACGCACAGTGTGGGATTACAGGTGATGCGCATTTTGCGCATCGACAGTTCTTATATGAGCGCATCATGGCGATTAGCATGACTATCAGTGTGCACGCGCCACAGTATTAGTTCCCGCCGCCACCGCCACAGTAGGGATGCATCAGGGACGCACGGAAGAATCACCTGCTCATGTACATAGTAGCAGCAGTATGGTAGTATAGCACGGGTTATGACACTCGTCTGCATTTTGCCTAGCCGTACGGGTACGACGGCACATGATATGATGTTTTATTTATTTCAGAACGATGTATTGTATGAGGGATGTATTCCCTATTTTGTTATTATGAACAAGCATTGTACTCGTACTATTGAAATTAATGAAAAATCTTATTATTATGATGGTGAAATATGTTGTTGTCTACGATTATTATTGCTTACTCCATATATTGTGATTTGCGTGATTGTGTGGTGATGTTGTGCGATTATTATTTATTCTGTATGATGTGTTGGTATGTAGTGTGATGACATGGTGTTGACTATTGTATTCATATTCCGGTTTGTTATTTATGCTTTATATTGTATGAATGTTGCCAAATTAACCTTTGATAATTATTATTGAAGAAAAAAATGGCACCAGCCACCAGAAGCAACAGCGGCGCAGACGGACTGCCCGCTACACCAGCTGAACTTGAAACCATGATCTCGGAGCGCATAGCCCGAGCGATCGCGGAGCATGAAGCCACTCGCTCCGAACGATCACGTGACTTAACGGGGAGCGACCGACGAGAAACCTCCCCCAATGGTAAGAAGGTTTAAAAAAATAATAATAATTGAAAAAGCAATGGGAGAATATCTTAAAACTCCTATCCCATAATAACATACTACTTTATTAATGCAGAAACGGCCTCGCGAGAGCGTGGCTGCACTTTCAAAGCCTTCTTAGACTGCAAGCCGATCAACTTCAACGGCACAGAAGGATCTGTTGGCCTGGTCAAGTGGTTCGAAAAGACCAAGGCAGTCATCCGTAACAGTGGGTGTACCCCTCATCAGTCGGTCATGTACTCCACCAACTTGTTTTTGGATCAAGCACTAACGTGGTGGAATGGACAAGTACAGTCATTGGGTGACGATACTGCTTACTCCCTGTCATGGGCAGAACTGAAAGAACTCATGATCGCCGAATACCGCCCGGCAAGCGAGGTGCAGAAACTGGAAACAGAGTTCTGGAACCTTACTATGATAGGAGCAGACGTGACTGGCTACACGTCCCGATTTCATGATCTCGCCAGACTAGTGCCACGTTTGGTCACCCCTGAAAACAACAAGATAGAACGGTATTTGTTCGGATTAGCGCCGCAAATACGCAGCATGGTCACTGCTTCCAAACCCACGACCATGCGCGCAGCTATTGATCTTGCGCTAAGCCTCACCGAAGATGCTATTCGCATGGGTACACTGATCCGACAAGTTTCGGGACTGAAAATTTCTGAGGCCAGCAGCGTAGAAGCCAAGAATCAGGGGACAAGCTCAGCAGTTGTGTCGAATGACCAGGGGAACAAGCCGAGATTTGGGAAACGGAAACGGGATGAAGGGAAGAGGGACAGAGCATCGGGTAGCTCAAACAAGAAAGGAAAAGGGTATGTTGCCACGGGACGTGGTAATGGCAGTAAACAGGGTAATCAGGGAAGGAATAATGGGTTAACTTGTGGAAAGTGCCACCGCACAGGGCACAAGACTGAAGACTGCCGGTCCGGAGCACCGAAGAACGGAGGGGCTAGACCATGCTTCGCATGCGGGTCACTGGACCATTGGAAAAAGGATTGCCCCAAGATCAACAACCAAGCCCGCGGACGGGCATTTGTGATTGGAGCCGGTGATGCACGACAAGACCCCAACGTGGTCACTGGTACGTTTCCTCTTAATGGTCATTATGCCTCTGTATTATTTGATACCGGTGCTGACTTTAGCTTCGTATCCATTGAGTTTAAAAGACTACTTGGATTAAAAACTAGTAAACTAGATACACCCTACTCCATAGAACTGGCTAATGGTAAAACTATTGAAACGAGGGAAGTAGCAAAAGATTGTAAATTAGAACTCTGTGGGCACGAGTTTGGGATTGATCTTTTGCCGGTCGTATTGGGAAGTTTCGACATAGTTGTCGGCATGGACTGGTTGTCCGCGCACCGTGCCGTCGTGATTTGCAACGATAAAGTCATTCAAGTCCCCCTCGCAAGCGGTGAAACTCTCTCAATTCAAGGGGAAAGGCACGGGACGCCGCTAAGGATTATCTCAAGCATGAAGGCTCGTAAGTGTCTAAGAAAAGGGCTTGTCGCATTCTTGGCACACGTAGTGGACAAGAAGGCCGACGAGCGAAAGTTGGAAGACATTCCAGTAGCTAGAGATTTTCCGGATGTATTCCCAGAAGATTTGTCGGGGTTGCCACCACCTCGACAAGTCGAGTTCCGCATCGACCTCGTTCCTGGAGCTGCTCCTGTGGCACGATCGCCATACCGCCTAGCTCCATCAGAGATGCAGGAACTGTCCAGCCAGCTACAAGAATTGTTGGACAAAGGTTTTATAAGACCGAGTTTCTCACCTTGGGGAGCTCCCGTCTTATTCGTAAAGAAGAAGGATGGCACATTTCGCATGTGCATTGACTATCGAGAGCTGAACAAGCTAACCATCAAGAATCGCTATCCTCTCCCCAGGATCGACGATTTATTTGATCAGCTCCAAAGATCTAGCTATTACTCCAAAATCGATCTGAGGTCTGGCTATCACCAGTTGCGTATACAAGAAGAGGATGTACCAAAGACGGCCTTCAGAACCCGGTATGGACACTATGAATTTTTGGTAATGCCGTTCGGCTTAACCAACGCACCAGCGGTTTTCATGGACCTAATGAACCGCGTGTGTAAGCCATACCTGGACAAATTCGTCATCGTTTTCATTGACGATATTTTGATCTATTCACGCACAAAAGAAGACCATGAGAATCACCTTCGGTTAATTCTTGAAGTACTACGCAAGGAGAAGCTCTACGCTAAATTCTCAAAGTGTGACTTTTGGATTCGGGAAGTTCACTTTCTAGGCCACGTGGTAAATGAGAAGGGCATACACGTCGATCCCGCCAAGATCGAGGCAATTAAAAATTGGGAAGCCCCTCAAACTCCTACCGAAGTACGACAATTTCTTGGCCTTGCAGGTTATTACAGAAGGTTCATCGAGAACTTTTCAAAGATAGCACAAGCTTTAACCATGTTAACCCAGAAGGATAAGAAATTCGAGTGGACGGAAAAGCAAGAGGCAGCATTCCAATTACTAAAAGACAAGTTATGTGGCGCTCCGATACTATCACTCCCCGATGGTACGGAGGACTTTGTGGTTTACTGTGATGCCTCACATCAAGGCTTGGGTTGTGTATTGATGCAGCGAGAAAAAGTAATAGCATATGCTTCCAGGCAACTGAAAATCCATGAGAAGAACTACACTACACACGATTTGGAATTAGGTGCAGTGGTATTCGCTCTCAAGATATGGAGGCACTATTTGTACGGAACCAAGTGCACGATTTTCACTGATCATAAGAGTTTGCAACACATCTTTGATCAGAAGGATTTAAACATGCGACAACGGCGATGGGTCGAATTATTAAACGATTACGATTGTGAGATAAAGTACCATCCCGGTAAGGCGAACGTTGTGGCCGACGCCTTGAGTCGCAAGGAACGGGTTAAACCATTGCGTGTCCGAGCTTTGGGTCTGACTATCCACACGAATCTGACTGAACGAATTCGTGAAGCTCAAGTTAACGCCCTTAAACCCGAGAATGTCAAAGGTGAAAGATTACGAAAGATGGTTGATTCACTGGAACCAAAGGCAGACCAGACACTGTATTTCATGAATAGAATTTGGGTTCCAGTGTACGGGGGATTGCGTGAGCTAGTATTGGCCGAAGCTCACAGTTCTAGATATTCGGTTCACCCTGGTGCAGACAAGATGTTCCACGATTTGAAGGAACTTTATTGGTGGCCGAATTTCAAAAGAGATATAGCGGCATATGTTGCGCGATGTTTGACTTGCGCAAAGGTCAAGGCTGAGCATCAGAGACCTTCCGGTTTGCTCCAGCAACCGGAAATACCGGAATGGAAATGGGAACGAATTACCATGGACTTCATTACCAAGTTACCCAAAACAACAAGCGGCCATGACACGATCTGGGTAATCGTTGATCGATTGACAAAATCTGCACACTTCCTTACGATTCGCGAAACGGACAAGTTGGAGAAACTGACCCGTTTGTACATTAAGGAAGTGGTGTCTAAACACGGTGTACCTGTTTCTATCATCTCCGATCGAGATAGTCGTTTCACTTCAAGATTTTGGGAAAGTTTAAATGAAGCCCTCGGTACTCGCCTCGACATGAGTACCGCATATCACCCCCAAACGGATGGTCAAAGTGAACGAACCATCCAGACCTTGGAGGATATGTTGCGGGCATGCGCGATTGATTTCGACGGTAATTGGGATACACACTTGCCATTGGTAGAATTTTCTTACAACAACAGTTATCATACGAGCATCCAAGCCGCACCGTTTGAAGCGCTATATGGACGCAAGTGTCGATCTCCGTTATGTTGGGCTGAAGTTGGAGAAAAACAACTCACCGGGCCCGAAATTGTTCAAGAGACCACGGACAAGGTCTTTTTGATAAAGGAACGCCTCAAAGCGGCCCGTGACCGCCAGAAAAGCTATGCTGATATGAGGCGAAAGCCTTTAGAGTTTCAAGTCGGAGACAGGGTCCTACTAAAAGTGTCACCTTGGAAAGGTGTCGCGGGCTTTGGAAAGCGCGGAAAGCTGAACCCACGATATATTGGACCGTTCGAAGTCTTGTCCAGGGTAGGCACAGTGGCATACAAGCTCAAGTTGCCTCAAGAGCTTAGTGGAATACACGACACGTTTCACGTGTCAAATTTGAAAAAGTGCCTATCCGACGAAACTCTCATCATTCCAGCAGACGAAATCCAAATTGATGACAAGTTACATTTTGTTGAAGAACCAATCGAGGTAACTGATTGGAAGGTCCAAAAACTAAGGCGTAGCACGATCAGATTGGTCAAAGTGCGCTGGAATGCCAAGCGTGGACCGGAGTTCACGTGGGAAAGGCTGGACCGGATGAAGCAAAAATATCCCGCCCTATTCGAGAAGACACCTGTACCGGAGAACTCGAAGTGAATTCCGGGACGGAATTCTCTTAACGGGGGGAGAATGTAACAACCGGCAAAAATAAGGTAATTCCGTACAAATTAATTAATATATGATTAACGTAATTAAATGCAATTATGTGTGATTTAATTATCAAGGCCTTAAGAGATAGCAATTTCCAAATAATGCATAGGAATGCATACGTTTAATGGTAAAACATGATTGGATCATGTGCGAATGAACTATCCGGTATGGACGTTGGCAATTACCCGGTAATAATTAAATAAACGAAAAGGATCCCGGACACCCAGGATATAAAATAAAGGGTAGTTTCATAAAATATAATGAGTTTTGGAACTCCAAAACCACAAGTGGAAACGTCTTGTACAAATCTCCCGGTAACGAATAAAATGCGCGTACCGCACCCGATACGCGTATAACTCATAATTTCACCCGGAAAAAGCCTAAATAACCAATCAACGCTTAAATTAGACTATATTTAAGGGTTATTAAAGGTATTTTTAATGTCCGCATAACGCGTGATTAAATCCCGAAAAATACCCGAACGACACCCGAACGACGAGGAATTAAACATAACAAGTATTGGGTAAATATTTGAAGTTGTGGACCCCACCCAAGCCACAAAGGTGGCCGGCCTAGATGGCCTCATGGTGTCCATGCATGTGTTTTTAATAATAATCATCTAGTAATCTAGGTTATAAAGCATGCCTTACAAAAGACAAAGTGTAAGATTATGCAAGTACAAGCATGCTCTCCTTTTGTCTCCCCCCCCCCTTGCAAAAACAATCGGCCCATAGGCCATATAATCCAAGACAAAGGCTAGTAATCATAACCTAAGTATGTACACATGCTTGGATAAAAATCTAAGTATAAGATCAAGTATGATTACTAGAGATTTTGGAAAGATTACCACCCTTCCTTTGGCTCTCAAAACCCACGGCCACATGCACCCTCCCACATCCATCCAAGATCACTTGTGTACTTCTTAAATCTCTTGAATCATTAGCAAAGATCACATGCAATCCATGGAAGATTTGATGGTAGTATATAACATGTGTTAGATACATGAGTTAACAAAGCAAAACTCTTCTTCTTCTTTCTTCTTTTGGGCCGTGAGTTATACCCTCCCCATATACATTCTTCTTTCAAGTTTTTACATCTCCAAATCATTCAAAACAATCCATCATCCAAACCCCTATTGTGTGTTTCAAGCTTGGAGCTTAACCATTAAGGAAGAACACACTAAACCCCTCTCAAAATCCAAGGTTTTGTCTTCCCTAGCCTTGTGCTAGTAGTAAGCTTCTTAACCTTGTTTTTGATTATTATTATTCATGTATGTGTTCTTAGAAGCAAGTTGTACATGAAGGGTTTAAAAGGTGGTTTGAATCATAATCTTTAATAGGTTTTACATGAGTAAAATAGATTATTAAAGATATGTAAATAAATCATGGATTTGATGATGATAAAGTAGTGTTCTTGAAAATGTATAAAATCTATACATACACTAAGTAGATGATGGTTTGATTTGGATTTATAGAATAAACTTGAATGTGTTAAAAAGTAACTTTAATCATCTTTATATGATCATCTAAGACATAATAAATGATGGAACATGTTAGAAGTTCAAGAATAAAGAAGTTGAAAAATTAAAGTTTACTTACTTAGAAGAATGATATTTTGATATAATGGGCAAATACATAAAACACACATACAAGTAGCCTTATATATGAAATATAAGACTAATAAAAGTGTTTTGATACAAAAATAACTTACCAATAAAAAGATGAATCTTCAAAGTCCACTATTTTGAGTGAAAAATGCTAACTTTGGAAGTTAGAGTGGAAAAATGCAACATTTGGAAGTCAAGGGACTAATATTGTAACTTTGAAAGTTAGAGGACTAAAATGAACATTTTAGAAACTATTAGTCCAAAAGTGCAATAATGGAAAGTGTGGTGTCAAAAGTATAAGTAATAATTTTCCAAGGTTGATTTGGTAAATACTAGTAGATACACTTGGGTATTTTTGTATAAAAAGTATATTTTTGAAAGTATAAAAATATGGATTGTATTAACATAAGGATTTTTATAAAATAGAGATTTTATAAAAATATTAAACAAACTTGAGAAACTTACACAAAAATGAATACTTTTATATAAATGGGAATATAAAAGTATTGAAAACATTTTTGTAGTTAAGTTAACAAGTTGGGTTAAAAATACATAAGTATTTTAAACCTTCCAAGTAACATGTGTTAGGAGGAAGAAATATGAATAATATTTCTATAAAACACATGTTGGGAAAAACTTGGAAAAATTAACTATTCGAGCTAAGATATCGAACTAAGACGCGTTAACGAACCGTACACGGACAAAACATGAGAAAAATGCCATTGCGGCAAGATGAGAAAATATATATTTAGGAAGAAAAATATATATACATCATGGGTGAAAACTAATAAAACACTTTCCTAAGTGTTGAAGGAATTATTCGTGGGAGAAAAACATAAAGTAAGACGTTAAAAACAAACGTATATACTTAACAAGAAAAATTACACATTTATATATATGTACGCTCGTCTCGGCAAAATTCTAGTATATCTACTTAATGGGAAAGTAGATATGTGGGAAGGAAAACGAGACGAGTAGACAAAGATATATATATGTGTATGCCGTACCGACAAGATCCTAGTATATTTATTTGAATGGGAAAATAAATATACGGTATGGTGAGTTGAATCGGGTGTTGAGAATATACAATCGAACGACAAGATCTTAGCATATTTGTTTAAATGGGAAAACAAACGTGCGGCAAAGTGAGTCGGGTCGAGTGTTGAAATATATATTATGTTGAGCGATGCGATCTTAAGTATAATTATTTAAATGGGAAAATAATTATATGTTAAGTGAAGTCGAGTCGATGATAATAAGGTACAAGTTAAGGAAATATTAACAAGAGTAATATATAACTTGTAACACAAAGGGGTAATCTAACGCCAACGAAACCTAGGATACGCGCTTAATTAAACGGGATTTGGAATAACTTGTGGTCGGGAGTTGGGTGTACAACTTTCCAAGGCACATGCACTATAGGGATAGTGACTTATACGTCTAGGACGTTTGTAGGTGCGAGACCCTTTTTGCTATCTGCTTAGTGAGCCGGACAGTGATTCAGGTGAGTTTCACGGCCCCATTTTAAACTATTTTTACGTTTTCGGGGGAAAGATATGTTAGGGAAAATGTTTGACGGATTTATTACTTGAGGTGTGACCGCCACTCGGGGTTGAGTCCTCGCCTCTATAATCATTTATTCAGGGAAATGAAACCGGTGGAATATTTGAATAGTACTATTGGTGCCTGACAAGGCCCACCCCTAATCGATAGCGTCGATTATGCATTAGTGTATGCCTGGGGTGCATATATTCTGAACTTAAGTCGTAGGATACCGAGTAATGACTTGGAGCGGGGCATATTTATTACACGTCTTGGTTTGATTATAGCCTCAAGTAGATTTATAGGAATTTGCAACTCCTATATATTGTCATAACATGGTATTTCCCAAAGATTCAAGTTTTGGAAACTAAAAACCTGTGAACTCACCAATATATTTATATTGACGAAATTTTAAACATATCTTTCAGGTAATTAGATGAAGGCGAACCGGGGCAAGCTGGGTCATGGAATCCTCCGATGCGGCGTTAAATATTTTGCGGGGTTTCACCTTTATTTCCCAAGACTATGGGATATATTTGAGAAACCTCTCCATTATGTTATAAAACAATTTACTTTTATGTAATATTTTGAACAAGATTTGACGCCTTAATAAATGACCCATTTTCTTAAATTACTTGTGTTTAGCGTTAACCTTGACTTTATGCTCTTGAACCGTCGCGCCACGTGTTTCCGCCATTGTCGTGGTGTGACAGAAAGTGGTATCAGAGCCAAGGTTATAGCGAACTAGAGTATTTTCTTTAAAAACTAGACTATAACCAGATTTGGTTCAAAAGATAAAGTTTTCAAAAAAAATGTACATAGTTGCTATATGCAATAAAGTAATTTTTCAAGAAGCATTGGGCATGAGGAGATTCCGACCGAGCTAGCCATGGGTATTGTTATGCAGTACGTAGTATTAGAGGTTAGGAAGGATACTGATAATGTACGCCTTAACTATCTAATTTAAATTAATTCATATATATACATGTACGGTTCTTTTGCCAGGAATGTCGGACGCTGGAAGCATAGCGCCCAGTTATGATAGTAGTCTACAGATCATTCCCGCACCTCCGCCTGAGCCAGTCGAGCTGGTTGTACTTGACGCGGAAGAAGACGACGTAGAGATGGACGTCGCTGGAGGGTCAGACGACGACTCGGAAGGCCTATTTTTGTATTTTTTGTTATAATTGAGTCTTTTGTATATAGTTTTTAGTAGTTTTAGGCGTGTATTCGTTTGTTGGCCTATTTTTGTCATTGTATAGTTTTTTATTAATTTTTAGTACTTATTTATTTATTTTATATTTTGGTAGGTGTTCGTGTGAATGTTGGAGCGTAAACGATGAACTTTGGACAAGCCAAGAACACCCGAGTCTAGAGCACCGAATAATAATAATAATAATAATAATAATAATAATAATAATAATAATAATAATAATAATAATAATTCAAATTTAAAGAAAAAAATAGAAAACGTGACTTTGGGTTGTGACCCAAGGCCCAACACACAATTTGTGAGGGTTTTTGGTCCGGCAATTAGAATAAGGAATTGGATTATTATTTTCATTCAAAAGGGCAGCCGCCAAAAGAGAAGATATCAATTAATCATTCAGACATCACAATCGCACATTCAACCAAAGAAGAGAAAAAGCGACTGGCCAGAATCGGTGACGAGCGAAAGGGCACGGAAGGAGAAAAGGCCACGGGCACGTTAAAGATCAATAGCCAACGAGCCTTGGGTTAGGTTTAGTTTTCGTTTATTATTTTTATAGACATGGTTAAAACTATTTTTATTTATTTTGTGATGTTTATAAAGATTATGAACTAAATATTTTATGGTTGCTTAGGTTTATGAACTAGACATGTAATTTGCAGTTTTTAATGATTCTTGGTTTTTAATTTTGATGTGTAGGATTACATGATTTTAATTTTGTTGTTGGATTTGATATATCTGTGTTGGTGTTATTTTTATTTGAAGTTTGTTTATTGGTTTTGTGGAGCTAGGCATGTAGAGATACCCCCTAGGTCTTGAAATCAATCTAGTTCGTCAACTTAGGTTAGCGTGCTAGTATTTGGAGTTGGAGTACGACACAAGTATAACAAACTAATATAATAAATTAACTAAGGCGTGCAGTCCATTCTTGAGGGTGAGAAATCTAACTCGAGTTTGCTAGGTAACTAACTAGGCATTGTTCGGTAGTTGGCAAGCGCTAGGGCGGGAGTCGCTACTTGTCCGTGTTTAGAGTTTTCCTAGGTTTTCTTCAGTAGAGTTTAAGTCTGCTTCATAGTTTGAGGGTTTTAATCCATGAGAGGTTTTAATCCGATTTCTGTGGGGTTTTGGTACGCTAGGGCGATCCGGATCCATCTTAGCATTTCTACACTTGTCCCGCCTTGAGTCTAGTGAGCTATCTTTGACAGGAGGTTTATTAGATAAGAATAGGGTCTCAAGTTAATTACCAGATTCATGATTTATTGCTAGTGTCTAGGGATTTTACCTAAGTAACCAACCTTCTTCCTATCCGATTTCTCCAAGTTCCTAGTTCCCATAAGCAGCTGAGGTTACTTTATTTATATTTAGTTTCTTTTAAGTTTATAATTATTAGTTTGACCCCCATTTAAGTATATATTTATTTAGGCTAGTATTCGGTAGAGGTTGTGATCTTGAGTTGTCTTCGCGTCTTTGGGTTCGATACTCGGTCTTGTCTGTCTACTACTTTGCGGCCGGTACACTTGCCGTGCGTGTGTAGTTTCTAGGTGAGTCGTTTTAATTAGAACTTGTGTTATTTATATATATACATTTACACACATCAAGTTTTTGGCGCCGTTGCCGGGGACGCAATTGGCACTCTTGAGAATCATCCGATCCGTTTCTGGTCTACTATTTTGTGAATAATTTTTACTTTTATTTTTTTTATTTCTTATTATTATTTTTTTTATTCGTAATATAATTTTTTTTTTATCATGTGCGAGATCTGCGGAGGACCCCACTTTACCATAAGATGCCCTCATTCATATTCATCGGGGTATTCCACGGATCATTATTCTAACACGTATTTGCAACCGCAGCCATATCAGTCATACCATCCTTCATACCCACAGGCTAACCAGTGGTTTAACCCTGCAACATCTGAGTCACTAGATAGAATAACAAGTCGGCTTGATCGTCTGCAAGCTATGATGTATGAGGACAGGCATGGTGGTAGCTCGTCAGAGTATCCACCTAGCCAACATTTGTATCCACATCCCGATTATCGGGATGTCTCGTCTCACACTAGGCCCGACTTTGCCGCCCTTCTTGCTAAGCGTGACACCTTCCTTGCTAATCAAGAACTCATGCTCGAGGAAATGCGTTCTTTGCTATCCGAGCGCACCGACTATTTGAGGGAACAAGATGCGGCACTTGAGAGGCTACAGACTCAGGTGGATGAACTGAAGACTATAATGGACGTTGAAGTCCCACCTCCAGTTCAGCAGGTTAATTTCACATATGATGACCCAGACGAGATGGTAACACTTAGATTACCTGATTGTATTAGTCCCGTTGCTGAAACTGTTTGTCCTTACTCATCTGATTCTGTGCATGATTTAACTGACCCATATGATTCTTTACACTTGTCTTGTGAGGATGATATTTTGCAGGATTTAGGGTTAGAGCCAGAGACCATAATGGACGCCTTAGTCCCACCTCCGGTTCAACAGGATGAGCAGCCTTGCCAGATCTCTAGTTCAACAGCATACCCTTGGGAGGCAGATGTCTGGAGTGATGATGAGGAGATAGAAAGGATAGCCTGGGACGCGCATAGGAAAGCCATGATGGAGAAGATAGGGGAGGCTGAGGAAGATATGGATTTTTCAGAATCCACAGGCTGGCTGTTTGAGGAAGAAGTGGTGGAAGAGGAAGACACCACTGACCTGCTTGAAGAAGCAGCTGATGGAGAAGCAGAGTTTGGTGACGAGTTGGTTGATTTGACAGCTCCAGAAGTGGACAAAGATTTTGAACAAGTGTCACCAAACAAGGAAGATGAGAAAGAAGCAGTGGTGGTGGAAGAAGAAGAACACCACAGCCGGCCCGTGCAGGCATTGGATATTACACTGCTACTAGTGCCACCACCATGGCCACCACCACGGGAGAAGGCGAAGAGGCACCTGGACCGACACAGGGTGAGGGTCAGGAGTTGCAGAGACAACAAGTCCCCTCATTACATGCCAAGAATCAGGTTTGGTCCAGGTAAATTTAAATATTGGTGGCCCGACCCATTTAAATTCGATAAAATATTTTTAAATTCCACTAATGTAATTTTGCTAAATAATATGGACCGGGTGGAATTAAACGGGTTGGATCGGGTCCAGATAAAAGAGAAGCCCCCTGATTAAGTTTAAGTGTGGGGAGGCTCTGTAGAGTTTGTAAATTTATATTTATACCTATTTATTTATTTTTTTCTAGCTTTTCATTTTTTTTATTTGTGGTTCGTCCTTCGGTAGTGGTTCATAGGTTTTTATCTTTCTATTTTATCTTTGTTTTTGTGTCTTTGAGTCAGTTAGCAGGTTTGCGTGTTTGCTTGGGTAGAGGAAATTTCACCATGAGCGGATCCCATGTATTATCTTTATATATATTTTATGAGTGGGAGTTTTGGTAAAGGTTTGGGTAATAAAAGAGATTTTTTCTTAAAAACATTAATTAACTTTCTGTGAAAAAAAGATTTTTCACGTAATGTGAGGAGTCTGGGCTGACCTGTTCGCCTTATGCGACCAGCTATTACCCCGGAAAGTTATATTTTTTTTTCTCTTGCAACGCGTGTTGTGATCACCAGTGTCCTTCACATTGAGCGAGAACCAGATTTTTTTTTCTTTTCTGCCCATTTGGTTCTACCACCATTCACCGCTATTTTACCAAGCAGGTACGTCTTCTTGTTTGTTGTTAAATTTTATGAGTCTAAGTTAGTAGTTTGAGTCTTTTTATTTTTGTGTGGTTCGATATTATGCTCGGGTTTTGTTTGTTTCGTTTTGAGCAGGTTTGGATTGCACCACCCGTACTTAATCTCCATTTGGGGTGATTCCGGAGCTGTTATCATTTATCAAGGCAAGCCCAGAGTTTACCATTGTGTTAGAGCCGATCGCGAATGAAATGCTATACGATCGAGCTGGATTGGACTAGAGCTTACGAAGAAAAATTAACCAGCTAAGTCCTTTTCAATTTGCCCTCGGTTTTTTTTTTTTATTTTGTATTCGGAATTTATTTTTTGTTTTGTGTCGTTTTCTATTCCTACATTGAGGGCAATGTAGAATTTAAGTGTGGGGATGGGAAACTGTCGTTTAGTCTGTATACAGAGTCGTTTAAAAATTTTAAAAAAAAATTGAAAAAAAAATTTGAAAAAAAAAAAATAGTCCCTGATTTTGAAGTTTGCATTATATAAAATATGGAAAATGATAGGTAAAGTTAGGTGTCCGGTTTTCAAATAGTATGTATAATAAGAGATTAAAATTGATTGAAAACGTGTCTGATTTGGGATATGTGGGTAGGCTCGGCCGGTAGAAAGGTTTCCTTTGAAAAGTAATAAATTAATTATGTTAGGCTATTTTGTGGGTTCTCATCTAGGAGAAACGGGGAGACCAAAACCGCCAAAATAGTATAAGAAGCACCGTTATAAGTAGAAAACCGTTAGAATTTTTAATCACTTAAAAAAATTAGAAATCAAAGCAAAAATGCTGAAGCTTAAGGTGCCTGGCCACTGGGATAGCGACTTGGATTGGTCACACCCTCTGAGTTAAGTATGCTGAGATGAAAAAAATATATATGCTGAAGCTTAAGGTGCCTGGCCACTGGGATAGCGACTTGGATTGGTCACACCCTCTGAGTTAAGTATGCAAAAAAAAAAAAAAAAAGTGATTTTAAATTCTCTTGGTTTTCTACATAAGACGGTTGGGAAATGGTCAATTGGTCGTTCCTTTAGCTTCATAAGCTTGAGGCGGGATTAGGAGGAACTGTGGCTTCCTTCGAGTGAGACCCTAGATAGACTAATCAACATGAACTTAACATAAATAAAAAGGGGCTTGGAAGCCGGTGTGGGTTTAAGAGGATCAATATACCTGCAATCGCAATCAATACGTTAGTAGATTATTAATTAAGTAACCTATGTTTTGAAACTGGATGTAAACCTAACTGTGATTCCATAGCATAATTCTTTTTCAGGGACGAAAAAGAGTCAAGTGTGGGGATGTTTGATGTGTCGTAAAACACATCTATTCTCTTATGTATTTTTTGTTATAATTGAGTCTTTTGTATATAGTTTTTAGTAGTTTTAGGCGTGTATTCGTTTGTTGGCCTATTTTTGTCATTGTATAGTTTTTTATTAATTTTTAGTACTTATTTATTTATTTTATATTTTGGTAGGTGTTCGTGTGAATGTTGGAGCGTAAACGATGAACTTTGGACAAGCCAAGAACACCCGAGTCTAGAGCACCGAATAATAATAATAATAATAATAATAATAATAATAATAATAATAATAATTCAAATTTAAAGAAAAAAAATAGAAAACGTGACTTTGGGTTGTGACCCAAGGCCCAACACACAATTTGTGAGGGTTTTTGGTCCGGCAATTAGAATAAGGAATTGGATTATTATTTTCATTCAAAAGGGCAGCCACCAAAAGAGAAGATATCAATTAATCATTCAGACATCACAATCGCACATTCAACCAAAGAAGAGAAAAAGCGACCGGCCAGAATCGATGACGAGCGAAAGGGCACGGAAGGAGAAAAGGCCACGGGCACGTTAAAGATCAATAGCCAACGAGCCTTGGGTTAGGTTTAGTTTTCGTTTATTATTTTTATAGACATGGTTAAAACTATTTTTATTTATTTTGTGATGTTTATAAAGATTATGAACTAAATATTTTATGGTTGCTTAGGTTTATGAACTAGACATGTAATTTGCAGTTTTTAATGATTCTTGGTTTTTAATTTTGATGTGTAGGATTACATGATTTTAATTTTATTGTTGGATTTGATATATGTGTGTTGGTGTTATTTTTATTTGAAGTTTGTTTATTGGTTTTGTGGAGCTAGGCATGTAGAGATACCCCCTAGGTCTTGAAATCAATCTAGTTCGTCAACTTAGGTTAGCGTGCTAGTATTTGGAGTTGGAGTACGACACAAGTATAACAAACTAATATAATAAATTAACTAAGGCGTGCAGTCCATTCTTGAGGGTGAGAAATCTAACTCGAGTTTGCTAGGTAACTAACTAGGCATTGTTCGGTAGTTGGCAAGCGCTAGGGCGGGAGTCGCTACTTGTCCGTGTTTAGAGTTTTCCTAGGTTTTCTTCAGTAGAGTTTAAGTCTGCTTCATAGTTTGAGGGTTTTAATCCATGAGAGGTTTTAATCCGATTTCTGTGGGGTTTTGGTACGCTAGGGCGATCCGGATCCATCTTAGCATTTCTACACTTGTCCCGCCTTGAGTCTAGTGAGCTATCTTTGACAGGAGGTTTATTAGATAAGAATAGGGTCTCAAGTTAATTACCAGATTCATGATTTATTGCTAGTGTCTAGGGATTTTACCTAAGTAACCAACCTTCTTCCTATCCGATTTCTCCAAGTTCCTAGTTCCCATAAGCAGCTGAGGTTACTTTATTTATATTTAGTTTCTTTTAAGTTTATAATTATTAGTTTGACCCCCCATTTATGTATATATTTATTTAGGCTAGTATTCGGTAGAGGTTGTGATCTTGAGTTGTCTTCGCGTCTTTGGGTTCGATACTCGGTCTTGTCTGTCTACTACTTTGCGACCGGTACACTTGCCGTGCGTGTGTAGTTTCTAGGTGAGTCGTTTTAATTAGAACTTGTGTTATTTATATATATACATTTACACACATCAGTTACTCACAACGCTTCTGGCATATTTCTCACTCAAGCTAAGTACGCCTATGACATCTTAGCTCGAACCGGTTTACTCGATGCCAAATCAATTGCCACTCCCTTATCCACCTCTAAAGTTTTTCTATCCAAAGGAGAGTTATTCCATGATCCAACTCTTTACAGGTCCTTAGTTGGCGCACTACAATACTTGACCATTACACGACCGGATTTGTCCTATGTTGTTAATCAAGCCAGTCAACATCTTCACTCTCCCACCAATTCCCATTTTCAGTCCGTTAAAAGAATCTTACAGTACGTGAAGGGTACTCTCTCTTTTAGTCTACACTTCTCGAAACAATCAAATCCCGCTCTGCTTGGTTATTCGGATGCTGACTGGGCTCATTGTATTGAGACACGCCATTCCACTTATGGTTATTCTATCTATTTGGGAGGAAATCTAGTGTCTTGGAGTGCTAAAAAGCAACCTACGGTAGCTCGATCTAGTTGCGAGTCTGAGTATCGTGCTATGGCGAATACTGCAGCTGAGATAATTTGGCTCACTCACTTGCTTCGTGAGCTTCATGCCCTTCCTGCTAATCGCCCTACTCTTTTATGCGACAACAAGAGTGCTATCTTTCTTAGTCAGAATCCGGTGTCTCATAAACGGGCGAAGCACATAGATATTGATTATCATTTTGTTCGGGAATTGGTCTCATCCGGTCGACTCTACACCAAAGTTGTTCCTTTCAATGTCCAGGTGACTGACATATTTACCAAGAGTCTTTCTCGACCTCACTTTGAAAAGTTTCGCACCATGCTTCGTGTCGGTTCCCCATCTGTTCGATTGACGGGGGGTAATAGCATTACTTAAAATATAAATCAATCAATCCTTGATTGATTGATTGATTCCCATTTATTGTCATATTTATTAGCATAATTATATTTCCTATTTTATGTATATCTTTGTTGTATATATTGTAACTTTGTTTTCAGAAATACAAGTGAAGATTTATTTACCCTTAACAGAACCGTGTAACCCCTCGGCTTCACAAGCCCAACCCCTTAGCTACTTGTGCCCCGTCCCCTCTTATACTAGAAAAGGGAAAAGTTAGATTATTAAAATTGATTTTTCTTGTTCTCCGTATATTCTTTTCATGTTCCCATCTAAACCTTTGACAGTAGGTGATCTCCATGTATTCAGGGGCGGATCAACCTATAGATGAACGGGTTCACACGAACCCACTCGGTTTTAAGATTTTGGTAGAAAGTCTATATAAAAAAAGCTGAATGAACCCACAACAAAAAATAGAAGATGGCTCAATGGTTAAGATTTCCTAGTTTCAAACAATAGGTTTTGGGTTTAATCCCTGCCAATGACTTTTTTTTTAAAGTTCCCAGGCTTTTTTAAACTAGAATTTTCGGGTATCTTTGGGTTTCCTGCGTGCATTCCAACAAACAAATGCTATTAATTAAGGATTTTTTTTTATATTACAAAGAATATGAAACGTTTCATATAGCATAGAATCGACTATGCCATTCAAAATTTCAAACTATATACCATAGGTAATATTAATTAAATTAATTTAAAGTGTGAGTTGTTTTCTTTATAAAATGATTTCATAACCACAATGTGTTTTTTTAACTTGCAGAAACATGTGTATTTTTCGTTTTCTACTTAACATGGTTAGCTTTACTTTCTAGAAATGTACAATTATATATTTATATTTTGCAAAAGTCGATAATTTTAAACAACGGTGTCAGTGTTAATCATATACGTTTATATGGATTCATTTGGGTGAGCAAAGTTCATCTTTAAAGCATCTAACCTAATTAATCATTTTGTTCAAAGATTAAGATTCATAGTATAATAAAACTGTTATTGTCATTATAATTAACTTTTTGATTATTCATAATATAAGCTGAAATGTTGGATAAAAAAGTGTTTGTGGGTCAACCTGACCCGATCAGAACCGTTAAACAGACCTGGAATTTTTATGTCAAATCCTATGAAATTGAAGCACCTAAATATAGTGAACCCACTGGAAAAAATTTCTAGATCCGCCACTGCATGTATTCAACCCAAAATCTTGAAAAAAGTTCTGAAATAATATTATCTTGTATATAATTTTGGTGACTCAATCTTATTTTTTATCTGAACTTGAGTGTAAATTTTCTTTTATAATCCCGTAAAATGAGGCTTGAAATCCCAATTTTTGGCTTAATTTTTTTTTTGGCGTAATAAATTTTTTTTTTCTAATCGCGTAATATTTGTTTTCGCTTAATAAATGGGTATCCAAACCGTTTGTTTCTGATTATTTAGACAAAATTACACGGATGGTGCCTGTGGTTTTCATGTAATAACGCCTTAGGGTACTAAGTAACTTGTTTAACTTCTTTAGGGCCCATGGTTTAGTTTTTGTAACGAAAATGGGTATTAAGATTTGTTTATGTAACAATGTTGGGTACTAATACTAACTATCATTAAATTTTCTGTTAACTTTAGTTGAAGTGATTAAAATGCCTTTTTATAAACTAGAGGGGTCATTATGTATTAAACTTCATTTACAAAACCTTTAGTACCCAAACATGAAACTTTAGATAAACCATAGGGACTAACCATGTAATTAACTCATTATTTTATTAAATGTATTTATTTTTAAGATTTATAATTAAATAAGGAATATTTAATACGTCAGTGGCCCAGCTGTTGGAGGCGAGCAAGTCGGTAGCTGGCTGTGCAGTGAAGAAAAAGGCGTCATATGCAGTCACCTTGTTGGGGATATGGACGCTCTGGATCAGCAGAAACGATACAATATTTAAGGACATCAACAAAGCGACACCATTGTTAGTATAGGAGGTTAAGGCCGAATCTTTTTGGTGGATAATTAAAAGGGCAAACCTCCCGGACGAGGACAAGACAAAGTGGTGGAGTTTCACTCTTTTTGACAACGGCTAAGGGATACCGATTAAGGTTGGGTGGGGCGATTCCTGTTTTGTTTTAATGTATTGTATGTACGTTTCGATATGGGTTTGTAATTCGGCCCAGATAGCTTCTGGCTAATTGAGCCGGGGCGGTTTTGTGGGTGAGTGTATTTTGATTATGGTGGAATAAAGTGGCTCCGTTTGTTTGTTCAAAAAAAAAAAAAAAAAAAAAGAATTAATGGTTTGATGTGAATGTAATCATATATTTATAATGGTTACTCAATAATTCTATATTAAAGTAATTTGTAAATAAAATCTTCTATTTTAAATTAGAAGATATGCATATCTTCTTTTATTTATTTTTAAATAAATATTTTATTAAACTGACTGTAAACAATAAATATTTAAATTTTTATGTTAATCTTTATATATAATTTGAAAACAATATTTATATATAGTATATATATCGAAAATAATATTTAAATTTTAAATATTTTCAATTAGAAGACATGCATATCTTATTTTATTTATTTTTAAATAAATATTCTATTAAACCTTTCATCTCAACGTGCCATGTGGCACATTCAATAGGGGGTTGAGGCCTACATTGAATGTCACATCATCATAAGTCAATTCTTTTATTAATAGTTATATTATAGATTATAGATGGGATAAATATATATTTAATAAAACAATATGTTTTAATTAAACATTTCTTATTTAATTATAAATCTTAAAAATAAATACATTTAATAAAATAATTAGTTAACTACATGGTTAGTTCATGTGGTTTCTCTGAAGTTTCATGTTTGGGTACTAAGGGTTTTGTAAATGAAGTTTATTACATAATGGCCCCTCTAGTTTATAAAAAGGCATTTTTATCACTTTAACTAAAGTTAACAGAAAAATTTAACGATAGTTAGTATTAGTACCCAACATTGTTACAAAAACAAACCTTAATACTCATTTTCGTTACAAAAACTAAACCATGGGCCCTAAAGAAGTTAAAAAAGTTGCTTAGTACCTTAAGGCGTTATTACATGAAAACCACAGGCACCATCCGTGTAATTTTGTCGATTATTTATTATTATCTTCAAAAATCTACTCAACTTCTGATGCAACATCCACCAATCAAATCAAATCATCAAAAAAGATAACTCAAAATTAATTTACTTAGACTATAGGGAGTGGAGAGGAAAGATGGGGTGAAGCGTATGTAGTACTTGTGAGACCTATGTGGAGAGGAAAAAAATTGTGGGGAGTGAAAGGGGGTGAAGAGAATAATATTATATTATATAAAGTTAAAAAAAAAACAAGTCGGACCAATAAGAAAAGGCCACGTGGCCAGCCTTCTTCCTCCCAAGTGCCCGATGAGACTTGAGCAGTTTGTTTGTGTGGCTGCCTTGTGAAGGAGAACGATGATGCTAGCGGCCTGAACCGCTTCATGAGATGCATGAAAATTGATTAGGGTGTTTGCAAAAATATGATATGTGTGTGACAGTCAAAAAGATTTCCATGCGTACGAACCCAAATGCCAACCAACTTTTTAGGTTTCTTCTGCCCCGATAACCACCTCCTTCTAGTCCCTCTCGTTTTTCTTGGAGAGAGAGAGAGAGAGAGAGAGAGAGAGAGATCATGGTAATTCGGATTAATATTTAGGTATAGATATTATTTTCTTTTTCTTATCAATGAATAGATCTCTTTACTTGTATGACTTAGATGTCTCGTATTTCTCGAAATGCATCCAATTTCTAAAAAAATCCCAATTGTTTCCATTTTTGGAATGGGATCTTTATGGAATCTCCATGAATAGGATCAAACCTTATTCCATGGTATTTACATGAGGTTCTTCTTTCTTATTCTTAAGAAAGTCCCTATAAACTCTCCTGGCGGATGGGTAATACCGGGAGTGGCTCTTTATGATACTATGCAATTTGAGAGAGAGAGAGAGAGAGAGAGAGAGAGAGAGAGAGTTTATGTACTTGTAAGAGTTTTCATATGTCCCTAACGATTCTTGTTATGTATTTGTGAATAGTCCCAACCCTGCCGGGCATTTGAACCATCATATCCCTTTGAATAGATATCGAGATGATTCATTACTTCATTCATAACCACCAACTAAAAGGTCATGACCATTTGAACCATCTCGTATAATTTTATTTTTTTTTAACAGCTAATGTTAGCGCCACTATATTTTACCCCAAATACAACGTTGCCTAGATTTGAACCAATTAAAAGGCAAAAGCCTTTACCAAGTGAGCTACCCCGCATTCACGTCTCATAGAATGAAACCTGTAGATTCATACCAAAGTTGTTTAATTTTTTAAGAACTGAGATAAACTAAATGTATTTAATTAAAAAAAAAGTGTATCTATACTACTATATAGTGAGTGCTGGACGGGTAAAATTGTCATTTCATGTTTATGCATAAGGGTAAAACTGTAATTTCATTAGAATGGCAAGATAAATTTAATACAACTATTAATTTCTATTAATTAATGACAAACAAAACAAGAAATTAATGATTAATAGTTTGTATAAAAAAAGCAAAAACAAGAAACAAAAAATTGTTTGTATAATATTACACCATTCACAATTTTAACCCCCTATATTTTATATGTCTTATCTACAATAAATTAACCATAAACAAACTCACATGTTTGTTATATAATTTTTGAAATTAGCATGTGGAGATTAACAAACAACTAGCAAGAATGCACTTTACCCATCATGCTTTCAGGTAACAACGTAATGTTCTTTTTTAATCAATAATAGAGGATAAATTTGATCCAGTTATAAGTTGGTTGGAATCTCTATAATATAACAGGTAAAAGTAAAAAGTGGAATATGGACGTTAGCGCGACTGTTTTTGAGTTATTCATGTTATTTAAATTACAATTTGATTTATGTTTGAATTCGAATCGAGCTAAATAAACAACATACATATATATATATATATATAGTTTTTATAAAAGAAATTCAAGTTATATATAGAATTCAATTTGAATTTTCAGGTCGAATCAAGTCAAAAAATCATAAATTTGACCAAACGCAACATCCAAACATCATACAACACCGCCGCAACGCGCGAGCTCCTACTAGTATGTATATGTTTATATTGAAGATGATCTCCTGTTTCATCTTCCTTGCATATATGTTCCTAGCAGTTTTGTTTTTTTAATATCACTGTTTATGAAAAAGATGCTCCATTTAATTGGAATAACATGGTGTCTGGATCAAGGTTAGCACTAGCAGGCAGCGTGATATTTATCTATGTTTTAGATCCTTCTGGGCTTGGGCCATTGTTTTAGATCTGGATCTCCTAGTGGGCTTTATGGATCAAATCTATATTTAGGCCAACTTTAAAGGTGGGATGAATTTGACTGGACTGGACTGGTTTAGTTTTTAGTTTAGATTTAAATTAGTTTTTACATTTCAAGCTTAACTCACTCCAGTCCAGTCCAAGCTTAATATATATATATATTGCAAAGAGATTAATCCTACATGTCATAATCTTATGCAATCTCTCTTTTGAGAGATGCCACATAGGATGTGATGTGGCAACTCTAGACCAATTAAAAAAAAGAATAAATATGGTTTAACCTAATATATTAAATAACCAATCTACTAAATGTAAATATTAAACCTTTATTATTTTCTCTCTTATGTTTCCTCCCAAAACTTTTAAACGTTAATATCTTTTATATACGAGATTTTTTAAAGAAAAAAATTACACCAAATTAACGAGCGTTTTATTATCTTTCCAACGAGTACCATAGTGTTATATAAAAAACGGAGAAAAAAAACGACTATTTTTTGTAACCTGACAGGTATTGTGTCAGGTTTGAGATTAGTTTAAAAAAATTATGGGTTTGGGTCGGGCCTGGGATTAGGTGATACCCGGCCCAATTAAAACCACATACCCAAATACCCGAATTATATACCCGATTATATACCCATGAATTTTTTAACGCATCACATAACCCTTAGACTAATGCGTTCGATATTTCAATAAATAACTTTTTTTTTTCCTTATTTCATGTTAGGAGTTTTTAGAATGATCGATTACAATTTTTTATATTAGAATATGATAACTTATGGCAGAGATTTGTTTAAAATAAATAATAATAATAATAATAATAATAATAATAATAATAATAATAATAATAATATTAATTAATCATATATTAAGAAGTCATTAATTATGTTGTCATATTAGATATTTTATTATGTCATATTAGATATTTCAACCCGGGACGCTCCCGGGATAAAAACTAGTATTGTATATATTAGTATTTGTATATAAACAGGACCCACTTGTATAACCTAATACAAAAAATTATCAATCTATTACAATATTTGTGGTTTAATATTTCAAAGTTTAGATGGAAACAAGTAACTATGAGTTAGGAAGATGCTAACCGGAAGATAAGCTGGTGGATGGTTTATCACCTTCTGGCAAGAATATGAAAATTATCAGTCATGTTTAACCGAAGAAAGTTTAGCAGGCTGATTCGTTCAACAATATATGTGACTTCAGTTCAAGTATTGAAGATTGGTAAATTTAGCCCATTGAAATAAAGTTTGCTTTATAGCGAAGCAATTAATGTAGTTTTGATAGATGTATCTAATTCGATCACTCTTAATATGACATAGTGCATACCATAATATTGGAACAAATTTCATTGTTATAGATTTTGTTAAAATTGTATCCAATTAAATTGATAACAATATATCAAGGTAAGTTTAGCTTCACAAACTAAAGGTTGGGGGTTCGAACCCTACAAAATAAAGGTTGTGATAGCATTTATTCTAGAAAATCTAGGAATAGTTGTTCAGAAAAATATATGGTCGTGTGGGAGTTGTTGGAGAATTCCTAGTCGTCCAATGGCTGTGTGCGTGAAAGGAGGACTAAAGGAGTTGCTTGGCGTGCAAGGCAAGCATATCAAATTAATTAGTTTGTGGATAATTGTCTATGTGGTATCCTAATTGTGTTAGAATAGGATGTGTTATAGATAATTGTTATGGAATTAATTAATTAGGAATCCTAGTTATAGTATAACGTGATAGGTTAGCTATATATACCTTTGTTATTGGTAGGGATTATTCATTGTATTCAAGGTTTTGAGTTAAGTTTCCTTGATAATAAATTACGAGTTTTGTGCTCTGTTCTCTGTACCGATTATTCACTTTAATTGGTATCAGAGCATACCTGGGATTCTTCTTACCTGAGATCGAGCTAAGGATCAAGGGTGAGACCAGTCGGCAGATTCCTCATCGGATTGATAGGTTGGAAACAGTCCACGGACTGTTGATTGTCCTGTTAATCATCAAGTAGTAGCAGGTTGGAAGCAGCTTGCTGCTGATTGTCCTGCGCGATACTTGATCGAGAAAGGAAGCTGGCCGAAATCTATTAAGAATCAGAACAGAACCATTGCTGCAACCCGTGATTGTGAACGGCTTGAAGAGCAGAAGAGGAGATAGTTGCGTGTAAGGCTGCTGTTGTTCCTGTGTTGCTGCCTTCTGTTATTACCGTAGCAAAAGGAGGGGTGGTTTTAGGGGTTTTTTTTTTCTTGATTGACCAGATACTAAGGAAGAAGATAACAAAAACTCTATTTGGGCCTAGTGGATTGATCTTAATCATCATTTTATTGGATCAGATTGTGATTGGTCTAATATTGTCACAAGTTTTTGTTCGTAACAGTTTCCTTTTGATCTGGTTAGTCCCTCATTAATTAAAAAAAAAAAAAAAAACCGTGAGTTATTTTTTTTTTTGGATTTGATTGAAGTCCGATCTGATTTAAGTAGCGTAGACTGGCAGAAAGTGAACCAGTTACACCCGGACCATCATCTGTTACTTACAGTCGAAAGAACAAGATGGTTGAAGGCGAAGGAAGTGGCGGGTCGAATCCCGAGAAAACACATTCAACATCTCTTCAGTGTCCGATGTTGAACTCGGTAAATTATACGATCTGGGTGATGCGTATTCGCGCAATTTTTAATTTTCATGGCGTATGGGAGACCATTGAACCCGGAACCGAAACTGATGTGAAAAAGAACAACATGGCAATCGCCTTGTTGTTTCAATCGATACCCGAAGATTTAATTTTGCAGGTTGGAAATTTAAAATCGGTGAAGGAGATGTGGGACGCGATAAAGGCCCGACACCTAGGAGCCGATCGGGTACGAGAAGCGAGGCTTCAGATGCTAATGACGGAATTTGAGGCGATGAAGATGAAGGATTCAAGCACGATTGATGAATTTTCAAGCAAGTTAACAGGAATCTCTTCTAGAGCGGCGTCTCTCGGATCCGGAATTGAGGAAGCGCGGCTTGTGAAAAAGTTTCTCGGTGGGTTACCAAAACGGTTCATTCACATGGTAGCCTCAATTGAGCAACTATTAGATTTGAAGTCCGTGACATTCGATGATGTTGTTGGTCGGATGAAAGCGTATGAAGAACGTATAAGGGACGAAGAATCGCAAACGGATAATCAAGGAACCCAAACAAAATTAATGTTTAATAATTCTTCATCTAGTTCGAGACAGAATTCACGCGAATCGAGTAAGGGGCGCGGGAAAGGATCGAATCGCGGATGTGGTGGTGGACGCGGTGGTGGCAATTCCGGTCAAAACCGTGGATCACGTGACAAGTCCAACGAGGGAGATAAGCAAAAGGGTAAAAAGGATTATTCAAAAGTTCAATGTTATCGGTGTGACGAGTTTGGTCACTTTGTTTCAAGATGCCCAGAACGGAAGAAAGATAAACAGGCAAACTTTGTTGATGCGGAAGAAATAGACCCATCGTTATTTCTGGTGCAAGATGTCCAAGAGTACGTCTACTTAAACGAAGAGAAAGTTATTCCAAAAAATTACAGGAGCGGTTCAGCAGAACGGGACTCATGGTGTTTGGATAATGGGGCGAGCAACCATATGACGGGTATCTTATCATTTTTCTCCGAATTAAATAAGCGTGTTTGTGGCAAAGTTAAATTCGGGGATGGGTCTCAAGTTGATATTTGTGGGAAAGGGTCTATATTGCTAGTGGGTAAAACGGGGGAGCAAAGATTGTTAACGGATGTTTATTATATCCCTAGTTTACGTAGTAATATAATTAGTCTCGGTCAAGCAACGGAGTGCGGGTGTGATATTCGTATGAAAGACGATTATTTATTAATGCGTGATGCCTAAGGCAAGGTATTAATGAATGTAACCCGTTCCAAAAATCGTCTTTACACGATTAAATTAAAAATTGAAAAACCCGTATCCTTGAAGGCTCGAATTGATAATGATAATTGGTTGTGGCACGCGAGACTAGGACACCTAAATTTCGAGTTTATGAAACAAATGGTGAATAAAGACATGGTCGTGGGAATGCCAAAAATCAATCATGAAAATCAAATTTGTGATGCGTGCCTAGTCGGGAAGCAAACGAGACAACCTTTTCCAAAGACGGCGTCTTTTAGGGCAAAGCGTGCATTGGAACTTGTTCATGGAGACTTATGCGGTCCAATTTCTCCGAGTACAATTGCGGGAAATAGGTATGTATTTGTCTTAGTTGATGATTTTTCACGCTTCATGGGGACTTTTCTTTTGAAGGAAAAAAGTGATGCGTTTGAGATCTTCAAAAAGTTTAAAGTTATGGTGGACATCTTCCAAAATTAGACGATCGCTCGAGTCGCTTAGTTTATCTTGGAAGCGAAAAAGGTTCCGGTTGATATCGTTTATATAATCCGACGACTAGAAGAATTGTTGTGGGTCGAGACGGAGATACGGAGTTTGATGAAACACGTGGTTGGAATTGGGGAAAACTTAATGTTTTTAATAATGAGGAAGCTCGCGAACCGGGTATTTTGGGTAGACTTTGATGGCGTAATTGATAATGGAGATGGGTCTATTAGTACAGAGTCAAAAAGGTTGGATAGTGATAATGAAAACCAATCAAGTGATGATTTTGTTGATCCAAATAATGCTACTGATGCAAGTCCTAGTGGTCCAAGTATTTTTAGTAATGAAAATCAAAATGGTCATGACTCAACAGTGGCAATTAATGATCAAAATGTATTAGGCTCATCAGGCCCATTAGGGCGAGATCAGGACCAAACAGCTGGAGGTAGCAGCAATGCACAAGGTCTAACAGGCCGTAATCAGGCCCAAATAAGTTCGAACAGTAACAGTATCAACAGCCCAGATATCCTGAGCAAACTGTTCGACGTTCCAACCGAGCCACGGCTACCTCGGTACGTTTCAGTGATTATATTTTAAATTCGATTTCGATTGATGAAAATTATTTATTGCTTGCGGATGATGAACCGGCTTATTTTGATGATGCAAAATCTAAACCGGAGTGGATGAAAGCAATGCGTATTGAGATCGATTCGATAAATAAAAATAATACGTGGACGTTAACCGAGTTACCGCGTGGTGCAAAGGCGATTGGATTGAAGTGGGTTTTCAAGGTTAAGCGTAATGCGGATGGCTCACTAAATAAACACAAGGCGAGACTCGTGGCAAAGGGTTATGTTCAGCAACCCGGAGTCGATTTTGACAAGGTTTTCGCGCCCGTGGCTCGACTTGAAACGGTTCGGTTACTAATTTCACTTGCAGCGAATGAAGGTTGGGAATTACATCATCTTGATGTCAAGTCCGCGTTTCTACATGGCGAGTTGAAAGAAGAAGTTTATGTTGCTCAACCAGAAGGGTTCGTTAAAAAAGGCGAAGAACATAAAGTGTATAAATTAACCAAGGCTTTGTACGGGTTGAGGCAAGCTCCGCGTGCGTGGAATACGAAGTTAAATAGTATTTTGTTAAATATGAAATTCCACAGGTGCTCGCAAGAACAAGCCGTATACCGAAGAATCGTTGGAACGGATGTATTATTAATCGGTGTGTACGTGGACGATTTAATTGTGACCGGTTCCAGTTTGAAACTTATAATGGAGTTTAAGCGCGGGATGGCTAAAAACTTTGAGATGTCGGACTTGGGAAAGCTTACTTATTATCTTGGAATTGAAGTTTCTCAAAGAAATGATGGGATAAAAATTAAGCAAGAGGCGTATGCAAAGAAAATTTTAACAGAAGCAGGAATGATGAATTGCAATCCTACTAATGTTCCCGTGGATCCGAATGTTAAAGTTTCAAAGTTTGAAGATGAGGAAGATGTTGATGCAACGAGATATCGAAAGATTGTCGGGTGTCTTCGGTACCTGTTACAGACTCGTCCGGATTTGGCGTTTTCGGTCGGAGTAGCAAGTCGGTACATGCAATGCCCGAAGCAATCTCATGTAGCTCTCATTAAGCAAATTCTTCGTTATTTGAAAGGCACTTTTAGCTATGGCATTTCCTATACTCGAGGATCGAATGTGTTAGTTGGTTACAGTGATAGTAGTCACAACATAGATGAAGACGATGGAAGAAGTACTACAGGACATGTGTTTTATTTTGGGTCTTCCCCAATTACTTGGTGTTCTGAAAAACAAAGTACAGTGGCTTTATCATCATGTGAGGCGGAGTATATGGCGGCATGTGCAGCCGAGTGTCAGGCGGTTTGGCTAAAAGAACTAATTGGTGAATTACTTGACAAGAAAATTCAAGCGGTTGTATTACGTGTGGATAATACATCAACAATATCTCTCGTGAAGAACCCGGTTTTCCATAGAAAAAGCAAGCATATTAAATCCCGGTTTCAATATATTCGGGAATGTGCAAATCGTGAAGACATCGTGGTTGAGCATGTTAGTGGCATTGATCAAAAGGCAGATATTTTGACGAAGGCTCTTGGGAAGATCAGGTTCAAGGAGATGACTGAAAAGCTTGGAGTTGAAGACTTGTCTGATACGACTCAGAAATTCAGGGGGTGAATGTTGGAGAATTCCTAGTCGTCCTATGGCTGTGTGCGTGAAAGGAGGACTAGAGGAGTTGCTTGGCGTGCAAGGCAAGCATATCAAATTAATTAGTTTGTGGATAATTGTCTATGTGGTATCCTAATTGTGTTAGAATAGGATGTGTTATAGATAATTGTTATGGAATTAATTAATTAGGAATCCTAGTTATAGTATAACGTGATAGGTTAGCTATATATACCTTTGTTATTGGTAGGGATTATTCATTGTATTCAAGGTTTTGAGTTAAGTTTCCTTGATAATAAATTACGAGTTTTGTGCTCTGTTCTCTGTACAGATTATTCACTTTAGGAGTCAAGCAACAAACTTAATTAAATGACCCTTCACATTGTTTTGAGCCAGTTATTCAAGTTTTCCTGACCTCCAGCCACATGGCAGACCATTAGGCTTCCTTTCTTGAGACTGGAATAAGATCGCAATGTGCTCCAAATATACAACACAACTTATTTATCACCAAAGAGTCAAAGACAAAGATATACCATGTGTCTTTTAAGCTAATTTTAAAGAATAGAATTTGACATTCCGGTTTGCTAATAGGCATTTAAATTAGTTAACCAATAGAAGTGACTCTAAGCTTCATCTTTGGCTAGTTATATACAAATTGACTCATTATGCAAGTTCATACCGGATATCATTTCTTTTGCTTTCTTTGGCTTTGCCGTTGTAGGTATGTGGTCATATCTAGTATCCCTATCATAAGGTTTCATATATTCGGTCCTGATCATCACACAAAAAGACGAGGGAATATATCTAAAGGAATACATTAATATTCCTAATTCATTACTCATATCTTAGTTGAAGCCACTAAAAGGGTTCATAGTTATCATGAATCTGAACAATCCAAAGCTTACAAATCAACATTATAGAGTAACAGGAGATCACAACAGCCATTGTAACTTAGGAAAACAAAGAATACAAGGATTTACGTGTATTTATTTCTCGGTTTTCTGGAAATAGCATATCTATCGTCCTCAATATACAAATATGACAAATTTATAACTTGTAAACATGAAGCATGATCATTTTATGCCACATTAATGATGGGCTATGGTCAACCCAATCTTCCATGCCCGGATAAATCATGTGAAGTTTGTTGGATGATTTACAAAGATATACACAAATCTATAACATAAACTGATAATTTTATTGAATAAACAATCGGTTGGATCGTATGAAATACAAAGAGTTTTTGTTCTTGTGTGTTTTTGGATAATAATAACTTGATAACTGTCAAATGATACAAACGTAAACTATATATACATAAGATGTTTAAACTAAGCGACGTGTTTGAATCCCGAAGCATTGTGTCCTTTTGATGAACCGTTGCGTCTTGTACTTGAACCGGTTGATGTTTAATCAAACCGGATGGATATTATCTAGCTTATATCAATATAACGTCCAATACCCTCCCTTAAGCTAGATCGGTAATACATTTAACATACTTCGTAGTCTTGTGAAGTCCTTTGGTTGTAATGCCTTTGTAAAGATATCCGCGACTTGATCTTTTGTGTTGCAACACTTTATCTCCACGTCTTCAGTCTTAATTATATCTCTTATGAAGTGATATTTGATTCTAATATGTTTGCTTTTCCCGTGATAGACTGGATCTTTTGTGAGATTGATGGTAGACTTGTTGTCACAATATAGAATGATTGCCTTATTTGTATCAAACTCTAATTCTTTTAAGATTCCTTTTAGCCATAGAGCTTGACATCCGGTAAGTGATAGAGCAATATATTCTGCTTCTGTTGATGATAATGCTACCACCTTTTGTTTCTTTGATTGCCATGAAATTGCTCCTGATCCTATATTGAATATATATCCTGATGTACTTTTACTGTCATCTAAGTTTCCGGCATAATCACTGTCACTGTAGCCTTTTAATTCAAATGTGTTTCTCGTGTATACTATTCCATATTCTTTAGTGCCCTTTATATATCTTAATATATGTTTTCCTGCTTCCCAATGAGACTTCTTTGGTTGATCCATGAATCTACTGATTTTGCTGACTGCAAACATTATGTCGGGCCTTGTATTTGTTAGATACATGAGACTTCCAACTAGACTACGATATAGGCTTGGGTCAATGTTTTCTTAGTTGCTGTTCTTGACAAGCTTTAAACCATATTCCATCGGAGTTGAGGCTTTAATGTTGTCTGCCATTCTAAATCTTTCTAATATCTCTTTCGCATACTTGGTTTAAGAGATCTTTATAGCTTCATGATCATAAGTAACTTCCATCCCTAGAAAATAATGTAATTTTCCCATATCTGTCATTTCAAATTCCCTTTGCATGGATGCCTTAAATGAAATAATTTCCTCCATGCAATCACTGGCTATGATCAAATCGTCTACGTATAGGCACACTACTAGTCTGGATGTTTTTGTCTTCTTTAAGAATAAGGTATGTTCAAATGTACATCTTTTGAAGTTGTGTTTTTCGAAGTATTGACTTATCCTACTATACCATGCTCGTGTGGCTTGTTTTAGACCATACAGTGCCTTTTTAAGAAGACATACCTTATTTTCATTTCCTTTCTCTATGAATCCCAGAGGTTGTTCTATGAACACTTTCTCTTTTAGTTCTCCATTTAGGAAGGCAGTCTTCGCATCCATTTGATGTAAATACCATTTATATTGAGCTGCTAAAGCAAGAACTAGTCTCACAGTCTCAAAACGAATCACTGGTGCAAACACTTCTTGATAATCTATCCTATATTTTTGTTTATATCCCTTTACTACTAAACGAGCTTTATGCTTATCTATATTTCCATGTTCATCGTATTTGGTCTTATATATCCACTTTACTCCTATAGGCTTTTGATCCTTTGGTAAACAAACCAACTCCCAGGTTCCATTCTTCTGTATAGATTCTATTTCCTTCCTCATTGCATCTTTCCATTTTTCATATTTGCTAGCTTCTTCACAATCAATTGGATCTGAATCAATGTAAAATGCAAAGTTTGCAGCTTCTTGATGTCTTTGGTATAAATCTCGTACTTCTGGACTGCTCATTGGTTGGGTTCTATTATGAATATCAGCTAATGTATGTATTTTTAAAGGTGGACTTTGACTGGATGTTGTGGCATCTAGATTTTCATCTTCAATTTGTGTTTCCTGCTCATCTTGCCTCTCACTTCCAGCTGTATTGTGTATGGGTGAGTATTCTTCACTTCTTGATGTTACATCATGTGTATTGTTCTCACTGTTTTCTATGTTTTCGTTTTCATCTAGGGTCACAGTATCTTCATCTTCATTTTCCTCCCAAGCTTTACTTTCATCGAAAATTACATCTCTACTGATTATGATCTTCCTTGTAGTTGGATTGTATAACTTATATGCTTTACTATTCTCGCTGTATCTAACAAAGATTGCCCTTTCTGTTTTATCATCAAGTTTACCGCGTTTTTGTTCCGGAATATGTGCATAGGCCAGGCACCCAAATATTCGTAGATTTGATACATCAGGTTTTATTCCAGTCCATGCTTCTTCAGGGGTTTTATCACTAACACTTTTGGAGGTAGTTCAATTTAAGAGATATGTTGTGCAACTTACGGCTTCTCCCCAATATTCGTTTGGGAGCTTCTTTGTTTCCAGCATACTCCTGCTTAATTCCATTATGGTTCTATTTTTACGTTCGGCAACTCCATTTTGTTGTGGTGTGTAACTTGTGGTCAGTTGATGATGTATTCCGTGTTCTTGTAAGTATTCTTGAAAGGCATTCCCACAATATTCTCCACCTCTATCAGTCCTAAGATATTTGATTCTTTTGTCTGATTGATTTTCTGCTAAGGCTTTAAATATTTTGAAGAAGTGTAGTGCTTGTGATTTTTCTTTAAGGAAGTATATCCAGGTTTTTCTTGTGAAATCGTCAATGAAGGTAATAAAATATCTACATCCTCCAATAGTCTTTGTTCTCATTGGTCCACATATGTCTGAGTGAACAAGTTGTAGGGGTCTTTCTGCTCTCCATTTTGCCTGTTTATTAAACGGTTTTCATGCATGATTTCCTAGAGCACAACCCTCACATACATTTTCTGTCTTGTATATTTTAGGTAATGTGAAATACACAATTTTAGTCCCTCGCTTATTTTAAAATTTCACTTTCAACCCTTGTACGTTAAAATATTGGAAAATCACGCGATTTAATTAAATTTATAATCTTACAATGGGTCATTTTCACGTTTTATACTCACGCATACACCGAGCAATTGACAAATTAATGTTATAATAATAATAATAATAATAATAATAATAATAATAAATAAATAAATAAATAAATAAACAACAAATAACGATGGGAACATTTGAATTCTTTGAAAAGTAGTCAACTCAAAACATGGAGTAATTAATGCTCTTATTCTCATTTATATTTTTTCCTCTGCAAGATTGTCGCTCTAACCTTCCATTGCCAACATAGAGGATTTTCAAAGGCATTGCGCTGAAATCAACTTCCGCAAATTGAGGGCATCAATACCAAAATTAAAATCAACGCGTTTGTTTGACGCTATGTATGTATGTATATGTATATATACATATAACCACCTTTCATCTCAGATCATTGCGCTAACTCCACCCTCACCCTCAATTTCCCCTATAATCGTTCCTGTGATGCAACTAGACTCTCACCGGAATACCCATCTCCGACCAGGTACCCTATTTTCGACCGGCCTCTATTTTCATTTATGTCGGTCAACACTATCACACATGAACACACTTGCCTTCTTTCCTCCTCATCGGTGTTCTCCGACTACGACCAACAGAAGCGGAAGCTGACATCCTATTTACTGTTTTAACGACAAGGCACCAACGCCATCAACCGTCATTCCACCTCCGCCATGATTTTCTCTTACCTTGATGTGTTTCCATTCTGACTCCATTGATTCCATGGAGAGAGGCGACAACAGAGTGTTTTTTTTTTTGGGATTAGTCAAATTCAGGTAACATTTCATTATAGGTTTGAGTTATGTGGTCAGGATCCTAGGGTGGATTTTGGTTGAAATGGATTGTATCTGTTATCCATTTGGGTAATAATATTTCACATGGAGATTAATTTTAAGGCTCCTCATATTGTTGTTTAGATATATCAAAAAATTTGGGTAAGGTTGACTAGTCAAAGTCCTAGTCAAAGTCTCAGTCAAAATTCTAGTCAAAGTCTCAGTCAAAATCCTAGTCAAAGTCTCAGTCAAAATCCTAGTCAAATAGTCAATTCATCTTAAAATCTTACTTTATTGTGTTGACCAATTTTAAAGCCTAATTGAATCCAATACTAGTATAAAAATCCACCTATGACCCATTACACTTTGCACCTTTAAATCGATTGTTTCAATTCGATTAAACTCTCCCTCATACCTTTCTTCTAGAGTATATTACTTCTACATTTGAAGCTTTGATTATAAGCTCTTGTAATTGGCGAATTGGAAGCTTGATATTTTTTCCTATTCGGTTTCTTTTCTTCTAGATTGGACTAGTTTCGTTGTTGAATCTTTGGATTGCTCGCATTTTCACGCTCGCTTAGTCATCTAGTCCTTTGGCGAAAATGAGTATTTCATATCCCCTTTTTGTCTTTATTCACTTTTGGGGTGTTACATGTACACTTATACAAAATACACATACAAGTTCACATTTTTACAATACAATTCTAGTACATTGTGCATTTGCTTACATACGTGCTTTATGCTTAGACATTACATTTAGAATACATTTGTACTTAGTGAAATCATTAACCATGTACAAGCCGACCTTAACATTGGATAGCGCTATTGGATTGACAACCCACCTAGGTGATTCTCCCCCTTTTTCATCGGAGAATCCATGTCCATTGTTAAGTTATTATCCATTTATTGGATAAGTACACCGCCGTTCATTCTAGTACATTTATACAGTCACAGGATTGATTTCGTTCATTTGTATGATACATAGTTTACATAAATGCACTGTAATTTTGCACTTTAATTGTATAACATTTTCCATCTTACTATATATATTAAAACTAGGAATGCTCACCAACATTTAATATGTTGACAAAACTTATTTTGTACATGTTTCAGGTGCAGTTTGATCTTAGTTCCATAGCATTGGATTTTAGTGCTTGCTTTTAATAATTTATTTCAAATTTCATGTTTTGTTCAGACTTTTGTATTTTTTTTTCCATTTCATCCATGTAAGACAATTTAAATTATACAATAATATTTACATTTTAGTACCATGTGCTTTTGAACAATCGTCACTACGTGACACCTCGATGATTCTGCCATCGGTTGGGGTGTTATAGATTGGTATTAGAGCCATGGTTATAGGGAATTAGGTTATTAGAATGCCTTTTATCCTAGTCTATAACTAAGTTTACATTCACGAGTCCTCTCGTATATATTTCTCTTTATTCTTATATTTTCTTTCAATTTATTTTTGTTAGGATATTTTCTCTTTATTCTTTCGTATTTTGCTTAGAAAAGAATACAAACATATTTTACAAACGAAACAATATCACCAAGTTAGAGTGACGTCCATACCTTGGTGATTAGTTTCACCCCTCTATATGTTAAATATCTTTAGAATATATCTTTAAGATAGGTGTGACATCCTCACTTCAAAGAATATTTCATCTAAAAAGAAACTTAACCACTAAGCTGGGAGTGATATCCTTAACTTAGTGACTGGTTTCATTCCATCGTAGTTTTCAATTTGGAAATACATCTTTGAGTTAGGCGTGAAATCCACATCCTAAGGATCTATTTCTACATCTCGTTTTTAATCCTGCTAAAATTTGGAATTCACTAGTGACGGGGCACGTGCATTTTGGAAGTGTGAGCGCCTGTATCCTGAGTTTTTTTTTTGTCTAGGCCTGGTATTTCGTATAAATCCCAATCAGACGAGGGACCCGTATACATACCTGGGAACTCTTGGGATAAGCATTCACTTATAGGCTAATGTACGCCCCCACAAGTCACTAGAAAATTTCAAATATTTGGGTTAGTCAAAGTTTCCTATGGAAACAATCCCAATGTTTTATGTTGTTATATATTTTGTTTGTCATTTGAAGACTCAACTTCATCGCTTGTTGTTCTATATGATTCATTGCCTTTGGATTTTTCATCATCATTATTAAAACTTTTGTGCGCAATATTATCGCATTAAAGACTTACACTATTTCGCCTATGTTTTGCGACTTTTATACTATAAAGTATCATTATTCTTGTGCTAAAATATTTTTCTCATGACTCAATTTTTTTTAAAGCTTTAACTTTGATCACATTCTGATTCTTGAACCGTCTTCTTACACTGTTAAACACAAACGTGGTTTCAAAACTTATTAATCAACTTGTTTTATATCATCATGTTTACAAATTCACTTGATCGATGTCACAATATATCAATAAACTATGATCTTTTGTATCCCCTTGTGTTTCCACAATACTCATAACATCATAAATGCCTATCTACCCAATATACACCAGTACACTACCCTCTAAAGCGATTAACTTGGCAACTTACCATGTGTTACCATTTCATAAAAGCACAAAACCCAAGCACCCAATCTTGGAGAAACCTATTCACCAGATTAGTACACCCTATATACACCTCGTGTCCTGAAACAAATAGCACGCTATAAGCCCAAAGAGATGCTTAATGATCCTTACAAACAACGAGTTTTCAACATATAGATTTCGTGAAACTTTCAAGATTTCAAGTAACATTGGATTTTTCTCAAATATTTCATAAAAAAATGGAAATTTTCAACCTTAATGAAATTTAACTTACAAGTTAAAGAAATATTTAAAATTTTATTTTCCAAAATTCGTAATTCACAACCTCATACCTATTCTGCCCACACCTTTAAAACATTATCAAGGAGAATCAACCTAAACCAGATTCTTCATTGCCTTCAAGCAACTCATAAAACTTATACCATATTATCAAAATACCGAGCCGATTCACTCAATCAATGTAGCATGAGAAATTGTGCGCTGTGGACTTTCAACGTTGAATTGAGGTTTTTAAGCTAGGTCACCAACTGACACTTAAGACTTGAAACTTATCCAGTATTCACAATCCTTATTATTTCCATTGCTGTGACTCGATCTTCTTTTAAAATTTAAAGTCTATTTTCAGAAATGTCACATCATTTCAAAGCCTCAAAATTTTTCTAAAATATTTGGAACTCTATTTATGACAAATACGTTGGCTTTTATCATTCACGTCGTTTTAAAATCTTGGGTCTTTTGAAACACATTTTATTTGCACATACTTCATGAAATTGTTTTTCTCTTGCATTTATAACTTGTCCTATTTTTATGTAACAAATCCATGCATATTTTCGGGAAAGAACCTATGACTCAAAGTGTGCCTTATAAACTCGATTTCTCGTAAACACAAGTAAGTATGTACCTACGAATTCCTATTATGCGAATTTATTTTCTAAAACGATCTTTGATCTTTAAATAGATATTATCATACTGCATTACTACTGTTCTTTTAACCATATCGCAAAGCTCGGGTAATCTATGTTTCATGAACGGAAATTTATCCTTTTACACTTGTATGTTTTAATCGCAAAACTTTTGGGTTTAACAAAATAGCTGGACACATTTTCATTAGAATGTTGCTAGATGTTTGCTACCATTTTTGTACAAAACTACTATGACGTGTGCGAATATACACATAATTTTACAATGAAATAACACATGTTTTGCTTTAATATTTATAAAAATGGTTTAGACCTTAATATTAAAACACACACAATAGGGCAAGTGTACTCTATCATATATGGAGTAATGTACAGATAAGAACCATATATCGATCCATGGACGCGCGCGGAGCAATGGTACTAAAACTCTATCCCCGATTTACCAGTAAGAAAAGATAGTGAAAATTTGTTGTTTTTAACTAAATTAATTCTAAAATATCTAAATAACATATGTAAGACTCCAAATACAAAATATAACTATATAAACTATAATATACCAATCCTAGCATGTCATCTACATATAATAAGTAATACAGGCGTGTGATCAACATTCCCATTTTCCGACAGTTAGTGTCCCTTTCGGGCATCCTAACATGACAACTATACAGAAAGTTAACACGAATACACACGTTAACCACTTCAAGTCGTTTATTAGCGAGCAGCTGATATGATCTCATGCAGATCTTCTAAAGATAAGTTAGTCATCTGAAAAGAGTATTCTAACCTCACTAATTCAGGAAAGCGATACCGAATACACAATACAGCCACCTAAACTAGCATAAAGTAGAGCATTTCACAACCTATTCCATTTTACCAACTTTGAACCCAGATCTACTAAGATCGCTATTTTTACCAAAATAACTACCAAAGATCATTAACCGTGTCAAAGACCAGTAACGATACCATTAGGCTTTTAAAACCCTTTTACGTGCCGGTAAGCATTTTTAACCGTTATTCGACTGACTTTAACCAAACCAATACCTGGTTACAGTTTCATGGTGTAAACTATTTAACAAGTTAACTAGTCTACTACCGGACGATTAAACGGACGGTTTTTCAACATTTATCCGCCTAACACATTCGACAATCGCCAAAGTCATCCGAATACAACTATAAATCCAACAACATCGAAACAAGGTTGCGCTATGATCATCAAGATCTAAACATGAAAAACGCCAAATTTATACAAAACATGATTACATACTAACGATTGTTTTTCTACTAACGATTACTAGACGATAATGTACTACATAAACAACACAAACAAGCCAAAATAATCAGATTTAAATCAACTTAAAGTTTAATACATCAAACCATAAATCTTGAGAGTGATGGATTGGATGACGCTAGATGATCCGGCTTGAATCCCGAGCTTGTTAGACGGCACTTCGGCTGTTTGTTTGGACCAGAAATCGCCCCAAATCGCCCATAGAATACCCAACACTTGATCAGTGGGTTATGCTCTGTTTTTATAGAAACTCTGATTTTGTGCACGACCGTGCGCCTAAAGTGCACGGCCGTGCACTTTATCAAGATGAGTTGACGTGCAAGTGGGCAAGTGGCTGAGTCGTTTCTGGAAATATCTAGATATTCCGCACGGCCGTGCACCTAGGGTGCACGGGCGTGCGGCTCTGGTGGTGGCCGGGTGCTGGGAGTGCACTGCCTGGTGCACTGGCAGTGCACCCGAGAAGTTGAGTCGCACGGGCACCCGCACGGCAGTGCTGATCAGGGTGCCCGAGAACATCAGCTGCATGCCCGGTCGCACTGGCAGTGCAGCTCGTCTGTGTCCGAGCAAAATGAGCCCGCACGGGCGTGCACCTGGGGTGCATGACCGTGCACTCTTTCCAGACTTGGCTGATTTTGCAGAAACTTTCCGTCTTGTCCGATTTTCGCCCGGTTTCTTCGACTTTGCTCGTGGGACGTCGCTTAAGACCTGCAATAAACATATGAAGCGGTTAAGTACCGAATTCGTGCAATTATGGTCAAAAACGCGTAATTTGGGAGTTTAATCGGGTATTTAAATATGTATATTTTAACGTATATCAAACCTCCCCACACTTGAACTTTGCTTGTCCTCAAGCAAACAACTAAATAGAAATAAACGACAAACTCGCCAAGTGGCAACAAAGACAAAATATAGCCTGTACAGACGATAATAGACAAGCCGACAAAGATATATAAACAGGTGATAAGATAACTAAAAAGCAACGACTCACTTCCGATCTACAAGCGCACAAACCCGTACACGACTCACAATGTTCACACACACTTGGTTTTATTTATGATACATACGTGTAATGTGTATGTGTAAACTATAATATACCAATCCTAGCATGTCATCTAAATATAGCCTGAACTGTCCTTTAGGCCATAGATAGTGTGGCTGAAAACATGGTGCAATAGGCGCAGAGGCGGGTCCTTAATCCTAGTTGCCTTGGCAGACCTCGGATTATAAGGTATACCAACGGCAATCGATGCCCAAAACGCGGCCCGCTCGTCATTGTCCACGAAGCTGTGGATCCCACAAAAATCTTCCGAGTCGGTCTCCAAATGCTCGTATATCCCTAGCTTCCTTCCCAGTCGCGCAACCGACCAATGGTACCACTTCCCACAGAGCCTAAACCGAATATCTTTCGCGTGGAAGTCCTTATATAGCCCCTCCTTCGGTTTCTTGTAGGAGAAGGATGCTAAGAACACAATCGTTATTTCGTTATTTCCCTGTAGATCGGCTGGTTTATGCTCAGCAGCTTCGCCATATTCGGCGAGACAAACCCATCATATCTTTCACGCTGATTCAGCATGGTCAGTAGGTCCAAGTTGAGACGAATAGGAACACCAAATGAGTTCCACCGGCCCCAAAATTTCATGAATTTGTCGATGCATGGTCCTTCCCTCTTGTCTCGGTTGTCGAACCCTAGGTAGGCGTGGGCCATCTACATGCAAAAATGTATACACAACTGTTAGTACACAAAAACGGAGGTCCCGGATGTCCAAAACGGACCTGCGCGCATTCTGACCTGAATCTGCATCTGATGCATGGCCGTGCACAATTGTGCACGGTCGTGCACCTTTGCTCTTTAGTCAGCTCAGAGGCTGCACGGCTGTGCAGCCAATTTTCTCGGCACTCACGGTCTGGCGCATGACCGTGCAGCTGACGGTGCACAGTTCCAGATTTTCAAAAATTTTCCAACAAAAACACCCAAATCTCTCAAATGTTTCAAATAAACTCATATTAACAGTGATTTGGGCCTGGGTGTGCACGGTTCCAACATCAACAACAAAAAACTACACTACTTTAAACTAAAACTAACCAAATTAGTGGGTTTATTAAACTTTATGAAGAAAACCCCCAAATCTTGCCCTAAAATACGAAAATAGAACAGATCTAATCTAAAAATTCAAAATACAAGTGCAAAATTATGAAGGGATTCTTACCTCGGTTGATTTGGAAGGAAAGGAGTGAAGATTGTAGCTAAAGATGATGAATAATCGGGTGTGTTGGAAGTTTGGAACGTGGGTGCTGATGGTTGTGCAAGAATGTAGGGTTTTGAAGTTAAGGATGTTTAAATACCCACGAATTTAGGCTGGGCTTTTTGGCCCGCATGGTCAGCTGCACGGTCGTGCGCATGACTGTGCACATCCTTCGCACTACCTCCTTGCACCCCAGTGCACTGGATCATGCACGGTCAGCTGCACGGTAGTGCGTTTAACCGTGCACGACCTGCAGATGTGCAGTCTTGAGGCTGCAGTTGTTCCATTTCGTCCAAAAACATCATTTTAACTAAGTTTAACCTGTTTGGCGACTGTTTGCGCTCCATCGCTCCTTCCGGATCTGATCATACCCGTATAAACCTGCACATAACTCGAAACAACGTTACACTACGAAAAGCAATAAATATTTACACTAATTACATATTTACCCTTTGGCGCGCCCATACACGCCGTGCTATATTTATTAACGAGTCGCTAGCTAGACTCACTTCCCCACACTTATTAAGTGTGTCAGGTGTAGAGGTCGATTACCTCCGCAAATTGGTCAACCGGTCCGTCAATGTAGACTTTAAGGCGATGACCGTTGACTTTGAAAGTCAAACCATCTGAATTTTCAATCGAGATAGTTCCGTAAGGATATACTTCCTTAACGGTGTACGGTCATGTCCATCGGGATTTCAACTTTCCTGGAAAGAGACGCAGGCGCGAGTTGTAAAGCAGGACCAAGTCACCTACCTAAAAATCTTCTCGGTGTTTCAGGCGACTGTCGTGCAATCTCTTCGTGCGCTCTTTGTACAACATCGAGCTCTCATAGGCTTGCTGCCTAAGCTCTTCTAGCTCATGGATCTGCAAGAAACGAGTCTCACCGCCGGTCTTAAGATCCAAATTCGCTGTTTTAAGAGCCCAAAATGCCCTATGTTCTAACTCGACAGGGAGATGACACGCTTTGCCATAGACAAGCCGAAAGGGAGTCGTCCCAATATGCGTCTTGTAGGTAGTCCTAAAGGCCCATAACGCGTCATCTAGCTTGTCCGCCCAATCCTTGCGGTTTTGATTAACTGACCGCTCAAGGATTCGCTTCAATCCACGGTTAGTGACCTCCACCCATCCACTTGTCTGTGGATGATACGGGGTGGATAACCTGTGGTGGACACCATAACGTGCCAACGCGCGATCAAGCTGCGCATTGCATAAATGCGTACCACGGTCACTAATTAGTGCCTTTGGGGCACCAAACCGCGAGAACAAGCTTCTAACAAACCTCACTACAACTCGGGCATCATTTGTGGGCAAGGCTTGCGCCTCAGCCCACTTTGATGCGTAATCAACTGCCACAAGTATATATCTATTGCCCCGTGAGGAGGGGAATGGTCCCATGAGGTCAACGCCCCAAATGTCAAAGACTTTACAGACTTGGATGGGGTTCTGCGGCATTTGGTCGCGTGCCGATATGTTTGTCGCACTCTGGCACGAATCACATGCACCGACCAATATCTGAGAGTCACGAAAGAGTGTGGGCCAATAAAACCCGGAGCCTAACACTTTCTTAGCAGTGTAATTCGCTCCATGGTGACCACCGGTAGGCCCCTCGTGACAATCGCGCAAGATCTGCGCCGCCTCTACCCCGAACACGCAACGGCGAATCAGCTGATCCGCCCCGACCCGGAACAAAAATGGGTCATCCCAGAAGTAATGCTTGAGGTCCGCGAAGAACTTCTTCTTTTGCTGGTGCGACAATCCTTTGATAAGGATCCCGCACGCGAGGTAGTTCACAAAATTCGCAAACCATGGCGATACATCTTCCACCGACTCGACGCTCATCAAGAACTCGTGGGGAAAATTGTCATTAATGGTATCCCATGCGGATTTCTCGGTATCATCATGTTCGAGTCTGGATAAATGATCATCAGCGACATTCAGGGCACCCTTCTTGTCCTGGATCTCTATATCGAACTCCTGCAGCAACAGGATCCACCTAATCAGGCGCGGTTTCGCGTCCTATTTGCTAAAAAGGTATCGGATCGCTGCATGGTCCGTATAGACAGTGGTCTTCAACAGCACTAAATAAGATCTAAACTTGTTGAATGCAAACACTACAACTAGAAGCTCCTTCTCAGTCGTGGTATAATGCTCCTGAGCATCATGAAGAGTCTTACTAGCATAGTAGATCGGGTGGAAGTGCTTGTCCTTCCGCTGTCCCAAGATCGCCCCTATCGCGAAGTCACTCGCGTCGCACATGATCTCGAATGGCAGCTCCCAGTCGAGTGCTACCAATATAGGGGCCTCCACAAGCAAACACTTTAAAAGCCCGAAGGCTTTCACACATTCTGCACCAAACACAAACGGTGCATCCTTTTCCAACAGACGGGTCATCGGACGGGCGATTTTTGAGAAGTCTTTAATGAATCGTCTGTAAAAACCCGCATGACCCAAAAAGCTGCGGATCGCTCTGACAGAGGAGGGTGGAGGAAGTCTAGAAATGATATCAACTTTGGCAGGATCAACCTCTAACCCTTTTTGGGAGACCTTATGCCCTAGGACTATTCCTTCCTTCACCATGAAGTGACATTTTTCCCAGTTTAGCACAAGACTGGTCTCCTCGCACCCATGAAGCATCCGCTCCAGATTCCCTAGACACTTTCGAATGAACTCCCGAAAATGGAAAAATCATCCATGAATACCTCCATGGAGTCCTCGATCATGTCATGAAATATGGCAAACATGCAACGCTGGAAGGTCGTCGGCGCATTGCACAAACCGAATGGCATACGCCTGTAGGCGAATGTGCCAAAAGGGCATGTGAAAGTCGTCTTATCCTGGTCCACAGGATCGATAGGGATCTGAAAGTATCTAGAGAAACCATCTAGGAAACAATAATACAACTTCCCCGACAGTCGTTCCAACATCTGATCGATAAATGGAAGCGGGAAGTGATCCTTGCGGGTGGCGTCATTGATCTTGAGGTAGCCAATGCAAACTCTCCACCCCGTGACGTCCTCGTAGGAATCAACTCATTCCTATCATTCGTGACCACCGTCATGCCTCCCTTCTTGGGCACGACGTGCACAGGACTCACCCAAACAGAATCCGAGATCGGATATATCAATCCAGCATCAAGCAATTTAATGACCTCGGACTTAACAACTTCTTGCATGTTCGGGTTCAGACGCCTCTGGTGCTTCGCACAAGGCTTATGGACATCTTTCATCAAGATTTTATGAGTACAGAATGAGGGATTAATCCCTTTGATGTCCATGATCTTCCAGGCGATTGCCTTCTTATGAAGTTTCAGTATACGAAGCAACTCGCTCTTTTCAACTGCAGATAGAGAAGATGAAATGATAACAGGCAGGCGACCCTCCTCGTCAAGAAATGCGTACTCCAGATGCGGTGGGAGCTCCTTCAGCTCCAAAGACAGTGGATCCTCAACAGACGGCTTCGACTTATCACTCTCTTCACGCTCGATCTCTACGAAACGCCCCGGGCTCTGGGAACTATCCTCACCGATATGATAGACCGGTTGCTCATCTCTATGGCCCTCCTTCATAATGCCATCTAACTCCCCACACAACAGATGTGTGCCCGAAACATTCTCCTCTATCGTGCCTCGAAAGTGAGAACTGACACACTGGTCTACTATATCAAGATAGTATAGTGTGTCATCCTGACTCTCGGGATGACGCATCGACCTCTGAACATCAAAAGTCAAATGCTCATCATTCACCCGGAGTGTGATTTGGCCCGCAGCCACGTCAACAATCGTCGCCGTGTTAAGGAAAGGACGTCCGAGGATCAGAGGCACTTTAGAGTCCTCATCCATATCAAGGATGACAAAATCCACCGGGAATACAAATTTGTCAATTTTGACAAGCATATTCTCAACAAATCCCTGAAGATATTTGATCGAACGATCAGCAAGACGAATACTCATCCTGGTGGGTGAAGGCTCACCCAGATCCAGTTTCTCAAAAACCTTATAAGGCATAAGGTTAATGCTCACACCCAAGTCTGCCAGTGCATTACTGACATACATGTTCCCTATCAGACAAGGGATGGTGAAACTTGTAGATGCATATTATGCGACTAATGCTATTGGATTGCGAATTATAAATCTTTTGTTAAATATCGTTTGGTCGAATGTGGTTTATAGTGTGGTCGAAGGTAGAATGAACGGTCAAAGGTGGAGCGAAAGGGTCGAAGGTACACAGGGAGGTCGAAGGAAGATTTTATTTATTGTAATGTCTTGGTTCGACCATGTCGAATGGTCGAACCTGCACATTCGAATAACTCAAATGGGCAAATGTGCAGGCCTATATAAGGTCAAGTTGATTTTTGATTTGTAACTTTTGACATTTTGTTTTCCCTCTCTGTGTGTGTTCTCCCTAGGTTTATTATTGAGTCTGTAAAAGTGTTTTAATCATTATAAACTACATTTTCAAGTGTAATTGATTATCAAAGTGAATGAATTGAATATGTTTATGATGATTTTTGTGTTTTGCTAGTTTTATTATCATTTTGTGATCAATTCAGGGATTCCGCACCTGAATTGAACTTGTTTGATCATTATTTTTGTTGTTTAGACGATCCTACGTGCATACAAAGTGGTATCAGAGTCATTTGGATCAAACAACCACAAATTGATAATATTACAGCTGATTTGGACCCAATTTTGATCAAAACTTTTTGTTTTTCATTGATAAACTGAATTTGGTGTTAAATTGATTGATTTGAACCTGTTTTCATGGATAAAACTCATAATTCTCTTTGTTAAACTTGTTCCAAATCCAATCCGAAGCACAACCTGATTAAGATCATCAAATTTCATTAACATTTGAAAATTTTTGATCAAAATAACTGATTTTCAAAGAATAACCGATTTTCAAACATGAAGGGTCGAACCTAGGGAGATTTGGTCGAAAGTGAGAATATTTGGTCGAACCAGGGATTATTTGGTCGAACGTGGAGTGTTATTTGGTCGAACCTAGAAAGCTTGTGTGTGTTATTGTTCATTCGACCTTATTGAGTACATTCGACCAATCGAGTGGTCGAACATGGGTTTAAACGGTCAAAAGTGAACTGAGTTTGTTATTTTCTACATTCGAACTTTATTAAACGGTCGAACGTGGACTAATTTTCACATTCGACCACGCGATACATCAAAAGGGTCGAACGTAGAAATTGTTATAAAATTTTTCTAATCGTTTCGTGTTTAATCATTTTCAGATCGATATGTGGAATTTTCCTACAACACCATGACCTAATACAACACCACAACAGCAGACAACCATGGATCCTTGATCAGTAGCTGCTCAAAAGTCTAGTCAACCATCCCAACCGATTAACTACATGGCGATGACTAGTTCTATGCCTCAACAAGTTGCACAACCACAACCACAACCGATGGCTGATTATTGGGGAGTAGCAGCAGCGGCGAATCACTCTCACACTACTAACGCGATCTCGACTCTTATTCAAGACTTATCTTCGGGTAGTGGAAGCCATCCACCAAAACTGATGGAAATGGTAGACTACGACACATGAAAGACCAAGTTCAAGATCCATCTTGAGGGAATGGGATTAGAAGGAACGGAAGCTTGGCAAATGATTGCTAAGGGCTATGTTGCTCCGATCTTGGAGAACGCGGGTGAGCCGATTCCGTTGGAAAATCTTGCTGAGGATGAGAAAAAGAAATTTGCTATTGAGAAGAAGGCGTTTTCTCAACTGTCTCAGGCCATTAATACTGATCTCTTACATCAGTTTAGGTCTTGCACTACTTCTAAACAGTTGTGGGACATGTTAAGAAATCATCATGATGGGAATGAGAAGACGAGGAAGTTGAGGATGGAGGAACTAAGGAAAGAGTTTGAGAACTTCAGCTATATGGGGAATGAAACGTTGAAGGAGTTGATTCCAAGGTATTGTCATTTACTGACTGAGCTTTCAAGCTATGAGATAAACATACCAATGTCGGAGCTGGTGGACAAGTTTGCTGATGCGTTGCCACCATACTGGAATCAACACATCGAGGTACTGAAGGAAAAGGATGCGTACCAATACTGGACCATCAATGAGTTTATTCAGAAACTTGAGAATAAGGAGATGGAAGAAAAGAGGAAGGCGAAAAGAGCTCAAATTCCTCAGAATCCGGATTTATATCAAGGTAATGCATCTTCATCTCTTGCTGGTTAAAGTTCTAGTTCAAATGTTGCTCCACGCATTGCGTGCGTTTCTAGCCATGTTGAACCATCCAAAACACCTATCAATTACCTTGCTCAAACCTCATCTTATACCCCACCATCATATCCTACTACAACTTTTATCCCACCATTCTCACCAATGCAACAAGCAGCTTGTTATTCTGCTAATCTAAACCAACCTCAACAACAATCCTATATTCCTCAAGTGAATCAAACACAGATGAACTGAAATCAACCTACTCAGAGTTCAATTGTGATGGAAACCTCAAACTTGAACAATGTTACTGTTGAGATTGCACAGCAACATGTAGCATTGGTGTCAACTATGGTAGCTTCTTATAACGGGCTGGTTGCGAGTCAAATTGGTAACAACAACTTGACCAGTGAAGACTATGCACAGATTGATAAAGAAGAGATGGAGCTCATTGATATCCAGTGGGCATTTGCTAGCGTTATGGGGAGAGCTACTGAATTCATTGAAAAGACTGGCAGAACTGATCTTTCTACTTCTCCAAACACCCATATGGCTTCAACAAAGCCAAAGTGACATGTTTTAATTGTGGTGGGAAAGGTCACTTTAAGAGGGAATGCACACAGCCAACACAACAGGGGAACAGAAATCCTTTCAACACCAACTACCAAAACCGTCAAACCCAAAACCAGGTATCTTACCAAAGTCCTAATATTTCAAGCTTTCAACCACAAAATACCTACCAGAACCGCCAAAATTCCTCACAAAACAACACTGCTAGACAAACCACAACACAAAACCAGAACCAAAACCAAACACCACAAAATCCAAACCGAACAATCATTCCTATTTCTACACCAAACACACAAACCTAATCAGATAATCAAAACCAAGCCTTGGTGATACAGAAAGACGAGGGGTTTGATTGGACAGGTATGCAGTTGGGTGTTGAGGAGATTACCACTGGGAATGTGGCATGTGTTGCACAGAAGATGAATCTGGATGAGCTGATATGTGTTGAAGAGGAAATAGTGACTGAGAAGATGTCTGAAGTGAAAATTGAGGAGTTGAGTGAAGAAAGTGATGATTGTGCAGAGAAGAAGTCGGGTTTGATTCTTGACTCTGTTACTGATGTGCCAGAACAGTATGATTCAGCTTATTCTGATGTGGAGAGTGAGTCTGATTCTGAATCTAGTATTAACTCACTGGACGATGATATCGACCAATTGCTTGCTGAAGCTGATTTTCTGATGACCCGCAAATCATGCATGGTGGATGATGCTTGTACCAGAATTGATTATTCAAAGTTTTTCGCTGGGAAGGAAGCACACTTTGCATTGATGGCAATGACAGAACCTCCAAAGCAGGTAAGTACTTAATCTAATCTTGATATGAATAGTAAGAATTTTTATGGTGCATGTGATCGATTGACAGAGGATAATAAGCAACTCAGGGTTCAGCTTGAGAGTGCTAAGATCAACTGTCAATTGTATCAGAAAGAAGCACGAGAGTTTAACAAAGTGCTTGATGGTTATAAGAAAGATATTTCAGAACTCAAAAAGACTTTATCTTTGAAACAACTAGCCATTAACAACTACATCAATGATTTAGAAAATACAAAACTTGAAATGGCTACCATCAAGTGCTTTGCAGAAAAAGTGAATAAGAAACTTGAGAGTTATAAACATATTGCTTATGTTGTTGATCATATCATAGAGGAGCCTTCACAGTCTAGTAGTGCAAACTACAAGGCCGTCCTATCTCCAGTGTTATTTGAAAACCATACTCTACATTCAATAACACAGGAGAGCTCAGTTAAGTCTGACTCGACATCGGATGACGAGTCGAACACTTCTAGTGTGGGAGACCCAAATTCTGATGTTCGACCAATTTTGGGACTAAACAATGAAGGTGTTGTTGCTGTAACTGATGATTCTGATTCTGAGGAGGACTAATCTGAGAAGGTGTGTGATATTCCTGCTGAAAATCATATAATTACAAACGAACCAGTGTCACCATCTCAGATTGTGCATCCCATGGCTATCGCTCATAGAAAGAATCAATCAGTTAAGACTGTTGAAAAGAAAAATGAATCCTGTGACAAACCCGTCAAGATTTTCTATCGGATGATTGGATCCGATAAGATAATGTCTGACGAGGAATATCCAATCAAATTTGCCAATTATTCAAAGATTGAAAAGATTTGGCAGGAGAGTACCATTTGGTTCCCAAAGCATGAGCGAACAAATGATGTACCTCCAGAGGTCTTAGAGAGAATTTACTTGGATACTCCAAAAGAACCGAAAGTTCATGTCACAGAATTTATCAAGCCAAAAAATAAGGCTAACAGTTTTCTTGAGCCGACTTACTCTATGGATCCAGCTCCTGAGAGTCTTAGACGGAAATGTGTGGAGGATCAATATCCTATCACTACATACTCTAAGTCGAATGCCAAGAATAACTTTGAAGAATACCGTGCGTGTTATAAATGCGGGGAGAGAGGGCATTTACTTGCTCACTGCCCGTATGTTAGGCACAAAAGGCACGAGGTGGAAGTGAAGCAAAATCATCAACGTCCAGTCGATAATCAATGTTATCCACAACAACATGTTGTCCCTCAATAAACACATTTTTATCAAAGAAGGGATAATCGTTCGATGACATATGATCGTCGTAATCGGATAGCAACTGAAAAACCCCTTAAGAAACCGATGGTGAACACAACTGTTGACAAGAAAAAGGTTTCTGTTAAACCTGCTGCCAAACCAACAGTTGGACCTGTCTCTGTTAAATCAGAGAAGGTAACCAAGAAAGTTTCTTTTAAAGACGAAGTAAAGAAACCGGTTGAGACCCCAAAATCTCAAATCCGGATCTTGAAACGTTCGGAACAGTACTGGTCACCTAAGGGTTCTCAAGGTGCTTCATCTTCAAAAGAGAATGAGAATGTGAAAACTGAAACTAAAAAAAATTTAATTGATCAGAAAAAGATCAATATAAATCAATCTGATTGTAAGAAAGAATCTTTGAAACACAAAGTTCATAGACCCAAGACCAAGCAGGCTTGGGTCCCCCGAAAAATCTAATCTTTTACTTGATATGTGCAGGGAGCTTCAGCTGGCCCTGTGAGCAGTCTTTGGATTGTTGACAGTGGAGCTTCTGGTTACATGACAGGGGATCTATCGCTACTGTTCGATATCAGAAATATCAATGGAGGTTATGTAGCGTTTGCTGGAAACAAGGGTGGATACACTACCATGAAGGGTAGTGTCAGTAATGGGATAGTGAGTTTTGAGAAGATTTCGTACGTGAAGCAAATCGATTATAATCTGCTCAGTGTCAGTCAGATATGTGATAAGCAGTTTTCAATATTCTTTGATGACAAATCTTGCTATATACTCAAGCCGGGATTCGTTTTACCAAAAGAGTGGGTGATGTTAAAGGCACCGAGAGTGAACAATTTGTACATTCTCGATATGTCAAAAGCAATGACTACACAAGGCCAAGTCACGTGTTTTCTCTCCAAGGCTACTGAAAAGGAATCAATCATGTGGCATAGGAGGATGGGACACATTCACCTTCGAAAGATGAATCAATTGGTGAAGAATGAACTTTTCACAGGCGTGAATGTTAAACATTTTCATTTAAATGACAAGTGTGTTAGTTGCAAGAAAGGTAAGCAGCACAAGCAATCCCATAAGCCAAAGAAAGTCAATTCCGTTGAACTGCCACTTGAGCGTTTGCACATGGATCTGTTCGGACCTGTTAAGCGTAAAAGTCATGCTAGTGAATTATACTGTCTTGTGGTTACTGATGACTATTCCAGATTTTCATGGGTTATATTCTTGCATCATAAGAGCGACACATTTGATAATTTGAAAGTTCTGTTCACTCGATTGGAAAATATCTATGGTCTCAAGATCAAGAGAATTAGGAATGATAATGGAACGGAGTTTAAGAATGCACAGATGGAGGCTCTTTGTGAAAACAAAGGAATTCATCATGAATACAGTGCTCCGTATACCCCTCAACAGAACGGTGTCGCAGAACGCAAAAACAGGACTCTAATTGAAACGGCAAGAACAATGCTTGCGGACTCCAATCTTCCAGTAATGTTCTGGAACGAAGCAATTTACACAGCTTGTTATACTCTTAATCGTGTTTTAACGGTGAAGAAGTTTGGCAAAACTTCTTATGAGCTGTTGAATCGACGGAAGCCGAACTTAGAGTATCTAGAACCGTTTGGAGCTCCATGTACAATGCTTAATCCATCTGAGAAGTTCGCACCAAAGGCTGAAGAAGGATTCTTTGTTGGATATGCAACCCCGCTCAAACGGGTTTTCAACAAACGAACTCGTCAGGTCGAGGAGTGGGCTAATGTCGAAGTTCAGAGATATACTCAGAATGTACAGGGTAGCGGTCCAGACTGGATGTTTGATTACAAGGATTTCTTTGAATCATTCAATCTAGATAGCTTGGTTGAAGAAGCTGTACTACGATTATATTACGAGGTCGAAAATGCAGTGACATCACCGTTGGTGCGTCCGATCACTGTAAATCCCCAAACAGCTTCTAATGATACCAATGCTCCTGCAGCTGAAGAAGAGGTATTTCAGGAAGCTTCCACAACTCTCAATTCATCGGAATCTGAAGATGACGATGATGTTACAAGTGAAGCTGTTCAAGATGTTGCTACAGAGACACCACCAGTGAACCCAAATCCACATGGTGCTTCATCATCGAATGTGGGTAATGATCTGGATTCCACAGAGAACTTAACTACTCAGACGGGAGTGCAAGTACCTGATTATCCGGAATCTCGGATACATCGGATTCACCAGATCGAGCAGGCTATTGGTGATCCTGGTAGCAGTGTGATGACGAGAGGTCAACTGAGGAATGCTAACTCACCAGAAAACCTTGGCGCTCTTGCTTTATATGCCAAAATTCAAAAATCAGGTTTTCAAAATGACTGGTCTTTTGCTCGTTATGTTTCGCAGGTTGAGCCGCGGACTTACAAAGACGCTCTTTTGGATGACGCTTGGGTAGAGGCTATGCAGGAGGAGTTATTACAGTTTCAGAAACTCGGAGTGTGGACACTGACAGATTTACCCCCAGGACGGAAAAAGATAGGAACGAAATGGGTGTTCAAGTGTAAGAAAGATGACAGAGGAGTGATTGTTAGGAACAAAGCTCGTTTGGTTGTACAAGGCTTTCATCAAGTTGAGGGAATTGATTACAACGAGATTTATGCACCGGTTGCACGCTTAGAAGCTATCCGAATGTTTCTGGCATTTGCATCATATAAGAAATTCAAGGTGTATCAAATGGACGTCAAAAGCGCGTTTCTTTACGGTGTGGTCAAGGAGGATGTTTACGTAGGTCAACCACCAGGCTTTGAGGATCCTATTCACCGGGATAAGGTCTACGTTCTAAACAAAGCTCTCTATGGGTTGCACCAGGCTCCAAGGCAATGGTATGAGGAGCTGAGCACGTATCTTCTGACAAAAGGATTTAAACGAGGTTTAGTAGATTGCACACTGTTCACAAAACAAACAGGGGATGACTTGCTTCAAGTGCAGATTTATGTTGATGACATTATTTTTGGTTCTACTAACAAACTTCTATGCAGAGAATTTGAACGTGTTATGCAGGAAAAGTTCGAAATGAGTGCGATGGGAGAGATGCAGTTTTTCCTAGGCTTGGAGGTGGAACAAAGACCAACGGGGATCTTTCTTCACCAGACGAAATTTGTTTCTGAAGTCTTGAGCCAATTCCAGATGGATGATTCAAAGCCGATGGATACCCCAATACAACCTAATCACGGGATTGGTGTTGACGCTAAGGGGGAGCTAACTGATTCTTTTACATACAGAGCAATCATCGGATCTCTGATGTACCTCACCACCTCTAGACCAGATATAATGTTTGCTACATGTTTCTATGCACGTTATCAGTCGAAGCCAAAACAGAGTCATCTTGCAGCTGTCAAGCGTATCCTTAGATATCTGAAGGGTTATCCGTCGAGAGGACTATGATACCCTAATGATGACAATTTTGACCTAATCACTTTTAGTGATGCAGATTGGGGTGGCTGTGACAAAGACAACAAATCCACAACGGCTGGATGCCAGTTTATGGGGAGCAGGCTCGTGACCTGGAAATGCAAGAAACAGACCCCAGTTGCCTTATCTACATGTGAAGCAGAATACGTCTCAGCATCAAGCTGCTGCTCACAGGTTCTTTGGATACAACAACAGATGGTGGACTACGGTTTGCAATTTCTTAAAGCCCCTATTTACTGTGATAATGAAGCCGCAACTGCATTAACAAAAGACTTAGTAAATCACTCGAAAGCAAAACATATCCGGATCAAATACCATTTTATCCGTGATTGTTATGCAAAAGAGTTGATTGATATGGTCAAAATCCACACTGACTATCAACGTGCAGATCTTTTTACCAAAGCTTTTGATAAATCAAGATTTGAATATCTTTTAAAAGCTAACGGTATTAAAGAAAAACAAGACTAATCACAACCTCAGTTTATCGCTTTTTAGTTTAGTTTTTATTGCTTTTCAGAAAAATACGAAAATCCAAAAATATGTTTTACATTTTTTAGTTAGAATTTATTTTCAGAAAAACCAAAAACATTGAAAAAAAATTCAAAAAGCCATAAAAATTAGAAAAATCCAAAATGATTTCCAGGAGAAAAAGGGGAAATGATAGTACATCAGTGGGGATCTGACACATTCTAAAGAAATGTAATGCAATATAAGGTCTGTGTGATGTGTTGATAGGCTTCGTAGACCTATTACCGTGTGCCTGATACATACATATCAAAACGAATTGTTGTGTGAATTAACTCCTCATGGGCATATGGTCTTAGTACCGTAATTTCATTTGATAGGGTATTTGTACAAAATTCGGAGGTTTCGGGTCGTTATATTATTAGTTGTCTCGGGATAGCCTCTCTGATCTTCTACTGTTATTACGGACCTAGATCAGACAGGGTGTCTTTATAAAAGAGCTGTAAAGCCAAATCCTAAAGTTACCGAATTGAGGAACTTTCCATGTATGACGATAATCAAAGATTATCTATTACATCGTATCCAATCAATGATGCACATCATGATTGATATTAGCCCTCAACCTGGTAGAGTGCACAAGTTACTTTGTTGCATTGATTTGCTGACCTGTATACCTCTGTGCCTCATACCTTGTAAATTACAGATGATGAAAGCATAATCACGCGTTACAATGAGTCTTTGTGCATTTACTTCTTGATACGGGAGTATGTCGTGTGTGTGGGAACCACAGACAATTGAGTTTATACTATAAATAACAGTATCAGTCTAAAGCACTGCACAACAGTCTGCATGTGAGTTTATGTGGATCACAATATCAGCAATTGCCAGATCACACATTGTCTTTAATGATAATAAATCAAAAGATCAACGGTGTGATCAGATTTCTCAATAACTGATATGATCCCCTTACCGGAAATCACCAAACATTTACTGCTTTATCTTTTCATTTTGAGCATTTTACATTTCTCGTCAAAAATACAAAACTCAAAAAGATTTTAGGTGTATTTTAACAAAAAGTTTAGAAAATCCAAAAGATTTTACATTTCTATCTTATTTTTGATAGTTAATAGTGGTTGATAATGATTTTCTAAAACTTGATGGACCATTTGAGCTTTGTCATCTTTAAATGAGAAATAATGAATGTTGGATGCTTAAAAGTTGAAAAATATTTTGAACGGGACTCGATTTCGAGATTTTGTAAAATTTTCAAAACTTCCAATTTTCATTCGCCCCTCCGTTGGGTCGAAGGTGGAATTTTATCTGCTCATTCGTACCTTTTAAACGGTCGAATGTGAGTGTTCAAGTGACATTTTCACATTCGAACCCTTTTTCTACATTCGAACCTTTAAATAGGGTCGAAGGTGGAAAAAGTTTCACATTCACCCTAGTCAAACGGTCGAATGTGGAGCCTATATATATCAGATTTGCACATTCGACCCTCACTTTCAAAAAATTTCAAAATTCTGAGCTAAAGTGATCTTGTTGCCCGTGCATTAGAAATCATACCATTGTGTTCGTCTTGATTCACTGATCATTTTGCTATAACGTTTGCAGGTTATCATCAACATTACATGTCCGAATCATTGCTTTTGTGACTAAACCCTAATTGACATCAAAAACAACATTGTTAATTGTTAATTGTCGAAATTTTTGTTTAGGATTCATTGCTTATGTTTTTTAGGGGGAGAATAAACAAAAACCAGAGTTTAAATCAAATCAGATTGATCAATTGATGTTTCAAAATGTTCGAACCCTAGTTTTTATTAGAAAAAACATAATCAATGGATAATAATTGAAATTGTTCATTGGAAATGATTAATCGGTCATGTTAGAGAGTATTCAAATCAAAATGGCATGATAAAACGAACCAAATCAAAATTTGATAATGAAGAAGATGAACAGTCTCCTTCGCCCAAATTCAAACGGTCGAATGTAACTTTTTGGGCGAATGTAGATGTTTAAACGGTCGAACCTGGAAACAAACGGTCGAATGTACACTTTTACAAAATGTTTTTCACATTCGAACCTTTAAATTCCACATTCGAACCTCTGATTTCACATTCGAACCAACGAACGGTCGAATGTAGAATCTGAAAATCAAAAATTTCAAGTTTTGTTTATTTTTGTCCGTTTTTAACATGTTTGCTTGATTTGTTTTGCAGATTTATAATGTCTGAACAGGAAAGTGCTGATATTCCCGCTGGATCTTCTGAAAAGGCAACTGGAAAGGAACAAATGAAAGAACTACCATTTGAACCGGCGCAAAACTGTTGTGCATTCATGGGCGATTGGAATAAACATAATGAGTTCACCGGCATTGTAGATTTTCTGAAGAGAAGCCGAGTGATTGTTGCACTTGCTACCCCCGCCATCATTTATAAAGATCATCAACAGGAGTTCTGGAAGAATGCAAGAATGGACTACTGGAACAACGAATCTGCTGTGGTTAGTACGATTCAGGGGGAGCTGGTAATCATTTCTGAAGATGATATCCGCGAGGCACTAAAGTTGTATGATGAGAAAAGGACAGATCCTAGAGAACTATCGTGGATAGAACAGAGAAAGTGATTCTTACGAATGAAGTGCAACGGACCGATAACTGATGGTTCGTTACACAAAGGGAAGTTATGCCCTCAGTTTAAGTATCTCGCTCACGTCATGTTGCACGTATTTGGATCGGTGAGTGGAGGGCATGATGTTATGAGAAAGAGCATCAGTTCTTTGATGGTGGCTCTTATATTGAACAAGCCGTTCAATGTAGCTGGTATGATACTGGAACACATGTTAGAACCACTTAGAGGCTTGAAGAACAAGAAGTTTTTACTTTATCCGATGTTCATACAAATGATACTTGATGAGAAGCATAAGAAGTTGAGAAGAGATCCTACCTAGATTATTGTACAGGATCACATGAACCTGAACGTTGGTGCAAAGACAGGGAAGGGTAAAGAGAAACAAGATGATACTAAACCCGCTCAAAAGAAGGTGTCTAGAAGGAAAAAGAGTGTTGTTAATAAGGGTTTACATTTAGTCGATGAAGTGTCTATTGATTCAGAAGAGACACAGGAGGATGAGAGATGGGATTTGGAAAATGAGACTGTAAAGAGCACCACGCCCAAGGCCACTGTGGCTGGTGAGTCTGAGAGTCTAAATAAGTTTGTTGAGGAGCAAAGGACAAAAAGACCTATTTCGTTGGATGAGACAGATGAAGGTTTAGGATTGGGATCCGAGGACTTTGTAGGATCGCCAAAGACAGGTGAGAAACAGAAGAAACCACAATACAAGAAGAAAGAGAAAGTATTGAAGCCGATGGAGAAAAGGGCTAGAGATATTGAGTATTTGGTTGCTGGAAAGACACTGCCTCCAGCATCTAGCTCCAAATCATCTATCACATCCCTTGCAACAAAGAAGCAAAAGACATCATCTGCTGCTAAACAGACTGAATTGCCAACAGATGAATTCAATAGTGCACTGGATAGAGTGTTAAAGAAGTTGAAGAAAGGAAAGATTCCTGTTGCTGAAGCTTCGACACCTAAGGTTACTGTAGACAGTGATGTTATGACTGCAGTAAACCAGAAGCTTGCTGACATGATGAAAAATTATAAATCAGCAACAAGCAGAAATTGAATAGTTGAGAAACAACGACAAAAAGATGTTAGACGTTATTGAAACATCACATGAGAATCATGAGGCTCTGGAAGCTAAGATTAAACAACTTCAGAGAGAAAACAAGAAGTTGTTGAAGCATGAACAAAGAAACACTAGGAGATACATTGCTATAAAAGAGGAAAACAAGAAGCTGAAAGAAAGTAACAAGAGTATGGATAATCTGATTAAAGACTTGTACTCTAAAGCTCCTCAATTACAAGCTGGTGAAGAAGATAAAGAGCGTGAAGAAGAAGAAGAAGTTGATTTTGAACCATCTGATGAAGAGGAAGAAGAAGATGATGAGTTGGATGAGGATGCCGGTAATGCTCCTAAGAAGAAGAAGAAAGATGATGGTGATGATGATGATGATGGTTCAGGAGATTGTTGATGCACTATTATGTGGACGTCACTGTCAAATAGACTAGGGTTGAGTCTTGTATTGTATTACATGAGATTGTGGTGATCCATAAGGGCATTTTATGGATCTGATGCATTTGTAAATATAGACCATAATTATAAGCTATATTCGACTTTTTAAAAGGGTCGAATGTGGAAAAGTTCCACATTCGACCTAACCATAAGGGCGAAGGTGGCTTTTTGGTTTGGACTATAAATAGCAATCTCATGTGTTGGTTATCATTTGTAGATTTGAGTTTGTGCTTTGAATGCTCTCAATGGGGAGGTCATGCCCGACCTCCCCCGGCCCCGAGATAGATGTTTATCCTACTGATGACAGTGTCTGTAACCTTTTCTGAATTAATACGAATCTGTGATGACTTTGTTATCGTATGTTTCTGTCTCGTCTCGAATCTCCCGTCTGAAACTGAGTTGTTTTCACTTATTCGATCCGTGGATTCGGTTTTTAACCGGATTCTCAAAACTACCTGGATCTCCCATCTTCATGGGCAGTCTATTCTGCAGAATTGCAGAGCAGTTCTCATTCAAGAGTACACAGGACAGGTCCTCAAGTTTTTGCTTATTGGTGAGGATGTCCTTCAGGAATTTGGCATACTTAGGCATCTGGGCCAAGGCCTCCACAAACGGGATGTTTATATGTAGCTCTTTGAACAGATCGGTGGTGAGCCCGATGTGTCAGGTCCCGTGGTTTTACCACTCCTCGTCATAATGGCATTTACATGCCCCCTCGGATTTGGCTCGGTGTTTCCCAGGAGATTACCCTGTTGTCTCTCAGACATCATCTTCGCCATCTGGCCTACCTGGTTTTCAATGGCCTGCATGGACGCCTTTTGGCCCCTCATCTCTCCCTCGTAATTGGAGAAGTGCTCCTCGTGTTGCTGGTAGCGCTGCTCGGCAATCTGATTGGAATTTGTGGTGTTGGTGAGGAGTTGAGACATCATTTCATCCAACCTAGACGTACCGCCCTGGGCGTGCTGCTGGGAACTGCCCCCAGCGCCCTGGTTCTGGTACTGGTTTGGTAGGATTGGCCATGAGATTGGTAAGGCTGTTGTTGTTGGGACTATTGGGATTAGTGAGATTGGTGTGGTGCGGCGGCTCTCTGCTGAAATCCGAGAGGGTTCTGGTTCGAAGTACCAGATCTCCACCCAAAGTTTGGGTGGTTTCTCCAACCCGGATTGTAAGTATTACTGTAGGGGTTATTTTGGGGTCTCGACTGATTACCCATGTAAGCCACATCCTCGTGGCCAGTATACATAACCCTCTGAGCACACGAGCCAGGCTCGTGAGACACCCCGCACTGCTCACATAGACATTGGGACTGGGCTACACTTTGTTGAGATCTGTCAAATCTCGTACCCAGCGCCTCAATCTGTGCAGAAATGGCCGTGTAGTTATCCACGGCATGTACACCCGATCGGGCAGATGAAGACCTTGATCGGTCACTCTTTCGAGATTTAGACTTTTGGGACGCCTTTTCAATAATGGCCCAAGCTTCATTAGGGGACTTTGTTCCGATGTCTCGCCCAGAATATACATCAAGGCGTTCCTGAGAGTCAAACTCGAGCCCCTGATAGAACATTTGCATCAGATGTCTTTTTGAGATATCATGGTGCGAGATACTCAAGAGTAGGTCTTTAAATCTCTCCCATGCGGTGTATAGTGATTCCTCGTCATCTTGTCGAAATGTCATGATGCGATGACTCAACTTTTGTGTCTTTTCAGGAGGAATGTACTGCTGCATGAATTGTTGGGATAACTCTGCCTAGGTCGTGATCGACCCCGCGGGTTGTGACAGAAGCCAAGTCCGGGCTTTGTCCCGCAGTGAGAATGGGAAGAGTCTCAGACGGATAGCATCATCGGAGATGCCCGTCATCTTAAAGGTGGCTAAAACCTCTAAGAATGCAGCAATATGTCGGCCTGGATCCTCATGCTCCAGTCCACCGAATTGCACCGAGCTCTGTATCATATTCACGATACTAGATTTGATTTCGAAATGGTCAGCCAAAATAGCCGGCCGGACAATACTCGGCGCCAGTCCATCTCCTCCTAGACGACCACTATCATTAAGCGGAATGTCGTCGTGCGCCATGATAATGTCACTATGGGCTTCCGACCCCTCGTCGTCAGCCAGATCGTGCCTCACCTCGTCAACTGGGACCTCAACTATAGGAGTAGAAATAAGAATATCAGAAACAAGACGCAACTTATGAAGCCTAATCCTTTCGCTTCTCCTTAGGCGCCTTCGCTCCTCGTCAGAAAGATCACCGGAAGGCCCGGGGTTCGCGGACATCAACCTACATGTAAGAATGATACAGTTGCAACAGGCGAATATATGACAAACCCAAAAAGGCGATAAGAGACAGAAAAATAAATAAATGAAATAAAGAATCAATAAATTCATGCGAAAATAACGGAAAGCTATATATTCAAGAAAATCAAATAAAAACTAATAGAATCAATAAAATAAACAGAAATAAGCAGACTAAGCCTAAAACTATACAAAAAATGAAATAAATAATTAGTCTAAATATGAACAAATAAATCTAACTAATCAAATAACGAACAAGTCAAATTCATAGACAAACCAATTAATCCAATATTCAATAAATTAAATCTATCAACATCCTAATGAACGAAAAATCAAATCAAACAATCCTATAAGCAGATAAATGAACGAATCTATATGCAAACCTATAAACCAATCTAAAATCAATCCAAAATATCTACAGACAGATAAATTTAATAAAAATTCAAATAATCATATATGCAAATAAATGAACGAAATAACGAATCAACGAAGTATAAACAAGTATTCACAAGTATGTACACTGGTAAAAAGTTGACTCGGTTCGTTCCTAATGCTCATCGCGTCCCCGGCAACGGCGCCAAAACTTGACGTGTGCGAATATACACATAATTTTACAATGAAATAACACACGTTTTGCTTTAATATTTATAAAAATGGTTTAGACCTTAATATTAAAACACACACAATAGGGCAAGTGTACCCTGTCATATATGTAGTAATGTATAGATAAGAACCCGATATCCATCCATGGTCGAGCTTCTGAATGATTATGACTGTGCCATCAAATATCATCCAGGGAAAGCTAATGTAGTAGTTGATTCCCTCAATCGTAAGGAAACGAAACACAAATGGGTGTGAGCTTTACAACTCACTATACATTCTAATCTTCCTAATAAGATACGTGAAGCCCAGGGCGGGGCTTTGAAAGAAGAAAACATCGGGCTTGAAACTTTACATGGTGCTGATAAGCACCTAGAACTAAAGACAGATGGTCCTCATTACTTTATGAATCGAGTCTGGATACCACGTTTTGGGGATCTCAGACAACTGGTGCTCGATGAAGCTCACACCTCTCGATATTCGGTACATCCTGGTTCAGACAAGATGTACCAAGATCTCAAAACTCTTTTCTGGTGGCCAAACATGAAAGCTGAGATAGCCACTTACGTTAGTAAGTGCTTGACTTGCGCAAAGGTTAAGATTGAATATCAGAAACCTTCAGGCCTACTCCAGCAACCAGAAATCCCTATGTGGAAATGGGACGGGATTTCTATGGATTTTATTACAAAGCTTCCTAGAACGCCAACGGGCCATAACATGATTTGGGTTATCGTGGATCGTTTAACCAAATCGGCACATGTTTTGGCAATAAAGGAAACGGACTCGCTGGAGAAACTAGCATATCTCTACGTCAAGGAGGTAGTCTCTAGGCATAGGGTGCCTACTTCTATTATATTGATCGCGATGCGCGATTCACTTCTCATTTTTGGACTACTCTCCAAAACGCTCTGGGAACTCGCTTAGATATGAGCACAGCCTATCACCCACATACGGGTGGATAGAGTGAACGTACCATCCAAACATTGGAGGATCTGCTACGAGCGTGCGTGGTGGATTTTTGGCAACAGTTGGGATAAGCACTTGCCTTTGATTGAATTCTCGTATAACAACAGCTACCACACTTCGATACAGTGTGCGCCTTTTGAGGCACTTTATGGACGCAAGTGTAGGTCTCCCATCTGTTGGACTGAGGTTGGGGATAGCCAGCTAACAGGTCCCGAACTCGTGCACGAAACTTCTGAGAAGATAGTGCAAATCAGAAACCGGATGGCTGCTGCTCGTGATCGACAGAAAAGTTACGTTGATAAACGTAGGATACCTTTGGAGTTCCAGGTTGGGGATAAGGTCCTATTGAAGGTGTCACCTTGGAGGGGGTGATACGCTTTGGAAAACAGGGATAGTTGAACCCGCGATGCGTTGGACCATTCGAGATTGTCGAAAGGATTGGTCCAGTAACTTACAGGTTGAACCTGCCTAATGAACTTAATGGGGTACACGATGTACTCCACATATCAAATATAAAGAAATGCCTATTGGATACAACACTGATGGTGCCACTGGAGGAGATCCAGGTGGACCAACGGCTACGGTTCATGGAAGAACCAATGGAGATTCTTGAGCGGGGCGTCAAGAAACTTAAACCGAACACTATACCCATTGTTATGGTATGATGGAATTCCCATCTAGGACCGGAATACGCGTGGGGACGCAATGATCAAATGCGGCTTAAATACCCACATCTCTTTACTGAACCTAGAACTATGCATAAACCAAACACTAAACATAAAGCAGCTTTTTCAAAGTGAATTTCGGGGAGAAATTCCTTTCAAATTAGGGATGATGTGACATCCGGGAACCAAGCGCGCATTTTTACGCTGGCTTTACTGTTTACTTACTGAATTTCGGGACAAAATTCTTTTCAACTTGGGGATGATGTGATACCCCGCAATTTCAGGTTCTCACTTTAACTAAACTCTGGTTACATTTTAGGAATTATAGTTAACTAGAGTTAGCTATATAAGTTACATATTGCACGGTTATAGGTTAATAACTGCATGAGGTGGTAATTCGAGGAATTACCAAACTATTTACATGAGTAGTGAACCCTGGACGTTGGTGAATTGTTAAACAAAATGATTGTGAAGTAATTGTTTGAGATTGATTGCAATTACGTGCTTCTATGATACTCTGTGAAACTATGTGAAAACTGTATGTGATTACATGAACATAAACCAAATACGTTAATAAAAACCATAATGGATGGACCATTAGGATGGTTGGGGTCTAAACGCATGGGGTTACACTTATTACGGTCCGAAATAACGAAAACGTCGAAGGAAAACACGTCGGGAGATGAAACGGGCCACCCGCGCGCGCTGAGGGCCTGTGAGCGGCCGCTCACAGAGCCCGAGCGGCCGCTCGCGGATGTCTGACGAGTCTAAACCGCCTCAATCACCTATTTAAGCAACCTTAAGCCTCTTGTATCACCTAAACTCAAACCCTAATCGCCCCCACTGCCCTATTTACGAAATATTAACCCCTAAACACCTGCTAAGGCTCAAGAACATCGATCGAGAAGCTTGGAGAGCATTCGGTTGATTGTTTTGAAAGGCTTGCGGTATAACCTTCAATCTCTTGTGTTTTAATCTTTCTTAATATGTTATAAAAACCTATAACTAAGTTTGTCCAGGTCTGAAACCTTTTTATAAAGATTAAAACTTGAGGTTTATAAAGATTGAATGGGTTAAACATAATCCTATGCGATTAGAAATTGATAGGTTGCATGATTATGCATGTTCTTGATGTTTTAGACTCCTAGGGTTTATGAATGATGATGTTTATGATGTATCATTAGGGTTTTGATCAGATGTGGCTCTTATTGATGTTGCGTGATGATTATTAGGAGTTATTGATTGATAATATGCAACTAGGGTTTGATATAATTGATAATATTGCATGATTAGAAGCTGGACAGAATCTGAATGTCGATTTGTAGGGTCTGTTACGTGACATTAAAGTGTTTATTTTGATCGATTCTTTGCATGAATGGATTGTAAATGATCTTAGCTTTTTAGAATGGGCAAAATCATCTGATTTGGATGTCGTTTGATATGTTTTTGGAATTTTCTTTGATTAAAGGTCATATCAGATTTTCGGATTAACAAATTGGGTCAACTTTAAACAATCATAACTCGAGTTTTACAAGGAATTAAGTTATGAAATTTGGACAGTAGGTTAATATTGGAATAACTTGGCTTTTTCCAAGTGGGTTCATCCCGTTTGGATGAATACACGATTTTTGGGAATTTTTCTACTAACCTGGCCTGCTGTAGAAACTTTCTGGACATATCTGTGATGTACGATATTTCATGATTTTTGTGTTTGGTTTTGAGACAAAACAAAAATATGGGTTATCAAATGAATCCCAAATAATATTCAGTAAAAATTTGGAGTTTAATTCGTTTGTTAAGTATTTTAAACAGATTAGTTTTCATGGCGCATAATCTGTCCTAAAAACGCAGATTGTGTATTATGTGTTTATGTGACTATTTGGAGTCCTATGTGGTATGTTATTGTCATGAACTTGAATGGACACCTATATGAGATGCATAGGAAGTGTACAACTGATGGTAACCAACTATTCACCAACGGGTCCGTAGGGTTTACTTATGCATGTAGAACCACTAGGTGTCACTTATACGATTTTGAACAATTAAACGTCTTGGACAAACGGGTTATATGGCGTAATGGTATTACACATATACTCACTTAGTGACACATGTACTAGGGAGTTGGTAGCACACCCTACTTTGGAGTTTGGATTTACTTGCTTGCATACTAAGGTGAGTTTCACTACTTTTTCTCAAAAGCATGTGTCTCGGGTTTGAGACAACTTACAAAACGTTTTCTAGTCCGGTTCGGGACTACTTTTACTTTTTGGGTTTTGAGATGTTTTGACTCCTTGTGTGGGTCTGTTTTACAATTCCTTGTGTGGATCGGGTTTTGATCAGTTTAAAACTTATTGGTCCTTTGTGAACTAAACACTCTATCATTTTGGAAAGTCCTTGCATATTATTGGGTTAATCGCTGGAGGCGAGCGGGGTATTAGTTAATAGCGCTATTAGGTTGTGCAGCAACCTCATGTCTGAGGTGCTTGAGGCACGGGCATGAACTTCTGACCACATTTGAGAACTGGTGTTGATAGACACCAGTTATTGAGGCAAATTACTATATTACTGAAGGTGTCCCAATAATTCTGTTTAGTTGCAATGAGTGGGTTAGCTACCCCTGACACGCTTAAACTTATAACTCTTGAACATTTAGGTCTGGAGGACCTACACTTTTACTTGGTTACGTGGTTTTGGAAACCAGCGCATTTACTTACTCACATTCTTACTTAGTGAACTCACCAACATTGTTTGTTAACCCACGATTTACATGCTTTTGCAGGTAGTTAGCTTCCGGTGCTAGGATTAGAAAGCACTGTACACTTCACTGCATTTGGGGTCTTGGGCATACACATAAATTATATATTATGCTTTTACATTTTCCTTCATATGGTTTTAATTTGGGCGCGTTGTTTTGCGCATGGTTTTAAAAGGTTTAAATTTGGGTTACGCTTCCGCAGCTTAACTAAACTTAGTTTTTGAAAACGAACTAAATGGTTTGGGCATTTAGTGTTCGTTCATGTGACTTATGGCTATGGGATCCTGGTTTGTCATGTGCCTCGCGGTATAAACCCCGCAGAGGAAATTTGAGGGTGTGACACAGATCTTCTAAAGATAAGTTAGTCATCTGTTAAGAGTATTCTAACCTCACTAATTCAGGAAAGCGATACCGAATACACAATACAGCCACCTAAACTAGCATAAAGTAGAGCATTTCACAACCTATTCCATTTTACCAACTTTTGTTGGATCAGTATTGCTCTCTTTATGAACTTGCTAGTGAACACTTAAGTGTTTAGCAAGTTCTTTATCAGTTTAAGCACAGCGTAATGTTTTAAGTTAGAGCTACACTTATCAACAGGAGTTATTACTCCCCCTGGATGTTTGAGAAAACTAAAGACAAGTATTTAATGAGAATCTAAGTATTGAATGAGAATGAATACTTAAACAGATTCTCAGTAAATGAAATGGAAATAACAATGATAAGCTTTGAAGGATTTCTGTATTAAAAATCAATGTCTAAAACAGAGGGATGAACCCATCTATTTACAGACTTTACATATACATGAACCTTGCCAAAAAGCAAGTTCAGAAGCAAGTTGCAACAAGTTGCAATCTTGGAACTTGTACAAAAAGTTAAAGTAATACTAAACTAATAAACTACTGAAACATAAGGTGGTGGAAAGATTCTTGAACAAGTGATGATGAATGACAAACTACTGATGAGTCGTTTGTCTTCAGTAGTTCTTCAGTGAACTGTCTTGTTTTGACTTCAGAACTTTTGATGCATTTCTTCTTCAGTACTTGTAGAATCCTTCTTCAGTACTTTTGTCTTCTTTCTTCAGTAGTTCTATACTTAGAATATTTTTGACAGAAGTGAATTAGACTTAGGTTTCCAAAAGTGGTTTCACCAATCTTCTTTGTCCTAACAATCTCCCCCTGGATTGATGAAGCCAAAACCTTTCTAATTCTTTATTGTTTTCTTCTGTCATTCACAATCTTCCATATCTCCTTGAACATGGAATTCTTCAATTGATTAAGCTACTCATCAGTGAGAGATCCCTTTTGAGGTTCCAGATGTTGAATTGTAAGCAAGTCTTGAGTTGATAATTTCTTCAGTTCATTCATGGACTTGTAGGCCTTGCTTGTAAGATCTCTCCTTGTCACTAATACTGAGTTGTCATCAGTAAAGGACCATCTGATGATCAGCACTTTAGACTTGTCAAAGTCTGAAGTATAGGGAACCATGCTGGTCCCTTGGGAAGTTCCTGAGTGTTGGATGTTTTCAATTTCAGTGACTCTCAGGTGGGATTCACTTCTTTCTTCCTGTTGCATCACATCAGGTAGTTTGAAAGTGGGTAAATGATGTTCAGTAACTACCTTAGTGTGCAGTTTGTCTTTGATGGTCTTCTGGATTTGGTAGGCAAATGTAGAAGGATCCCTGAACTGTGTTAACAGAGGCTTTTCTTCAATATCAAAGTTTGAATGGACTACTGTGTTTCCTTCTAATAGTACCATCTTGAAGTCAGTCTTTGTATTGTCCTTTGTCTTCTTCTTCTTGGTAGCAGGTCTTGTAACACCAGAAGTTCTAACTATTGAAGTTGATACTTCAGAAGTTTTGAACTTCTCTGGATTAGCAGCCTTTGCAGCCTTATACTTTTTGTATGTGTCTAGTAGTCTTTCTTCTTTCCATCTTGACACAGAGGCTTTTGAACCGTAGTTGTTTGCTACCAGTTCTTCAATCATCTCAGCTCTCTTGGCTTTTCCATCTTTATTTGTTGCAAGTTTGTCTGCAACAATTTGAGCTCTTCTTGTCAGCTCATCCATGGAGAGTCCTTTCAGTGAAAAGGCTTTAGTCTTGCTGTTCTTTGTAATGTAAGACATCAGTTGTTGTCTTTTGTCTTCTTCAGCAACTCTTTCAAGGTTAGCCTGCCTTTGTAACTCTGCTCCATATGCTTGTAATTTTTCATTGAAGCTTAAGTCATCCCTTGCTTCCAAAGCATTCCAGATCTCATCTTCCTTAGCCTTTCTTTCGGCTGCAATCAAACTCTTCTCAAGTAGTTCTTTGGACATTGATAGTGGAGAAGGGTTCAGCACAGTCATTGTTGTAGTTGTAGTAGGCCTTGGAATAGGAGTTGGTTGTTGTTGTTCAGTTGGTTTGGAAGGCTCTTCAGTTGGTTGTATGTTGGAAGTGTTGACTTCTGATGTGTTGACAACTACTGAAGGTTTGTCAACTACTGAAGGATTGTCTTCAGTACTTTCTGATTCATCATCAGAACTTTCATCAGCATCAGAAGTTTCTTCATTATGGCCTTGGGATGTTTCAACTTCTTCAATTTCTTGTTCAGAGACACCAAATTGTTGAGCCAGTTTTTGTCTTCTGGCTTTGTCTTTGAGTTCTCTTTCTTGGAGAGCCACTCTTGCTTTTATTCTGGCTTTGAATGACTCCCTTGGTTCCCTAATTTTCTCCCCCTTTTTGGATTCATCAAGTTTGGAAGGTTGAGAGAAAGTACCAGTGAGAATGGTGATCTGTTTTGAATTGTGGTTAATTTTGTTGGACAGATCGTTCATTTTTATCTTGATCACTTCAAATTGGTTCTTGACAGACAGCTCCAAAGCAGCTGTGTAGGTTCTGAAGTGATTGGTGATGAGTGTGTTCATCATATGGTATAAGGGACCATCTGGGCTGCATAGTTGGTTCAAGTCTATGCTTGTTGACCCAGGGAATTGGGTAGGCATTTGTAGTGAGGGGTGTGTTTAGGGGTGATCTTCTTGTTGTACAGAAGATGCCACTTTGGGGGAATTAGGGATCAAGCGGACTTTAACCTGATCTGGTGTGACCAGCTCTTTGAGCTTAGATACACCAGGTGCAGGACCTTCACTAGCAGCCGGCAATTCAATGTTTTGTTGTGAATCATCATCCAAATCAATGGAATCATCTGAATCCCTGATTACATCCTCAATGAGGACAGTATCAGTTACATCATGAGCTGAGCCCAACTCAGTTGTCTCATGTACCTCTTTTTCTTGGTTCAGAGGATTTCCTACCTCAGGCATTAAGCCTTCATCAGTAGTTGCCACAAATGAGGTCTTAGCAATGTTACTTCTTTCCTCAAATCCACCACTGGGTGGTATGTGAGTAGTAGCAGCCTCAAATGTACCTAGAGTTTCTAAGTTTGGGCTTAGAGACCCTGGTTCATCCTCATCTCTTTGGTTTGGGCTTTGAGTGTCCACATCCATGTCAAGTTCTGAAGTTATGTCCCCTGTTTGATGTGGTTGTTGGGGACTGACATGTTCGGATGGGATTCTCTCTTTTAGCCTAGAGAGAAGCTTGGCAATTTCAATGTCTGGTTCAGAAGTTTGGGATGCTGGTTCAGTAGTTTGGTCTATGGGTTCAGCAGTTTCAAAAGAAGGGTCTATTGGGATTGTTTTCTTGAATTTCTTTCTTTTGAAGAGGATTGTTATTGGTGCTTGATGTGTGAAATGTGTAGTAAATAAATCGGTCAAGTTTTAAAAATGGAAAAACCTACAAAACCACACACTAATGGCAAGTGTACCGGTCGCAGTGTAGTAGAGCAAGTAAGTCCGAGTATCGAACCGTGGACACAATATGGTGACTCTCGGTACTAGACCTCTATCGACTCCTAGCCTAGCAAATTAGATTCTTATGATTTTTTATATTAATTAATTACTAAATTAAATAAATTAAAAGACTTAAACTAATAGATAGCAGAGGATTAATAAGGAGAGAAATCAGAGATGGGAAAGGCAACCACCTAGGTATCAAATCCTACTAATGAAATTGGAATTGCCCCGACTTTGGAAACTACGTTGGCAATCAGGATCTTATAATATTCACCCCTAGTATCCTAGTGGCTCCCGGATCATTTACCAAGACTGGCCGAAAAGGAATCCTAAAGGCTACTAATCTCACTGATTGGTTAGATCACCTCTCGGTCTCACTAACTATGCTAAAGTACTCGCTAGACTGGTTTAGATTTCTCACTCTCCAACCACAATACACCCTAAAGTACAAGGAGTAACCTGTAAACTCAATCTATGACACAAATAAGCAAATAATACTAGAGAACCTAGGAAAACCTGATCTCTCAGCGTTTCTAGCCTAAACCTCTAGCACCAAAGACAAACCTGACTACCTATTACCTCTCGGTCTCAAGAGTAGGAAGAATACTAATTACCTCTAAACTCCCGATCAATGTTCCTATGGAATTCAGGCCTAAAACCATAAAGTAAATTACAAGCACAAAGCAAGTAATTCTAACAAGCATCCAAACATGAAAGACATTCACTAAGACACTTGTGAAACATCAAAAGATCATAAATTAGTAAAAAGTACGCACACAAATCATAGAATCATAAACAAGTTTCTTACTAAAACATAAATCCAACTATAAAATCCAAAACCGAAAATAAACCGAAATCAAATAGTCATCATCTTCAACCTAGGTGGTCACTAATGTTTTAGCCAAACATAATAGTAGTGGAACAAGATAAAAACATAGGTTCAAAATACAGCAAAGTCATTGTACCAATATTTATAAACACAAAGTAAATAAAATATAAACCAATACTTGCAGCGATCAAACCAGTAGCTTCAATCTTAATCCTGTGCCTTCTTCCCCTTCACTTCTTTCTTTTTGGCTTTGGGGAATGTGTCCTTTGTGATATGATAATGTCCGCTGCCTTCTTTTCTTCGATATAATATGCATCCTCCTCTTTCTTTTCGGCACTCCTCTCAAATAATGATATGTCATGTAGGGTTTTGTTTTCCATTCCTTATTTGTGGCCCTGGGCTCGTGGACCTAAGTCCACTTTCATATTATTATTATTATAATTATTATTAGTAGTAGTAGTAGTATACTCCAAGCTCGCATCTCGGGTGTTCTTGGCTCGACCAAAATTCCTCGTTTATGCCCCAACGTCCATGAACACATACTCCTAAGTGTTCGTGTCTCGATTAAAATTCTTTCATTTTGAGCTCACTTTCCACGAACCCCTATAAAATAATAAAATAAATAAATACATAATAAAAACAACACGAAACGAATAAAAAACATGACCAAATAATATACAAAATACATAGGAAAAGAGAGGTGTTTTACAACACATCAAACATCCCCACACTTAAAACTTTTGCGTCCCGAAAAAGAATTATACAAGATCCCATATAAAGTTTTCAACAAAGCACTTAACAAAAAAGATAGCATCAAACAGGATCAAAAGCAAGCTACGAAATCAACAAGCATAGCGGTTTCACAAGACTTACATCGTTCAAAAGGCTGACTAGTCAAAATGATACATTTTCAAAAACAAGGCCTACCTTGTCAAGCTTCACTTACCTTCAAGCAACCGACTATGCACCTGTAAGCACCCCTCACAATATCACTCATCTCTCGGTTATATATTTATTTGGAGTGAATCTCTCAAAACCGAACTATGAAGCAAAATTATCATAAGCTTGTACGTCAATCAAATTTCGACCTAATTGCTAACACTAACACAAATCAAGAGGACTTTGAAAGGGTAGGTAAGGGTTAAAGGTAGGGTACTTTGTTGGGAAAAATTGGCTAAAAAGAAAAATAAGAGATAGACTGGATAAACCATGAACATATAAACTCTAACTCTTTGGTCTTTTCGACCCACAACCTTTATTCTATTTTTTTTCTTTTCTCTCTCTTTTTCATGTATTTTTTTTTTGTCAACTACTCTTGATGCTGATATATATTTTTTTCTTTTTCACATTATATAAATATATACAATCCGGTAATCAATATAAAATAAAATGGGTGACAAACGAAAGGTTTAGGCTCAAAGTGGTTTCTAAAGGTAAAAATGGTGAAATGGGTCAACTAACAAAAACAACCGAAAAGGCTAAACAAAAATGGGTAATCCTAATGCCTCTATCATATCTGTGTCAAGTCCAAGCTATTGGTCTCAAAATGTATAAAAACGCATAAGTTCTAAAATAATGCAACAAAGTCGGTATATCACACATGAAACGAAATAGTGAATATTTATATATAATATTTAAAGGCTCAAATCATGTGGTGGCGTTGATAGCCAAAAGACAAAGGGGTACATGCACCGATCGGGTTTGTCCCGATTGCTAAGTGTTATGTCCCTTATGTCCAAGGCTTGATACCAAACCACATCGAGCCGGGGGTCTCACTGGAAGCAGCCTCTCTATTCTTAGGGGTAGAGGTAAGGCTGTCTACATCTTACCCTCCTCAGACCCTACCTTAGCTTTGCTATAGGTGGGATTAACTGAGTATGATGATGATGATGATGATGTTTATATCAGATTCTGTTTAAATATCTAACTGATCCATCAAAAACCACAATTGAACGCCCAGATCAACTGGTGTGGGCGTGGGATTACGCACGACTGGTCCCGAGTTCGAGACCTGATACATTCAGTTTTCCTTATTTTTGTTTGATTTGTTTTAATTTGATATTTCAGGAAGTGTTTAAGTACTTTACTAATCCATCTTAAATATCAAACAACCAGCAGATCAACTGGCCTGTGTGTAATACTTATGCAGAGCAGGTACCGGGTTTGAGTCCCCTATACGACGGAACTGCTTTATTTCTTTATTCAGTTTTTTTTAATAAATATTATAAATCAGTTTTAAATATTAAAAATAGTAAATCTAATCCAAAAATTCTATAAAAAATATCCTATCTTGTTAAAACCCTCAGGTTTATATTCTTAGTTTTATTTTCTAGAAAAACATTTATTTATTATTTTTAATATAATTATTTATTTTAAATCATAATTTATTCATTAAAAATTCATTTTTCATCATTTTAATACCAAAATTTTGTGAAATTATTTCTAACCATGTGACATTTTCTAGTAATTCTATTTTCTGTAAAAAGATTATTTTTCTCTATTTTAACTATTTAATTCCATTTAATAATTAATTATCTTCACTTAATTCTATTTTAAATAAAAAAAATTATTTCTCACTAATACAAATGTGTTAGCCTGTTTTTATAGGAAAATAATATTTTACATTTTAATTCTAATTAAATCCTAATTATTTCTTGTTAATAAATCAATCTAAATATATCAAAATTATAAGTTCTACAAACTCTGAAATTATTTCTAATATCTTAACGACTGACTTGATTATTTACTTTTCCCATTTATTTCCACTTTTATTTCATAAAACCGTATTATTTAAATTCTAGTCATTCTGTTGTTTGCACTTTTAATTATATTACATGTCTTATTAAATTTCTTATAGCCAAGTTTTGTTCAAATCAAAAACCATAAAATCCCCAAATTTTAGTCTAGAAACCCTAAGCGTCTAATCCAAGATAACATAGACGCTAAGTTCGTTCCCTTACAAATTATTTATTTCTTTAGCTTAATCCTCTGGGATAATCTTAATTCATATCACGTTGTTCGATAGAGTTTCAAGTTATTACGCGAACTGTGAGTATTTCCTATCCCCTTTTTGTCTTTATTCACTTTTGGGGTGCTACATGTACATTTATACAAAATACACATACAAGTTCACATTTTTACAATAAAGTTCTAGTACATTGTGCATTTGCTTACATACGTGCTTTATGCTTAGACATTACATGTAGAATACATTTGTACTTAGTGAAATCATTAACCATGTACAAGCCGACCTTAACATTGGATAGCGCTATTGGATTGACAACCCGCCTAGATTGATTCTCCCCCTTTTTCATCCGAGAATCCATGGTCATTGTTAAGTTATTATCCAATTATTTGGATAAGTACTCCGCCGTTCATTTAGTACATTATACAGTCACAGGATTGATTTCACGCATTTGTATGATACATAGTTTACATACTTGCACTGTAGCTTTGCACTTGAATTGTATAACATTTTCCAACTTACTATATGTATTAAATTTAGGAATGCTCACTAACATTTCATATGTTGACAAAACTTATTTTGTACATGTTTCATGTGCAGTTTGATCTTAGTACTATAGCATTGGATTTTAGTGCTTGCTTTTAAATAAGTTATTTCAAATTTCATTTTCGTTCGGATTTTTGTATTTTTCCCATTTCATCTATGTAAGACAATTTAAATTATTCAATAATATATTTACATTTTAGTACCATGTGCTTTTGAACAATCGTCACTATGTGACACCTCGATGATTCCGCCATTGGTTGGGGTGTTACAGATTGTTATCAGAGCCATGGTTATAGGGAACTAGGTTATTAGATAAAATGGCCTAGACTATAACCGAACTTCAACTTTCGTGCATAATATTCCCTAAGTTTCCATTTCCCTCTACTTTCCTTCCTCTATCTTTCCCTTCTTCTCCATTTTTTCTCATCTTTCATCGTGGTGCATAAAGATGGTGTCCTATAAGGAGTGGAAAGTCTACATCATTATGGAATGGGAGCAGTACCTTTCATGAAGACACTCTTAGGCATGATGCCTACTCTTATGTTGCTCCTTCAAAGTTGTTGAGCTTTAATGAGTGTGATGGAACACGTGCAATCTGGAAGGGTGGATGCCTGTACACTGGGTTTTCTGGCATAGGCAAGCATAGCGCATAAATCCAATAACGAACCTGTTATGCTTACCTAGGGATTCCTGGAGTGAGTGTCCACTTATAGGCTAAAGCATGTCTTCTTTGATCACCATTGGGTTCAATTCCTTTGAAAAGTCAACGTTCTTGTTGGGCTTTACAGCTAGACAAGGACAATCCAAGCATTTTATGCAAGTTTTTCAATAATACTCTCTCGTTTCATATACAATATTTTGTATTTCATGATTTTCATATATTGCTTACAAGTTCATACTTTCATAATCATCTGTACAGTTATACACTTACATTTTCTAATCTCAGGATTATTCATTGACTGCCTTATAGATGTCTGCTCGTCGCATGCTCCGTGATGCCAGCCAACACACTATTCGTGCTTCTGGACAACGTTCTGATCGTCGCCTCACATCTTTAGTCGCTGAGCAAATTGCTACAGTGATCCCAAATCTTGTCAGTGAGTTAACCCAGAATAGTAACAGTGCCAACACAGTGGGTGCGACTCAATTTCGGTGCACTTTCAAACACTTTAACTCCTGCAACCCCACAAAATTCACTGGTGAGGAGGGTGCTACTGGCCTCTTCCAATGGTTTGAAAGCATGGAGAGCACCTTTATGAACAGCGAGTGTCCTGATGAACTCCGCGTTCGCTATGCTACCAGTGTCCTTCAAAAGGGGGCGCTAACTTGGTGGAATGGCGAAAAGCGCAATCGGGGCGCTGATGTTGCTTTATCTTTGTCTTGGGCTGAGGTTAAGGAACTCATGATCGCCAAATTCTACCCTAGGAATGAAATCAGGAAACTAGAGGATGAGTTTCATGGGCTGAAACAAGACAGTGGTGAGAATCTTGCGTATAACACTCGATATCACGAACTCAGCATATTGGTTCCACACATGGTTACCCCGGTCTCTCGAGCAATCAAAAAATATATCGAGGGATTACCTGACCTGATTCAAGACGTAGTCACTGGAAGCAAACCCACTACGGTGGAAGAAGCCATCCAGCTTGCAGCCTCTTTGACTGACAAGCACATGAAAAAGGGAAATTTGGTTAGGAAAGGTACTAAGAAACCAGCTAAGAAGACCACCACCCCTACTGTTGAATCATCAAAAGCCGCTTCAGCAGATCCCAGTTCTAACTCCAAGAAGCGGAAATTCAAAAGTAAAAACTATGCTATGGTGGCCCCAGTGAACCAGGTTCCAATGGTCCAGACCCCTCATGCCAAGAAGGTTTATGGGGGAAACTTGCCCAAATGTGCTACTTGTCAATACCATCACCCTTCAAACTATCCTTGTCGCCACTGTACCACCTGTGGTAGGTTTGGTCATGTAGCTACCACTTGTCGTTCGGTGTTTAGACCTCAATCGGTTAACCCTCAACCAGGCAACCCTCAGCCAGTGAATCCTTAACCAGCTCGCCAAAACCCACAACCCATAGCATATGCTCGAGCCTGCTTCAATTGTGGCGATCCAAACCATCTTAGAAATCAATGTCCAGACCTTGTCCCAACAAACCATGCAACAAATCAAGTGGCACGTGGTAGGGCGTTCAATATCAACACCCAATAAGATGCTGGTCCTGAGGATGCAAATCTCATTGATCAAGCCTTGGATTAAAAACTTTCTTAACTAACGGATTCAATATCCACGTCTTTCACCCTTTTGCTTCAGTTTTTCTTTGCATTTTGAGTCATGTCTTAGTTTTGGTATAATTTCAAGTTATCATGTTTAGATATTTTTTTTTTGGGAAATTAAAATTTTTTTTTCTCAACTTTGATATGCAATGTTTGTATTAATTGCTTTATTTGTAAAAGATGATTACACCTAAGGTTGGAAATTGATGATCTAAGAAACATGATATATCAGGAGAACTCGTTAGACATGACTATTATCAAACTGACAAATCTATGTCGCATAACACAAATACTACAAGATACAAACTAAAAGTTAAATTAGTTAATATATTTTATTGTGTGCAGATTACATGATCTATGCTATGTAGTTCTATATTATCATATTGCACTATATGTATACTGTTTTCATGTTTTTACTTATGTAAAAATTATATAGCAGTTTAAACCATATTCGCACAAAATTTCAAATTGCATTCTCTATTTGTATTACGATCACAAGCTGATTTACACACAACACAATCTTAGCTTGAACAATAGTCATTTTTCATTTGCATTACCTTGACTATAGACACCTGATACACTAAAAAGATACTAAGGCATGTGAACCAAGAAATTGCTCATATCAAAGTTGTCGTGTTAAAATATTTTTTTTATTTGACACTTACAAAAGAAGATAGTCCTTAAGTATTCATTTTGACTTGGAGAGAATTATGCAAATTTCTCTACTCTGTCGCAGTGCATGTCTAATGTCTTATGTTCAAACTCATGACACCTCATTTTCATAGCTCGCATACCCCAAATTAGTTATATTGTTTTGAATTAGAGTTGTAGAAGGACATAACACCCTAATGTAAGGTAAATTGATGATTCCGGTCCGAAACGTAATCATGAATTTACAGGTACGTTAAGGTAGTGTGAAATTCTATTGGGGTTTTTTTTTGGTAGGCGTCCAGTACATTTTCAAGGTATCAAAGGAGTGGTGGGTTGGTTGCGGTACACCCTATATATAAACACTAATGATGCATTAAAAGTGAGACTGGAAGTTAGATCAGGAACTAACCCCAATCCTCTTGGTAGTTCAAAACGTCGATTCATAGTCTAACTTATTCCTTCCAACCACCCTAACCTTTATCTTCAAGGCCTAGTACTTTGGGCCTTGACCACTAGTAATATTCCTTAGATATATTTAATCCAATTATATCTGACATTCGAGTCCATTTAAGTTAGGTTATCACGCTACCCAAAGCTCTCTTTCTCATTAAACTTGACCATATTCACTATAACAATTACTCGAGTACCCAGAACCCTGTTTATACGTCTACTTGAAGGAATTTCGGGACGAAATTTCTAAAAGTAGGGGATGTTGTGACATCCGTCATCTTTCACTATCATGAGCGTACAACTTTAGTCCTTTTCCTTGTATTTACCTTCTCAACCCTTGTATTTCGAAGCTACTATTTGATAATTAGAGTTTGCGAATTTATTTCTTACGTCTATTGCTTTCGGCTCGAACCTTTATCGTAACTAAAAAGTTCTTTTTATAATAATAATAATAATAATAATAATAATAATAATAATAATAATAATACAAATTGTTATATTGTTATATTAAAAAAATGAGTTTTTTTAAAAAAAATAAAAATAAAAAATACATGCTTTGAACAAGGTTTGAACTCATGTGCCAAGTCTTAGCAACCAAACAACCAACCACTACACCACTTAAATGTTTAGTGTTGTCTATTGAAACTTTTTCTACATAAACAAACCCATCTAGTTACCTCAGTCAACAAAAAAAAGTCAAAACCCAATACATTCAAGACTTTTAATCAAGAATTAATGCGCCTTTGATCTGAATTTGGAAACTATTTGATTGATTCACGAAAGAAACAACATTCCTGACCATAATTAACTCATAATCGAATTAATTAGACGCGTTAATTACCATTAATTTGATTGATTATCGATTTTTATAACTTTCCTAAAACCCAAGCATCGAATTCGTATTTATAAACATTGTTACTTCGATTAAACTCGCACAACAACTCAGAACATAGCGAATTAAGAAACCCCTCTACAACCATTCTCGCTCAATCTCTAAAACTCCCGGATTTGAAGCTTTAGGTATCGCGACTTTGTGCTCGTTATTCACCATCAATCGGTACACGTTAAATCCAATTCTTATGTCCATTAGAGTCGATTTATTGTGGGTAATAAAACCCCTATGATGTTTGTTTTTATTTGTGTTGAATTGTTAGTTGATTTGAAGGATAAAGGATTAGGGTTCATAAGGATTTGATTTGGGGATTTTGTTTATATCAGATTTTGTTTAAATATCTAACTAATCCATCAAAAACCACAATTGAACGCCCAGATCAACCAGTGTGGGTGTGGGATTACGCACGAGTGGTCCCGAGTTCGAGACCTGTTACATGCAGTTTTCCTTATTTTTGTTTGATTTGTTTTAATTTGATATTTCAGGAAGTGTTTAAGTACTTTACTAATCCATCTTAAATAACAAACAACCAGCAGATCAACTGGCCTGTGTGTAATACTTGTGCAGAGCAGGTCCCGGGTTCGAGTCCCCTATACGACGGAACTGCTTTATTTATTTATTCAGTTTTTTTAATAACTATTATAAATCAGTTTTAATTATTAAAAATAGTAAATCTAATCCAAAAAATCTATAAAAATTATCCTATCTTGTTAAAACCCTCAGGTTTATATTCTTAGTTTTATTTTCTAGAAAACATTTATTTATTATTTTTAATATATTTATTTATTTTAAATCATAATTTATTCATTAAAAATTCATTTTTCATCATTTTAATACCAAAATTTTGTGAAATTATTTCTAACCATGTGACATTTTCTAGTAATTCTATTTTCTGTAAAAAGATTATTTTTCTCTATTTTAACTATTTAATTCCATTTAATAATTAATTATCTTCACTTAATTCTATTTTAAATAAAAAAAATTATTTCTCACTAATACAAATGTGTTAGCCTGTTTTTATAGGAAAATAATATTTTACATTTTAATTCTAATTAAATCCTAATTATTTCTTGTTAATAAATCAATCTAAATATATCAAAATTATAAGTTCTACAGACTCTGAAATTATTTCTAATATCTTAACAACTGACTTGATTGTTTACTTTTCCCATTTATTTCCACTTTTATTTCATAAAACCATATTATTTAAATTCTAGTCATTCTGTTGTTTGTACTTTTAATTATATTACATGTCTTATTAAATTTCTTATAGCCAAGTTTTGTTCAAATCAAAAACCATAAAATCCCCAAATTTTAGTCTAGAAACCCTAAGCGTCTAATCCAAGATAACATAGACGCTAAGTTCGTTCCCTTACAAATTATTTATTTCTTTAGGTTAATCCTCTGGGATAATCCTAATTCATATCACGTTGTTCGGTAGAGTTTCAAGTATTACGCGAACTGTGAGTATTTCCTATCCCCTTTTTGTCTTTATTCACTTTTGGGGTGCTACATGTACATTTATACAAAATACACATACAAGTTCACATTTTTACAATACAATTCTAGTACATTGTGCATTTGCTTACATACGTGCTTTATGCTTAGACATTACATGTAGAATACATTTGTACTTAGTGAAATCATTAACCATGTACAAGCCGACCTTAACATTGGATAGCGCTATTGGATTGACAACCCGCCTAGGTTGATTCTCCCCCTTTTTCATCGGAGAATCCATGGTCATTGTTAAGTTATCATCCAATTATTTGGATAAGTACACCCCCGTTCATTTAGTACATTATACAGTCACAGGATTGATTTCACTCATTTGTATGATACATAGTTTATATAATTGCACTGTAGCTTTGCACTTGAATTGTATATCATTTTCCAACTTACTATATGTATTAAATCTAGGAATGCTCACCAACATTTCATATGTTGACAAAACTTATTTTGTGCATGTTTCAGGTGCAGTTGATACTATAGCATTGGATTTTAGTGCTTGCTTTTAAATAAGTTATTTTAAATTTCATGTTTCGTTCGGATTTTTGTATTTTTCCCATTTCATCTATGTAAGACAATTTAAATTATTCAATAATATATTTACATTTTAGTACCATGTGCTTTTGAACAATCGTCACTACGTGACACCTCGATGATTCCGCCATCGGTTGGGGTGTTACACACTCTTTTAGATAAAATACATTCACTACTCTTTCAGTTATGTATCCTAATACCTTTTACCAATAATATCGTAAATATTCTTCTAACCTACAACTGAGGGATGTATCCTAATACCTTTTTATCAATGAATTCTATTAATAGAGGTTGGTAGATTACTCATTATTATCGGGATGTAAATCGTAATGTGATGGATTTTTATAATTTTAAATTATTATATTGTTTGATTTAAAGGCTGAACACGGGTATAATCAAACTATCAAGAATCAGAAATTAGTAAAACAAATGTTCAGGCAAGCAAGTAAAATTCAGTTGTTGTCGGAAAGATAGCTGTCAACGATGAAGGCAACATACTTGAAATCAACGGGAAGGTGAACAATTCCTGCTCATCATGAGGAATATCTAGCTCATCCTGGATCTTGGATTTACATTGTTCATCAAAGCAATGTAAAATTCAGTTGTTTTGGATGAATAGTTGTTTTTAGTTGTTCCCAATCCAACTGTTCATGCAAGCAAGTAATATTCAGTTGTTGGACATCATAAGCAAAAAGGTAGAACACAACACTAGACGACTACTCAATTCCAAAACAACTGTTCATCCAAGCAAGTAAAATTCAGTTGTTGGACATTGTGATCGGGTACGGAGCAACTTGTTGTCGAAGATATATCTCTGTCAACGATAAAGGCAACCTGACACAACCGGAAAAAATTTCAAAAAGTAGTCAAAGCATGCAAGGATCATCTATACATTTGGATTGCACCGAACTTGATTTTTAGGTAAGAACATTGTGAACAGTGATGAAACAACAGTGGAATTGGAATTGGAATTAATGTTAGCAATTGGAGTGGACAACGGTGGAATTGGAATTGGAATTAATGATAGGAATTGGAACTGGAATTAAAGTTGAGAAACTTGATTTCAGGAGCTTTGTGTAGATTATCGGAATTGAATACTTAGAGATGACACAATCAGCTTTAGACTCCAAGCGAATCCCTTGAAGAAAGTCTTCCTCTCTGTTACCAAGCATGTCAAGAAATGATAATTTTCAAAGCGCCTAGCTTTGCCTAAGCTAGGTGCTTTGGCCTTTTTTTTAAAAAAAAAAACTTAATTTGTTTTAATTCATTTTAAATACATGTTATTGATAAAAAAAATAATTTTAATTCATTTTAAAATGTTTTTAGTTGTTCCCAATCCAACAAAATTCGTTTGAGGCGTTCCGGTTCGTTTATTGCTCGTTTGTGTTTTTTGGTAGAAACATCCGAGTTTGTACAACTTTCATGAATCATTGTACGTGGTGCTCCGACTATACATTCGATACCCGTATTTTTTCCAAACACAATTTTTTCATGTCTAATCGACATACTGGACTTCCGGACTCTGTTTGACGCGTTTCGGAATGTTTAATTGATCGTTTGTGGTTTTTAGAAGTCACATCCGATCAATTAAAACGTACCCGATCAGGTCCGGTAACGAACCATACCAGTTTCGAACTGAACGCCCTGTAACGAACCGTACCAGTTTCGAACTGACCGGCCTGTTATCCACCCGGATCGTATCGACCCGATCAGGTCCGGTAACAAAAACCGTATCGGTTTGGAGCTCACCGCCCGACAACGAACCGTACCGGTTTCGAACTGACCGACCCGTTATCCATCTTGATCGTATCGACCCGATCAGGTCCGGTAACAAACCGTACCGGTTTTGAACTCACCGCCCGGCAACGAACCGTACAGGTTTCGAAATGACCGGCCCGTTATCCATCCGGATCGTATCGACCCGATTAGGTCCGGTAACGAACCGTACCGGTTTCAAACTGACCACCTGGTAACGAACCGTACCGGTTTTGAACTGACCGATCCATTATCCACTCGGATCGTATCGACCCGATCAGGTCCAGTAACGAACCGTATCGGTTTCAAACTGACCGCCCGGTAACGAACCGTACCGGTTTCGAACTAACCGGCCCGTTATCCACCCGGATCGTATTGACCCGATTAGGTCCAGTAACGAACCGTACCAGTTTCGAACTTACCGCCCGGTAACGAACCGTATCGGTTTCAAAATGACCAGCCCGTTATCCACTCGGATCGTATCGACCCGATCAGGTCCGGTAACGAACTGTACCGGTTTCGAACTAACCGGCCCGTTATCCACCCGGATCGTATCGACCCGATCAGGTCTGGTAACGAACCGTACCGGTTTCGAACTGACCGCCCGGTAACGAACCGTACCAGTTTCGAACTGACCGGCCCGTTAGCCACCCGGTCAGTTTTGACCCGATCAGGTCCGGTAACGAACCGTACCGGTTTCAAACTAACCGCCCGGAAACGAGCCGTACCGGTTTCAAACTGACCGGCCCGTTATCCACCCGGATCGTATCGACTCGATCTGGTACAGTAACGAACCGTACTGGTTTCGAACTGACCGGCCTGTTATCCACCCGGATCGTATTGACCCCATCAGGTCCGGTAACGAACCGTACCGGTTTCAAACTGACCGCTCGGTAACGAACCATACCGGTTTCTAATAAACACTTTTAGAGTTAATTAATTTAATTATTTTATAAAATACATGAAAAAAAATAAAAAATAAAAAACACTACAAAGTACTCCAAAAAACAACTAAAATTAAAACTTTGATCCAAAGCACCTACCTTAAGCCAAAGCTAGACGCCTTGGATCATTCAAAGCACCTAACTTAGGTCAAAGCTAGGCGCTTTGGATCAAAATGTCAGCTTTTTTCTGCCACCTTGTATGATTTGACCCGAAGTGCCTAGTTTTGATCTAAACTATACGCTTTAAAAGGGGGTTGAAATAGAAGGTGGGGGATGAGAATAGAAACGTCCTTTCACAATTCAATTGTTGGCAAGAGCAAGACTTCGGTATTGCACCTTGATATTTTTCCTTTCCCGGAAAAGATTTTTTTAGAAACTTATTGAACAAAAGCAAACAACATTTTAGAAATAACAATATATCATCAATTATTCATGTCAAATAAGAGAAGTTTAAAATCGGGGTGTGGTGAATTTCTACCATCAATTAACACTAATGCTTGACTTGAAGACGAGAACTTGGATACTAGATCCATGTTTTGTTACAACAATCTTTTAACCGAAATGCAGGGTGTTGAAAATATGTCTTTTCATCTCCAAATGTTTTCTCCACAATGATAGTTTTATACCAAACTAAAACTCAAAATATATCTTTCTTGTTTTGACATCTATACAATTTATTTCTACAATACATATTTAAATTTATACCATATATATGCTTTTATTTTTCGTTGATAAACTTCAAGTAATTTTCGTCCCACATCGCTAACGTGAAAGATATTATTAATGTTTATAAGCCTCGTTCAGGCTTCCTGGTCGTCGGGCTTGGTCACGCGAGCCTGTGACCCTAGTGGGGGCATTAAAGTGGGTTTGAAGGTCGATCTAAAGGGGACTAACCATAGGTGTTCAATCAAGTAATCGGAAAGATCAGGTCGGGCTTCAAAAGGTTCTCGGCTGTGCACAAATTGTGCACATTGCAGTCTCTGGAGATTTTGTAGGAGGACTCACGGTATAAGTCCGGGTATTTTAAAGACTGTGGGCTGGTGGCTTCGCTTTATTGAGCAAGTCATCTGCAAATCCGTTTCCATTCAACCCAGGTCGGATGGCTTATGAGCTGACTTAAACAGAGCAGCACCAACATAATGTTACATTGACTGTTTGAGGCGTACAAACCGTTCATCCTCTTGGTGTCTTGGTTAGCAGACTCATGGCTCTTCTTCTCGATCAACACCCAACTTTTTTAAATAAAATGTGTAGTTCACAACCAAACCGAATCTCAGATATCAATTTTTGATTTACTTTGGTGACAAAATAATGAAGGATATCTTATAGTTATAAACATTACTACGATTGTATTGAAAAGTTTATGTGTTAAAAATGGAAAAGAGTAACTTCACAACCAAACTTGATCGAAGTGGTTTATATTAGTGTGGTTTTATTCTTTTACACTTACAAACTCATGTAGACTAAGAGCATTCACATCAGGTAATTGAATTCTTTATCATCGTCCACTCACAATCACTACAATCACATACCACAACAAAAATCACCACAATTTATCTCTTCTTTTCAATTAAATAATATTTGTCTATACCTTTATGATTATCTTTTCTATTTTATCCACTCACAACAACCTCAGGAACACTAAGAGCATTCACATCATGTTCTCTATCCCTACCCACTAAAAATAACTCCATAGTTTTACTCCCCTTTTCAATTAAATAATATATGTATATAACTTTAGGATTATCTTTTATCTCTCCTCCACTCACAATGTTCCCTCAAATATACCGATGAACGGTAGATTTCTTATATCCACTACTCGCAACCAGTCATAACCACATCCTAAAATATGAGGTTTTCTTGTACAAAATTACAGGGGATCTAATATGAATTATTTAAAAACATTCACATCCCATCATCCACCAAATTACACTAAAAATCAATATATAAAGGCAAAAGCATTTGAAGTAAGAGAACCAACCTCTATTTGAGAACTGAGAAAACCATTCTGGGCCACACATTTTATATAAAGGCAAATTTTTTTTTTTGTGCATTAATCGCACGTTTTTATGCAAGAATTTTTTTTTATTTTTTTTTAGTTTTTTTTTCATTTATACATATATGTATATAGCAGTTAGGGGAAAGTTATTTTGAGAACACCTATATTTCGTGCGAACTATAAGAACGGCATCTAAAACTATTCAAATTCAAAATTTCTTTTAACACTTGTCTTTATTACTAAAATACAATCCCCAAAACACAATTTACGCGTAAAAATTCAAACGTATACGAAAATAATTTGTTTATACACATGTGTAAATTTGCTGTTTATACATGTGTAAACTGTTTCATTTACACATGTGTAAAAAGTTAATTTGAAAGTGTTTTTGCAAGAAAAGATGGATTATTTGAAAAGAAAATTCATTTATTAATGTTGTATTTTGATTATAATGCGATTTGTATTAAAAAAATTTGATTTTGATTGATTTTTGTACTTGTTCTCACGGTTCTCACAATATTTAGCGTTCTCAAGTTATACATATGTGTATATAGCAATTATACATATGTGCATATACTATTTTTAAGCTATACATATGTGTATAATGCAATCATACACATGTGTATATTGAAAAAAAATACAAAAAAAAAAAAAAAAAATTTCTGCATATAAAGCAGCGATTAAAGCAAAAAAAAAATTTTTTTTTTGTCTTAGAGAAATTTGTGGTTCAAAATGGTTCTCTCAGGAAAAAGGTTCTCATTTAAACCAAATCCTTACCTTTGGAGTTAATTATCGATTATTTTTATCCTTTAAAACTTTATAATGTCGATTTAAGCATGTGCACAATCCGATAATTATAAGACGAAAAAAATATTTTATTTGAAATACAATTCAGACTTCATCATAAAATATTTTGGTTTGAAGTCAAAGATTGGCTTTAATCAAATGGGGAATTGACAAACTATCCGGAAAGAAAACAAAAGGTTTTTACTTGTTGCAACGAAAGATGATTTGCATTTTAAGCAAAAACCACCACCCTATTTTATTTTATTAGTAAAACTAGACTTTTGCTCGCGTTTACACGCGGTTCACCAACGTACAATTATTTTAAGCGGTAAGACGTAAAAAAAATATAGTAGAAATATTTTATTAAAATTTAAAAGAAAACAACATACATTTTATTCAAATATCACTAAATATTTCTTTAGACACCATATTTTTTGTTTTAGTTTTCACCTTCCCATCAGAATTAAGTATAAGTAACTTCACACCTGCCCTGCTTTTAACTCTTGAAAGGGCGACATAAAGCTGGCCATGTGAGAATACAGGGTCTCTTAAATACAATCCAACCTTCGATAGAGACTGTCCTTGGCTTTTATTGATAGTCATTGCGAAACATACGCTTATTGGGAATTGGCGCCTTTGAAACTTGACTGGAATCTTGTTATTAGATGGTATCATATTTATTCTAGGAATAAGAGTTTTGGTACCAATGTTTCCACCTGATATGATTTCGGCTTCAATAACACGCTTTGCAAGTTTGGTGATTCGTAACCTCGTGTCGTTACACAAGCCATTTTGTTGATCTATGTTTCTCAACAACATAACAGGAACAACAATCTTTAGTGCTAATCGATGATTAGGCAATCCAGAAATTTTTAAACCATTAAGGACATCAGGAGAATATAAATCTTCTTGTGAACGGTTATTAGTATTCTCAGTCTGGCATATACTATCAGAGCTCAAATACTCGACTTCATCTCCAGGAAACAATGCAAGCAACCTATCATTAATTTCATGTACCACTTCGTTTTTTGGTGCAAGTATTGCTCGTTCTCCAAAATAATCTTTATCTTTGTAAAGCTGAAGAAGTGAAGGGTAGACGAAGTCAATTAAGCTACAAATAGGATCTGATGAATGCTTAATAAGAAGATCATTTGGAATGTCTACATCTGCCTCATCTTCATCAACTGAATCACCAACCTTACCCTCACCTAACTCTAGAAGCCAGTTTGCAAATGCCTTTATTTCTTTGGATTCAGATGTGTTGTTACCAATTGTTAACCTCATGTTTTTGGTTAATCTACGGACTTTGCAACTATTCCAAATCTTAGACGAACTTATTGAGGCATTCATAATATCTCTTTTACTACCATTGGGAACAACATGAAGGATATGTCTAAAATCACCACCCAAAACCATAACCTTACCTCCAAAAGGCAGCTCAGAATTAACAGAATCCTTTGATTTCAAGATGTCTTTCATTGTGCGATCAAGAGCTTCAAAAGCATGTTTGTGAATCATTGGAGCTTCATCCCAAATAATTAACTTAGTTTGCTTCAATTTATCTGCCTCATCGCTATTCGCCTTCATAGAACACATTGATTCTTCAGTAACATTTAAAGGTATACGGAACCTAGAATGCGTCGTCCTTCCACCTGATAACAACAGAGAAGCAATACCACTGGATGCAACGTTCAAAACAATTTGCCCTTTAGATCTACTGGCAGCAGACAACGTTTTCCATAAAAAGGTTTTACCAGTGCCTCCAAACCCATAAACAAAAAATAGGCTACCTTTGTTACAATCAACCGCATCAATTATTTCATCAAAAATTAAACGTTGCTCACCTGTTAAAGAAGGTGCGTTGCTATGAAATTCTTCAGCAAGCGTACTTACTTGATAATTCAGTTCATCAAGTATCAAACGGTTATTTGTAGATGCAATCGAATCATTATTAGGATAAGGCATAGAAGGAAACCTACGTAGGCTGGAGTTATTCCGAAGCAACTGTTTCTCAATTTCAAGCAATGTAAGGTTCTTGATTTGATCATCAGGAAGAGACAAACCTGATAATGAAAAAGATTCTAATTATTATTCAAAGAACAAATAATGACGTAAATAAAAAAATAAATTTTGAATTATAAGTTTTTTACCTTCAATTTGGAATACGTCTTCGTGTCTACGCATAATACCGTCTGACAAGTACTTCCATGTCTTCTCCCAAACATGGTCAGGCCTAGATAAGCTGTTAGACAACAACATCATCGCAAACAAATTACGAAGAGAGAATCATGAACCTGTATAATGAGCTTCCTCAATACCTTCTATATATTCCTTGTCATCTTCCAACAGGCCAAGAGCGTAACATGCATCTCGATATGTTGGTAAAACTTCTCCATTCACCGTTCTTATATCAGCAAAAGATTTAGGACCTTTTACCTTATTAAGAAGAATTCTCAAGAAATAAGTCTCACCCATTGATGGAGTAACCATGTGAACACGACCATGGTCTGTAATAATATCACGATTGTCAATCTCGTCATCATGGTCTGTAAGTATAAGGGCATCGATTTCAGATGAAGTTGGTAAGTTGTATAGTCGGCCATCTTTAGTTCTACTCGCAATAAGGCGTAACTTAAGGCTAACTTCAGGATTTTCATGAAATCGATCACGTACACTCCTATAGCTTTTCACAAGCTGATTTTTAGAGTCTAACATCGACTTGAGGTACTGAATGATTTCAACATCAACTTTTTCATCAAAATCTTTAGACTCTGCTTTTTCCTTACTGTAATAAATAAATAAAAATTTAAAAATATGAACATATGACAAAAATGCTAAAAAATAAAGTTTAAGTAAAACTTAATATTAATAAATTGTATAATATTACCTGAATTTTTTTTTTCCTGTTGGAGACTTCGTTTTCAGTGTCATAGATATACAATTGAGAAAATTTTGGTGTGCTTCCATCTTTAGGAATAAGACCACCTAGGGCATGATAATTTTCACCACTTATTCTGTATATGAACGGAGCCTTGCCTTTATTAATATTTGAGTCGACATTGCCTCCCATTGAAGTAAAACAGAACATAGAATTGAAGCGCCGAATGTGCTTTAAGAAATATTTGCTTCGGAAGTCTATGTTCTTGAAAAGATTCTGATACTCTATACTGATCTCTTTGAAATCTGGAAGTTGCACCTTGCCATAACCACAACATATCATGTAACATGTTCTACCACTAACTTGTTGTCCTCTGCCAGCTTCCGATTTCCACAGTTTCGCGTTACACATCTCACATACAACCGTTTGATCACCGTGATCCAAATAATCTTGTGAATAGAATAAATTGAAATCATATTAACATAAATAAAAAAATATAAAATCGTAATTGAAACCTAAAAATAACAGTTACCTTTAGAGACACCCTTATATCGAAAATCTGCAATGGTTTGAGGATTTATATCTTCTTCGTCTGACAAACTAACCATGCGAACAGGGGAGACGCAACGTCGATTACTTCTTAATCCATTGTTGCATTTTTCTAAGTTACTTAAACTTGAACTTTGTCTTAACACGGAAATATGAGTTGATGTATTCATGGTTGCTGTCTGAACCGAAGATGTTGCATTTGAACCTCTATCAAAATTAATACCTTCAACTAAATATAATATTAAAAGTTAAATTTTAATATTAATAAGAGTAACAACTTTATATAAGTAATTTATTCAAACAAAGTGGTACAGGATGTAACAATGGATTGGCTCCGCAATCCTTTAACGGAATTAACTTTACGTCTTTTAGCATCAAGTTGTGCTTTTCTTAAACTTCTAGAATCGGCAGAATTTTGTCTTTTGATATCAACCACTGACACTATGTATAAAAATAAAATAAGTTTGGATAGTTAATGAAGTTTTAGTTATAGAATGTTATCATAATATAAATACAAACGTAATCAAGATAGAAGTATAATACCGTTTGTAATATTAGACAAAGGAGTACGTTCTGTTGAACTTGTTTATAAATAAATAAATAAGTTACCATCAGATTGAAAAATTATGAAATTAATAAAATGTTATAAATTATTAAATTGAAACAATACTTATTACCGGAAAAAGATGCGGTATATGGGGTGTTGAAGGTTGAGGTAATGCCAGATATATCAATTGAAAATACATTGTTGCTGGATGTTGATGGATTTGTATTTCCAGGTTGCTCAATATTATGTCTCTTAGCATCAAGTTGTAATTTTCAAAATTTTCGACAATCACGTGCAATGTTACTTTTGACTTCAACCATAGAAACAAATGATTAAATAATAATAGTTTTTATATGAAAATAAATAAGAAAATTAGTAATGTCTCTTAACATAAAATATGTCACACACAAAAAAAACATACCGATTGAAATGTTAGACATTGGAGTTTGTTGCACTTGACCTTAACAAAATAGAAAAATTAATTCAAATTTAAAAGAATTATTAATATGCATTGGAATTTGAAACTCTATCCAAAGATATAAAAATAATAAGTGTTATAACAAAATTTTACTCGGTGTAGACACATTGAAATGGTGTGAAGATTCAATGGAGTCACGGTTAAATACTCCACTTGATAATACATTTTGTATTCCATCATTTGTAGGATTATTGACCTTGCATCTCTTGGCATCTAGTTGTGATTTTCTAAATTTGCGACACTCGGCCGCATTCATAATTTTTTTTTTCATTCGAGAGAACTGTGAAGAAAAATAAATTAATTGCATAGTACCACTATCATATAAATAAAGATGTAAAATATATGAAATTAGTTTACCGTTTGAGATATTAGATAACGGTGTTCCTTTGTCATTACCTTAAAAAAACATAAGTTAAATGACAAAAGACAAGTAATATAAAAAGGAATATATTGTAGAAATAAGCAAAAAATTACCATTTGAAGTGTTAGAAAGCCTTTTACGTCCTATTTCACCTAAAAGGAACAAATGCCTACATAAAATGTTTCATGACAATTTAACACAATATAAATCAACACAAATAATCATGATGTTCAATTATTAACTTATAAAAATGCACTAATGAAAGAAAAGATTGACATACATTCAAGTTGTACAAACGAACAGCCGAGCAAACATAAAACAGCAAAGTAGAATTATTTTGAAGTTTTTGATTGTTCTGAAACTTGGTTTGATCAAAGTCTTAAAGCAGGAGGTATTCTTTGTATGTAATTTTATAGTGTGGTTTTTATAGAGGATTTTATTAAATGTATAATTAAAACTACTAATTAATATGTTTAATGAATTACCATTATTAAAGAATATTAAAAATTTGAATTTGAAATCTGGTGAAAATAAAATTTTTGAATTTTAATATTTTAAAATTTTTGGTAATTGAAAATTTTTAATTTTCATTTTTTTTAATATGTATAGATTAGTATAAATATGTTTAATTGAAACTAATTATGGCAACTTGATTATTTTAGGGAATACATATAATTTTATATGAAATCGAATTCAAAATTTTTGAATGTTATGTGATTCGAAATTTTAAAATTTGTATTATATTTAGTATAAATATATATAATTGATACTAATTATAACAACTTGCTTATTTTATGGTAATCACTTAATTTGGTTTTATTAATTTTTTGTAACTCACAAAGTTATAAATTTAATTTTAAAAAAATTAAGTCATAACAAATTTCTAATAACAATGTTACATCAAATAAATATATTGCATCATTTTGAATTTTAACAAACTAACAAAAAAGAAACATAAAATGCAAACACACAATTTATTTAGATGAAATTTGTCCAAAAAATCCAAACCAATCTTAAAGGAAATCAAATTGTCACAAACATTAAATAAAAATCCTGAAAATAGACAAATGTTTAAAGAAATTGTTAACTATTCCTATTTCTCAAGCTTAGGAACCAAAAGAGAGATCTTAGGTGATTTCTTTGGAACTTTAATTATAGATTAACTTGCATCGTCGTCAAGCTCATACAGTTTGTCTAGGCTACGATTCACTTCCTTATCATCGCGTATAACACTAACTATAGAAGATGACTCTGGAGTAGTGTTATCTCCAACAGAATCCTACAATATTAAATGAAATGTCAAAATTGTTAGAATAAACTATACTAAAAACTAAATTTGAATATATAAATAAATAAGTCAAACAACAACGTTCAAAGACAATGCATTACGTGTTGAAGATTAACCTATATCGATGTTTTCAAAAACTGGTTGATCGAGCTAGAAAAAAAAGCCACATGTAATACGTCAAAGGAAACGTTTATACTATAAACAAATAACATTAGTAAAAACAATAATAAACATGTAATAAATATTCATAAGATTAATAATATAGGAATAACTGAATAATAATAATAACATGAATGTCAAGGAACATTTCTTCATGAGAAGCAACTATTGAAGACTGATTGTAAGTTTGCGTATAACATATCGATCAAGATGCTTATCAATGTTATATTGTCCAAATGTAATGTTGAAAGCAAATAATATGTTAACAACATAAATGAAACCATGAATACGTTAAAAACTAACCTGTTCATCCATCAGAACCATATCTAGACAAACAGTTTCTCCCTAGATCTTTCGATTTGGTCGCTTCCAAAGTTCTAAGTAACTTACCTTTGATTTGTATTGACTCATCCGCTAAGTGATGCCATTCTATAAGGTAACGTTGTTTGGATACATAAACCTACAAGTTAATAGAATATAACTATTAAATCATTACATGCAAAATAAATAATTGAATTAATATGTAAAATATGATAGACATACCTGATAGAGTTTTTCAGGAAATAGTGATACTAAAATTTACGAAAAAAAAATCTATATTTATAATCTAAATTGCACGATTTATTTATGTTAAGCAATTAGTAATATAAAAAAGGTAAAAAGATGCGATGGAAATCAAAATTAATTTAGATTAAAAGTTGCTATAATAAAAATTTATATTTTTTTATTTAAATTATAGACGATTTTTATTTAAATTATAGACGATTTTTAAAATGTATAGGTATAAAATGTAAAGATTTCAATCTACCTAAAATAATTAAACATATATAATCCATAGGACTTTTAAGTTGTATTCGTATATTTTTTAATTTTTTTTAAATATAATTGTTTGTTAGTATCTATTTACTGAAAAAAGTCAAACCGTGTCCAACAATTAAGGTGGTTAAATAAGTCAAACATAACTTAAAAAGATAAATATACCAAATTTATTTTAAATGTTTGTTACATTTTTTATTTGGTTTATTAATTGTATTTTTTTATATTTTAATAAAATTTAAACATTACAGTTAATAAAAACGCATAAATTGTTATAAAAGAAAAAAAAAACTAAATCTGTTTTGCATTCAAAGAATGTGTTTGCATCTAAAAAAACAAAGTCAAACCTTGATTATTTATTTGCTAAAATTGGACGATTTGAATTTACCAAAAATGAATAAATGATTGTTTGTCAAGTATGGCTTGTAAAATATAATACAAACTTCCATTATTTAAAAAAATTGGCATTAATAAGAAATTAATATGAATTCTCAAAACTGGTCAAACCATATACTATCCGAAAAATATGTTATTGTTTTGGAAATTTTTTTTTTAAATCACAGGTGGTTGCGTGATAATAAATTATTTCCATAATTACAAAATTTGGCATTAATAAGAAATTAATATGATTTTTAAAAAAGCCAAACCATTTACTAACCTAAAATAAGTTTATAAAACAGATTTCCATAATTAACAAAATGACATTAATAAGAGATTACTATCAATTTTTAAAAAAAGTCAAACGATTTACTAAAAACAAATAATATTATTTTTTAAAAACATTTTTTAAAAAAAAAAAAAAAAAAAACCCTTATAAACTATGTTTACTATCTTAGTTCCTAAACAACCAAATAACATTAACATAGATGACTAATATCCATAACATACTATGAAAAATATAGTGTTGTTAACTAATCCATATAATGGGTCAAAATATTAGTGATGCTAAACACAAAAAACCCCAAAATTCACGAATTACCACATAAGTAGTAAACGTGCAAAAGTTGGTCACTACAAACCACAAACCATTTTTGTCTTATGTTACTCACCAAAAATTGTCATCCTACCAAAATAGCGTCATAAACTAAACCAACTAATTACCGTCACGCCTAACAACATTAGAAAGCCTGAATAAACCTTGGTTTTTAAAAAAAAGAAAGTGCATTTTATCACCCATATGAAGTCCCTTAGCATCAACAAAAGCCTGCATACCTCTGATGTTGTAACGGGGTTTTCCTCTTGACCCCTCGATTCCTACATACATTCCCCATGACTGACCCTCACCATCAGATACGGTTAACGCCCTCTTACGGGTCAAACGTTTTGCTTTGCCCACTCAAGCTTCATACGCTACACAAGTCAATTAAAAACAGATTCAGTTTATAAAATAGATTTAAAAAAATCAAATAAAAATCCTGCATAATTGACCCATTAAGAAGAAACATAATTGATAAGGTTTGAAATTGTAATAACAATAACATACACTCATTACTTGACCCATTAACCAAGTTTCACAAAACATAGTAGTGACCCATTAAATGCAAACTGACCTATTAACTAAATATATATTATCTATCTTTATACTAAACATCAACTGACTGCAACTAACCTTGACAGATTAACAATTAACTTTTGCAACACTAAAGTCTAAACAATAACAATTAATTCAAATCATCCTGCATATTTGTTGAATTAAGAAGAAACATAAATCATAAAGCTTGAAACAATAATAACAATCACATACACTCATTATTTGACTTGATTACCATTCCAGAAAACAATTAATTCAAATGACCTATTAACTAACTATATATTATATATCTTTATACTGAACATCAACTGACTGCAACAAACCTTGACAGATTAAAAATTAAATTTTGCAAAACTAAAGTCTAAACACTAAGGTCAAATGTGTCAACAGTATAGTATAAATACACTTTTTGTTACCTGATCGACTTATGTGCAAATAAATGGAAACTGTAATAATTAACTTGTAACACTTACAAAGTGATTGTCAACAATGAACACCAATGGCACACCTTCATCCTCCACCGCTTCAGCTCCATCATCATCAACCTCCATTGAACTGTCTTGAACATCCTCGACCGGTTCACCCTCAGCATCATCCTGTCCATCATCATCAGAAAGAATAATGACATCTTCATAGAGTTCATTTTCATCTTCATATTCCACCTTAACCCTTGTTGCCTAAAACTCCTCACATAGAAGAGTAAGCTTGTTCTTCAAAAAACAACGACAAATTTTAGACCCTCTTTTTTATTCAAGTAGAAAAATTAAAACTCATTAGCATAACTGAAGTAAAATAATTATTAAAAATAGAAAAAACTCAACAAATATAGAAGAGAATAATACTGGCTTAAAGATTTCAAAAACAATCAAATGTTCCTTTGTTATTCCAAGAGCATACTGCACCCAAGGCCATCCTCTAGTAACATAAAAATGACCATCTTCATACTCTATCTCTAACTCAAAGCATGAACGCCGAACAGATCTGCAATCTACTGGATTTACTGGAAGCTTTTTATTTAATAATCCATGTCCAACGAAAGGACTAATATGCTAAGAAGTAAAAATAATAATTATCAAACATTAATATATGTTTTTGTAAAAAAAAAAATTTACATAATTTATTTGAGTCATAGTTCATTAAGCTTACCAGACGTTTCTGCGTTGATTTACGGTCCTTTAAACTGCAGTAAAAAAAGTTTCCAGGTGTAGATATTGCATCCTGATGGAAACTGATGATCCAGAATGAAAGAAGATTTTCTTCATATTGAAATATGAAGTTACATTCAGGTGGGTACCTTAATGCATTGATCATGCTTCTCCAGCCGTCGTAGAAGTGCTAGTTTCCATTGATGTTTGAAACTGTAACCTCGAACACCTCAGAGGTTAATGTGCGAACCTTGGTAACACCAGTGGGATAATTATATTTCTTGATCCATTCACCATAATCAGAAGGTAACGCCTGAATCAAAATACACACAATCTAAGATATTGAAAACAAATTATAGTATAAAACATATATTATGGCAAAACAGTAAACCATGTTAGATATCTTACCAAAGCAGCTATGTTGTTAGCCTCCATATATAACCAAAAGTCATACAACATTGTGTCATTGTTTCATAAACAAAAAATAAAACTTTAAGCATAGATCAAACTAATTGCCAAAAACATGCACACAGTTTCAATAAAAGGTTCAAAAAACATTTCGAAATATATGTTGAAACCTAAAACATAAACACGAAGTTGTAACCTAAAACATAAAGCCTTAATCAATCTGAATAATAATAAACGAAAATTAAAGAAGAATGACTCAAACCTTAAAACATCAATTGACCCTAAAAATCCCTAAATCGATACCTAAATGATAAAGCACTAAATTGAAACCTAAAAGCATAAGAATCCATTGGTAGCTTTCTTAAAACATCAATTTAACCATAAATTGTAAACTTAAACATTACCCCTAATTAGAATTCTAACACTTAAACCATTAATCAGTCTTAATAAACCAAACCTTAAAACATCAATTGACCCTATAAATCACTAAATCGATACCTAAATCATAAAGCCCTAAATTGAAACCTAAAAGCATAACAATCCATTGGTAGTTATCTTAAAACATCAATGTAACCATAAATCGTAAACTTAAACATTACCCCTCATTCTAAATCTAACACTTAAAATAATAATCATAATCAGTCTTAATAAATCAAACCTTAAAACATCAACTGATGGAAAAAAGCCATAAATCGATACCTAAATCTTAAACCCATTACAGTGAAACCTAAAAACTTAACAATCCATTCGTAGCTTTGTTAAAACCTAAATTGAAGAAAAAAAATCCCTAAATCGATACCTAAAACATAAACCCATAAATTGAAACCTAAAAACATAACAATCCATTCGTAGCTTTCTTAAAACATCAATTTAACCATAGATCAAAACCTTAAACAGTAACCCTAATTCGAAATCTAACAATTAACCCACTAATCAGTCTTAATAAATCAAACCTAAAAACATCTATTGAACCCTGAAAACATAAATCGGAAACTACAACATAAACCCTATAACATTTTAACAAATCAAAACAATAAATAAAACTCAAGAATAATAGACGCAAAGTAAAGAACAATGAAGATAAATAAGTTAAATCAACAAAAACATATCTAACAGACATTAATCGACACACAAATCACCGAAAAACAGGAAAAAAAACAAATGAAGAAAGAATGATTAATATAGACTGGTAGAGATGAAACCTTGGAGAAGAGATTAAACGGATGCTTGATCCTCGAATCGCCTGAAGATCACTGCTCTAGGGTTTGAGTTTGGGATTAGGTGTGACGGCTGATTTGTGGTTTAGAAACAAAAGTGTGATCTGTTTTTGAGTTTATATATTTTCATTTATCTTTTATTTAAAAAAAAACAAATTTTTTATAAAAAACCACAAGATGACATGTGGCATAGTGAGAGGAAGAGAGATAATTGAACTTGCAATGTGGGAATGCCAAGTGTCCCACATTGCTTTTAAATATTAGATGTATAGATGACATTTTATTACTAATTTTATTTTACGTTTAATTTTATTACTAATTTTATTTTACATTTAAAAGAGATGAAATGCTGAAAAGCATCAACGGTCTATGCAAAAGCCGTCCGTAGCTGTCTAGACAAATTTAGCTTAATAGACCATCCTTACCAGTTGCCACACTTTGATGAAACTTTACTACTTACAAGTCGGGTGTCCGCGCGTTGTGACGGAGACCACAACACTTTAATTGATGATTTTAGGGTGTCTACAAGCTGTTGTTTGGTTCACTTCAGTTTTGATTCATAACCAAAACCAAAACTTTCAATTAAGATATTTCAAAAACCGATTGGTCTCTGATGTGTGCAAGTAAGTATATAAGTAAATTGATCAAGTTAAAATCCTAGACTCTTCTAAAACCACACACTATCGGCAAGTGTACCGATCGTAAGTAGCAAGTAGGCAAGACCAGGTATTGAACCTAAGGACTTTATCTAACACTTTTGAAATCACTTTTAATGAATTACCTAATAAAATATTATTATTATTATTAAATTGATTGGTTGATTGGGGGGGGGGGGGGTAAACTGAAATTAAAATAAATAGTTAAAACTAAATAAAACTAAATTACTAATTAAACTAAGAAACTGAAAATAAACGAAAGCTAACGAACTGTGTTGGAACTCTAAGAGAAGAAGACTGGTAACCTGGGTAGAATCCCTAGACTCTGGTTATAAAATCTGACCTATGCAATCCGATTGGAGACCCTGTTCTCACCTAATAAACCTCCTGTTAAGGATAGTCGACTAGACTCAAGGCGGGACAAGTATTGAGATGCTAAAATGAAAGTGGATCACCCCAGCGAAACCAAATCCCACAGTAATCCTTTAATCAACCACTCTTGGATTGAAAACTCCCAAACTGTGAAGCAGACTTAACTAATACGAATGAAATCCTAGGAAAACTCTAAACACGAATAAGTAACCGGTCTCGCCCCAGCAATAACCAAACTACCAAACAATGCCTAGTTAGTCAACCTAGCAATCCCGAATTATATTCCTAACCTTCGGGAAGGGATTGCACACCTTAGCTAATTGATTTTAAAAACCTGTTAAACTTGCGCTATTCCTAACTGCAAGAACTAGCTCGACAACAAAAGTTAATCAAAGTAGAATGATTTCTAGATCTAGGGGATATTCCTATATGCCTAGAACATCAAAACCAACAAACAAGTAATCAAATCAAAAAGCGCTAGCACACAAATATTCAAAATCAAACATAAAAATTAAATCATGTAACCCGACACATCCAAAACGAAAAACATAAGTCTTAAATTAAAAACCATAATCTAGTTCATCATTCCAAGTCACCAATAAAAGGTTTAGCCTATAATATTTAGAAACATCTTCATAAAATAAATAAAAACAGTTTTAATCATGTCTATAAAAATAATAAACGAAAACTAAAGCAAACCTGAGGCTCCTTAAATATTAATCTTTAACGTGCCTGGGACCTTCTCGTCTTCACTGCCTTCTTGCCTAGCCTTGCATCTTAGTCGTGCGATTCAATGTGTTATTCCTCTCTGACTTAATTGCTGTCGTCGAACTCTAATTTTAAATATCCATATCCCTCCTTTAGCCTATTTTAAATGTTGTTTTAGGCTTGGGCCACGAGCCCAAGGTTTTGTTTTTTTTAATTATTTTTATTATTATTATTATAACTCCATGTTCCTGGCTCGGTTGTTCTTGGCTCGAGTAAAGTTTCTCGTTTACGCTTCGACGTCCATGAACACATGCTCTCAAGTGTCCGTGTCTCAATTAGAATTCTTTCCTTTTGAGCTCATTTTCCACGAACACCTATAAAATAATAAAATAAATAAATACCTAATAAAAATGACACCAAACCAATAAAAACTTGACCAAATAATATACAAAATACATAGGAAAATAGATGTGTTTTATGACACATCAAACATCCCCACACTTAAACCTTTGTCGTCCCTGAAAAAGACTGCAATGGAATCATAATTAGAATTCTTGGTTTCAAAAACTTTTAGGTTCATTAATTATGATCTTATTATGCATCAACCAAAACTGTCGGTATTGTTGTCCACCTAAACCCAACCGCTAGCTAATCAGGCCCCAATCATGTAAAGTAATTAAGTTCATATTATTACAATCAATCTATGGGTCTCACACTCAAGATATCCAGCTTCACCTAATCCCACCTCAAGCTTTTGAAGCTAAGGTTAAACCATATAGATTTACCAACCACTGCAAACTAAACTCCCTAATGTATTAGAAATTAAATTTATGATGGATGATGGATGAAGTTTATGAGCTTAGACACATTTGTTTTTTTTTTTCATACCTAACCTAGAAGTTGTCTCAATCAGAGTCACCATCCCCAAGAGCGATAGCATGAGCTTCGGTATTTTTTTTAACTTGACCTCGAGGGAGTTTCGATCAGAGGCTTCAATTTTTTTTTTTTAGTCTAGCTCAATTGATGGACACGTGGATTTTTTTTTTGGGCGCCACTTTTCACCGGATTTATTCTCATAAAAAGGATCAAGTGTGCCATTTAATTAATAATACATATGGGCTTTCAACCTACAGTGGTACCTCTAATTACTATCAGCGGCTTCAGTTCTACCGTTTCTCCTAAGATGAGAACCCACAAGATTTCATGATTTATTAAGGTATATTAAGAACAATCATAGGACCTTTCAAAGCTAGTTGGGCCTAGCGACACATCTTAAGCAAACACGCTTTCAATCTATCTATTTTCTCATATATATAATATTTTGAAAACCAAAAATCCCAATTTTACTATCATTTTCCATATAAAATGCACAAAAAATCAGGGACATTTTCTTTTTCTTTTCTTTTTTTTTGATTTTTTTTTGATTTTTTTTGAAATAAAGACTCAAACTATATTAAAACGCAGTTCTCATCCCCACACTTAAAATTGCACATTGTCCTCAATGTGTAGCGACAAGGAACTAAAAATAAAGTAGAAAAAAAATTAAAAAGTAAAGTGGGACAGACTCCTGTGGTAATACTGTGGTGTAATCCTCGCAAAGCGTGTCTTAAGTTGTCCCATCCAAGTGCAAAGCAACCTTATAGCATTTCATTCGCGGTTGTAAGCAATAGATCTTGCAAACTAAAACTCAAAAGACAAAACGTAAAGTGAAATAAAAATAGACCGACGAATTAGGAATGTCCTTTTACAAATAAAATATTATTGGATTGACCCCGCCTGAATGGAGATTGAGTACAGGCAGGACCCTTCCAAATCTACAATTAATAATACGGACAATCCCCACACTAGACACAAACCAAAACATAAAAGAGAAATAAATTAAATAAAATTAAAATAAAATAGAATCTACAAACTCTACAACTTGGGCGAATCCCCAACTTCTCCTCAAAATATATCTGGTGGCTCCCGTTTGCAATCCTTGACAACCTGACAAGCTAAATTCCTAACAGTGTGATCCATCACCTCTCCTTTACTTTGACCGCCGCCCCATCTAGTCCACCAATGAAAAGCCGCCTCCAAACCAACACTGTACTGTGGTCGTTTTCGTGAATCTCACACCTCTTTTGTTCTAATTTTGTCTCGTTTATAGTCTAGGTGCACATTAATAACTTTAACCTCCTCTTTCGGCTCCTCATAAGAATTCTGCCGAACTCCAAACACAATCTCCTCATCACCTACCCGTAGCCTCAGTTTTCCTTCACCCATGTCGACTAGTGCTCTCGATGTGGCCAAGAAAGGTCGACCCAAAATGAGCGGCACGGTGTCGTCCTCTTTCATGTCTAGCACCACAAAGTCGACTGGGAACACAAATGTGTCCACCCTCACTAACAAGTTCTCCAATATGCCCCTAGGAATTTTCACAAATTTGTCAGCTAGCTGAATACACATCCTAGTTGGCATCAACTCTCCAAGATTAAGCTTTAAGAATAGAGAGTAGGGCATCAAGTTTATGCTAGCACCTAGGTCGGCTAGCGCATTTCTGGGAGTTCGGTGGCCGATCAAACAGGGAATGGTGAAACTTCCTGGATCGGTCATTTTCTGAGGAAGTGTATTCTGCACGACAGCAGAGCACTCCTCAGAAAGAGTAACGGTGGAGAGCTCCTCAAGTTTCTTTTTATTAGTCAGCAGATCTTTAAGAAACTTGGTATATTTTGGCATTTTGGAAAGAGCCTCTATGAATGGGAGGTTAACGTGGAGTTTCTTTAACATGTCTACGAACTTAGCATATAGCTCAGAATCATCAGCATGCACTAGACGATCAGGGAATGGTGGCTTAGGCTTATAAACACGAACTGGACTCTCTTCTCTCTTCTTCTCACTCGACTCACTCGGTTGTGTTGTAATTTTTGAGACTAGCTTAGGTTGCACTTTAACAGATGGTGGCTCTAACTCAATTTCCTCATCAACTGGTTCTTCATCTTCTCCCGGTGATGGACCAACTACATTCCACCCACTCCTAGTAGTTACTGCCTTAACTTGAGCATGCCTAAATGTAGAAGTACTTGAGTTAGGATTAGGAACAGTGTTACTAGGAAGGGATCCCTGAGGTCCTTGACTATCCTGATTAGCTAACTCTCCTACTTTGGCCTCTACGTTCTGGAAAGCAGCTTGCTGACCTTTCCTGAACGTGTCCTGCTCATCCAGTTTTGACTGAATATTACTAAGCATCTGGGACGGCATCTGTAGAATGGTAGTAAGGTTAGACTCAGTATGACTTGTGGGACCCCAGAGTTGGGAGCTTGGAACAGATTCTGGCGAGGTTGGTATCTAGAAGAGTTACCACCTTGCCAGTTGGAATTTGAATCAGGGCTATAGTTTTGATGGGGTGGTTCAAGCCACCCAGAATTAAGAGAATCTTTCTGTTCCTGACTTTGAACTGGACACTCAGACATGTTATGACCCCCTCTACATATTCCACACCTATCTAACCTCATCTGAAGATCTCTCACTTGCTTAGCTAAATTCTCAATCACCGCAGCCAGACCAGTATCAGGCGCAATCTGATAAACACCCCAGGTAGTAGGAAAGGTGTTACTAGTCATGGGATTGGAATTCCCATTAGTATGCTTTGGTGGTCTCTCAGAATAGACAAAACTCTCAAACAACTCATTAGCTGCATCAATATCCATTTTTTCCATGAAATTACCCTGTGCAGCTGTATTAAAACGAACTCGAGTCTCAAAAGTGAGGCCATTGTAGAATTTCTCCACAAGGGCCCAGTCAGAAAGGCCATGCTGAGGGCATCGGCTCAGTAAGGTCTGGAAACGCTCCCAAGTCATGTAGTATGGCTCATCAGGATCCATACGGAAAGAGTGAATCTGCTCCCTAATGCGGGAATCCTTGGAAGCTGGGTGATATTTTCTTAAGAATTTTCCAAGCATGTCCTCCCAAGTAGCAATGGAACTATTAGGCAGGGTGTCATACCAAGTGGTGGCACGACCAGACAAAGTAAATGGGAACAGACGTAGATAAATGGCTTCCTTAGTGATTTGGGAAAGATTGAAAGTGTCACAGATACACATAAATCGGGACAGATGTCCATGAGCATCCTCTTCATCAAGACCATGGAATTGAGTGACATTAATGATAGTGGTCAAGACATGGGATGGGATTTGCCAATTGTTGGCATCAGCAATGGTAGGACGAGCAATGGGAGAACGAATCCCAGTATAGCCCTCAGTAGCACGAGAGTGCACAGAACGTCTGATGTTCGCATCAGCCATATCGAAGGTAGGAAGTGGAATGGGGGTGAGTGGAAAGTGAGTGGGTGGTTTAGAATTGGTGAGTTGTGGTGATCCTTGTGAACAAGTATGTGGCATACACTGAAAGTGCAAACCACGCTAGAGTTACTAATGGATAGCAAATAACCTAAGACTAAAAGCACAAGTAGCACAGATAATCGAAGGTAAATCCAGCAAGCAGTAAACAAGCAAAACAAAGCAAGTAAAATCAAAAAGTGCCAATTAAAAGTCCCCAGTAACGGCGCCAAAAACTTGATGTGTGCAAGTAAGTATATAAATAAATTGATCAAGTTAAAATCCTAGACTCTTCTAAAACCACACACTATCGGCAAGTGTACCGATCGCAAGTAGCAAGTAGGCAAGACCAGCTATCGAACCTAAGAACTTTATCTAACACATTTGAAATCACTTTTAATGAATTACCTAATAAAATATTATTATTATTATTATTATTATTATTATTATTATTATTATTATTATTATTATTATTATTATTATTAAATTGATTGGTTGATTGGGGGGGGGGGGGGGGGGTTAAACTGAAATTAAAATAAATAGTTAAAACTAAATAAAACTAAATTACTAATTAAACTAAGAAACTGAAAATAAACGAAAGCTAACGAACTGTGTTGGAACTCTAAGAGAAGAAGACTGGTAACCTGGGTAGAATCCCTAGACTCTGGTTATAAAATCTGACCTATGCAATCCGATTGGAGACCCTGTTCTCACCTAATAAACCTCCTGTTAAGGATAGTCGACTAGACTCAAGGCGGGACAAGTATTGAGATGCTAAAATGAAAGTGGATCACCCCAGCGAAATCAAATCCCACAGTAATCATTTAATCAACCACTCTTGGATTGAAAACTCCCAAACTGTGAAGCAGACTTAACTAATACGAATGAAATCCTAGGAAAACTCTAAACATGAATAAGTAACCGGTCTAGCCCCAGCAATAACCAAACTACCAAACAATGCCTAGTTAGTCAACCTAGCAATCCCGAATTATATTCCTAACCTTCGGGAAGGGATTGCACACCTTAGCTAATTGATTTTAAAAACCTGTTAAACTTGCGCTATTCCTAACTGCAAGAACTAGCTCGACAACAAAAGTTAATCAAACTAGAATGATTTCTAGATCTAGGGGATATTCCTATATGCCTAGAACATCAAAACCAACAAACAAGTAATCAAATCAAAAAGCGCTAGCACACATATTCAAAATCAAACATAAAAATTAAATCATGTAACCCGACACATCCAAAACGAAAAACATAAGTCTTAAATTAAAAACCATAATCTAGTTCATCATCTCAAGTCACCAATAAAAGGTTTAGCCTATAATATTTAGAAACATCTTCATAAAATAAATAAAAACAGTTTTAATCATGTCTATAAAAATAATAAACGAAAACTAAAGCAAACCCGAGGCTCCTTGAATATTAATCTTTAACGTGCCCGGGACCTTCTCGTCTTCACTGCCTTCTTGCCTAGCCCTGCTTCTTGGTCGTGCGATTCAATGTGTCTCTCGAAGAATGGTTTCTTCGAATGAATATATATTATTCCTCTCTGACTTAATTGCTGCCGTCGAACTCTATTTTTAAATATCCATATCCCTCATTTAGCCTATTTTAAATGTTGTTTTAGGCTTGGGCCACGAGCCCAAGCTTTATTTTTTTTTAATTCTTATTATTATTATTATAACTCCATGTTCCTGGCTCGGTTGTTCTTGGCTCGACCAAAGTTTCTCGGTTACGCTCCGACGTCCATGAACACATGCTCTCAAGTGTTCGTGTCTCAATTAAAATTCTTTCCTTTTGAGCTCATTTTCCACGAACACCTATAAAATAATAAAATAAATAAATACCTAATAAAAATGACACAAAACGAATAAAAACTTGACCAAATAATATACAAAATACATAGGAAAATAGATGTGTTTTATGACACATCAGTCTCAATTACTCATTTGGTCCAGTTTGGTTAATCGGTTATGAACATCTTTCTAACTGGTTTTTAATAAATAACCAAAAAATTTACTTGAGCTAGCAATGTGGACTTGAGATGCAGTCCTTAAGAAAAAGAACCCATTAGTATTAATTAATTAATTTTTCCTGTTATTGTCCAATTGTTTTATACGAATATTTCATAATATCTTTGTTCGAAGTTCGTTATAAACATAATCTTTATTCTTCAATCATAGAATCTAGTTAACTCATGATTAAAAACACGACTTTCATCATTGATTTCTTGATTTCTAAATAATATTATCAGGTTTATAAAAGTTTAACTTTTATAAAGTATGGAATTCTACATAAAAGATTATAACAAACATGTAGCATTATGAATTATTTTTTATATGTGTTCTACTTAATGTGTTTGAAATAATTGTATAATTGAATGTGACGAAGTCTCATAACATCTGATAACTCTTGATTACCTTTTGATTAAATATGGTGTACCATAAGAAATTAAACTTATGTTTTTTGGCTTGTTTTATGCTTCTTTTTCAATGAACTTGTATGAGATGTCACAAAACAATGAAACGCAAATACATAAATATTCAAACGTAAGTCATGAAAATAAACAAAAACAACCAAATATCATTAGTTTGATAAAAAAACAAGACGAAACTACTATTCTGATTAAACAAACGCAACTATTATTTATTATGGAAAATTAATAAATGCAAGTACAAATCCAACTTACACGCAAGTAGGGCTGTACGAGCCGAGTCGAGCCGAGCCAGGCTTAGCTCTAGCTCGAGCTCGAACTTAAACGAGCCAGCTCGGCTCAGCTCGTTTCTTTGGTCGAGCTGAAAAGCCGAGCTTGAGCTCGGCTCGTAAATGTTCGAGCCGAGCTCGAGCCAGCTCGTTATTTTTTTTTATAAAAATTTATAAAATAAAAAACAAAACAAAAATAAAATAAAATTACACATATGCATGTATATTTTTTATTTTTCTAAATTATGGTTTATTGGATTATGAAGAGGTAAGGTAGATAGGTAGTATGACCGAGGGTTTCAAAATTTGAATTTTAGAATTACGTTTGAGCCAAAATATATTACTTTCATCTATATATTAATTACACATACACAAGCCTGAGTCGAGCCACGAGCCGAGCCACGAGCTGAACATCCGTGGCTCGAGCTCGGCTCGATTACAAAACGAGCCTTTTCGAGCGAGCTTTTTTCGAACGAGTTTCGAGCGAGCCTCGAGCCGCGAGCTTTTTTTACACCCCTACACGCAAGTACCATATGTACAAACATAATCTAAAAAAAAAACACTTTAATAGTCTTCAAAAAATGAAACGCAAATGCATAAATATTCAAACGCAACTTGTGAAAATAAACAACCAAATATCATCAGTATGATAAAAATCAATACGCAACTACTAATCTGAATAAAGCAACTATCATTCATGATGGAGAATTAATAAAACGTAAGTACAAATCCAACTTAAAACGCAACTACCATGTGTGCAAACTCTAACCACCTTAAACAATTAGATAGTCTTCAAAAACCATGCAAACTCTAACCACCTTAAACAATTATATAGTCTTCAAAAACCGAAAACCAACTTCAACTTAAAAGCAAAGCATATGTAAACATATCTTCAATGCATCCTGAAAAAAAAAAAACAACAAAAATAATCACTTAAAAAACTTCAATAGTCTTCAAGACAAAAAAAATTAAAACATAATTATTATTCTCATTGTAATATAACGCATGTACAGAAACTGTCCCCTCTCAGAAACACTTCGATATTCTTCAGATCATCACTTCAAACACAAAAATTTGAATCTTGGAAAAAAGAAAGAATTGTAGCAACTGGTTCAAAAAAATGAACGAACTGATTAAAACGATTATGATTTGTACGTACGAACTGATGGATCGTGTTCGTCAAATTCTCAATCAGAAACTATAAAATGATCGTAGTGTTAGGGTTTTGAATTTTTTAATTTTTGAAATTGAAATACTAATAAAACAAATTGAACATAAGGAGAAAGTCTATTATACCTTCAATGCTGGAAAATTAAATACGTGGTAATCCTGGTAACCGCTTTTACATGTACGATTGATGTGTCTTCTTACACTTTGTACACATTGTATAGTAAAATTTGTCATTAAACAAATCATTACAAAATTGCACATGGAATTTTTTATTTTTGTGATATGTGAGTTGGCTTTTTGAAATTCATTTGGGGCGTTCACATAAATCACAAAAACAAACTACATTACTAACTTTCGTGGTTAACATTTACGATTTGGATTCAATAAATAATTTTATACTATTACAATAATAATATAAATTTAAGATGTTATAAAAATAAGAATATATACCCAAACACACATCCCAAAATATATGGACTTTACGTGCAATTTTAACAAAAATATATTTTGGGAAAAAGCATATTTTGAGAAAAATTTACGTCATATTCACACAAATACACAATCTAATAATTACTACTCAGAACTAAATCATAAAAAGACGAAATTGTCCTATCAATCCATATATTTTACACTTTAGTACAACCACATCATCACAAAATCGGTAACGAATAACACTAATGGTCCTTGTAATTTATTAAAATTATTAATTTAGACCCTTGATTTTCAAACCTACAAGAACAATTTATATTTTGTATTATTGTTTTCCCTTTGTAACACAACTACACAAGTAGTCATCAACCAACAAATGCAAATGTTTCATTTTATCCCGGTTAAGTGCTAAATGTGTTACAAAGCCCAAACTATACATATCATCCATGTACTTTCGAGAAAAGTCATGGACTAAATACTTTACAAAAGACATGGATCATTCGAGTATGTTTAGAAAGCTAAGAACCATAAACAAAATTCTATAAACTATAAAAACCATGTGTTGCGGATGAAATTAGTATCGATACCGAAATTTCAGAAAAGTGGGTACCATATACCTTAACGAATCTTTTAATACAGTAGATATTCATAAAAAAAATGTTTTCTTTATATGGTATTGGTACCGATGTTGGTACCAAAATTACCATACCGAATCTATTGAGATGGTACAAGTATTCGATACCAAACGCTCATAAGCATACTTTACTCCTTACACAAACAAGTAAAGGCAACCCCAAGGGTAAAACCGTAAGTAATTCCACAACCAACAATGTGAGTTACTCATGTACGTTTGTTTTTCTTTTTTCACCAAACAACATAATAAGTACATAAACTTTACAAATTACACACACATATGATATAATAAGCCTCTTCAACTAAAGTTAAAGTAAAAAGATAACCAACAAAACTCATCCTTTTGTTGTCCATTTGGTTAACGTACACTTTTACTTGTTGTAAATAAATATGTACGTACGGAGCACTAGGTTGCATAATGAAGGTTAAGGGTATATAAATATCATGGGTTTATGTTTTGAAGTTGTTTTTGTTTAGTGGTTTGAACAATGTATGGAAATGTTGTTTGTGTTTTATTATGTTTGTGGAATGTGTGTAGGAGCAATGAGGCGAGGAGAGGTTTATCCGAAGCGCGTTGGAATGGTGGATTGTGGTTATTATATGAGGACTGGGACGTGTGGGTATGGTAGTAAGTGTAGATATAATCATCCTCCGGATCCTAGTAGCTCGGTATTCATTCCCTTTGATCATTTTGTTTGTTTTTAGATTGTTATTAATTATCATGTTTGGTTAATAATGTTAGAAATCATAGCAACTGTTTCATTGTAAATGTTTTGGTACGTTACATACATTGGTTGAGTTTGAACTGCCTTTTTCGGTAAAATTAAGTGGCCAGGGCTGAACTCAATACATATAAAATTGGGAAAATCACGAGAATAAACACTTGACCAACAAAAAAAGCAAAACTAAACATATACTAGGTGTCAACTTATAGTTTGTGTCTACGAATTATTGAATTACATCTGCAAAGTTGTTTGAGACCTTCATTATGAAGGTCTTAGGGTCTAGACACCACAGGTTTGGATTGCGTCTAAAGCTTTGGGATTGTGTCTGATTATGAGGGGCTTTTAAACCCTAGAGGCCACAAGGTTGGAATTGCGTCTATAGGTTTGGGATTGAGTCTAAAGAATGGGAGATTGAGTCCTAGAGACGCAAACATGAGATTGCATCTAAAGATAAGGTAGGAGGAGATTGCGTCTAAAGAATAGTTGAGAAATATACTTGGTCCGGTCCCTAATAGTGAAATCACCGATTTGATGTTTTTTGTGACCGAGACTTTTTATGCTTATTAGTCTGTAGGAGGTGCAGGGGGACACTACCCAGAGCGTCCGGGAGAATTTTCTTGCCAGGTACTCGGTTTTCATTTAACTTCTGTCAATAGCACATAGACATAATCTTTTTAACAGTTTGTAACTTTGTATGTTCTGAATGCTGCAGTTTTATTTAAGAACAGGCACATGTAAGTTTGGTGCATCATGCAAGTTTCACCATCCTAGACACCACGCAGGCGGGTCAATAACTAAAGTGCCACTAAATACCTACGGATATCCATTACGACCAGTAACTATTTGTATCTCACCTTTTCTCTACAACCAGTTCTTGTGCACCAATGTTAAAGCTGAAAATTTTTATGTCGTCTTAAAATAGGACGAGAAAGAATGCTCCTACTATTTGAAAACGGGGCGGTGCAAATTTGGTTTAACTTGTAAATTCCACCATCCTCAACTGAGTGGCGGTTCTATGCCGCCAGCAGCAATCTCTACGTCCATTTTATTCAACTGTGCACTCTCCTTCTCCTGAACAATTTGTTGGTCCATCAGCCGGACATAGAACTGCAAGGCCACCGTTAGTGCCTAGTTCCTATCCACCTGGTGCTTACGGTCCCATTTTGTTGTCACATGGCATGGTTCCTTTACCAAATTGGAGTCCTTACTCGGTAAGAAAGAATATATATACCGATTAGTTAATTTTATATTTTACACGTGTATAGTGCTTAATGTGTCAATAGTTTATGAGATGCAGGGGCGTGTAAGCCCAGCCCTGTCTTCGGGTGCTCAACCTTCTGTATATGGAGTGAATACTCCGGGCGCGCCTTTTGCAGCCCACTATCGTCCTTCACCTTCAACCGGCCGTATAAGCCGTAGTCAAACTAAAAGGATATTTCCAGAAAGACCTGGCGAACTAGAATGTCGATACTACATGAAAACTGGTGACTGTAAGTTTCGCGCCTCGTGTAAGTATCATCATCCGCTAGATTGGGCAGTATCAAATGATAGTTGTGTGCTCAGCCCCATCGGTCTCCATCTGCGTCCGGTAAGCCTGTTTTAATCTTATTAAATAAAAAACACATACCATTGATAAGTATAAGTGTTATTTAACTGATGATTTCGGACAATTCCTAACCATTAAGGTTGGTAGCATGGTGTGTGTAAGCGTAATACAAACCGCTTAAAAATGCACTCGAGAGTCATTTATACCAATTTAATATATTACGCGTTACTTTCTACATTAGTACAATAGATTCTATGACATAAACTTGTGTGAATGAATAGGGGGAAGAGCTTTGCAGTTTCTACATGCGAAACAGGCATTGCAAGTTCGGGCCCAATTGCAAATTTGACCATCCACTTCCAGGTGCAGATAGATATGGACCATCTGGCATACCAGCTACACCATACATGACCATGGCTCCTTCGGGTTCATTCTCAGAATGGTCCAAACTGGACCCGTGTTCAGTTGGTTTGATGTTTCCTCACGGTCAAACAGGGTCAACAGGGGACGTGCAGCTCTTGAGTCAAAGTCAAAGTTAAAGTTCTGCCCCAACAAGGTAATAGAAGATGGCGGTTTAGAAATTATCCGGGGTTCCATACGCTGCAATTGTTTTGGTGGTTCATAGTAAGATAACTAAGTATATAGTGTGTTATATGAAGTATGCCAGTATGGTGTTGTGTTTGGGAATCGGCATTGGTATTTAATCTGTCCTTAAGTCTTCTTTACTCAAAAATATTGCATAAGCCAGTTATTAATCTAGTCTTGCGAAATGGATGCGTCATGGCAGGAACGAGTTTAAAAGGGTTTTTGTGTAAAATTAGCTCGAGTCAAAACAAGCTGTATAAAAAGAAAGGTCCTGACCAAAATGAGCTTGGGTTAAAATGGGTCATTTAAAGTGTCAAAATTAGTTCACTCGCTTTAACTTATTATAGTGGCTTGTGGTTACAACAAGGTGAGGTGGAGGCGGCAATGCTGAAGTTGAGTGCTGGTATCAGCGGCGAATGTGATGCCGACCTCTTTTCCCTGATCAAGTTAGCATGTTTTATAAATATGAGTTGACCCAAATTGACCCATTTTGTAAGTTGACCTAATGAACGACGTACATTTTTTATTTACTCGATAAACCATATAGTTCATAGTTGTGACTGCAGGCCCAGCTCAAGCCCAAGTCAAATGAGGCTTGTGCTTTGGGCCTCCAAGTTATAAGGGCCTCATAATTTTTCTAAGTTTGATGATATATAATAAAAGTAAACCTATATATTACCATACAGATAGAATAGCTCAGTTGGTTTGAGCATGTGGCCCTTAACTACAAGGTTGGAAGTTCAATCCGTCCCTGTAGCGAATTTTATAGTTATTTTCAGTATTTTATTTTTTATAAATAGGGCCCCGGATTTTTATTTCGCTTCAGGCCCCCAATATGGTTGAGCCGGCATGACTGCTAGACTGGCAGTACATTTTTATTTACTCGATCAGAATATAGTTCATAGTTGCGGCCTTAAAACCTAAACGGTGTAAGTTGTCTGAACTCTGAAGCGTAACTTCATGAAGCAATTTAGCCTCACATTGTGGTTCTTTATCTATCTATATATATAAAAGAAAACGTATATGCTGACGTGGCGTGCAATGGAGGCCTCAACCTTCTCTTGAAAGTGCCACGTGGCATCATAATGGAGAGTTTTGGTGCTTTTCAAATGTTTCCCTTTTTAATTAAATTAAGTTATTTTAGGAAAAAAGAATTTAAAAATAAATTTAAAATTTTCTCTCTCATATTTTCTCCCATAATTTTTGAACGTTTATATCTTTTATATACGAGATTTTTTAAAGAAAAAAATTACACCAAATTAACGAGCGTTTTATTATCTTTCCAACGAGTACCATAGTGCTATATAAAAAACGGAGAAAAAATCGACTATTTTTTATGGGGTTTCGTTCATACAGGAAAAAACACACAAAGTGTTCATGTTATCACGTAAAATTAGATTTTGTGGGGAATATGAGTTATTACTGATTAGAATACTATGAACATGCAATGATTGAGAGATTTTGTGGTTAGTTAACTTGAGCCATTTGCAATAGGTTATCACGTAAAATTAGATTTTTCAACCCCGGGACCCTCCCGGGGTAATCAGCTAGTAATATATATATATATATATATATATATATATATATATATTTTTTAGGGTGGAAGAGCAACGACAAATATTAAACATTTGGAAAGTACCTTTCGTAAGAATTACACGAGTCTAGTTCACTTCTACGTTTGTTTAATATAGTTAACCGGAGTGCAGGCTTGATGGTGTGCCTGAGAAAATATTTCATCTTCTATCCATGATGCCACAGTGGTTGGAAGATGAGTGACTCACTAGCTTCATAATTTGTTTGGTCAAGTGCTTGATAATGATGGATAAGCGACTATAACTATATATTTGAGTGACTGCTAAGAATTTAAGCAACTCATCCGACCGTGGATGTGATGTTTATAATATCATCATTTACATAACAAAGTATATATTATGGCTATGCCAAAAGATGGACATAAAATGCTGAAGTATTTACATCAAAACAAGACACTGCTTCTGTCATTATAATTATATTTATTATAGTTATTGAATTTAAATCCATATAGCATTGGCCTTCTTGAGTAGCTTTCCCTTGAGATGGAGTGTCATGATCTCATTAGAACCACCAATCAGTTCTTTCCCGGCCCTATATATATATACTGTCGGTACACTTGGCTTACACCCTAGTGCTTCCAACTCTTTCTCCAGTTGCTGCCCATTAGGCCGGGTGTTCATCTAGCTCATGAACTGTGGGACTTGCACCAAAACCGTAACTCAGAGTCTTAATCGTGTGAGACATGCTGCAACAACTTTTGCTAAATATTACCACCGGCGCTTTGGCACCCAATCTGGTAACCATGGTCATTATGTAAAGATATTAATCAAGTAAGAGCTTCTTAGACGTAAACGCTTGAGGATATATCATATATATGTTTTATATTTAAAAATGTTCTTGTTGAGTGGATTTGAAGAGCTTGGAATATATATATATATATATATATATATATATATATATATATATATATATATATATATATAGAGGCTTTAGGGTGTACAATATCAGAGGTTACACACAAAAGACACCAATTACTATTAGGAGATTTGATAACACTCATTTCCTTAGGACACCTGGTAGTGTGCATGAGTATTTGGTGTATTAAATTTTACAGATATTCGAAAATTCCCAAGGATATATTTTGGTGCCCAAGTGAGAATAACATAGATATTAAAATTCCAAAGGATATATTTTGGTGCTCATATGGGGATACTATATATAAAAGTTTTAGGAATCTCGTTCATGGATTTTTCAAATTTCTGTACACACATTGTATACGTTTGTAAATATTTCCCAGACTGTACCGTAACGGAAAGTTTTAGAAACTCACTTTCACATTAATATAATGAAAAGAAACTTTATTGGACGTTATATTGATATAAGCTAGATAATATCCATCCGGTTTGATTAAACATCAACCGGTTCAAATACAAGACGCAATGGTTCATCAAAAGGACACAATGCTTCGGGATTCAAACACGTCGCTTAGTTTAAACATCTTATGTATATATAGTTTATGTTTATATCATTTGACAGTTATCAAGTTATTATTATCCAAAAACACACAAGAACAAAAACTCTTTGTATTTCATACGATCCAACCGATTGTCTATTCAATAAAATTATCAGTTTCTTTTATAGATTTGCGTATATCTTTGTAAATCATCCAACAAAACTGGTATCAGAGCCAATACACGAGGAATCTTTCAAGAACAATTATTATTCCGACGGTTACAATCGAACAGGAAAACAGAGTATTACATCACCAATCAAAAGGCACACAAAGGAACGTTATTACCACAAAGGATTCACATAATACTACAACAAGGAATCCTCCTCAAATCTCGAAAGAAATTCGTCTGTAAAATCCTTTCGACTCCCTATTCAGATTTCACTATTTTTATCGTTTTTTACAATAAAGTAGAATTAGTTTTTAGAATGAAAGGTGTGGGTGTCACAGTCTCCCCTACATTAAAAAATTTCGTCTCAAAATTCTTTTCAAGTGGAGGTTCCTATGAGAAAAAAAAGGCATGAAAAGAGCCAAATAGGTTTGAAGAAATGTATCAGTTCTGATTTGGCAAAGATTTAAAATAGTTGTCTAATATCCAAAGCAAAAGCTTAAAAATCCTTGACGTTTGACCCGAGGTTAGGACGTTGAGAGTTTACAATGAGAAAAGGTTTGAAAAAGTATGTAACTGGTGAGGGTAGGAGCACTGTGGTAGCAGTCTCCCCTACTTTAGAAAGTTTCTGACCGGGACTTTATTTGAGGTAGGCAACAAGATTCAAAATAAACAGAGAATGTAAGTGTATACAAAATTTGAGTTTTCGGTGTGGGTGGTCAAAAGAAAGATTCCAGGAAGACGAATTGAAGCTTGTGTAAAAACGTTCTTTGTCTAAAATGATAGTCATTGCTCAACGACCTATTAAAGAAGTCGGACCCAACGCTATTAAATATCCCAAAATGTAATAGAAAATAATGGGTAGGTTCTTGGTCAGAATCCCAGTCCGCCCCCGCATTATCGTTCATGTTTATATATATAGTGTACAGCAGCTAACCCACCACACTACCGATACTTTGGACTCGCATTGATTGTCTACCAATAGCCTAAGTAGAATCACACACCACCCCCGTGTACCTGTAAACCCACAATTACGTTCCGGACCATAGTCACCGGTTTACCTTACACTAGGGTGTTATGCTCTTCCACAACACAAACTAAAATGATACAAGACACAATGGGTGCAACTAAAATGTGTTATGTAATAGGTATTGTTCAAGTATAAGATGCGGTTAGAGGTCCTTCCGCTTTCGGGTTCAACTGAATAACCGTAATGAGAATAAGGTGTAAGTATCAAGCACGGTTAGCGGTCCTTCCCCTTTCGGGTTCACCCGCACAAATAACCGGTCAATTTATGTTCAAATCGTATGGCTCTAAACACTCATATTGATAGAATCTAAGGATTATACTATTCCCCTTGGGTTAGAGGAGTACTCCGACCGAGTCGTACGTGGGCACTGGCTTAGACCTCATGCGAGTTATCAATTAGTATGTTCATTGACCATGATGATGAACAAAATAATGGAAAAGTATAACAGGGTTTTGCTCAAAATAGGAAAGTATGCATACAATATATACGTTTAAAATATGCGTTCAAAATATACGTTCAAAACATGCGTTCATGAAAAGTATATAAGTATAGCATGAAGTTTCGATTCGAAAGAGCAATAAATCGTGTAAATCGCGCAAATGCACAAAATAAGAGTAAATAATTTGAACTAATTCTTAACATCTTTGATGCAAGAATGACTGCTAATAAACAATGAAAAGAAAACGAAAAAAAAATAATCACAAGTTACGCGTCGAGAATAACCACAAATAGTATGTGAGAATAACTACCAATAGAATAATGCGAAAATGATCACCATTAAGATAATACGTAAGAATCACTATAGATAAAAATGGTGCAAAAAAATAATAATGAAATTCACTGCAAATAAGAGTGCGCAAAAATGGTGCAAAAAAAATAACTAGCATGCGAGTTAGAGTTTAGTAGTATGATATACGTTAAAATATACATATTTAAATCCCCGATTAAGCTCCCAAATTACGCGTTTTCGAACATAATGGCACGAATTCGGTACTTAACCGCTACATATGTTTATTGCAGGTCTTAAACGACGTCCCACGAGCAAAGTCGAAGAAACCGGGCGAAAATCGGACAAGACGGAAAGTTTCTGAAAAATCAGCTAAGTCTGGAAAGAGTGCACGGTCGTGCACCCCAGGTGCACGCCCGTGCGGGCTCATTTTGCTCGGACACAGACGAGCTGCACTGCCAGTGCGACCTGGCGTGCAGCTGATGTTTTCGGGCACCCTGATCAGCACTGCCGTGCGGGTGCCCGTGCGACTCAACTTCTCGGGTGCACTGCCAGTGCACAAGGCAGTGCACTCCCAGCACCCGGCCACCACCAGACCCGCACGCCCGTGCACCCTAGGTGCACGGCCGTGCGGAATATCTAGATATTTCCAGAAACGACTCAGCCACTTGCCCACTTGCACGTCAACTCATCTTGATAAAGTGCACGGCCGTGCACAAAATCAGAGTTTCTATAAAAACAGAGCATAACCCACTGATCAAGTGTTGGGTATTCTTTGAGTGATTTGGGGCGATTCTGGACCAAACAAACTGCCGGAAGGCCGTCTAACAAGCTCGAGATTCAAGCCGGATCATCTAGCGTCATCCAATCCATCACATTCAAGATTTATGGTTTAATCTATTAAACTTTAAGTTGATTCAAATCTGATTATTTTGGCTTGTTTGTGTTGTTTATGTAGTACATTATCGTCTAGTAATCGTTAGTAGAAAAACAATCGTTAGTATGTAATCATGTTTTATATAAATTTGGCGTTTTTCATGTTTAGATCTTGATGATCATAGCGCAACCTTGTTTCGTTGTGTTGTTGGATTTATAGTTGTATTCGGATGACTTTGGCGATTGTCGAATGTGTTAGGCGGATAAATGTTGAAAAACCGTCTGTTTAATCGTCCGGTAGTAGACTAGTTAACTTGTTAAATAGTTTACACCATGAAACTGTAACCGGGTATTAGTTTGGTTAAAGTCAGTCGAATAACGGTTAAAAATGCTTACCGACACGTAAAAGGGTTTTAAAAGCCTAATGGTGTTATTACTGGTCTTTGACACGGTTAATGATCTTTGGTAGTTATTTTGGTAAAAATAGCGATCTTAGTAGATTTGGGTTCAAAGTTATTGTTAGGACAAAGAGGATTGGTGAAACCACTTTTGGAAACCTAAGTCTAATTCACTTCTGTCAAAAATATTCTAAGTATAGAACTACTGAAGAAAGAAGACAAAAGTACTGAAGAAGGATTCTACAAGTACTGAAGAAGAAATGCATCAGAAGTTCTGAAGTCCAAACCAGACAGTTCACTGAAGAACTACTGAAGACGAACTACTCATCAGTAGTTTGTCATTCATAAGCACTTGTTCAAGAATCTTTCCACCGCCTTATGTTTCAGTAGTTTATTAGTTTAGTATTACTTTAACTTTTTGTACAAGATCCAAGATTGCAACTTGTTGTGTAACACCCCAACCGATGGCGGAAACATCGAGGTGTCACGTAGTGACGATTGTTCAATAGCACATGGACTAAATTGTAAATATTAATAGTAAATAACTTCCATTGTTCAAAACGAAATACAAAGAGTCTTAATAGAAATTTCAAACATAGATAATAAATGTTCAACTTTTATTTAAGCACTAGGTCCAGCCTAAGCGTGAAAGCATGTAAGATCAAACGTCACCTGAAACATGTACAAAACAATTTTGTCAACACATATAATGTATTGGTGAGTACACTCGTTTGATATATATAGTATAAAATGTTTCGCAATTCATGTGTTGTATACCGTTTGAAAATATGTAATTAAGTAGTATCAGTCAAAACCAAACCTGAGAAGAATGACTAACACATGACTAACAAACTGAATAATGAATTAACATGACAATGACCAAGATCCTCTCAAAAGAGTCTCAAGGGGGTATACCATAGTACTATTCACTGAAATGCTAGGCCGCCCAGCGGTTAATGATTAAGCATAATACACACCAAATCACATAAGGCAAACACACATGAGAATTGCATTAAGTATAAGAAATAAAACTTGATTAATAGGTACATGAATCATCACAAAAATAGTAAAACAGTAAAAAAAAGGGAAAGATATACTCACAGTTCGCTAAATATAAATTCCGAGAAAGTTCGTCGTAAAGGCTTAAGAATTCCGAAGAATTCAACCTATATATAAAAATACTAAATGAGGAAAATAACTAAAAATCTAAGACGACGAATCATCTAGGGCATTAGGGCTTGCTAGACTCGTATTAGGGAAGATGAAATTATTAGTAATAATTTGAACGACCGTTTTTGAAATAAATATATTTATAACGAATTTAGTAAATGACTAAAACTCTTATGTGTTTCACATATAGATATAAATTCCATTTTATAGAAAAATAGCCTTGAAATAGAGTTAACGATTTATATTTAATTAAACTATTTATTATTAAATCTAATTTAAATACAAATAGCAATAATACAAGATATGATCCCAAAATGATATTATTATGAGAAATAATTATTTTATGATGTGGAATTCTAAAATAATATTTCCATAATTTATTCGCATTTAAAACATTTTTAATGAATTTAAACGATGTTTTAATGATTAAAATTTAGTAAAAATAACAAAAATAATCATTTTATAGGAACTTATATTTTATTACAGTTTATTATTCATAGAAATAAAGCTCCAGAAAATTTGAGGTTAAAATCTCTTAAAATGAATTTTTAATTGATTAATTATGATTAAAACGATTAAATTCAATAAAAATATAAAATTTAGACATTTTCCGGAAAATAAAAGTGTGGAAATCTCATTTTAGATGTCAAGATGTCATGTCTAAATTTTCATGATTTTTGGATAAATAATGGATTTATTACAAATATTCTAAGTTTATATGTAATATATATGTATAATTAAAGAAAAGAAATATAAACCAAAAAAGAAATGGGTCCAAGGGGGGTCGAACCCGGATCCCCATGGTGTAATCCAACAGCATTAACCACTAGTCCATCTATTCCATATGTTAACATATCTGAATGTGATTTGTATTTATATTATTAACTAAACATGTCTTCTTCCCCAATAATCTAGCTAAGAACCCTAATCCTTACCAAATCCAATTCAATCATATGAGTGATCTGTAATAAGGGGGTTTTAACCCATTATACTCGACTAAGACATAGCAAACAAGATTAGACACTTACAACTTGTTTTCGGCTCACAATTGAAGCTTCTTTGTCTCGCAAAAAAAACGCAAATAAAGGCTTCCTGGACGTGTTTTTGTATGTATTTTGTTGTGGGTTTTGTTGTGTAATGGTGCAGAGGTAAAGTGGTGAGATCAATTCGTATTTATAAGCGAAAAACGAGCGTTTCTCTTGGTATAAAAGCTTCCGATCGGTTTCAGGTTTGAGGTCATTAAAGACACCTTAAAACCTTGTTGAAACGCGTAATAATTAGCCAAATGAGTCGAATAATGATGGAGAAAACGTTTGGAATGCTAAAACGTTGAAACGGACGCTTAAATAAGGGTTAAAGGTCTCGCCGGAATAAATTCCGGCGGCCGGAAATGGGCCTTGGCTGGAATATCGAGCAGTAGCAGATAGAGTTTTTTTTTTTCTTTTAAACTTTCAGGATTTAGCAATAATAGCCCCTCACATTTAACCTTAGTTAATTTTTAAGGTTTCCTTGTTAAAATTTCCTTTATAACCACTAACCTAGTTAATTAATTAACTCAAAACTTGTATAACTAGGAATTTATATGATATACGTATATTTTCCGAATAACGTTGCAACATACGCGTTAAACTTAAATCGAGATTGAGATCCAAAAAGAACATGCAATTAATATAACTTAAATTTCGCACATTTATTAAATTTGAAAACGACAACGATTACAAGAAATGTTCGAAGGACTAAAATTGAAAATTAGATAAAAGCCAAGGGTGACGGATGTCACAGTCTCCCCTACTTTAGAAAATTTCGTCTAGAAATTTATTTCAAGTGGAGGTTCCTGTAAAGAGATGAGGGTACTTCGTCTTCATTTGGTCTTCACATTCCCAAGTAAATTCCGGGCCACGTTTAGACTCCCATCGAACCTTGACAATAGGAATACGGCTACGCTTAAGAGTCTTGACTTCACGATCCATAATTTCCACGGGTTTCTCCGTGAAACGCATCGTTTCGTCAACTTGAATATCCTCCAGTGGAACATGTAAATTCTCATCCGCCAAACACTTTTTCAAGTTCGATACATGGAAGGTAGGGTGAACGTTGTTGAGTTCATCGGGAAGGTCTAGCTTGTAAGCCACTTTTCCAACCCTTTCCAAAATCTTAAATGGACCTACATATCTTGGAGCAAGCTTTCCCTTTTTCCCAAATCGAAAAACACCCTTCCAAGGTGAGACTTTAAGAAGAACCATGTCACCAACTTGAAATTCCAAGGGTTTACGCCTTTGATCAGCGTAACTCTTCTGTCTACTCTGAGCTGCCAGTAAGGATCCACGAATAACCGCAATTTTGTCTGTTGTTTCCTGGACAAGTTCGGGACCGGTAATGAGAGTATCACCGACCTCACTCCAGCACACAGGAGAACGACATTTGCGACCATAAAGAGCTTCAAAAGGTGCCATACGGATACTGGCATGATAGCTATTGTTATACGAAAACTCAACCAACGGCAAGTGTGAATCCCAATTACCACCAAAATCTATGACACAAGCCCGAAGCATATCTTCTAATGTTTGAATAGTACGCTCCGTTTGACCATCCGTCTGAGGATGGTATGCTGTGCTAAGATTTAGTTTAGTTCCCAACGCGTCATGAAGGGTTTGCCAAAAACGAGAAGTGAACTTGCTGTCACGATCAGAAATGATGCTCAAAGGAGTCCCATGGCGACTAATGATCTCGGCGATATAAAGATTGGCCAGTTTCTCAGCCGAATAAGTCTCACGGATGGGTAAAAAGTATGCAGATTTGGTTAAACGATCCACAATGACCCATATACTATCATGACCTCGTGCAGTGCGGGGTAATTTAGTAATGAAGTCCATAGCAATGTTCTCCCATTTCCACACAGGAATCTCTGGTTGTACAAGCAAACCAGATGGACGTTGATGCTCAGCTTTGACCTTGGTACAAGTAAGGCATTTAGCCACGTAGTGAGCTATATCCTTCTTCATACCGGGCCACCAATACATGGGACGCAGATCCTGATACATCTTATCTGCACCAGGGTGAATGGAGTAACGAGTCTTATGAGCCTCGTCCATGATAAAGGTTCTAAGATTATCACGATCAGGAATCCATAGACGGTTGGAGAGGTAGAGCAATCCATGTTTCGTCTCCAAAAGATTTTCAGCTCCACATGACATTTCGTTGTACATATTGCCTTCAGTAACCGAACATGTTGGGCTTCATAGATTCGAAGTTTGAGATCATGAGTCTGAATGCAGTTAAGTTGAGTATATGCCTTGCGACTAAGAGCATCAGCCACAACATTCGCTTTTCCAGGATGATAGCGAATCTCACAATCATAATCATTTAGAAATTCAACCCATCGACGTTGACGCATATTTAGATCTTTTTGGTTGAAAATATGTTGAAGACTTTTGTGATCAGTAAAGACCACACATTTAGTACCATACAGATAGTGTCTCCAAATTTTCAACGCGAACACAACGGCTCCAAGTTCAAGATCATGGGTGGTGTAATTTTTCTCAGATGTTTTCAATTGTCGTGATGCATAAGCGATGACCTTGCCTCGTTGCATGAGAACACAACCAAGGCCTAGGTGAGATGCATCACAATACACCACAAAATCGTCAACACCATCAGGAAGAGAGAGAACAGGAGCATCGCAAAGCTTTTGTTTCAAAGTTTGAAATGCTTCTTCCTGACTGGATCCCCATATGAATGGTTTATCTTTGTGAGTCAAAGAAGTAAGTGGAACCGCGATCTTTGAAAAGTTGGCAATGAAACGACGGTAGTAACCAGCAAGACCAAGAAATGAACGAACCTCAGTGGGAGTGGTGGGTACAATCCAGCTTTTTATGGCTTCAATCTTAGCAGGGTCTACGTGTATTCCTTTGTCGTTTATTACGTGACCAAGGAATTGAACTTCCTTAAGCCAAAATTCACATTTGGAGAACTTGGAATACAGTTGCTCATCACGAAGAAGGCTTAAAACTTGACGAAGATGCTGTTCGTGGGTAGTCTTGGATTTGGAGTAAATGAGGATATCGTCGATGAATACTATTACGAATTTGTCCAAGAAAGGTTTGCAAACTCGATTCATAAGATCCATGAAAACCGCAGGTGCATTGGTTAAACCGAAAGGCATAACCATGAACTCATAGTGACCGTAACGAGTTCGAAAGGCGGTTTTGGGAATGTCATCCTCATGAACACGAAGTTGATGATATCCAGAACGAAGGTCGATCTTCGAAAAACAAACTGCACCCTGAAGTTGATCAAAAAGATCATCGATGCGGGGTAGAGGGTATCGATTCTTTATCGTAAGCTTATTAAGTTCACGATAATCGATGCACATACGAAAAGTCCCATCTTTCTTCTTAACGAACAATACTGGAGCTCCCCAAGGCGAAGAACTCGGACGAATGAAACCTTTGTCAGTTAATTCCTGAAGTTGACTAGCAAGTTCTTGCATTTCCGAAGGTGCAAGACGATATGGAGCTTTAGCGACGGGAGTAGCACCAGGAACAAGATCAATACGAAAATCAACAGAGCGAACAGGAGGTAAACCAGATAAATCTTCAGGAAAAACCTCTGGAAAATCACACACAACTGGAACATCTTGAATACTCTTACCCTTATCCTTCTTTTCCACCACATGAGCCAAGAAAGATATATACTTCTTACGAAGATATTTTTGAGCTTGAGTGCAAGACATAAGTTTCAAACCCTTCGGTGTCGTTTCCCCATAAACAGATAAAGATTCACCAGATAGAAGTGGAATTCGAATATACTTCTCGAAGCAAACAACCTCGGCATGGTGTTTAGAAAGCCAGTCCATGCCTACTATGACATCGAAACTACCCAATTTCATGGGTACCAGGTCAATAGAAAAATCATAGTCATTTAGATTCAACGTGCAATTGCGAATCACAGATTTTATAACAATAGGATTTCCATCAGCAACTTCCACGGTAAAAGGATGTGTAAGGTGAGAACGTTCACGAGCAAGTAAGGGTTCAAATTCTAACGAGACAAAACTCTTATCCGCACCGGTATCAAACAAAATTGAAGCATACAAATTGTTAATAAGAAATGTACCGTTGACCACATCATTGGCAGCTTGAGCTTGACTTGCATTAATGTTAAAAGCACGTCCGCGAGCTGGAGCTGCTTGGATTGCTGGAACTGCTGGGGCTGCTGGAGTTTGCTGACGAGACTGGATAAAAGCAGTCAGATGAGGACATCTATCTTGCCTGTGGTTAGGATCACCACAAGCATAACAAGTTCTGGGTTGACCAGTCCTCTGGTTTTGAGCATTCCCAGATTTGGTTTCTCGGCAGTGAGAGGTAGTATGGCCTATTTTGCCGCAATTATCACACTTCCAGCAAAGTCGGTCAGTAGGGTGGTGCCAGTTGCATTTACTACACTTGGGGAAAATGCCAGTATAAGGTTTTGGGCCAGATTGGGCTTGAGGTGCGGCAGTTGGGTTAGTAGCGGGGATTTGATTAATAGGTGCAACAACAGCATAATTTTGACTTCTACCTTTACGTTTCTTGTTGGATCCAGATGTAGAGGCAGAGGCAGAGGTAGTTTTGAGAGGTTCAGTAGTAGCAGGGGTTGAAGAGGTTTCAGTGGGTCGCTTAGTACCTTTACGAGTCAGGGTACCATCTTTGACATGCTTGTCGGTAAGAGATGCTGCAAGACGAATGGCATCCTCTACAGTAGCAGGTTTACTCCCCATAACTGTATCGTGGATCTGAGGTGGTAGTCCCTAAATATACTTCTCAATGGCTAAGGGCAGTGGTGTCACCATACGAGGAATCAGTAAGCTCAGCTCGTGATAACGATTGTTGTAGGGAACGTTGTTTCCACTATCCTGTTTGAGGTGATAGAATTCATCCTCCAACTTCTTCATCTCACTACGGGGACAGAATTCAGTAGTCATGGCGATTTTGAAATCATCCCAAGACATAGCTAAAGCAGCTTCCGTCCCTCGAGCATGTTTTTCACCATTCCACCAAGTGAGCGCTCTCTTTTGAAGAACACCCGTGGCATGACGAACCCGTAGGTTGGCTGGACAGTCGCTATTAATGAATGTATTCTCCATACTTTCGAACCATTCCAGTAACCCAGTGGCTCCCTCAGTGCCATTAAACTTGTTGGGATGGCAAGAGTTGAAATGTTTGAAGGTGCACTTATTCTCACTAGTTCCACCATTTCCACCCGCATTCCCGTTAGAGTTCCCATTCGAGCTACCGTTCGGGTGAAGGTTTGGAATAATGGCATTAATGATGTTAGGAACAAGGGTTTCCAGCTTGTCATTGAGCATGGTCGCGATACACTGATCAGACTTCAACTTAGCTTGACGCTTAGAAGCTCTTTTGCGAGATTCGCGATCAGACATCTACAAAAATAAAGCAACACCTATGAGATTAAATTTCAAGATTCTGAATGACACTTAGCATACGAGAAATTTTGCATAATTTAAAGAGTAACTTAGAAATCAACATAGAAAAATTTCCAATAGATTAATAATGAAAATCAAATCATGTTAAAAGCAAATGAAATATCAAGAATAAAATGAGATAGTTGGGATTGTTTCTCATGAAACTGGTGACTAACCAAAGAAATTGAAATATTATTAGTGACTTGTGGGGGCGTACTTTAGCCTATAAGTGAATGCTCATCCCGAGAATTCCCAGGTAGGTAAACGGGTCCCTTGTCTGATTGGGATTTATGCGAATTACCAACCTAGCCAGAAAACCCAGAATACAGGCGCTCACCCTTCCAGATTGCACGTGCCCCGTCACAAATAATTTTCCAAAACTTTAGCGGATCTCGAGATGTGGAAATATATATCTTTGAGGTGTGGATTTCACTCCTAACTCAAGGATATACTTCCAAAAATTTAAAATACGTTGGAGTGAAACGGGTCACTAAGTTAAGGATATCACTCCTAGCTTAGTGATTTAAGTTCCTTTTGGAGGGATAGATTCCTTGAGATTTGGACGTCTCCTATCTCGAAAGGAAAATATTCCAAGATAAATAAATAAAATATGTAAGGAGTGAAACTATTCACCAAGATATGGATATCACTCCTAACTTGGTGTTTTCGTTTCGTTTGTGGAATATGATCTTCTTGAATATAATGAAAAGTAAAAGGAGAAAAATCTGTCTAAAGAAATATGAGAATAAAAGAAAACATATAATGGGTAGCTTAGTTATAGTCTAGGTCAAAAGCATTTACTAATAACCTAATTCCCTATAACCATGGCTCTGATACCAATCTGTAACACCCCAACCGATGGCGGAAACATCGAGGTGTCACGTAGTGACGATTGTTCAATAGCACATGGACTAAATTGTAAATATTAATAGTAAATAACTTCCATTGTTCAAAACGAAATACAAAGAGTCTTAATAGAAATTTCAAACATAGATAATAAATGTTCAACTTTTATTTAAGCACTAGGTCCAGCCTAAGCGTGAAAGCATGTAAGATCAAACGTCACCTGAAACATGTACAAAACAATTTTGTCAACACATATAATGTATTGGTGAGTACACTCGTTTGATATATATAGTATAAAATGTTTCGCAATTCATGTGTTGTATACCGTTTGAAAATATGTAATTAAGTAGTATCAGTCAAAACCAAACCTGAGAAGAATGACTAACACATGACTAACAAACTGAATAATGAATTAACATGACAATGACCAAGATCCTCTCAAAAGAGTCTCAAGGGGGTATACCATAGTACTATTCACTGAAATGCTAGGCCGCCCAGTGGTTAATGATTAAGCATAATACACACCAAATCACATAAGGCAAACACACATGAGAATTGCATTAAGTATAAGAAATAAAACTTGATTAATAGGTACATGAATCATCACGAAAATAGTAAAACAGTAAAAAAAAGGGAAAGATATACTCACAGTTCGCTAAATATAAATTCCGAGAAAGTTCGTCGTAAAGGCTTAAGAATTCCGAAGAATTCAACCTATATATAAAAATACTAAATGAGGAAAATAACTAAAAATCTAAGACGACGAATCATCTAGGGCATTAGGGCTTGCTAGACTCGTATTAGGGAAGATGAAATTATTAGTAATAATTTGAACGACCGTTTTTGAAATAAATATATTTATAACGAATTTAGTAAATGACTAAAACTCTTATGTGTTTCACATATAGATATAAATTCCATTTTATAGAAAAATAGCCTTGAAATAGAGTTAACGATTTATATTTAATTAAACTATTTATTATTAAATCTAATTTAAATACAAATAGCAATAATACAAGATATGATCCCAAAATGATATTATTATGAGAAATAATTATTTTATGACGTGGAATTCTAAAATAATATTTCCATAATTTATTCGCATTTAAAACATTTTTAATGAATTTAAACGATGTTTTAATGATTAAAATTTAGTAAAAATAACAAAAATAATCATTTTATAGGAACTTATATTTTATTACAGTTTATTATTCATAGAAATAAAGCTCCAGAAAATTTGAGGTTAAAATCTCTTAAAATGAATTTTTAATTGATTAATTATGATTAAAACGATTAAATTCAATAAAAATATAAAATTTAGACATTTTCCGGAAAATAAAAGTGTGGAAATCTCATTTTAGATGTCAAGATGTCATGTCTAAATTTTCATGATTTTTTTGATAAATAATGGATTTATTACAAATATTCTAAGTTTATATGTAATATATATGTATAATTAAAGAAAAGAAATATAAACCAAAAAAGAAATGGGTCCAAGGGGGGTCGAACCCGGATCCCCATGGTGTAATCCAACAGCATTAACCACTAGTCCATCTATTCCATATGTTAACATATCTGAATGTGATTTGTATTTATATTATTAACTAAACATGTCTTCTTCCCCAATAATCTAGCTAAGAACCCTAATCCTTACCAAATCCAATTCAATCATATGAGTGATCTGTAATAAGGGGGTTTTAACCCATTATACTCGACTAAGACATAGCAAACAAGATTAGACACTTACAACTTGTTTTCGGCTCACAATTGAAGCTTCTTTGTCTCGCAAAAAAAACGCAAATAAAGGCTTCCTGGACGTGTTTTTGTATGAATTTTGTTGTGGGTTTTGTTGTGTAATGGTGCAGAGGTAAAGTGGTGAGATCAATTCGTATTTATAAGCGAAAAACGAGCGTTTCTCTTGGTATAAAAGCTTCCGATCGGTTTCAGGTTTGAGGTCATTAAAGACACCTTAAAACCTTGTTGAAACGCGTAATAATTAGCCAAATGAGTCGAATAATGATGGAGAAAACGTTTGGAATGCTAAAACGTTGAAACGGACGCTTAAATAAGGGTTAAAGGTCTCGCCGGAATAAATTCCGGCGGCCGGAAATGGGCCTTGGCTGGAATATCGAGCAGTAGCAGATAGAGTTTTTTTTTTCTTTTAAACTTTCAGGATTTGGCAATAATAGCCCCTCACATTTAACCTTAGTTAATTTTTAAGGTTTCCTTGTTAAAATTTCCTTTATAACCACTAACCTAGTTAATTAATTAACTCAAAACTTGTATAACTAGGAATTTATATGATATACGTATATTTTCCGAATAACGTTGCAACATACGCGTTAAACTTAAATCGAGATTGAGATCCAAAAAGAACATGCAATTAATATAACTTAAATTTCGCACATTTATTAAATTTGAAAACGACAACGATTACAAGAAATGTTCGAAGGACTAAAATTGAAAATTAGATAAAAGCCAAGGGTGACGGATGTCACATGTTGCAACTTGCTTCTGAACTTGCTTTTTGGCAAGGTTCATGTATATGTAAAGTCTATAAATAGATGGGTTCATCCCTCTGTTTTAGACATTGATTTTTAATACAGAAATCCTTCAAAGCTTATCATTGTTATTTCCATTTCATTTACTGAGAATCTGTTTAAGTATTCATTCTCATTCAATACTTAGATTCTCATTAAATACTTGTCTTTAGTTTTCTCAAACATCCACGGGGAGTAATAACTCCTGTTGATAAGTGTAGCTTTAACTTAAAACATTCCGCTGTGCTTAAACTGATAAAGAACTTGCTAAACACTTAAGTGTTCACTAGCAAGTTCATAAAGAGAGCAATACTGATCCAACAATTGGTATCAGAGCACTGGTTTATCTGATCACATATCAATCTAACACATTGAGAATCAGACACAGGCTCTTATTGATATTAAATAATGGATTAAAAGTTCACTTTTATCAACAATCCATCACTTTAAGAGATATTTGACAAATCAATACTCTTTAAAATGGATCCTCATAATACTGGTTCTGCCAACAAACCTGCTATGCTAGTAAGAAATGAATACAATATCTGGCAAAGGAGAATGACACATACCTTATCACAGACCAACACAGGTTGCTGGAAATCTGTGATATATGGTCCTCATAAACCAGTAAATATCAATCTTGAAACTAAAGAAGAAATACCAAAACACCCAAAAGACTATACAGATGATGATTTCCTAAAACTTGAGCTTGATGCTAAAGCTTTCTCTATGTTGGCAATGGCACTCCCAAATGAAATCTACTCTGGCCTATTACATTGTGATAGTGCCAAAGAGCTTTGGGACTGCCTCAAAGAACAGTTTGGAGGAACTGAAGAGGTGATTGCCAACACCAGAGAAATCCTAGCTCAACAATATGAAACTTTTGCTCACATAAATGGGGAAACTTTAACTCAACAATTTGAAAGATTCTCCTCATTAATATCTGAGCTAAAATTAAATGGTCAGACCTACACAACTGTATCTATGCTTCATAGATTTTTAAGGTCTTTACCTAAAAAATGGGAAACATACTCTATAGTCTTAAGATCTTCACCAGACTTTAGCTCCCTCACTCTTACAAAACTACATGGGAGATTACTTACTTTTGAAAGAGAAATTGATCAAAAGAAAAAGTTACAAAGTTCTGGTAAAACTGCTGATGACTATCTACCAGGTAGTACAACACTATTGGGACAAGACTCACCAACTTGTTCAAATAGTTTTGGATCTTTTGACCATATTGACATAACTGCTGGGATCTCATCTGAAAGATCATTCCCAGGTTATGACAATAATGAGTTTAGTCAAACTGCTGATAACATGTGTTTCATCATGGATGATTTAAAAAATTTCAACAGTGATGACTTGGAAGAAATGGATATTCTACATCAACTGGCCATGTTGAGTATAAAAACAAACAAATTTTACAAAAGGTCAGGAAGGAAATTTCCAGGACTCAACAGTTCCACAAAAATTGGTTTTGACAAATCTAAACTTAGATGTCACAAGTGTCAAAAGTTGGGACACTTTGGTAGAGAGTGTAGAAGCTCTAGCTTTAACCAATCTCAGTCTGGAAATAATTTTAACCCCAGTTATAACAGGATTAATGGAACACAAGGGAGTGCACATTTTGTATAGGCACAAGCTCCATAACACCAATATGTGCCACAAGTACAATATGTACAAATGCCTGCTCAACAGATGCAGAGCCAACAATCAATCCCTCCCTTTCCAGCTGCTCAACCACCTCCACAGACTCAGCAACCCTCACAACAAAGTTTATTTACTTCAGGGTATGTTGACTGGAGCAGTCTTCCTTTTAACACTACTGAGTGTAACCCTGATGCAGACAACAAGATGTTTGACATCAACTGGGGAGAGCCTGACAATGGCAGAAAGAATTTTGCCTTGATGGCATTTGAGGGATGCACCTCAAAATCTGCCTTGTCACAGGTATCAAAAGAATCTTTGACAAAACTTTGTTCAACTTCTTGTAAAGAATCTTTTGCTCTCATAAGAGAGACTAATGTGCACTTACAAGGTAAAAAAAAAATGACTCTGAGAGAAAATTCACTCAGATGAAATGTGATTTAGAAAGAAAACTTGCTGAAAAAACAAAAGAAGTTTCTAAATTAACTAACAATGCTATTGAAACCCAAGCACAAATTAAAATCATGATAAATGACCTAGGAAATGTTAGACAAGAGCTTGCTGACACCAAGGTCACTTGTGAAAAATGGGTTGAATCTTGTAAGGGGTACCAACTATTGCTAAACAAACAAAGTGCTTCAAATGTTAGGTTTGGCATAGGGTACAATCACACTGAAACACCAACAGATTTTTCCCCCAAAACTACTGAAGATGGGAGAAAAATTGTTTCAGGTGAAACTTTTGAAGAGAAAGAATGCACATCTTTCCATGAAAACTTTCTAAAAACTCACAAAGAAAGTTCTTCAGAAGTACTGATAAAATCTGACATTAAGCCATCAGTAGTTTCAACTACATCAGGAGTTGAGAACCTGAAAACTACTGATGACCTAAAACCAATCAATACAGTCAGAAACTTGTCTTTAAAAAAAAAGACAAAAAAATGTGAAATCTGTGGTCTGTTCAACCACAAGAAGAATTTTGCAGATACAGAAAAGGTATTCAGTACAACAAGAAAATTCAACAACTGGTTGTGGGAAAACAAATCAGAAATGATTTTGTAGAAACTTTTTCTCCCAGGAAACAACAACCGGTAAACACCTTTACTCAGAAAAAGACAAAATCTCAACAAAAATCTTTTTCTCAAAATTCTGTTTCAATAGTTAGACCTAAATCATCAGCAGTTTCACAAACTGCTGAGATTAAAGATCTTATGAACATGGTACAACTACTGATGACCAAAGTTGATGGTGGTCCTCAAAAGGATACAACCATTGCTCTTAATGAAAAATCCATTGCCAAAAAGACATGGATTCCTCAACTTGGTCAAGAACAAACTGTAAATGTTCTCAAGAGCAAACCCAAAGCCAAACTGGCTTGGGTTCCCAAATCTAACTAATTTGCTATCTTGTGCAGAGAGTTTCCAGAGGCTTAAATAGCATTTGGTATGTTGACAGTGGAGGCTCAATGCACATGACTGGATGCAGATACATGATAAACAATTTTATCAGTCAAAGAGAAGGATCTGTATCCTTTGGGAACAATGCTAAGGGATATGTGCTAGGACATGGCAATGTCTCCTTTGGCAAAATACAGTTTGACAAGGTCAATCTGGTTGAAAACTTTGAGTACAACTTGCTGAGTGTGTCACAAATGTGTGATAAAAGATATTCTTCCTTTTTCACAAAGACAGCATGCAAGATCATATCACCAGAAGGCCAGAAGTTGATAGAGAAGATCATTGAAGATCATACTTTGTTGATAGCCAAAAGATGTGTCAATGTCTATGCAGTGGACATTGAAAAGGACAAAGTACTGAACAACACTGCCTGTTTCTTCTCAAAGGCATCAACTTCAGAGACTGATCTCTGGCACATGAGACTTGGCCATGTGAACTTTAAAACCATAAATAAAGTCACAAAAATGGGATTGGTCAGAGGTCTACCTTTGAAGGTATACCAGTTTCAAGAACACTGTGTATCCTGTTTGAAGGGAAAACAACATAAGTCCTCCTATAAGTCTATTGAAGAATCAAAAACAACTGCATGTCTTCAACTACTCCATATGGACTTATTTGGGCCTGTAAAGATCATGAGCCTTGGTAAGAAGAAGTACTGCTTGGTCATCATTGATGACTATTCAAGATTTACATGGGTATTCTTCTTATTTTCCAAGGATGAGGCTGCTGAAATCATCAAGTTCTTCATTCTACAAGTAGAGAAACAATATTCTCTGTCTGTCAAAGCCATTAGAAGTGACAATGGGACAGAGTTCAGGAACAAAACTCTGGATGAATTCTGTTTGTCTAAAGGGATTATTAGACAATACAGTGTTTCTAGAACTCCTGAACAAAATGGTGTAGTAGAAAGGAAGAACAGAACCTTAATTGAAGGAGCAAGAACAATGTTAGCTGATTCAGGCCTACCATTGTATTTCTGGGCTGAAGCAGTTAACACTGCATGTTATGTTCAAAATAGAGTCCTTGTCAACAAGAGACACTCCAAGACTGCCTATGAAGTTCTTCATGGCATAAAGCCCCTTATCTCATTTTTAAGGGCTTTTGGATGTTAATGTTTCATTCTAAACATCAAAGACTCTATTTCAAAGTTTGCTGCTAAAGTTGATTCAAGTTACCTTCTTGGTTACTCTTCCACTAGAAAAGCCTACAAGGTTTTTAACTCAAGAACCAGGATAGTAGAAGAAACACTGAATGTCAAGTTCAATGAGTCAAAACACACTCTTATTCCAGCACATCCTGCTGAACCTTTTGACCTTGACAGTTTCCATTTTGGACCTGAAAAGACTGTTACTTCATCTAAACCTACTAATTATGGTGATCAAAGGTTTGATGATGAGGATCCAACACCATGGACTCCTCAAACAGTCATTAAGTCAACTTCTAAACCATCAGAAGTTTCACAAACTTTTGATTCAACAACTGCTGATGTACAAACTCAAATATCCGCTTCAGCGCCTAAACCTACTGAAGACACTGAAACTGCTGAACCAGACATTATAAACCTCAGTGGTTTGTTTGATGAAGTACAAGAGCCACCTACACCTGTCAGTGGTTTACAACAACTGATTGAACACAAAGATCATCCACTTGAACAAATCATGGGTGATATTGTATCAGGTGTTCTTACAAGAAACCAGCCTTCCAACTTTTTCTTCTTCTCAGCATTCATTTCTCAGTTGGAACCTAAGAAGTACCAAGAAGCCCTCAAAGACAACAATTGGGTGGAAGCTATGCAAGATGAGTTACTTCAGTTCAAGAAGCAACAGGTTTGGGAAATCTGTCCCTTACCACCAAACAAGCTACCAATTGGAACAAGATGGGTTTTTAGGAACAAACAAGATGAAGCTGGTATGATTATAAAGAACAAGGCAAGACTGGTAGTACAAGGTTATTCTCAAGAAGAAGGAATTGATTATGATGAAACCTTTGCTCCAGTTGCAAGGCTTGAATCCATCAGGTTATTTCTAGCCTATGCCATTTCCAACAAAATCAAAGTTTTTCAAATGGATGTTAAAATTGCATTTTTGTATGGAAAAAATAAAAGAGGAAGTGTATGTCTGTCAGCCACCTGGGTTTGAGGATCCTTCTCATCCTGAGTGGGTGTACAAGCTAGACAAAGCTCTTTATGGGCTCAAACAGGCTCCAAGAGCCTGGTATGAAACACTTTCTAACTTTTTGCTCAAAAATAACTTCACAAGAGGCTCCATTGATAAAACTCTTTTCATAAAACATGTTGGAAATCATGTCTTACTTGTTCAAATATATGTTAATGATATCATATTTGGTTCAACAAACACAAAACTGTGTGATGAATTTAAGAAACTCATGCAATCAAAATTTGAGATGAGTACAATGGGAGAACTGCAGTACTTTCTGGGACTGCAGATTAAACAACAAACAAATGGAACTTTTATACATCAATCAAAATATTTTAAAGAATTATTGAACAAATTTTCTTTACAAGACTGTAAATCATGTTCCACTCCCATGACACCAAGCACACAAGTTGAACCAGATGATCAAGGAAAACAGGTTGATCAAACCATGTATAGATGTATGATAGGTTCCTTTTTATATCTAACTGCTTTTAGACCAGATATTATGTTTTCAACATGTGTCTGTGCTAGATATCAATCAGCTCCTAGGGAATCACACCTCATTGCAGTCAAAAGAACCTTCAGATATCTGAAAGGAACTCCAACACTTGGAATATATGGTATCCTGCTTCAAGCAATACCAAGTTATCAGCTTTTTCAGATAGTGACTATGCAGGGTGTAAAATGTCAAGAAAATCAACATCTGGTGGTTGTCAATTCTTGGGAAACTGTCCAGTGTGCTGGCAATCAAAGAAACAAACATCTGTTGCAACTTCAACTGCTGAAGCTGAATACATTGCAGCTGCAAGTTGTACATCACAGATACAATGGCTCCAATATTAACTTCTTGATTATGGAATCAAAGAGACCAAGACACCATTGCTTGTAGACAGTAAATCTGCCATTAGCATCATTCAAAATCCTGTTCAGTTTTCAAAAACTAAACATATTGAAATCATGTATCATTTCATAAGAGATTGCTATGAAATAGGCAAGATTGAAGTGAAACATGTAGCAACAGCTAATCAAATAGCTGACATATTCACTAAACCCCTTGACACATCAACATTTCAGAAGTTAGTATCCATGCTTGGGATGCTAAATTTGTAAGTGTTTCTTTTTATTTTTCTGTACATATTTTCATTTTTCACTTACATCTGTTTTTAAGTCTGAAAACTTCTGAAAAACAAAAAGAGAGAAACTACTGATGAACAAAACATCAGTATGGGAATATTTTCTGAAAAATGTTTAACTTCTGATAAAATAACCTTCAGCAGTTATGAATAAAGTATTTATAAAACATTCTCATCAGTTGTTAACAAACTACTGAAGAGAAAGTGGGAACTACTGATGATAATTGTTCTTCATCAGCAATTTGGTCAAAAAGGGTAAATCAGACTTTTCCCACATCAGAAGTTTGACCTAGGCGGTTATAAACTTCTGATAAATACCTTTTCCAATACTTATCCTTTCATAAAGCAAAAATTCCCTCCATCTCTCTCACAAAACACTCTCAAGATCTAAACCTGCAAAAACACTGTTCGATCCACACACACACACACAAACCACAAGGCTCTAACACTGAAACAGGGACAAAATCAAAGAGGCTACTTCGAAAAACATGAAGCCTGGTCCCAATGCGACGAAATCATTGATTTGGTCGTCAAATCCCAATACTTCACCGCCCTCACCATCGACCCTCCAATTCACACTGAAACTCTAAATGAGTTTTGGGCAAACGCAGAGACGGTGACGGTGAACAACAAAGTGATCTCCCTCAACTCAACCATCCAAGGGAGAAGAATGGCAATCACACCGGCTACTTTGGCAATTAGGCTGGGTTTGGATGATGTAAACGCCCCAGACCAATTTCCAAACTCTTAAATTCACTTAACCATGACAGAGTGTGGTTACCGAGGTACTCTCTCACATGCTACAATTTTTAAGAAATATTTTGAACCAAAATATAAACTGCTGTTTCATTATATTATTATGTGTTTGAGTCCAAAAACTGGATCTTATGATCAGATGCCCTCAACTTTTCAACCTATTTTTCATTCTATAGTGAATGAAACAAAATTCAGGGCATCATCACTTTTCTTTAATGAGTTGGTGTTACATCATCTCAATACTAAAAAGAAGTTTTTGTTGTACCCAAGATTTATTATGAAATGCATAATAAAAGAACTTGGAGAAGAGGTGCTTATGGGTAAAACTACAATTTTAAACCCTTTGTCCTCACAAGCATACTCAAGGCACAACAAACCGGCTGCCTGGCCAGAAGATGACCAAGGGGAACCAGAAACAGTCCCCATGGAACCCTCATCTTCCAAAACTACACCCCCAAAGGCCAAGAAACCCAAGCAACAAAAACAAAAACCCACCAACCCAAAAAGAAAGGCAGTTCAGGAGGTTGAGATGCTTGAACTTGCTAATGTGCAATCTGCACTTGATAAAGATGTGACTGAAACATCCTCTCAGTCTCAACCATCTCAAACCCCACCAAGAGCACTGATGTGTTGTAAAACACCTCTCTTTTCCTATGTATTTTGTATATTATTTGGTCATGTTTTTTATTCGTTTCGTGTTGTTTTTATTATGTATTTATTTATTTTATTATTTTATAGGGGTTCGTGGAAAGTGAGCTCAAAACGAAAGAATTTTAATCGAGACACGAACACTTAGGAGTATGTGTTCATGGACGTTGGGGCATAAACGAGGAATTTTGGTCGAGCCAAGAACACCCGAGATGCGAGCTTGGAGTATACTACTACTACTACTACTAATAATAATAATTATAATAATAATAATAATATGAAAGTGGACTTAGGTCCACGAGCCCAGGGCCACAAATAAGGAATGGAAAACAAAACCCTACATGACATATCATTATTTGAGAGGAGTGCCGAAAAGAAAGAGGAAGAGGCATATTATATCGAAGAAAAGAAGGCAGCGGACATTATCATATCACAAAGGACACATTCCCCAAAGCCAAAAAGAAATAAGTGAAGGGGAAGAAGGCACAGGATTAAGATTGAAGCTACTGGTTTGATCGCTGCAAGTATTGGTTTATGTTTTATTTACTTTGTGTTTATAAATATTGATACAATGACTTTGCTGTATTTTGAACCTATGTTTTTATCTTGTTCCACTACTATTATGTTTGGCTAAAACATTAGTGACCACCTAGGTTGAAGATGATGACTATTTGATTTCGGTTTATGTTTCGGTTTTGGATTTTATAGTTGGATTTATGTTTTAGTAAGAAACTTGTTTATGATTCTATGATTTGTGTGCGTACTTTTTACTAATTTATGATCTTTTGATGTTCCACGAGTGTCTTAGTGAATGTCTTTCATGTTTGGATGCTTGTTAGAATTACTTGCTTTGTGCTTGTAATTTACTTTATGGTTTTAGGCCTGAATTCCATAGGAACATTGATCGGGAGTTTAGAGGTAATTAGTATTCTTCCTACTCTTGAGACCGAGAGGTAATAGGTAGTCAGGTTTGTCTTTGGTGCTAGAGGTTTAGGCTAGAAACGCTGAGAGATCAGGTTTTCCTAGATTCTCTAGTATTATTTGCTTATTTGTGTCATAGATTGACTTTACAGGTTACTCCTTGCACTTTAGGGTGTATTGTGGTTGGAGAGTGAGGAATCTAAACCAGTCTAGCAAGTACTTTAGCATAGTTAGTGAGACCGAGAGGTGATCTAACCAATCAGTGAGATTAGTAGCCTTTAGGATTCCTTTTCGGTCAGTCTTGGTAAATGATCCGGGAGCCACTAGGATACTAGGGGTGAATATTATAAGATCCTGATTGCCAACGTAGTTTCCAAAGCCGGGGTAGTTCCAATTTCATTAGTAGGATTTGATACCTAGGTGGTTGCCTTTCCCATCTCTGATTTCTCTCCTTATTAATCCTCTGCTATCTATTAGTTTAAGTCTTTTAATTTATTTAATTTAGTAATTAATTAATATAAAAATCACAAGAATCTAATTTGCTAGGCTAGGAGTCGATAGAGGCCTAGTACCGAGAGTCGCCATATTGTGTCCATGGTTCGATACTCGGACTTACTTGCTCTACTACACTGCGACCGGTACACTTGCCGTTAGTGTGTGGTTTTGTAGGTTTTTCCATTTTTAAAACTTGACCGATTTATTTACTACACATTTCACACATCAAGTTTTTGGCGCCGTTGCCGGGGACACAGTGCGCTTTCGAGAACGGCTCGAGTCGGGGATCTAGTCATTTTGTAGATATTTTTATTTATTTTTCTTCTCTTTATTTTCATTTATTTATTTATTTATTTTATATATTTTCTCTATCTGGTGCCCGTGATTTGTTTGTTTAGTGTCTGTTTGCAGTGAAATTTTTAGGATGCCAGATGCTAGTGGAAGAAAGACTGTAGCAGACTACATAAGAGAGCGCGACCAGGCTGGTTACAATGAAGAAGGCATCTACACACAAATGCAAAATCATTATATGCCTATTTTGAGGGAGCCCGATAGTTTTCTTGCCTCTTCAGTACCAAGGATCTATGTAGATTGGTATGAAGGGGAAAATCCATACTTACAACCATATGTTATCACTCCAGCACCGGAGACGGTAATGGACGAAGCAGTCCCACCTCCGGTCCAACAAGAACCCATTGAAGATGATTTTTTGAGTGATAGTGAAGTTGAAGAAGATGTCGGGTTGATTGAAGAGGTTAGTGAGAAGGAGAACAAGATGGGAGATGAAGAAAAAGATATGGATATACCATCTTGGGAGGACGAGTTTGGTGATGAGTTGGTAGATTTACCAATTCTTGAAGAAGGAGAATTTGATCATGTTGGTGATCTACTATTTTTAGAAACTTTACTTGCAGGTATGCCAACAACAGAGATCAATACACCAAACGAGGAAGAAGATGAAGAGGTGGTAACAGAGAAGGAGACCAAACCACCTCGTCACATTCAGGATTGCCGGCCCATGCCGCCACCATCACGGGAGAGGGTTCACAGTCACATGGACCATACCCCTCATCAAATGCCACATATAAAGTTTGGTCCAGGTAAGTCTAAAAATAGGTGCTCTGACCCGTTTGATTTTTTCAAACGTTTTTCTAGATTCACCATTCGTTTTTTGACGAACAATGGTGAACGATCTGAATTAAATGGGTTGGATAAAGGGTGGATAAAAGAGAAGCCACCTGATTGAACTTGGGTTAAAACCCAAGTGTAGAGTTTTGTATCATCATCTGCCAGGTATGTTTTTATTTTATTTTATTTTCATTCTTCTTTATTTATTTTTTTTATATATTTAATTTTTAGTTTATCGAGTCGTGTGGGATTGCCTTGGCCCTTTTCGCTGTTGGATCTCCCCCGCCCGTACTCAATCTCCATTCGGGTGGGGTCGATCTTAAAATTATTTTTTGTAAACAGGCGTCTCACTTGTCATTGAGTCATTTTACTTTTATTTTCTTTTTAGTTTATTTTTGCAGGATTTCGACTATGGCCGCGAAGGAAATGCTATACGGTTGTAGATGATGGACGAACGGGACACTTTCTGCGAGCCATCGCCACATATTCCAGGGGAGTTCGTTCCATTTGTTTTTTTTTCTGTTGTCATATATTTTTTTTTGTTTCTTCTTTATTTTTGCATTTTTATTTTTTGTTTGCGTTGTATCCTGAAGCACATTGAGGACACTGTGCCTTTCTAAGTGTGGGGATGGGAAACTTCGTTTTTATTTCACTTAGTTGTAGGTTGAGTCATAAAAAAAATGAAAAAAAATTAAGAAAAAAAAATTGTTTTGTGTTCGTCCCGATCCTTTTTGTGCGTAGTAAACGAGCCTTTTCAATGTAATACGTCGGTTAAAAGCGGGGTCGATTGTCGGGTTTACGGGTCTTAGCATATGTTTCTTTAAGTTGCGGGATAGTAGGCTTGACTTAGTTGTTTTTTCTGAAATAAAATGTTTGGGGTGCCTGGGATAGTGGATCAAGCTGGATGGTTAACTGGTTTTGCACTTGTTAGTATCGGTAACCCTTATTTCCATATGACAGTGAGTGCATGATTAACCGTCCATCGTTTTTAACGTTATTTTCACGAAATAAGTAAAATAACGTTAAAACTAGTGCAACTTTACTTTTGCCCCGATGGCCACACATATATACATTATATGCGCACACCGTAAGTGGGGCGTCAGAATCTGATATAAACAAAATCCCCAAATCAAATCCTTATGAACCCTAATCCTTTATCCTTCAAATCAACTAACAATTCAACACAGATAAAAACGAACATCATAGGGGTTTTATTACCTACAATAAATCGACTCTAATGGACATAAGAATTGGATTTAATGTGTACCGATTGATGGTGAATAACGAGCACAAAGTCGCGATACAAGAAGCTTCAAATCCGTTTAGAGATTGAGCGAGAGTGGTTGAAGAGGGGTTTCTTAATTCGCTATGTTCTGAGTTGTTGTGCGAGTTTAATCGAAGTAACAATGTTTATAAATACGAATTCAATGCTTGGGTTTTAGGGAAGTTATAAAAATCGATAATCAATCAAATTAATGGTAATTAACGCGTCTAATTAATTCGATTATGAGTTAATTATGGCCAGGAATGTTGTTTCGGTCGTGAATCAATCAAATAGTTTCCAAATTCAGATCAAAGGCGCATTAATTCTTGATTAAAAGTCTTGAATGTATTGGGTTTTGACTTTTTTTTTGTTGACTGAGGTAACTAGATGGGTTTGTTTATGTTAGAAAAAGTTTCAATAGACAACACTAAACATTTAAGTGGTGTAGTGGTTGGTTGTTTGGTTGCTAAGACTTGGCACATGAGTTCAAACCTTGTTCAAAGCATGTATTTTTTTTATTTTTATTTTTTTTAAAAAACTCATTTTTTTGAATATAATAATATAACAATTTGTATTATTATTATTATTATAAAAAGAACTTTTTAGTTACGATAAAGGTTTGAGCCGAAAGCAATAGACGTAAGAAATAAATTCGCAAACTCTAATTATCGAATAGTAGCTTCGAAATACAAGGGCTGAGAATGTAAATACAAGGAAAAGGACTAAACTTGTACGCTCATGATAGTGAAAGGTGACGGATGTCACAGAGTGCTTTTTAAAAAACTTATTTAGGAAATAGATGTAGTTTTCAAATATCTATACTACATTATAAATGAGGAGAGATGGTTAAAATAGTCACTTCATGTCAATTTTAAGATGGCATACAAAAGGTCACAAGGTAAACAACTATCTTTTTGTCAAATCCTTCCCTATATGCCCATATGTGCAACATTTGATTAGAATTGTACAAATGACTAATGCAACTCATCTCTATTATTATTTGCTTCACCTTTTGATTTTCTCATCTTTAATGGATTCAATTTGATATTCAATGCCTCACACTTTTCTTTTCTCATCTTCAATGATGAATTAAAATCAACATCCCTCAATTTAATCTCTAAAACCCCTCATACCATTGCCTTATCACACCATTTTCTTTATTTCTCTTGAAAGTTGTCATCGAATGATATTGTTCAACACTTGTAGCCTTGCACTATCGGTTATTATGTTGGTAAGCCAACATTTGTAATCTTGTATATTCTTTATGTATATTTAGTTATTTAGTTTTTAAGCTTTTTGTTAGTTCTTATATATGTTTTTTTCATTATTTTGTCCGTGTTTTCTTTTACATATTTTCTAAGAACTTTATACAATAAGTCGACCAATACGAACCAAACTTTAAGGAATACATGTTTGTCGACAGGATTTACCCGCTGCAATGCGTGATGAGAAAACTCCTAGCGTATTACAAGTTATTTTGGATCCCGCCGCAACGCGCGGGTAAACCCACTAGTATATCTAATGGGTGTAGATGATTGAATTGTTTAACATACACCTATCTTCTTCTTCTTCTTCTTCTTTTTTTTTATTATAACATTCATTTAACCACCCTGTCGGTCTTCAAAATTTAACCACCCTGCCGGTCCTCAAAGCAAGGACTGCAGAAACCAAAAAACTTACAACATATACAAAGGAATACAACATCAATCCTTCCACACTAGATTTTTAAATCTTGATTTATACTTTAACCAAAGAAAAGAAGAGGACATCACATTCGTCACACTATCGCTAGCCTTGACTCCTTTACCATTGAAAACTGTCATTTCTCGCTCGCCAAAAGCTCCAACATAAATCAAAACAACCCCCTGAATCCCCCCTGGCGCCACCGATTTATATATCTTCAAAAGATCCCGAACATTGAAAGCAAAAACAGGCTCCACTCGGCACTCTGCACCACCTCCCAAAACTATTCCAAACCCCCGTCGCAACACCGCAAGCTATAAACATATGCATAGACGTCTCTGTATCAAAATCACAAAGCGCACATATCCTATTATCAATCACCACATTCTTTTTTTCTAGTTCCATACGCGTAGGTAGGCGGTTCATCTCTACTCTCCACGCCATAATATTATATTACATTTCAAATGATCCTATGAATCTCATTTCATAACAAACACATCCCCTACTTCTTTGCTCTTTATCAACAAATTTTTTATAGAGTTTACCGTAAAGTTACCTAAAAATTCTCCATCTCGTTTCCATTGTTTCGTATTATCTGTTGTATTCAGGACCGAAAGCATCCCTAAACACTGCAAGCTATAAACATATTTATGTTCCCACGCCACCCAAAGAATCCTTTTACCTTTTTTCAACCCCGTCCACAAAAAAATTCCGCATAATGCTTTCTAAATTATCTATAATTTTATCTGGCACCTGGTACAACGAGTAAATAGGCTGACGTCCCAAGATTGCCTTAGATCAAAGTCACCCCCCCCAACAGATAAGGTTATAGGCTTCCGAATTGAAAGTTGCGCTTCAAATACCTCAATCACTTTCTCCCTGTTAGTACACCTATTTATGTTAGCACCCACCTTAATGCCCAAATATTCAAATGGAATATCCCCCCTTTCGCACCCCAACACCATCGGCATATCATCAATTTCTTCCATAATCAGTCCCACCCCAAACGGTATCGGAATGAATGTGATCTCCACCAGACATACGTAATGCTTTAGCTAGTACACTGAAGTGCATACCATGATTCTTCTGTCTATAAATTATCGCATGCATTGCGTGAGGGATGTGAAGAAGTAGACCATTATCTCGGAAATAATGATTGGAACATAAATAAAAACATCTCAAAACCCTCGCCATTTTCTTCACATTATTCTCCGACCAATCCCCCCAAAATCAAAGCATTGTTGGCATAGAATAAATGAGATAATTCTGGCCCTTCCTGTGATAACTTAACTCCAACAAACTCCCCCAAAGTGCACGCCTTATTAATAACACACGGCAACGCCTCCGTCAAAACCAATAATAAAAAGGTGATAAAGGTCCTCTTGCTGAAGACCCTTTTCACATCTAAACTCAAAAGTGGGTGCCCCATTTACTAGAATTGAAGATCTGGTGGACTCTAGATCCCCTTTAACCCACATAAACCATTTATTTGGGAAACCCATTTACCCCATGATAGACACAAAAAAAAAAAAAAAAAAAAAAAAAAATCCAATTAACATTATCACAGGATTTTTCAAAATCTATCTTTAAAAGAAACGTCTTTTATTCTTTTTCTTTAACCAAGCTAGCACCTCGTTAACAATCAATGGCTCGTCCTAAATATATCTATCTTTAATAAAAGACGACTAAGATTCATAGATCACGAAACCAATTATCTTTTTAATCCTCAAAGCTAACACCTTAAATCACTTTACTAATTAATCATCCCAATCAAATTTATAGGATGATAATCCTTTAAGCCCACCGAATATTTTTAGTTTAGGTTTCAAAGTTGTAAATGAAGAATTGCACCCCTTGTTTATCAACCCCCTATAAAAAGACAAAATACTAAAGAAATCATCTTCAAGCAAACTCCGGAATTTTTTACAAACCTGAAATTAAATCCATCCAGTCCCGACGCCTTATCCCCACCACAATCAAACATTGCATTTTTAATCTCTTCCATAGAAAACGGCAAAATCAACTTCTCTATCTTATCCCTCGGGATCTTCTATGTATTTTCACGTATCAGCTCCGATCTTTCCTTATATCTTTAAAAAAGTACCTTCCAAAGTGCTTTAATACCTCTCTTTTTACCAAAGAAGGTTTAGAAACTCAGATCCCATCAACCATCAATCCCAGAATAACATTACTAGGATTTCTACCATTAATAATACCATCATAAAATGTTGTGTTATTATCACCAAACATAACCCATTAAACCCAAGATTTCGGTTACAAATCTTTAACCTCATTTGATCCATTTCTTTAGTGCCTTTCTTACATTCGGCTTACACCCATAATTCTTCTTTAGTCTCCAATAATCTTTCAAACTATCTAACTCACTCTTCATCATCTCCAAGTTTTCTCCTTCCTTCACAATCATCTCATTTCTCCATAATTTTAACCTTCCCTCAAATACTTTTATTTTCTCACAAGCACTACATCCGGAGGACCAGAAAACTGAGAATTATCCGAACATCCTTTGACACGGAACGAAAGCGATAAAATGCTAGATACGTTCTGGCGAACGTTTTGCAGATAAAACTCGTATGAGAAAAAATTTATTAATATAAAAAGTTGTCCTAGACATTACAAATGAGCCTTTATTTATAGGTTAGTCTGCTAGCCTACACATTAAAATCGGTCAAATTAATCAACAACTTTAACTAGAGACTTAATTGAAAAAAAAAACCATAACCAAAACCTTAATTTCAGTCAAAATAACCTACACTCGAGACATAATTTACATCTATCTATACTTTCCATAATAGGAGAAGCGTGAGTGACGTTAGAAAGCTGATGTGTCAGCCAGAGAGATTGGCCACCAATGCGCGTATGATGCAAAAACTGACGTCATTAATCCCATTAAAATATTCAAAAAAAGGCGTGAGCCACGTGAAACCACCGATGTTGCCCTCAACAGCGGTTCTCAATCCCTGGGTCTGCCATCCTATAGCAGACGTTTACTAATATCCTCTTAGCTGTTATCTATAAGCAGTTTTTATGAACAGCTGTTTAGTACATATTCAGCCCATAACTTTTTGAAATTTTAAGAGGGAAATTTTGAATTAACATCGGGAAGTGTGATTTTTTGCAGCTATATAATCATCATTTTCGCAGATGCTTTCCTCATACACCACCATTTTCTCTCACAAATTAATTTATAATAAAATCTCCTTTCGAATTTTTTGTTGAAATCTTTCTCAATGGATCTTCATAACAAAATTGATAGTTTTCTTTGTGATCTCAACCCATCCAAAGATATCTGGTTTCTCAAGGTTCGTATCATACGAAAGTGGAAAGAAAGTTTTAAGATAGAAATGATATTGATTGATGAGCAGGTAATGTAATTATTCTCTGAGGTTATTTTTGCATGTTATTATTCATGTTATTAATATAAATATTGTTTCTGTCATCTTTTTCGTTTAATTTATGTTATGTTATTTAAGTTCTTTCATTGATGTTTAGTGGAAAGAAAGTTTTAAGATCAAAATGGTATTGTTTGATGAGCAGGTAATCTAATTTTTCCTTAAGGTTATTTTATGTTGTATTTATGTAAGCGAACCCTCATCATTCCCTCCCACCTGAAGAGAACTCATCCTCGAGTTCATGGGGTATATAATTTTAGTTGATAAGTTCTTTCATTTCTTCTGTGCCACCTTTGGTTTCACATTTTTCATCAATGGTATATTTTGTTGTTTTTTCGTTACTCTTCATTATAAGCACTTGATTGTAGCTACCAACTTGTTCTTGTTCTTCAGTCTTTTTATTATTTGCTTCCTTCATTTTACGATTCTCCATCATGCTCGTGTCTTTTGTGACCTCTAATATTATGGTTGAAGTTTCTTTACAATTGCTTTCAACCTCTATATCTTGATGTGGCACATCTTCATAGTTGCAAGATTCATTAGTTTAAACATTAGAAATACTATGAAAATCAACATACCTCTTGTCATGTAAAAAGTCAGAATAAGGATCAGAACTTTTCAGGTTGACAACATGTTGATAGCTAAAATTAGCATTCCAAACACCTCCTTTGCTCACCATGGGATGTTAAATGGCCCAATGGTAGCCACCCTCGTGATTATTGTAGACGTTCCGCCACCTACGATCATGGCAAGTAGTTTTTCAACGATTGTGTCGAGTTTATCTGTCTTAATATAAAGATCATTGAACGTACACTAAAACCATCATCCCCACGATCTCCATCATAAGAATGAGAAGGTTGATTTACTCCAATGCAGTGTGCCATCAAGATAGGATACTAATGAGGTCTGATACCGCATGATGCGGAACGGAAGTGATAAAATGCTAGATACGTTCTAGCCAATGTTTAGATAAAAACCAAATGGGAGAAAGTTTATTATAATCAAATGTTGTCCTCAACATTACAAATGAACCTTTATTTATAGGCTAACCTACACACTAAAATCGGTCAAATTAACCGACAACGTTAACCAGAGACTTAATTTAAAAAACCCATAACCAAACATTATTTTTGGTCAAATTAACCTACACTCTAGACATCATTAAGATAAATAATAAAATCAATAACCAAAAATAGAACCTAATTTATTAAAAATCCTTATTATTATTATTATTTATGGGTGATGGAAATTTTATCCGTATCCCGACCAATATTCCGAATATTATTTCTGCTGATAAGTTTGGAATTGGTTCGATAACCTCATCATTTATCCTACACTTAATTATATATAAACTTAAAAGCATGGTTGGTGACCATGCTTTTTCATTTCTCACCCTTCAGCTTTCGTAAAATGACAAAATTCACCCTTTAAGTTTTCAATTACAATAACTAACTTTCTAGCTTAACATAAATGACCCACCACTTTTTAACTCGACAAATACGTCATTTTTTACTTTCTAACATCTTTTAACCCTCAAACTTTTGACATATAACCCATTCTATCCCCAAACATCACTACAATTATATTCCTTATCTTAAAGAACATTGTCGGTGGCTATGCTCTTTAATTACTAACCCTTCAACTTTTTCAAGGTGACAAAATTCACCCTCAAGTTCATGATTTGACAAAAACCAACTTTCTAGGTTGACAGAACTGACCTTTTTACTTCCTAACTTGAGAAAAAAAAGACACATTTACTTTCTAATTTCTTTTTTACCCTTAAACTTTTGGCATGTAACCCATTATATCCCTAATCTTCTCTACCAACAATATAAATTCATGTTTTAGCATAGTTTTTTTTTTTTTTTTTTTTTTTTTTTTTCTGAAACCAGCCTGGTCAACTATAAAACGTTTTCATTCTTATTTTTACGTATGATATCGGTTGGTCTACGGTTATGACGTAAATGTTGTTCGGAAGTGAGTCGGATTAAAAATAAAAAGTTTTAATTCAATAGTAAAAATACGGGTTACCTATGTGTCTAACGTAAATTGTGTTTGGAAACAAACGGGTAGGCTCAAACATAAAATGTTTTCATTTGATGGTACAAAATTGCGTTACTATACATTTTCATACGTTTACGCATCACATGACGTGCTGCCACCTATAAACAACTTAGGCATCATCGCCGCTACGCCCGGTCTATGGCAACCATCTGGTTTACATGTTTTGTGCATTATTATTATTTTTTTTTTGCAGAAATAATTAATGGAGATTTAAAATTAGAAGACCAAGTCCAACCGAATAAAGTGGAAGTCGGTTGAGAACGTTGTGATCTGCAACGGCTAATGGAGAACGTGTTGAAGAGCAATGGCTATGAAGGACTCAGTCAAAGATATCCTGAGAATATCGGGATGTTAGTTATTTGTTATACTATAATTGGGGCTTGTTATTTGTTTTACTTTAAATGAGGCTTTGTGATTGATCAATATGAGACACAATTACACTCTTCGCAATATCACTATTGTTATTCGCAAACACTCTCACTTACATGAATACTTGTAACACTTAGTTTGGTCAACACCTAGTTCCCGATTTGTATTCAAGAACATTTTTAATAAAAGAAACAATGCAGGGGAGATTGCTCCTCCCAATGTTTCATGTTAGCGATCTAGATTGATGAAGGTATTTCTCGTACATCTCGTGTTCATCTTTTTTACTTTACATGTTCATTTCAAATCTTAACATCCCGAGCATATCCTAAGTGTGTTTATTATTTTCTCTTGAGCATATCCTGAGTCTGTTTATTATTTTGTCTTGATATTTTTTTGTTCTTTTACATAATATAAATTATCTCTCGCATGAAATGATATTATTAAATCATAGTTTCACGTTTATCTCTTATTTATTTAAACTTTGTTTTCTTAACTAATTCTTTTTATATTTCCACTTATACAATTTTTTGCATCGTATTTAATACATTGAATGGTATTCGCATCCGGGAAATGTTTTTGCTGGGCTAGGAGAAATGGTTTCGGCTCCCTCTAAAGCCTGAGTAAGGGCAGGGGCGGACCCACGTACAAGGTTATGGGTTCCCGGGAACCCATTGAGTTTCGAAATTTTAGTAGAAATTTATATATATAATCTACAAGGAACCCATAAATAAAATACGTGAGGAACCCATTAGCAATATTGAAGACCTGCTCAGCGGATGAGATCTCGTATTGTACGTGAAGTGTCACACGTTCGATCCTTTTAATTGTTTTGTGTGAGCTTTTTTTTTTTTTTTTTTTTTTTTTTTTTTTTTTTAAGTTTTAAGCAGAAGCTTAAACAGTTAAACCTACATTACAGCCACTATATCCACACCCCTCTTTCCCATATGATTCACCCTCATATTCAACTGTCGTTCAACATCCCCTCCAAAAACCTCATGGTCGCTTCCGATTAGGAACCCATCTCTGCAACACAAATAAAGTTGTGTGGGTTGTCATGAGAGACCCTTTAATCCTCTCTACAGGTAGTTTATATATTCAATTTATAATCTTTAAATGTTTTTATGTTTGTAATTATTGTCTAATTGCTGGAAAAGAAGCAAAAATATTGTATAATTGTTGTTTATTTTAAGAAATTATTGTTTAATTGCAATAAACTAGGCTGGGTTTAGTTAACTTCATCTTAGGGTTATGATTTTCGTTAAAGTAGGCTGGGTTTGGAATTATGTCAATGTGTTTTTCAAATGGATACATTTTGCTGAAAAGGATCAGCTCTTCTAGTTGTCAAAGCTAGAATCTGTCGTACTGTGTGTGCACTAGGATGTATCAGGATGATGGCGATTTTATGCTGGAAGGTTCAAGATCTCTTATGAAATTTAACAAGCCTATTCGTCTAAAAATGGAATGCAAATGAACAAGTTCAACCCAATAATGCCATTTAATTGATGAAGGTCCTAAAAGGTTTTAGTTTGCTTTTTGCTCATTTTGCTGCAAGTTACTGCTTAATCACCATATAACACTGAAAAGACAAATCTATATAATATTTAGATTAATTCAATAATGGGGTTAGACAAGGTTGCAATTTCAGTGTTATATGGCATGTTGAAGTGTGTTGGCTACCTCATGAAAGATTTTCAATAACTACTTTGACATCCTCAACCAAAATCTTTCTATATTCGATCTTGCAACCAATTATAAACACTATAATACATTTTTTCTAGTTTTTTTTCTCATCCTACGTGTTGACAAATTGTAACTTGACAATATTTTGTGGAAGAGAATGGCTAATGGAATTTGATATGAAGTCGTTTCTTGTGATTTGTGGTTTTTATAGGAGAATTGAACTTGTGATTTGATATAAACTTGAAATTTGATATGAAATTTAGGTCTTTAGCACTACAACAGACAAGGGCTTTAGCGGCGACCAAAGTCGCCGCTAAAAGTGCACCATTAGCGGCGACACCACCTTTAGCGGCGACTGTCGCCGCTAATGCTCTAGTCTAAAAAAATTGGTGCCTAATGCCCCTTGTGGCCGATAAAGATGCGCCGCTATAGTAATTTTCGTTGTTCTTAAACCTAAGTTTTAGGGCTAATGCTAATGGAAATGTAATATGAACCTTTGGTTTTATTATGTTCCGTGATCCAACCCGACACGACCTGAAAATTCTAACCTATGTTTGTAAAAAAAAATTAGACAACCCGAAAAAGGGAACCCATAAGAAAAAAATCCTGGATCCGCCACTGAGTAAGGGGACACTAAATGGTAGTATCCTGATCTTCTCAACCTTTATCATTTTAATTGTCATCTTCCATTCAAGAACTCAACACCGAAATTAAGTCCACAACTCCGACGTCCGCAAATCATAAAATTCTGGTGCCAGCCACATGTATGTGGGCATCGAGGAAACCGATAAAGACGATGAATGTTTCGAGAATTTCTATTAATTGGTTGGTTGTTTTCGATGTAATGTTTTTAGACTCAACTTAAGGGTCTTTTGGTTCACAGAGTTCCTAGAAAATGGAACTGGAATTAGTTTCATGTCAAAACTTGTTTGCTTGACTCATAAAGTAATTATCCTATATATTAACAAGTAAACATGATGGTTAATGGATGAGACGAGATTGAGACGTGTTTGTGTATTGTGGAAGTTTGTTGAAGAATTTAAAGAGGAGATGATGAAGAACAAAACAGGGTTACTAAAGCAACAAAGAAGGTATTATATATTATACTATTACTATACTGTGTTTTGTGTTTCGTTTTTATAAAGCTAACACCACCTCATCGGACCACACAGTTTGTGATGCCAATGAGTTCATATGTAAATCACTTGCAGGTTTCCAAAACCTAACCCACAAGTAACACATTTGCTTAGGTACTGTATTTACTTAAAAACAGTCATTCTTTCGGTAGGTGTTGATTTATTGCTACTAATTTATAAGAATTATAAGACAAATTGTAATCAACCTCAATGAAGTAATTGAGGAATCGTGCCTTTATATAATGAAAGAGTTACATATATTACTCCTGTGATTGAGCAGAAGGGAAACAAATTAGGGAAACTACATAAATACAATTATACATAAAATATTACAAACTTTTGTAGTTAATACCCCCTTCAATACGGTCGAAGACAGAGCATCGAAAGAAAGACTTCAAACTGAGCATGTGGAAAACTTTTTGTAAAAATATCATCCACCTGAAGATTGGTAGAAACAAATTTAGTATAAAGTTTCCCAGAACTGACGAGTTCACGAATGAAGTGATAATCTAGGTCAATGTACTTGGCCCGCTTGTGCGAAACGGGATTTGAGTTATGAATAAGGCACTTTTGTTATCACATAGTAAAGTTGGCTGAAAATGCATGCAACACCTGTAACAAGTGTGTTTTCTAGAAAAGTTCAGCATCAGTGTTTGCCATGGCACGATATTCAGATTTGCAACTAGAATGGGAGACGGTTGGTTGTTTTTAGCGCTCCAAGATACAAGATTTCCCCCAAGATAAATTAAATAGCCATACGTGGAATGGTGAATGTCTAAATAGTGAGTCCAAAACTAGAATAGCCCAGTCGGCATCTGAATAACCAACAACAGAATTCTTGTTTGGGCAATTGTAAGTGAGTCCAAAGGAAATGGTTCCTTCAACATACCGTAGGAGGCGTTTGACTGCACAGAAGTGATCAACTGTTGGATTATGGAGAAGCTAAGACAATTTGTGACAGCCGTCACCTTCAATTTTATTATTGACGAGGTAGGGCCCAGCTAAGTTAAACTGACCCATACCACAACTAGCTTAAACCCGTTCAAGATAAGGCCCAATAGAGAAAGATCCGACTAATTTAAAGGAGTCAAAAGCGGTCAACACGACAGTCAAATGAAATATAAATAATAGCGAGATCTATGTGCAAGTAATCTGGCAATGATTACCTTCTTTTGCAAAGAGAGTGGACTAACAGCAAGACGACAAGCTATAAAAGGAGGATGAAGGTAAAACATAGATCATCTCATCATTATCTCTGTCACTATCACTATACTATTCACTTCTACCAGAAAGCAATACTTATTCTCACGCCGGAGGGTGGTCACAGGATTACCCCCAATCCTGTGGCGAGTCCTAACGGTGTTTTCTTTTGCAGAAACAACCTTCTTATTCATTTCGGACGGTTCAGAAGGATATCTTTGCATCATCTAGAAGATTAGATTACCTACCAGGTTCATACTTCTTCATTGGAGCCATCCGTGGGACGGAATTAAGGCAAAGTGATATCTTTCCTACACGACCAAATGACGGCAAATAAAACAGCTCAAGAGGGACAGGTATTCGAAACCCCGAGAGATCCCAGGGAAGATCATTTTTCAGCCGAATCTGTTGACGAAGAGATATTAATGGAACAGCCTCCGAGATTTACGTCGCTTCCGGCAATGCAGAACAGATTATTATCTGCACCACCCGTAGCATCAGCTACCCCCGCACCCCGTTTGCCGGGCTTACATCAGCCAACACTTACCCAAGACCAATAGTCACACCCGCATCGGTTGGAGGAAATCAATCCACTTCAACTGTTACGTCATGGATGGCCGGTGGCACGAGTTTACTCTTATTTTCTGCGGCAATGATTGCGTCCATGGCATCCGCACCTATGACAACACTAGCACATCCAGCTTTCACCCCATACACTCCAATCACCCCCAGGAGCCAACCATACGTTCCACACTACCCAATACCACCCTACGGGTACATGTACCCCTCCATGGGTGGGAGCCCATACCCGTACACCTTTCCTTACATGTATCCTCCGGTACAACCTCTAATGACCGGGGGGGGGGGGGGGGAGGGTTCTACCAATCCAACTTCGCAGACCATGGGTGCTCGCCTCGAAGAAGTAAGGGCCAGGCTGTCGTATGATGAAACGCCAGCATCCGGCCAGCCGTTACCTCGCGCACCTCACCCCAGACCACAGGACACGGTGCACAACTGGGTTCCTGACCGGCTGAAGAAGGGGATGAGGAAGACCTAACCCGGCCCTATCGGCCCCCGGCAATGGCCACATACTCAAAGTTCACAACTAGGATAGCCAACGCTCCATTACCGCTAAACTTGAAATTACCATCAACAGTAGGGAAATACGATGGCACAGGAGACCCAGATGATCATCTTAGTATTTTCGAATCTGCAGGGCGATTGAAGGATTGGCCCATGCCTGCTTGGTGCCACATGTTTATCCAGACACTGGTGGAGGCGGCACGGGTCTAGTGGGATAGCTTGTCTCCCGGGTCCGTTGCCAACTGGAACGGAATTGTGAAGGGTTTCTCACAACAGTTCAGCCAACAAAGAAGGCACACCAAATACAGAGATGAAGTAATGCACATACGGCAACGGGATAACGAGTCAATGGAACATTTTATTGTTCGATTCAACAAGGAAAGACTGCAGATCCCTGGACTCACCGAAGAGTTAGCATGCACTGCTTTTACCATGGGGGTGAACGATGACGGTCTGTTACGGAAACTCCATGGTCCAAAAGGTTATCCTCAAACCATGGATGAAATGATGACCATCGCAAAAGCCTACGTAAAACAAGAGAAGTCCATAGCCATGAACCATGCTGTCAGAAAGAAACAAGACGCTGCTAGAAATTCTGAGAACAATCGGGAACACCAAAGCTCCAGGAATAGAGGGAGGCCGGATGCCAATTGCCATCCATACTCCCGAAGTGATCACCGGGAAGAACGAAGGGATGAACGACGAAGACCTAGAAAAATCCCATGATACATTTGTGGGGAGAAGGGAGAACTCGTCAAAACCAAGGTTCGAATATCCGGAGTTAACAAAAACACCATCCCAAATATTGGAATCTGAAGATTTAAGGCTCAACACACCCCGTCCCTTGAAAGACTCCCCGCCACAGGACAAGTACAAGTACTGTGCGTATCACAAGGGTGTAGGGCACGACACCAACGATTGTTTCCAGCTAAAGAAGCAGATTGAATACTTCTTTAGAACAGGGAAGCTAGCTCATCTGGTGAGAGACGTGAAACCAAGTACTTCATCTGCCGGAGCAGACAAGGCCGCTGGAAAAAGGCCTTGGGAGATAAACATGGTGAGGGTCTAATCAAGGTATGACCGGAAGAGATCATTCGAACGAATCAAACCATGGATGGAGGCAACCATGACTGTACCTCCTCATTACCGGATGTTGAGCATGGAAGCCTTGGTGATCTCCGCTGCTGTAACATCACGATTTTCCCCTTGTATAAAAAAAACCTATTAGTGATAATTATAAAATTTATAAAAGAATCTATCTTATGTAAATCATGTATAAAAATATACGGTCTGTTATCTAGAAATAGACTTTCATGTATTCATGATTTCAAAAGTTACATATTGGGTGCTTATAAAGTGATAGACAAAATGAATTCAACCTTACGAAAATTATGAAGTTATAAGTTTATTGTAAGACCCTAACCCGTAATCACGCGATTATTGCCTAATCTTACGGGTTTTGACCTTAACTAAAAACCACTCCCGATTAAAACTTTGAAATTTTCTTTATAAGTCAACCCATTAAGATCAAATACATGTTTGATTCACACAAATTTTTACTTTTTAATAGTTGAAACATATTTTAAGATGTTGCGTTTTAACGGGAGTTCCTTAGATTCTAGTGCGGAAGCTTGATGAGTGTTCGGGCGTGTTCGGTTCTTCTCGCGACTTGATCCTTGCTCCGGGTCGTCCCTTGAATGTTTACCTAGCACCATCACACAAAGAATGGTTAGTGGGTTGTCAATAATACATTTAAACTAGTGTGAGAGTCGTTACACGTCGAAACGGAACGAACCAGGCCCAACGGCCCTTTATCAGGAGAACAAACTGCTGCAACTTTTGCGCAGCAGCTGTTCGGATCGCTTTTACCCCTTCTAAAACCCAAAATCTGACTTCGACTTTCAAATGAGAATTGTTCTACACTCCGAGAGCTTTCCAGGCATATAAAGAACACCTCCTAACGATTTTTCTACGATTTTATACGCAATTTTAAAGTTCGTGCTGACGTGCAGGTCAAAGCGCGCGGCCGCTCGGCCTCTGTGAGCGGCCGCTCGAAGCTTCTGATGTGAATTTGGTGATTTTTAAGCATGGGAATCATGTCGCAACTGCATTTGATGATTCCCGAAGCCTAAGTAATGACTCGCCGACTAAATAAACCTTTGTTTGACTGAAATTATGGTCCGGTTTATGTCGCCATGATCCGGTTCTTAGTTTTGAATGTTTATGGCGACTTTTACCCAATTTGACCCATTTAGACATTTAACTTATCCAAACACCATTTGACCATGCGCAATGCATCTAGTTCATGTTGTCAAGTCATTATACACTTGATCAACTAAAGTGTTTGTCCGATTTGTTCGTTATGATTCCGATTATTAGATTTATCCTTTAGTAAATCTTTATAATTTCCCAAAATGCCCCTCCTAGCCAAATCTTTCGATTTAGCCATTCGTGGCGACACTTCTTGATTGAAACCCATTGTTTTGGACTCAATGACTTGTTTAAAAACTTCTAAGCCCATACGGACTTAGATTTTCAACATTTCTCAAGATTGTTCTAATGTGGTCGATTCTAAGCGCCTTAGCGCGCATTAGACATAGTTATGGAAATAACTTACTTGATTTGCACCCACACTTCATGTGGGTACTTTATCACCTATGTTGCTTCGCCCGAAGGCGTTTATTTGACTACGGACTTACCGGGTGCCCGTGTTCCATATTCATACCTTGTGCTCCTCCTCCATGATTCTTAGCATCAAGCAAGCATACGTGAGTGCGTTTACCTGCGTGCTTTCTAGATAGACACATTAACTTCTCGGAACTCAAATGATAATACCTTGCCATTTGATCCGTTAACCTCAAGAATCTTAATGCTTGGAAAACAAGCATCAAGTGTTGGACTCAAATGATGATGAATTTACCATATGACCCGTTTAGACCCATAGTTTATGATACTATGTTACCCAAGTTTTTATTATGGTTCAAGTGACACTAACTTGACCCATTTAACACCATGCTTAACGACTTCATTCAAATGCTTTCATTTAGATTAAAACATCATTTTCACATATCTTTATTTATTGACCCGTTTGATGGATTTCACCATTTGGTTATAACGCATTGCCTTGATTAAGGTCATAAACCACGTTTTATATTGAGTGCACATAAGGCGACCCATTAATAGCTTCTACCCCTTGGGGTTTATCTTTATCACACATTCAAGATTTAAGACTAATGTCACAACAATTAAGCTATGTTATAGTACATTGGTGTAAGTAAAACTTACCTCATATCCATTCTTGCTTCCATGCGCATTGAGCTTGCATCCGTTTGATCCGTTTGCATCCCTAGTTCTTGTACCTAACTTAGGGACATGTCAAACCTTGTTTTGTTAGAATACATTATATGGATTTCTTTCATTATCCATGGCATTCATGTATTCATTTTACCTCTAGCTCAACCTCACATTTCAAGTATTCATTTTCATACATGTTTACACATTTATTTCCTCATTCAAGCATTTTATCAAACACTTGGTGTGCACTCACCAATTCAATTGATTTTCATGAGTTTTAAGTTAGCCAAAGCATACCCATTTAGCTAAACATCACCATATCATGTTATCTAGACTTCTTAGTCTAATTTCTCATTATAATAACTCCTAAGAGTTATCACAACTACTAACCTTATGTAGTATCCACCTAGAGGTATAAACCCAAATTTTCACATATTACATATTCATATGAACATAGCAAGAACACATGTAAAGTACTATTTATACTCAAATTAAACATGTTTGGGGCTCCCTAAGGTTAGGGAAACCTCCATCAACATACACATTCACGTTTTTATAAAACCCTAATTTTTCACCATGATCAAAAACGGATTTAACATCAAATTGTACCAAATAAATGATACCTTTTTGTGTAATAAGCTTGGATAATCCGGATTTTAGCTCATGCATCGAAACCCCTTTGATTTGGCTTGGATTTGAGCTTGAATTTGAGTGTTTAGGGTTTTGGTTGTTGGAGGAGATGATCTCCTGATCATCACACGACACACACACACTTTGTGTGTGTTTTCATTGTTTTAATATTAATAATAAAACTCACTTTGTCATTTGGCAACAATGGTCCCTCAAGTTTTGGTCTCGGTTTGCTTTTAGATTATAACATTAACTAGATTAGTATCTTGTAGTGGGTTTTAGTCTCGTTTTTATCCGTTGACTAAAACATCCACCGCTAAATTCGCTTTCGATACTTTATCAATTACGCCTAATGGCGTATTTAGGTGAAACAAGATTTCGGGGTGTTACAACTCTACCCCCCTTAAAGAGGTTTCGTCCCCGAAACCTTTCTCTTGTAGTTGTTTTGGTTATCATGAGGAATTTTAGTATATCCCCAAACCAAATTTTACGACCACTCGCTATTTTGTCGTTTTAAAGCCTCGTCACCAATTAGTATTATATACCTAGGGCTATCATCCCTTTACTCGGCTTCCTAACCTTTATTATATGGAAGCCTTAGCTTTCATAATATGACTTGAGTCATTCTATTATTTCGGTTAACTAGGGGCAATATCTACATATTTACCCCCTACCCGACATTTTAGCTACTTCTGTTCTCATAGGTCTTCCCTAGATCCGTAGACTATCCCCGTCTACTATTATCACGAATGCTGTAATGGTTTAAGGGGCCATTCTATCATGCACCTTAGGGCATCTACTGTAATACTCGATTGTAGCATGCATAGGCATACATGTCTATGCGTCTATTTCTAACAAGTAATTTGTCTTGGTTTCCAAGACTAACCCGGCTTTTTAATATAGCCGTTTTCTAGCTTCTTGGATTCATCCCCGAATCCAACTCTATTTTATTTTAGGTTCGATAGAATGTTATAACAAACTTTGGTTTACACTAAAGATTTCTTTTCCTTGGCTAATCCTATTTTAAGAATTTGCCATTTATTTGGTTTACCCAAGTTCCCGTTTTGCCTACTCGATTGGTGGTCATTGCCCCAACCGACCCGTTTAAAGACTTTTGAGTTTTGGATTTCAAATCGTTTATATATTTAGAACGCTTAGTTTCTAAAAGTCCTTTTTCTGATTACCGATCTCAATACAAATTGAGGTCAGTTTTCTTTTCATAAAACACGGTGTAGATTGGTCATTACTACGTATTGTATCGACTAATTTCCTGTTATCACGGTTTGCATCAGATTGTAATAACTATACAATCCAACCGTTATTATGTTTTGTATTAAATCGTACCAACAATACAATCTAATGTTGTTGCAGTTTACACTTTCTCATCCTTAACCCGAGGGTTGAATGATTTACTGATTTGTCACGGCCCAAGACCGTTGTTTATGATCATGTTTTTGCACTTTTATTCAACCAAGTTCATGACTTTGATTGAGAGTGCAACTGCCTTGGTCTCTACAACCCGCTCGGGATTGCTTATACCTTGGCTTATTAGTTTATAATTGTCACTGACTCGAAAGTCCAGTTGACCCATGGATTTATCACGGCCCATGTCCGTTGTTTATGATTTATCAACCAAAACCGTAGTTATGATTGAGTTACTGAAGCAATACCTCGGCCTCTACGATCCCCACGGGTCGCTTATACCTTGGTTTTTCCTTGCCTCTTTGTTTATCATGGCCCTTCGGGCCATATTTGACTAATCCATGATTGTCCCGACACCTCACACTTACTTAGACCTTGTTACATAGGTTGTATATGTATCAATTGTAAGAAACCCATAGTATCATACGTTTAACACTTACCTGGCCAGGGTAAGCAATCCGCATATGGTACACATGGACTTGTTATAATTAGTACATCACATCCTATGTAGGCAAAGCTTCAGCTCATGCTTGTGTCTCTTATTTTATTTGGTAAAAACCCTTCCTTGATAATTTATTCAATGTTAGGTTTTTACCTTCATTCCTTAAGTTTTAATAAGCTTTGTGTGATTACACTCATTGGTATGATCACAACGCCTTTCTAGCACCCCTCGATTTTAAGCATTAGTTTGGGATGATTACCCCCATCCCGATTTCGATGTTTGAGTTACCTTTGTGTATTGATTGTTCACTATCGCGAACAATGCACATTTACCATTTTGTTTATTGCTTCCGTATGCAATTACCACTCTTCGGGTGATAATTGCATACTAATGCACCTACTAAGATTTCGAGCGTGTACCTGTTTGATACTTGCCCGCAGGTTTCCGTTTTGTTATTGATCCATTGGTCTGAATCATTTCTTGACTTGGTCATTAGTGAGCATGCTATCAGCCGTGCTCTCGAGCCTTCTACCACCTCATTGGTGAATCATTCGATCCTATCTCGATCAAATAAAATGTTTTCATCCCTGTCAAATTTATAATTTCAATTAATTAGTAACATGACATTTCATTATTAGTATGCATCACTGCAATAGTGATGTTAGAATTCTTGTTATACGAGATTATCGTTGCCCGAATCAATCTTTTGGATAGGCCCCATGAGTACCTAACCATTCCCTTATCAAGCTTTTGAGATAGCGTGTATCTACACGATATAACTATTGATTACCTATAACAATTTCCGATCAAAACGGATGGTCATTATAGGTATTACTTACCGGATTCCTCGATCAAGTCTTGAACCGAACACCCTTCAACACTTTGAGCGCACGGTTTGAGTCCAAGTATCCTTCCCGACACTCGGATCCCTCAAACCTATGGCTCTGATACCACTTGTAAGACCCTAACCCGTAATCACGCGATTATTGCCTAATCTTACGGGTTTTGACCTTAACTAAAAACCACTCCCGATTAAAACTTTGAAATTTTCTTTATAAGTCAACCCATTAAGATCAAATACATGTTTGATTCACACAAATTTTTACTTTTTAATAGTTGAAACATATTTTAAGATGTTGCGTTTTAACGGGAGTTCCTTAGATTCTAGTGCGGAAGCTTGATGAGTGTTCGGGCGTGTTCGGTTCTTCTCGCGACTTGATCCTTGCTCCGGGTCGTCCCTTGAATGTTTACCTAGCACCATCACACAAAGAATGGTTAGTGGGTTGTCAATAATACATTTAAACTAGTGTGAGAGTCGTTACACGTCGAAACGGAACGAACCAGGCCCAACGGCCCTTTATCAGGAGAACAAACTGCTGCAACTTTTGCGCAGCAGCTGTTCGGATCGCTTTTACCCCTTCTAAAACCCAAAATCTGACTTCGACTTTCAAATGAGAATTGTTCTACACTCCGAGAGCTTTCCAGGCATATAAAGAACACCTCCTAACGATTTTTCTACGATTTTATACGCAATTTTAAAGTTCGTGCTGACGTGCAGGTCAAAGCGCGCGGCCGCTCGGCCTCTGTGAGCGGCCGCTCGAAGCTTCTGATGTGAATTTGGTGATTTTTAAGCATGGGAATCATGTCGCAACTGCATTTGATGATTCCCGAAGCCTAAGTAATGACTCGCCGACTAAATAAACCTTTGTTTGACTGAAATTATGGTCCGGTTTATGTCGCCATGATCCGGTTCTTAGTTTTGAATGTTTATGGCGACTTTTACCCAATTTGACCCATTTAGACATTTAACTTATCCAAACACCATTTGACCATGCGCAATGCATCTAGTTCATGTTGTCAAGTCATTATACACTTGATCAACTAAAGTGTTTGTCCGATTTGTTCGTTATGATTCCGATTATTAGATTTATCCTTTAGTAAATCTTTATAATTTCCCAAAATGCCCCTCCTAGCCAAATCTTTCGATTTAGCCATTCGTGGCGACACTTCTTGATTGAAACCCATTGTTTTGGACTCAATGACTTGTTTAAAAACTTCTAAGCCCATACGGACTTAGATTTTCAACATTTCTCAAGATTGTTCTAATGTGGTCGATTCTAAGCGCCTTAGCGCGCATTAGACATAGTTATGGAAATAACTTACTTGATTTGCACCCACACTTCATGTGGGTACTTTATCACCTATGTTGCTTCGCCCGAAGGCGTTTATTTGACTACGGACTTACCGGGTGCCCGTGTTCCATATTCATACCTTGTGCTCCTCCTCCATGATTCTTAGCATCAAGCAAGCATACGTGAGTGCGTTTACCTGCGTGCTTTCTAGATAGACACATTAACTTCTCGGAACTCAAATGATAATACCTTGCCATTTGATCCGTTAACCTCAAGAATCTTAATGCTTGGAAAACAAGCATCAAGTGTTGGACTCAAATGATGATGAATTTACCATATGACCCGTTTAGACCCATAGTTTATGATACTATGTTACCCAAGTTTTTATTATGGTTCAAGTGACACTAACTTGACCCATTTAACACCATGCTTAACGACTTCATTCAAATGCTTTCATTTAGATTAAAACATCATTTTCACATATCTTTATTTATTGACCCGTTTGATGGATTTCACCATTTGGTTATAACGCATTGCCTTGATTAAGGTCATAAACCACGTTTTATATTGAGTGCACATAAGGCGACCCATTAATAGCTTCTACCCCTTGGGGTTTATCTTTATCACACATTCAAGATTTAAGACTAATGTCACAACAATTAAGCTATGTTATAGTACATTGGTGTAAGTAAAACTTACCTCATATCCATTCTTGCTTCCATGCGCATTGAGCTTGCATCCGTTTGATCCGTTTGCATCCCTAGTTCTTGTACCTAACTTAGGGACATGTCAAACCTTGTTTTGTTAGAATACATTATATGGATTTCTTTCATTATCCATGGCATTCATGTATTCATTTTACCTCTAGCTCAACCTCACATTTCAAGTATTCATTTTCATACATGTTTACACATTTATTTCCTCATTCAAGCATTTTATCAAACACTTGGTGTGCACTCACCAATTCAATTGATTTTCATGAGTTTTAAGTTAGCCAAAGCATACCCATTTAGCTAAACATCACCATATCATGTTATCTAGACTTCTTAGTCTAATTTCTCATTATAATAACTCCTAAGAGTTATCACAACTACTAACCTTATGTAGTATCCACCTAGAGGTATAAACCCAAATTTTCACATATTACATATTCATATGAACATAGCAAGAACACATGTAAAGTACTATTTATACTCAAATTAAACATGTTTGGGGCTCCCTAAGGTTAGGGAAACCTCCATCAACATACACATTCACGTTTTTATAAAACCCTAATTTTTCACCATGATCAAAAACGGATTTAACATCAAATTGTACCAAATAAATGATACCTTTTTGTGTAATAAGCTTGGATAATCCGGATTTTAGCTCATGCATCGAAACCCCTTTGATTTGGCTTGGATTTGAGCTTGAATTTGAGTGTTTAGGGTTTTGGTTGTTGGAGGAGATGATCTCCTGATCATCACACGACACACACACACTTTGTGTGTGTTTTCATTGTTTTAATATTAATAATAAAACTCACTTTGTCATTTGGCAACAATGGTCCCTCAAGTTTTGGTCTCGGTTTGCTTTTAGATTATAACATTAACTAGATTAGTATCTTGTAGTGGGTTTTAGTCTCGTTTTTATCCGTTGACTAAAACATCCACCGCTAAATTCGCTTTCGATACTTTATCAATTACGCCTAATGGCGTATTTAGGTGAAACAAGATTTCGGGGTGTTACATTTATAATGTTTGAATTGTGAATAAATAATTACTTTAGTGTATAAAAAATAAAAATCAAATGGTGAAAAGATTCAAACATGAAGGACCTGTTTTGCTAAATGTGTAAAAATTTTAAAACCCAAACCTTTCCCTCCCGTTCCCCAATCCTTTACCTCACCGACGTTTTTTTCGGTAAGTGCGGATTTATATTCAAAACATATTAAAAACCAAATCAAGCAACATTGACCGGTAACTCGTTTTTAAAACATTCCATCTATACTAACGCATTAATTCATCAATCAATGACTAATTTTGACCCGTAAGTCACGGCAACAAACCCGCAATCTATAACGGCATTATAGTATAAATTTTGATCATTATTTGGACATTGGAACCTTGGCTATCTTCACCACACCTCCGACCATACAACATCTCGCCACCATCGTTTTGTTTTGTTTTCCACCACCTTATCATCCTCCGAACCATCCTCCGGAAGAAACCAACCGAACATCTACTCCGCGCTATTCTTCGCCACTAGCCACCTTCGGTTTCAGCCACAATAACCACCAACCACCACCTCCTGCTTGCGGCAGTCGACACAAAAAAAAACACCAACATATGACCAACCATCCCCAACACTTCTCTGTTTTCCGACGACGTCCGACGGAGCCTAAACACCCACGACACTCATCTTCATCTCTATCGGCTCTTTTCTCTTTAAACATTCAAGTGGACGCCATTTTGTTTTCAGGCGAAAACCACGAAACCTCTACCACCAGCCCCTTCATTTTAAGGCAACATAGCAATCACGAGCCAACTCCATCAAACCACCGTACAATAGACTACTTTCCCTGAGACTTAGTGGTGACACACTAGCCTTATATTGAACCTTCACCGCCTCCGCATGTTCAGTACCACTCAGCCTTCGTTGCTCTCACATACTGAACTTGTGTCCGGCTTTTGTTCGTGAATAAATGGCGTTTCCACTCGGTGACAATCTTCGTGCTTGGTAAATTAATCCAACCTTAATTATGTTACGTTTGCATATAGATGATTTTGAAAGCCATATTTGGTGTTGTTGTCCCTATCCACACATACATATAGTCAATACGTTATCGTATTTAAAAAATCATATAGCCATTTTATACATTTAAAAAGGTGAGAGATTAGTAAAAAAAAAAAAAACAAAACTTTTGCTAAGGTTCATATTCACATGACCAAGAAAATCATGAACTCTGTGAATTTTTACTATGAATTAAGTACACTACTACTACTACTACTACCATTTTTATTAAAATAAAAAAATATTAATAAAGCATTTTGTCGAAACTGACACCAGTTTGTTTCCCGACACAATTATGATGTTTTACTTTATTTTTCTACAACCCTTGAATCAACATGTTGAGTTAAATTTTTTAATTAAATTTGATTTCTAAAATAATTAATCGTCTTCTTATAAGAAGTTACACGATATTAACAATGAAATGTTTTAATAATATTAATTAGTTAAATCAAAAGTGATCATGGGGACTATAAAACAACATTCGTAGTCACTAAATAATAATTCTTAATATACTTAGGTTCAAGCATAATTCGTTGATTCTTGTTGGATTCTAGCAAGTTCACCATAACCAAGGTGAGTTTACGTAACCATGTTTATGCAATTCTTTATACTTGCAACATTATACTTAAGCAATTCTACATACATGTCTAGTTGTAAACTTTAATGCCTCATGATTTAGATAACAACAACAGTTAGACTCGTTTCAACAAGTTTCAACAATACATAATCATTAGCTATGGCCAAGCCGGCGATACTCAATAATAGATCTATTGGATTGACAATCCCACCTAGATTCGTTGACCATCTTTTATGGGGAGCGCGTGTGATTGTTATCGTTCCAACATAATATTAAGGTGAACCGTGGATGACGGGATGGACCTAAACTAGTCGGAGGTTTGATTATGTCGATTCAACATTTAATGTTTATTCATGTAGACTTAAACTTACGATAGACATATGAATTGCTAAACTTTTATTATTATACTTAATTGCTTGACATGGCTTATGTATTCTCACCAACTTCTAGTTGACCCCCCCCCCCCCCCCCCATTTTTACAACTCAAAAGGAAATAATGATGCGTGAAGACTAGAGTGTTAGCATGAGAAGACAAATTGAAGTTTATGCTTATTTGGTTATTTTGATGTATTAGATTTCCATTTAAAACTCATTATGTATTTTCACTTTTGGATATTTTCACTTTAAAATAATTTCAATTAAAACTTGATTACCATGTGCTACTGTATACTGATTCTTACGTGACACCTCGATATTTCCGCCAGCGGTTGGGGTGTTACTGATTGGTATCAGAGCCTTAGTTATAGGGAATTAGGTTATTAGAAAAAAAATTATCTAGTCTATAACCATAGGATGTTAATCAGTACTTGCTCCTTTTACTTGCAACCTTACTTGTTTATATTCTCTATTCTACTTCTTGTCCTTACTTTAGTCCCTACAAGAAGAGTGCTCTCCATCACAAGATCTACTCTTAGACTAATAGGACAAATCCTCAGGTTTAGCCTGAACCACCTTGAAGTGCTCGTCAAAGTTCTAGATTTTAATAATGAACACGTGCAATCTGGAAGGGTGAACGCCTGTATTCTGAGTTTTCTGTCTAGGACTGGCATTGCGCATAAATCCCAATCCGACGAGGGACCCGGATGCCTACCTGGGAATTCTCGGGAGGAGTGTTCACTTATAGGCTAAAGCATGTCTTCATTATGAAGTTTTGATAAGTCAACGTTTTCGTTTATTCGTTTTAATTAATGAATAAATGATTACACTCACTTTCCTTAAACTAAGCTCTAAAATCTCAAAATTTTACAGCTTAAATCAATCTCATTTCATAACCATCTATGGATTTCACAATCACACTTCACCTTACCATCTTAGCCACTTTTTAAATATTCAACACCCTACCCAAATCATATTATTTCATTTCTCCACATGTTACTTATTTTTTAAAAAAAAACTATAACCTCATACCTTAGCACAAACTAAAGATTTCTAAATCTTGTTGTATTTTCATTACCTAGTAACTTTACAAAGTACATATTTTTTTTTGTCAAAAGATGTCCTCGAACTGAAATTCAATTGTTTATTTATTAACGTAACAAACGATTTTCTATATAATGCTTTAAACTATTAAAAATCACTAATAGAACCTTGATCTTCAAAACCTAATGTCATGTTTGAAATCTCCAACTAACGGGAATATTTTAATCAAAGCCTACTTAGCTTGTACTACTTAACAACTTTTGCTTTATGTACAAAACCAATTTTGAAAATAATTTTTTTTTATCCATAGGAATAATATATAGTCTCTAGATTCTCCATCGACACTCACTCATTTTGAACTTGTTCAAATTTTTACAATATTTGGCATATACCACAATCATGTTTTCTTATACACTTGATTATAATCTTTAATCCAAACCCCACAAGTTACACTGCTACATAATCTCCTTACTATAAAATAAACTCCTTATCAACCATCTTCACATTCACTATCTCTCGCAACCTTGATTCTGTTTCGAGATTTTTCATCATTCCCACAAGAACTAAATTCATATCCTTCACCTTCTCAAACATGAGCTAGTTACCCATGATAACCAAACTATTGAAACTTGATTGTGTGTTGCATCAAACTTAATCCTTAGTTATACATGAGGATTCGATTATCTACCATATTTGAACATTTGATACTAGAAGTTGTGGAATATAAACTATTTGCTATAGACACACCTAGAGTCATTAACCTTGTCTAGGGCAACTCTATTACAACTCGCATGCTATACTTGATACTTGATTGCTTACATGTGCATATTATCAATTTGCAATTTATGTGTGTAATAATTGGTACACTTAATCAAACAACTGATAGAGGATGAAGTACTTGCTTAACAGTTAGTAGAGTACCAAATAACCTACTCAACGATTGGTAGAGGTCATCATGCCTTTTCAACAGTCGGTAGAGGCCCTACAACCTGCTCAACGACTGGTAGAGGCTATCGAACCTGCTCAACAATCGGTAGAGGTTCCTACTCACTAACTGGTATGAGTCTTTTTCCTGCTCAACAGTTGGACTTATTTTTTGATACACTGGATACGATTCAACCACAAGGTTAATTGCATTATTTTACATGTGTGTTTAGAGTCCTAGAAGAACACAAAAACCTAATGTAAGGCAAATTAGTGATTGCGGTCAGGAACGTAATCATGAATTTATAGTTACGTTAAGGTAGTGTGAAATTCTATCAAGGTTTTCGGTAGATAACCAATTATAAACCCTAGTTACCTAGGAGTTCATTTAGTCTTTCTATAGTCAATCAATTCATGCGTTTCTTTTAGGATTCCTAAAAACTTAAGTTCAGTATTTTGCTAGATTCTTATTTTCCTTGCTATTTTAGACCAACGTAATCCAACTCTAATAACTGATACATATCATTCCGTCATTCGAAACACTTTATCCTAGTGCCCATAAAATTTTTCCATACTAAACGTTAGATGTCTAAGCATTTACCCAACCACCATCAACCCTGTGCTTTTAATAACTTCGGGACGAAGTTCCCAAAAGTAGGGGAGACTGTAACATCACGATTTTCCCCTTGTATAAAAAAAAACCTATTAGTGATAATTATAAAATTTATAAAAGAATCTATCTTATGTAAATCATGTATAAAAATATACGGTCTGTTATCTAGAAATAGACTTTCATGTATTCATGATTTCAAAAGTTACATATTGGGTGCTTATAAAGTGATAGACAAAATGAATTCAATCTTACGAAAATTATGAAGTTATAAGTTTATAATGTTTGAATTGTGAATAAATAATTACTTTAGTGTATAAAAAATAAAAATCAAATGGTGAAAAGATTCAAACATGAAGGGCCTGTTTTGCCAAATGTGTAAGAATTTTAAAACCCAAACCTTTCCCTCCCGTTCCCCAATCCTTTACCTCGCCGACGTTTTTTTCGGTAAGTGCGGATTTATATTCAAAACATATTAAAAACCAAATCAAGCAACATTGACCGGTAACTCGTTTTTAAAACATTCCATCTATACTAACGCATTAATTCATCAATAAAAGACTAATTTTGACCCGTAAGTCACGGCAACAAACCCGCAATCTATAACGGCATTATAGTATAAATTTTGATCATTATTTGGACATTGGAACCTTGGATATCTTCACCACACCTCCGACCATACAACATCTCGCCACCATCGTTTTGTTTTGTTTTCCACCACCTTAACATCCTCCGAACCATCCTCCGGAAGAAACCAACCGAACATCTACTCCGCCCTATTCTTCGCCACTAGCCACCTTCGGTTTCTGCCACAATAACCACCAACCACCACCTCCTGCTTGCGGCAGTCGACACAAAAAAAAAAAAAAACACCAACATATGACCAACCATCCCCAACACTTCTCTGTTTTCCGACGACGTCCGACGGAGCCTAAAAACCCACGACACTCATCTTCATCTCTATCGGCTCTTTTCTCTTAAAACATTCAAGTGGACGCCATTTTGTTTTCAGGCGAAAACCGCGAAACCTCTACCACCAGCCCCTTCATTTTATGGCAACATAGCAATCACGAGCCAACTCCATCAAACCACCGTACAATAGACTACTTTCCCCGAGACTTAGTGGTGACACACTAGCCTTATATTGAACCTTCACCGCCTCCGCATGTTCAGTACCACTCAGCCTTCGTTGCTCTCACATACTGAACTTGTGTCCGGCTTTTGTTCGTGAATAAATGGCGTTTCCACTCGGTGACAATCTTCGTGCTTAGTAAATTAATCCAACCTTAATTATGTTACGTTTGCATATAGATGATTTTGAAAGCCATATTTGGTGTTGTTGTCCCTATCCACACATACATATAGTCAATACGTTATCGTATTTAAAAAATCATATAGCCATTTTATACATTTAAAAAGGTGAGAGATTAGTAAAAAAAAAAACAAAAACAAAACTTTTGCTAAGGTTCAAATTCACATGACCAAGAAAATCATGAACTCTGTGAATTTTTACTATGAATTAATTACACTACTACTACCATTTTTATTAAAATAAAAAAATATTAATAAAGCATTTTGTCAAAACTGACACCAGTTTGTTTCCCGACACAACTATGATGTTTTACTTTATTTTTCTACAACCCATGAATCAACATGTTGAGTTAAATTTTTTAATTAAATTTGATTTCTAAAATAATTAATCGTCTTCTTATAAGAAGTTACACGATATTAACAATGAAATGTTTTAATAATATTAATTAGTTAAATCAAAAGTGATCATGGGGACTATAAAACAACATTCGTAGTCACTAAATAATAATTCTCAATATACTTAGGTTCAAGCGTAATTCGTTGATTCTTGTTGGATTCTAGCAAGTTCACCATAACCAAGGTGAGTTTACGTAACCATGTTTATGCAATTCTTTATACTTGCAACATTATACTTAAGCAATTCTACATACATGTCTAGTTGTAAACTTTAATGCCTCATGATTTAGATAACAACAACAGTTAGACTCGTTTCAACAATACATAATCATTAGCTATGGCCAAGCCGGCGATACTCAATAATAGATCTATTGGATTGACAATCCCACCTAGATTCGTTGACCATCTTTTATGGGGAGCGCGGGTGATTGTTATCGTTCCAACATAATATTAAGGTGAACCGTGGATGACGGGATGGACCTAAACTAGTCGGAGGTTTGATTATGTCGATTCAACATTTAATGTTTATTCATGTAGACTTAAACTTACGATAGACATATGAATTGCTAAACTTTTATTATTATACTTAATTGCTTGACATGGCTTATGTATTCTCACCAACTTCTAGTTGACCCCCCCCCCCCCCATTTTTACAACTCAAAAGGAAATAATGATGCGTGAAGACTAGAGTGTTAGCATGAGAAGACAAATTGAAGTTTATGCTTATTTGGTTATTTTGATGTATTAGATTTCCATTTAAAACTCATTATGTATTTTCACTTTAGGATATTTTCACTTTAAAATAATTTCAATTAAAACTTGATTACCATGTGCTACTGTATACTGATTCTTACGTGACACCTCGATGTTTCCGCCAGCGGTTGGGGTGTTACTTATTGGTATCAGAGCCTTAGTTATAGGGAATTAGGTTATTAGAAAAAAAATAATCCAGTCTATAACCATAGGATGTTAATTAGTACTTGCTCCTTTTACTTGCAACCTTACTTGTTTATATTCTCTATTCTACTTCTTGTCCTTACTTTAGTCCCTACAAGAAGAGTGCTCTCCATCACAAGATCTACTCTTAGACTAATAGGACAAATCCTCAGGTTTAGCCTGAACCACCTTGAAGTGCTCGTCAAAGTTCTAGATTTTAATAATGAACACGTGCAATCTGGAAGGGTGAACGCCTGTATTCTGAGTTTTCTGTCTAGGACTGGCATTGCGCATAAATCCCAATCCGACGAGGGACCCGGATGCCTACCTGGGAATTCTCGGGAGGAGTGTTCACTTATAGGCTAAAGCATGTCTTCATTATGAAGTTTTGATAAGTCAACGTTTTCGTTTATTCGTTTTAATTAATGAATAAATGATTACTCACTTTCCTTAAACTAAGCTCTAAAATCTCAAAATTTTACAGCTTAAATCAATCTCATTTCATAACCATCTATGGATTTCACAATCACACTTCACCTTACCATCTTAGCCACTTTTTAAATATTCAACACCCTACCCAAATCATATTATTTCATTTCTCCACATGTTACTTATTTTTTTAAAAAAAAACTATAACCTCATACCTTAGCACAAACTAAAGATTTCTAAATCTTGTTGTATTTTCATTACCTAGTAACTTTACAAAGTACATATTTTTTTTTTTGTCAAAAGATGTCCTCGAACTGAAATTCAATTGTTTATTTATTAACGTAACAAACGATTTTCTATATAATGCTTTAAACTATTAAAAATCACTAATAGAACCTTGATCTTCAAAACCTAATGTCATGTTTGAAATCTCCAACTAACGGGAATAATTTAATCAAAGCCTACTTAGCTTGTACTATTTAACAACTTTTGCTTTATGTACAAAACCAATTTTGAAAATAATTTTTTTTTATCCATAGAAATAATATATAGTCTCTAGATTCTCCATCGACACTCACTCATTTTGAACTTGTTCAAATTTTTACAATATTTGGCATATACCACAATCATGTTTTCTTATACACTTGATTATAATCTTTAATCCAAACCCCACAAGTTACACTGCTACATAATCTCCTTACTATAAAATAAACTCCTTATCAACCATCTTCACATTCACTATCTCTCGCAACCTTGATTCTGTTTCGAGATTTTTCATCATTCCCCCAAGAACTAAATTCATATCCTTCACCTTCTCAAACATGAGCTAGTTACCCATGATAACCAAACTATTGAAACTTGATTGTGTGTTGCATCAAACTTAATCCTTAGTTATACATGAGGATTCGATTATCCACCATATTTGAACATTTGATACTAGAAGTTATGGAATATAAACTATTTGCTATAGACACACCTAGAGTCATTAACCTTGTCTAGGGCAACTCTATTACAACTCGCATGCTATACTTGATACTTGATTGCTTACATGTGCATATTATCAATTTGCAATTTATGTGTGTAATAATTGGTACACTTAATCAAACAACTGATAGAGGATGAAGTACTTGCTTAACAGTTAGTAGAGTACCAAATAACCTACTCAACGATTGGTAGAGGTCATCATGCCATTTCAACAGTCGGTAGAGGCCCTACAACCTGCTCAACGACTGGTAGAGGCTATCGAACCTGCTCAACAATCGGTAGAGGTTCCTACTCACTAACTGGTATGAGTCTTTTTCCTGCTCAACAGTTGGACTTATTTTTTGATACACTGGATACGATTCAACCACAAGGTTAATTGCATTATTTTACATGTGTGTTTAGAGTCATAGAAGAACACAAAAACCTAATGTAAGGAAAATTGGTGATTGCGGTCCGGAACGTAATCATGAATTTACAGTTACGTTAAGGTACTGTGAAATTCTATCAAGGTTTTCGGTAGATAACCAATTATAAACCCTAGTTACCTAGGAGTTCATTTTGTCTTTCTATAGTCAATCAATTCATGCGTTTCTTTTAGGATTCCTAAAAACTTAAGTTCAGTATTTTGCTAGATTCTTATTTTCCTTGCTATTTTAGACCAACGTAATCCAACTCTAATAACTGATACATATCATTCCGTCATTCGAAACACTTTATCCTAGTGCCCATAAAATTTTGCCATACTAAACGTTAGATGTCTAAGCATTTACCCAACCACCCTCAACCCTGTGCTTTTAATAACTTCGGGACGAAGTTCCCAAAAGTAGGGGAGACTGTAACATCACGATTTTCCCCTTGTATAAAAAAAACATATTAGTGATAATTATAAAATTTATAAAAGAATCAATCTTATGTAAATCATGTATAAAAATATACGGTCTGTTATCTAGAAATAGACTTTCATGTATTCATGATTTCAAAAGTTACATATTGGGTGCTTATAAAGTGATAGACAAAATGAATTCAACCTTACGAAAATTATAAAGTTATAAGTTTATAATGTTTGAATTGTGAATAAATAATTACTTTAGTGTATAAAAAATAAAAATCAAATGGTGAAAAGATTCAAACATGAAGGGCCTGTTTTGCCAAATGTGTAAAAATTTTAAAACCAAAACCTTTCCCTCCCGTTCCCCAATCCTTTACCTCGCCGACGTTTTTTTCGGTAACTGCGGATTTATATTCAAAACATATTAAAAACCAAATCAAGCAACATTGACCGGTAACTCGTTTTTAAAACATTCCATCTATACTAACGCATTAATTCATCAATCAATGACTAATTTTGACCCGTAAGTCACGGTAACAAACCCGCAATCTATAACGGCATTATAGTATAAATTTTGATCATTATTTGGACATTGGAACCTTGGCTATCTTCACCACACCTCCGACCATACAACATCTCGCCACCATCGTTTTGTTTTGTTTTCCACCACCTTATCATCCTCCGAACCATCCTCCGGAAGAAACCAACCGAACATCTACTCCGCCCTATTCTTCGCCACTAGCCACCTTCGGTTTCAGCCACAATAACCACCAACCACCACCTCCTGCTTGCGGCAGTCGACACAAAAAAAAAACACCAACATATGACTAACCATCCCCAACACTTCTCTGTTTTCCGACGACGTCCGACGGAGCCTAAAAACCCACGACACTCATCTTCATCTCTATCGGCTCTTTTCTCTTTAAACATTCAAGTGGACGCCATTTTTTTTCAGGCGAAAACCGCGAACCCTCTACCACCAGCCCCTTCATTTTAAGGCAACATAGCAATCACGAGCCAACTCCATCAAACCACCGTACAATAGAGTACTTTCCCCGAGACTTAGTGGTGACACACTAGCCTTATATTGAACCTTCACCGCCTCCGCATGTTCAGTACCACTCAGCCTTCGTTGCTCTCACACACTGAACTTGTGTCCGGCTTTTGTTCGTGAATAAATGGCGTTTCCACTCGGTGACAATCTTCGTGCTTGGTAAATTAATCCAACCTTAATTATGTTACGTTTGCATATAGATGATTTTGAAAGCCATATTTGGTTTTGTTGTCCCTATCCACACATACATATAGTCAATACGTTATCGTATTTAAAAAATCATATAGCCATTTTATAAATTTAAAAAGGTGAGAGATTAGTAAAAAAAAAAAAAAAAAAACAAAACAAAACTTTTGCTAAGGTTCATATTCACATGACCAAGAAAATCATGAACTCTGTGAATTTTTACTATGAATTAAGTACACTACTACTACTACTACCATTTTTATTAAAATAAAAAATATTAATAAAGCATTTTGTCAAAATTGACACCAGTTTGTTTCCCGACACAAAGTCTGATTTTTTACTTTATTTTGTACAACCTTGAATCAACGTGTTGAGTTAAATTATTTAATTAAATTTGATTTCTAAAATAATTAATCGTCTTCTTATAAGAAGTTACACGATATTAACAATGAAATGTTTTAATAATATTAATTAGTTAAATCAAAAGTGATCATGGGGACTATAAAACAACATTCGTAGTCACTAAATAATAATTCTTAATATACTTAGGTTCAAGCGTAATTCGTTGATTCTTGTTAGATTCTAGCAAGTCCACCATAACCAAGGTGAGTTTACGTAACCATGTTTATGCAATTCTTTATACTTGCAACATTATACTTAAGGAATTCTACATACATGTCTAGTTGTAAACTTTAATGCCTCATGACTTAGACAACAACAACTGTTAGACTCGTTTCAACAAGTTTCAACAATACATAATCATTAGCTATGGCCAAGCCGGCGATACTCAATAATAGATCTATTGGATTGACAATCCCACCTAGATTCGTTGACCATATTTTATGGGGAGCGCGGGTGATTGTTATCGTTCCAACATAATATTAAGGTGAATCGTGGATGACGGGATGGACCTAAACTAGTCGGAGGTTTGATTATGTCGATTCAACATTTCATGTTTATTCATGTAGACTTAAACTTACGATAGACATATGAATTGCTAAACTTTTATTATTAAACTTAATTGCTTGACATGGCTTATGTATTCTCACCAACTTCTAGTTGACCCCCCCCCCCCCCCCATTTTTACAACTCAACAGGAAATAATGATGTGTGAAGACTAGAGTGTTAGCATGAGAAGACAAATTGAAGTTTATGCTTATTTGGTTATTTTGATGTATTAGATTTCCATTTAAAACTCATTATGTATTTTCACTTTTGGATATTTGCACTTTAAAATAATTTCAATTAAAACTTGATTACCATGTGCTACTGTATACTGATTCTTACGTGACACCTCGATGTTTCCGCCATCGGTTGGGGTGTTACAGCTGCGGTAGGAGACTACAACATGAGGAGGATTCTAGTAGATACCGGTAGTTTGGAAGATATCACATATAAATCATGTTTCCGCCGGATGCGGGCGAAAGATCAAAGGATGCTAGAACCTGTGAGGGGCCCCATCAGAGGTTTCACCTGTGAAAGCATCGAATCTCTGGGGCAACTCACATTTCCAGTCACCATTGGGGATGGGCGTAAAGAAAAAACAGTATTGGTTACTCTCCTGGTAATTCCGACCAATTCCCAATACAATGTGATCATGGGCCGATACACCCTGGGAGGAATTGATGCCCTGGTCTCAATTGCTAGGGGTTTTCTGATGTTTCCCACCCCTCAAGGAGTTGTTACGGTACCTGGGGATAAACTTTGCGTGGCTACAGATCGCAAATCATATCGTCAGGCACCTACAGGGTTAATAGGGCCGGAAAGATGGGTGTTAAATATAGAATACCCGAAGCAGACAGTCATGATAGGAGACACTCTGTCCCTGCTCGCACGAGACAAACTCAAGCAGGTGTTGAAAAATAATTTAGACGTGTTTGGTTTTAAGCACGCTGACATGACAGGTATAGCAAGATCAAGAGCGGAGCATAGATTGTCAACCTTTCTGGCCATCAAACCCGTAACCCAGAAGAGACGAAGCATGGCCCTGGAACGACGGGCTGCGGTGGTTCAAGAAGTAAAAAAACTGGAAGAAGCAGGCATCCTACGAAAGACCAAATACTATACTTGGGTGGCTAACCCGGTCATGGTCAAAAAACATGATGGGACTTGGCGTATGTGTGTGGACTATAAAGACCTAAACAAAGCATGTCCAAAAGATGCATACTCTCTCCCAGAAATTGATATCAAGGTAGATTCGTTAGCGCCCTTCAAGTTCAAGTTTTTCCTTGACGCATACAAGGGCTATCATCAGATCAAGATGGCCCGGGAAGATGAAGATAAGACTGCATTCCATACTGATGCCGGCATCTACTGTTACACAAAGATGCCCTTTGGATTAAAGAATGCAGGAGCCACGTACCAAAGGCTAATGGACCAAGCATTTTAAAAACAAATCGGTCGGAACCTCGAAGTTTACGTTGATGATTTAGTCATCAAGAGTTACACAGAAGAGGATATTATCACGGACATTGAAGAAACCTTCAGGACGTTGCGAGATTACAACATCAAGTTGAATCCGGGTAAATGTTCCTTTGGTATGGAGGAGGGGAAGTTCCTGGGAGTCGTAGTGTCGAAGGATGGTTTTCGGGTTAACCCCGAAAAAGTGGCAGCCATCACCAACATGCCATCTCCAAAAACATTAAAGGAAGCCCAGACCCTCAACGGGAGGCTAGCAGCTATTAACCGTTTTCTGGCACGACATGCGGAGTGATCTCTTCCCTTCATATTTACCTTGAAGGAATGCCTGAATAAAAACAAATTCAGATGGACGGAAGAAGCGGAAAAAGCATTCCAGGAGATGAAGGTGTTTGTCGGTAACCTGCCTACACTTACCGCTCCTAGACCCGAAGAGGTTCTAAAGATGTATCTAGCAGCCGGGCATCATGCAGTCAGTGCAGTCTTGTTAGTAGAACGAGGAAGTCTACAAACGCCAGTGTATTATATCAGCCGGGTTCTTTCTGACCCAGAAGGAAGATATCCAACGCTTGAGAAATTGGTGTTGGCCTTAATACACGCATCCCGCCGGCTACGCCGGTACTTTCAGGCACACAAGGTCGATGTACTAACTGGTTTCCCCTTGGCACAAGTATTAAACCAGCCAGAAGTTTCCGGATGATTGGCAAAATGGGCCATTGAGTTAGGGGCCCTGTATATAACATTCAAGGAAAGAACGTCCATCAAAGGACAGGTCATAGCAGACTTTATGGCAGAAATTCCAGAAGAAGAAACAGCACAGCTGCCAAGGAGCAACAATGCAGCTGCGCCAGAAAATGAGAACCCAGTGTGGCAATTATACACGGATGGATCATCTGACAGCAAGGGAGTAGGAGTCGGGCTAATGCTGGTAAGCCCGGAAGGGACGAAATTCTTGTATGCGCTACATTTTGACTTTGAATGTTCAAACAACCAATCAGAATATGAAGCATTATTAGCCGGCATGTGGATGGCCCTGTCAATTAGAGCAAAGAGAGTTGATGCTCACGTGGACTCGTTACTAGTAAATAATCAAGTTAACGAGTCCTATGAAGCTAAATTCAAAAAAATAACATTGATTCACGTGCGAAGGCACAAGAACGACATTGCGGATGCCCTCAGTAAGCTAGCATCCTCAGGTACCGAAGAAGATGTTCACATCGAAACCCTAAAACAACCATCAACTCAGATGTCAAAAGTACACAGTATCCACACGGCAGAGGTGTCATGGATGACACCAATTCAACAGTACCTGGAAAAGGGGATACTCCCGGAAAACAAAGGTGAAGTGATGAAGATACGGACTAAGGCCCTACAATACGAAATGCATGGAGGGACCTTGTATCGGAGGTCCTACCTGGGTCCGGCTCTACGATGTGTGGCACCATCGGAAGCAAGGTTCCTAATACAAGACATTCACGCTGGCATATGTGGCATACACGCAGGTCCCCGGGCAGTGGTGGCCAAAATAATGAATGCAGGATACTTTTGGCCGGGCATGCACAATATGGCCGTGGAAGAACTGCAGAAATGCATCAGCTGCCAAAAGAATGCACCACAGACCCTACGACCGAAGAACAATTTAATACCGGTCACGGCAGCATGGCCATTCCAAAAGTGGGGAATAGATTTGGTGGGACCATTTCCCTTGGCTCCCGGAAAACTGATGTACTTAGTGGTTGCTATTGACTATTTCACCAAATGGGTCGAGGCCAAACCACTGGAAAAGATTGAAGCAACAAATATTAAAAAATTTATGTAGGAACACATAGTTTGCCGGTTTGGGGTTCCATTGTATCTTGCCAGTGACAATGGAATGCAATTCACAGACAAGTCACTTAAAGAGTGGTGCACAGGACTACATATCCAGCAAGTCTTCACTTCCGTCGCCCAGCCACTGGGCAACGACCAAGTAGAAAGAGCAAATAGAAGCATATTGGACCGGATGAAGAAGCGGCTGGACGCACAAGGAAAGTCTTGGGTTGAACAATTGCCACACGTCCTCTGGGCACATAGAACCATGCCAAAGACAAGCAATGGAGAGACACCGTTCAGCCTGACATTCGGCTCAGAAGCAATGATCCCGGCAGAGATCGGAATCCCCTCTCTAAGAAGGACCAATGATGCGGCCAAGAATGAAGAACTGATACGCGAAAATCTGGAAATACCGGAAGAACGTCATGAGGCAGCATGCATTAACGAAGCCCGGTACAAGAGGCTTTTGGAGAAATACTATAATAAGCGGGTCCTCGAAAAAACTTTCAAAGTAGAAGAACTTGTGATGCGGGACAACGAAGCAAGTAGATCTGCGACTCAAGGAAAATTGGGACCAAATTGGGAGGGACCTTACGAGATAGCTAAGTACTGGGCAAAGGTGCATACTCCCTGAAACAGTTGAACGGAGATCCAATACCAAGGACCTGGAATGCGGTACAATTGAAGAAATGTTACGTGTAACTGGATATCTGTCAAGATACGATGCCAAACACACGGCATCAACTTCTCGTTACATTTAGATTTTATGTAAAGAATTCCAATAACATCCACGGCAAGCCGTGTTTCCATCCTATTTAATAAAACGCCTTTAACGGCAACATTTCTTACATAATCATACACTGAAGTGCATATATAATATCCAAAAAACAGTCATATACACGACTTTTCAAAATATGGTAGGAGGCAGGACAAAAATCCAAATGCCATCACAAATATTATCCTACCAAGCAAAATACTAGCTAGTAAAAACAAAAATAAAAGGGGGAGCCTCATTGGACATACTCATATACAAAGGATCATTCAGACCCTGCCATCAAGGATTGCTAATACCTCTTCAGGGGTATACAGCAAATCCTTCGCAGGAGCAACATTTGGAAAAACTGGGTTATCAAGTGGGTCTTCACCTGCTTCTGCTTGAAGATTTTCTTGATCAAAGGGAAGGTCTCCAGCATTATCCACCACAACGCCAAGTTGCTGAGGAACCTCAGCATTCACATGATCTACAGGACCTTCGATCAACACATCCGGTCCGGGTTCTAACACAGGCCCATGACCAGCATCATGGCCCACATCAAAAAACAACGTTCGAGGACCACGAGAATATGTTTTCCCATACCTTCGAGCAGGTACATAGTCAGCATATCTAACATTAAACTCTTCCAGGGCGTCTCGATGTCTATCCCTGTCACGAGAGCACTGATAAAGCATTTGCAAACCATCTAGGGCATCTAGCTCTCTAATCCATAATGGAAACAGAACGTCGTGCCATAGAAAGAAGAGAAAAAAGAAAAAAGAACAAGAGTAGAAAGAAGAGTGAAAACGTTATGAGTGTTTGATAAGTCGTATGAGTTATATAAAGTTTCTATTGGGAAGACCAAGAGATACGCTTTAAATGTGCCTGAAATTATCTGACATAAAGATATGTGCAATAGTGAAAATGGCGACGCATGACGTCATATAATCATGACATGCAACTAGCCATAAATAGCTGTCTAATCAACCGTCAGTTCAGGTTTACAAATAACATGACAAGTGGCATACACACACACACACCACACATTAACATTCAAAATGACATTTGAGACACGTGCAAATAATGAAAAAACAAAAAGTCACATTACATAATTTTTAATCTTTACTAGATGAAGAACCTTCACCATTATAGGACGCCACGACATAAGGTTCAAGTAAAGATCGAAGAGATGAAACACCCTCATCACCAACATGACTACTCAACTGAGCTATAACTTCCAAAGTATCATTGCTTAAAGCCTGCATTGAATCGGCGACCCGGGTAGGAATCTCTTTTTCCTGCTCTGTAGATGGAGGTATTTTTTGACTGGCAAGACCAACCTGATTACCGTAACCCAGCCCACCATGGTAACCGGCTTCCATAGCTACCTCATAAAATGCATTGATACGATCTTGATATTCCTGGCTGGTCCGGATGAAACGCCATGATGCAGGAATATCTTGGCCAATCAACCAGTCCCGGTCACCACGAACATGTTCTAATTGGGACTGGATTGATATGGCAAGAGCTTTGGCAGCTTCGGCAGAGTCAATAGCCTGATCAGCCCGCTGATTTGAAACTGTTAATTGCTTCTGACACTCATTTAGTTTCTCCAACACAAAATCTTTCTCCTCTTCCGCTCGCCTGATCCGGGACTCAAAAGTCTCAACCTCAGCAGACAAAAGTTTGCACCTCTCCATTTCAGCCTTGTTTCGAGCAACAGTACTTTTCTCTGTATCCAATTCCTTGGATAAAGTATTCACCCGACCCTCAAGACGAGAAATAATACCACTCTGTGTTTCATGAATCCGGAGCAAATTTACTTTTTCCTCCGTGTGATTTGTCACCATCCGGGCTTTATCACCCTCCAACTTCTCGATAGCAACTTGCCGTGACACTAGCTCTACCTCCGCCTCAGCCAACTGCTTGGACAACCTTTCATTCTCAGATATGACGGACATCTGCCTATCACGAAACTCTAATAAACTAGCAAGGTCAGCCCGCCATCGGCAAGGTACCTCATATGAAGTAGCAATATAGTTCACACCAGAACCTAATACATTTTCAGCAAGCTGGGTGTTATCTAGGCCCTGCAAATAGGATCTCTCCTCTAGGGGGAAGGCACACTCTGCCCAATGACGAATGACATCCGGATGTATGAGACGGGTGGACTCAGCAATGTGCCACCCAGGCGCATACCGGACATCTTTCAAAGACGGCTTCCAATTGATACCGGGAGCATAAACATTAGAGGGGATATCACTGGCCCCAGAAGAATGACCCTCAGCCGGTGATCCCCCAGTCCGGATCCCACCAGGAAACTGGATAAGATTCTTCTGCACATCCCGTAACAGTTGAGAGAAACTCTGCCCAACAGCAAAGTTGGAGGCTACAGACGACCCTGCAAAGGTAAATACCGGCTTTGCAGGAACAGGGAGTGATAAGCTTGGCAATGAAACAAAAATTTTCGAAGATGGGATCACAACAGTATCCGAACCAACGATTTGGGTGCATAGAGAAATAGTATTAACAGGAGTCGAAGTCTGCACAACATTGCTAGGAGAGGGTGAAGAGGTAACACTAGTAACAACAACAGCCTCCCCGGAACTACTTCCACTAAAGTCTGGAAGATCTTTCATGGCGTCAGCCTGGGACACACACACTTCATCAGTTCCAGATGAGGGCAGGCTGACAGCTATTCGTTCATCTGTTTACAACAAAATAAATAATTACATACAATGTGGGAAAAGAAAGGATGAAACACCAAACACTTACAGAGTGACTTTTCTTTCATTTCCAACATCTGTTTCCTCTTGGCCAACAAAGCTTCCACCCCAGGGACAGCAGTAGCCTTCCTCTTTTTTTTTTATTTGTCTTTCTTTTTCTCCACATCCACATCACCTTATGGAGGGGCAACACTGAGAGGGTTGGCATCGATAGGATCTACAACATCTTTTTCAGCAGTGGGAGGAATTGAGTCCGTCATAGATACAGCCAGATTGGTACCTTGACCCAAAACTGGGGTAACAGGAGCAGGAATAAGAAAATTAGCAATAGTTTGACTAAGCACATCAAGCTCATCAGGACCAAGTTGCCGGTCATGTTCTACCAATTGGGCAGAAATTTCCGAATCAAGCACGTCGAAATACTGCCATAACCCCTGATCCTCACGACGATACTCTGGAAACACAGTCTTGTTTACCCATATTCGGCTCATGCCAACAGCAACCAGGGCTCTCTCCGGAATATAAGTACATTCTGTGGGATTATTGGTCAAAGCAAGATACAACGGATCCTTCTCATACACAGAAGGTGCAGGACATTCGTCGGCCAATTTGGCCTTGGCCTCCGGATACCTGATAGGAACCCGCACAGGAAGAACACGTTCGTCAACAAAAAAGAATTTTTTCCTCCATTCCTTATCACGGTCGCTTTGAGGAAAATTGTCTATACAAAACAACACACCAGGACGGCGATTGAAGGTAAAATATTCCCCCTTAAATTTTAAAACATACAATGTCCAAAAAATTTCCAAGCGAGGTGCCCTACTAAGCCCTGAAGCACAAAACTCAAAATGGCGGATCTTTATCAGACCTAGAGGATGCAATTGGGAGATATTTACCTTGTAATACGAGAACAATTCAAAAATAAAGTTGGTTGCCGGCAATCGGAAATGGGAAAAGGTGAAGAACTCCCCATACAAAGTGATTTTTCCCTCTTTTAAAGGAAAAGCCCGGTCATCTTTGCCAGGAAGCACCGATCACCACTCCTAAGGTATATGATAATCACTAAGAAACGACGGAAACGATGACCGGTTACATGATATATCGGCAACATTCATGACGGTGCGCGACGAACTTGCTTTGGGAGCCATTTTGAATAAAGTAAAACGGTTGAAATGATAATATCTTGGTGTGAATACACATTCTTATAAGGAAAATTCGGGCGTTTCAAATTCAAAATAAAATTGCCAAGTGTCAACTCCATGGTCACTCAAACTGTTGTGAGGACGATTGATGTGACGGTTATCATAAAGGTACATCACGTGCATAGGCTATGCGGTACCGATCCCAATTCGGATTCAATCCATTTTTTGATTTTTTCACGTTTTTTCGTACTTATAATAATAATACAAGGAGTCTAGTAATATTCACATGTTCTTATCACTAGACTGGGGGACATGACGAGGTAGGGCCCAGCTAAGTTAAACTGGCCCATACCACAACTAGCTTAAACCCGTTCAAGATAAGGCCCAATAGAGAAAGATCCGACTAATTTAAAGGAGTCAAAAGCAGTCAACACGACAGTCAAATGAAATATAAATAATAGCGAGATCTATGTGCAAGTAATCCGGCAATGATTACCTTCTTTTGCGAAGAGAGTGGACTAACAACAAGACGACAAGCTATAAAAGGAGGATGAATGTAAAACATAGATCATCTCATCATTATCTCTGTCACTATCACTATACTATTCACTTCTACCAGAAAGCAATACTTATTCTCACGCCGGAGGGTGGTCACAGGATTACCTTCAATCCTGTGGCGAGTCCTAACGGTGTTTTCTTTCGCAGAAACAGCCTTCTTATTCATTTCGGACGTTCGGAAGGATCTCTTTGCATCATCTAGAAGATTAGATTACCTACCAGGTTCATACTTCTTCAATTATTTATACAAATCTAGTCCTCAATTTTTTTATTTACATTTTGAGTGAATCAATTAAAACAAAATCGATAATATTTTGACTACTCTTTAGTGAATTTAGTATTTCATAAAACTAACCAAATGATTATCGTTATGTTCTAATCACTTAACCATACTTGTTATTTTATGTAAAAATAACAAGATGCATTATATATGATAACATAGAAATATCCATGTGATTAACGAGACATGTCATTAGAATTGACTTTGATTTATGCAACTTATTTAACTAACTTTGTCAAAACTGAATTTTGTATTCAATTGTTTGGACAGTTACAATGGAAATTTTTATAACTATTAAATGTAATAATATAAATGAACGGTTACATTGTTGGAATCATATGAAAAGATGATGGTGTTTTCTTTTGACTTATTCCCCTATTTTCTCATTTTAGTCGTTCATGTTATTATTATTATTATTATTATTATTATTATTATTATTACTATTATTATTATTATTATTATTATTAAATGGCATGATGGAGTTATTCTAGTGCACATGAAAAGGAAACATGCATATGTAAGTCCAAGTCTAGAAGTCTACTTGAAAAGCCAATCAAGCACACTGGTTGTTTTTTTTTGTCCTTTCAAGTCTTACTAGTAACTAGGTTGGAGACCCGTGGGTACCCACGGTGCAAACCATAGAAAATTAAAATTTATAAAGTTAAAAAGTATAATTTAAATTAATAGTTTTACCAATATGGTAAAGTTGAACAAAATATTCTAGGTTTCAATAATAACCTAACTTTGGGATGTTTCGTTTTCAAAAATCTTGAATGTTACCTAAAAAAAATATAATTTAAAAATCGACAACTAATTAAAAAAAACAATATGGTAAGTAACTAAGAAATAAATAACCATTAAAAGTAATCAAATCATACCATTATAATGAAAAAAAATAAAGCAAAGATTATGTCAAACACAAAACTATAATATCAAAAAACTAAATCCGGAAATAAAACATAAAAGATTACTAAAATAAAAAATAATCAAATAAAATTAACAAAGCCAGCGTTCTGCAAAGCCTTCTTATGCTTTCTTCCATCAAAATGTGCGTTCAAGTTTGGTTGACTGGTACATTGGACATGACATAGACCACAATAAAACATATCATTTCCATTTGCATGCGCAACCTACAAAACAAAAAAATACAGAAATAAGTTATTTATATTTATATAAAAAACGTATATAGATATATATATATATATATATATTAAATCTAATACCTTGGATTGATGTTTTTTACCATTAACATGTTGTTCAAACTGAGCATTGTCCAGACATTGGACATCACAAAGTGGACAATAATTCGTTTGTTGGAGAACTGCACCGTTGGCAACCATATGCGAGAACCTTATATCCATGAGTACCTATAAAAACAAAACAATTTTTTTTGATTATTTCTTAATCGTTTAAAACAAAAGAATGAAAAACCTATTTTGTAATGTAATATTAAATGTAAACAAACTTGCAAAGCTTATATTGTATTGGTATGAAAATAAGTATATACAAAAAACAAAAAAATAAAAAAAAAATTAATACAGAAAAAAAAAATGCAGATTTCGAATACCTTGTTTTGAGAATGAAGTAGTTTGAATGTCTTGAACAAAATGACAAAGAGAATAATGATCGAAAATTTATATAGACTATAGGGTTTAATTTATTTTTGTTAACTTAATATTTTAAGTAATAACTAATTACAATAAATATTAATAAAATATTAAAAGCATAGTATTTTCGGTAATGTTTTAAAAAAATTAAAAAAAAAATTTAACTTTAAAACATATCATAAAAAAATAATAATTACCATTGCAGCAGGGTTACTTCCTAGCATCTTGATATGGAAAACTGAAACAAAAAAAAAAAAAAAAAAAACATATCGACATCAATTCTTTTTCATTTAACATTAGCATAATAATAAAACTTGTAGAATTACGATTGTAACATGGTAACCTCATAGCATCTTCAAATTGAAAAGTAAAAAAAAAACATACCGAAATCAATTATTTTTTGATGTAGCATTAGCATCATAATAAAAATTGTAACAGAAAAAATAAAATAAAATAAACAATAACAATGCCACTTACAAAAATTTATCATAGCTGTCCAAAAATTTCCTTGTAAACAACATTTAAAGTACGGTTAGTCACGCTACCATCCTTGTCTAATATTAATAGCTTCAATCCATTCCTACTTTTGACTCTTGATAATGCCACATACAATTGTCCATGTGTGAAAACCGGATCTTTCAAATATAACCCAACTTTAGATAGCGACTGTCCTTGACTCTTGTTTATTGTCATAGCAAAAGAAACAGAAAGGGGAAACTGTCTTCTTTTAAACTTGAAAGGAATCTTTTTATCAGTCGGCGTAAGACTAATTCTGGGAATAAATGTACGCATTCCAATGTTACTACCTGAAATAATTCTGGCTTCTATAACACGATTTCCCAATTGAACAACTTGTAGTCTTGTTCCATTACACAAACCACTTTTTTAATCGATGTTTCTGAGTAACATGACGGGAACACCAACTTTCAAAATTAATCTGTGGTTTGGAATTCCTGAAAACTTAAGGCTATTAAGAACATCAGGTGAATATAAACTCTCATCAACTTCTTCATCAATATTTTCTGAATGACATACACTGTCTGAACTTAGATATTCCATTTCTTGACCAGGAAACAAAGCAAGCAAACGATCATTAATATCTTCAACAACTTCATTCTTTGGTGCCAAAATAGCTCGTTCTTGAAAAAACCCTGGAATACTAAAATTCTCTAAAATCGATGGATAAACAAACGATATCAAATCAGAAACAGGATCCAACGATTGAGTAATTAATAAGTCATCACGTATATCAATCATATGTTGATCCTCATATTCAGATCCAACCTTGCCTTCACCTATATCCAATAGCCAATTTGCAAAATTCTTTGTTTGGTCAACCTCGGTTTCAGTGTTGCCACAACTTAACCGCATATTTTTGGTTAACTTAAGGACTTTGCATTCATGCCAAATGTATGAAGAACTTAATGAAGCATTAACGATATCATGTCTACTTCCATTCGGAACAACTGGTAGAATTTGTCTGAAATCACCCAAAAACAGTTACCTTTCCACCAAATAGGACCTTTGAATTGTTATGTCAACACCAAAAACATCTTTTAACGTTCGATCTAAGGCTTCAAAGGCATGTTTATGAACCATTGATGCTTCATCCCAAATAACCAAATCTGTTTTCTTAAGCAATTGCGCTATGTCACTATCTGGTGTTATGAAGCATAAAGAATCCTCCGTTAGGTTGATCGGAATTGAAAACCTTGAGTGCGCAGTCCTACCGCCTGTTAATAGTAATGAAGCAATACCACTCGAAGCGACATTCAAAACAATTTTACTTTTTGATCTTAGGGATGAAGCTAATGTTTTCCATAGAAAAGTTTTACCCGTACCGCCGTATCCATAGACAAAAAATACACCACCTTTTTTTATCATCAACAGCTTGTATTATTGAGTTATAAACATTTCTTTGCTCATCTGTTAGGGAACCAAACATTTCTTCAAATTCCCCTTGAAAAACATTTGTGTCATATCCCAATTCCTCATTAATCAATCGATTGTTTGAAAGGTATATTGAGTCATCATCAGGATATGGCATATCTGTAAATTTTCGAAGAGAGGAACTATTGCGCAACAAAAAGTTTTCAATACCAAGCAAAGAAAAGTTCTTAATCTGATCTTCAGAGAGTATCAAATCTATATAAATTTGTGTAAGAAAAATATAGTCAGGAATATTAAACTATTTGATTTATGACAAAAATTAAGAAAAATTGTAATAAGTAATTAACTTTACTGAAAGACAAAGAAAATCATACCTGGACAACCAGTGTCTTTTCTTTGTTTACGTAGAATGTCTTCAGACAACTCTTTCCATGTGCTTTCCCATACAAAGTTTGGTCTAGATAGACTATTAGATGTTAACATAGTGGCAAATAAGTTTCTCAAATAATCACCAGATCCTGCATGGAATGCTTCTTGTATTGCTTCAATATACTCAGAATCATCATCCAAGAGTCCCATAGCATAACACGCATCTCTATATGTACCATAAAGATGTCCATTCACAGTACGAATATCTTCAAATGATGTTGGCCCTTTAACCTTATTTAACAGAATTCTTAAAAAGTAAGCTTCACCAACATCAGGCGACACAGCATGAATACGACCAACTGACTTGTTTCTTTGCCTTGGTTCCCAACATCGCTTGTCACTTTTCCAAACATAGTTTAACGGGAATTGAATGTACGTAAGTTGTCTTGCATTGTCATCGGTCTCATTGCGTTTCATCCAACCTAAAAACATTGATGAAGCGACAGATGGCTTGTTAAGAACATCATCAATATCTTCACCAGCACCATAAACAATTTTTTTTTGTCCAGGAAGATGGAAAGGTAACCTCATTACAGGAGGTGTCCTATAATGAACGTCATAAGAGAATATTCTCCATGCAGCTTCACTTGCAGATATATACCGACATTGATAATGTCCTTTTATTTCGTCTACTTCCTCCTCTTCACCATCTACTTTATTACTATGGACAACATTTAGAGTAATTCTATCTGGACCTTTGTTAATATATTTAAATAAATACTTTATAGATCCAGCTTGATTACACCACTCGACATTGATATGTGCTTGATATCTTTTAAGAAGAGTTTTGTTATATGGCACAACGTATCTGTTATCAAGGTCTACATTAGACTTTTCAACGAAGTAACCATTGTCTCTTCTTCTATAGACAGGAAAACCTTCAGAATCAACGGATGTTTCATTTTGAAATGTTCTAGGAAACTTTTTAGAACATTTTCTATCGACCATGCAAGGACAATTCATATTATAATGACCGCAAGGACCATGAATCATATATTCACGTACAAGAATGTACAACTCTGGATCTTCATTCTTATCTGGAATTTCAGCGGATATATATTTATCAATATGGTCAACGGTAGGGAGTTTATATGCAGACTTCATAAATAAACAAATATGTGCATGAGGTAATCCGCGCTTTTGAAACTCTACCGTGTAAACAACTGCATATAAAATTAAATACAATTAGTTTGCTACATAATAACAGAATATTCGAAAAACAATATGCTAACCTATTTAGATAGTTATTAATAAATAACTTAAATTGAAATGTGACATTGAAGAAATAAAATAACTAAATGAGATGACTTTTGTGAATTACCCGCTCTAACCTCTCCGAATATTTTTTTTTCCTTGATTTCTTTAATGATACAATCAAGTTTAATTTTAAACACCCTACATAAGATGTCTGGTCTGTCTTCTGCATTAAGAGTGGTGTCATGAAGATACCTTCTGATCTCTGGCCATTTAGAGTTACATGTTATTGTTATAAAGTAATCTGGATATCCACACCACTTACAAATTGCCATGGCATCAAGATAATTTTGCATCATATACCGAGCACCACCTGTAAAAGAAGAAGGCAGGATAACACGTTGACCAATACGTGATGTTTCTGTATTGCCTTGTTGTTTTTTATTGTTTAAACTTTCAACTGTATCGCTTCTAAGCATTGTTTGCTGACTACGTATGTAAAATAATCTCTCCATTTCAATCAATGTATACGAATCAACTAAAAACTGTTGAAAAAGTCGCCTTGCATTTAGAATGAGGGAGAATCTGTTCACCATATCTTGAAGTCTATAAGCAAAAAACTCCCTCATTGTTAAATTTTCACGCGGAATCTTTTTTTTTTTCATTTTTATTTGCACTTGTACTTGTACTCGCTTATGTATCCGGAACATCTTTGTGTAGAATGTCCACTCTGTATCCATCTTCACCATATGGAAGTAACAATGGATATTGAAGTGCAAGATAAGAAGGATGCAGCTCACTAATTCGTTGAAGGGTGCCTGTTTTGGTTTGTACGATAATATCACGATTTTCAACTTGATCACCAATATCGCCAACAATTAAAGCAGCAACTTCTGAAGCAGATGGTAAGTTGAATGTCCTCCCATCTTTGGGACTCCTACCCTTCAATTGCAACTTAATTCTTTCATTAGGATTTGAATGAAAACAATCCCTAGCCATTCTATAAGATTGTACCAACGAATTAGTTGAATCCAACATAATTTTCAACTGTTTTATAAGCTGAACTTCAATAATTTTTTCTGATTCCGGACGTTTGGATGATGAACTAAAAAAGTAACAAAAAAAAAAAACGTTAAAACCTTATTAATATATTGTAATAAGATGTATAATTAAAGTAATAATAGAAAAACACTTACCCAATATTGTTTATTCTATTGGAAACTTCATTGTCAGTATCATAGATGTATAGCTGGCAGAATTTTGGTTTTTCTCCATCGGTAGGTAACAAACTACCCATCGAATGATAATTCTCACCGCTTATTCTAAACACGGAAGGGCCTTTACCTTTATTAACTGAAAAATCAATTTTGCCGCCCATAGATGTGAATGAGAACATTGAATTGTAACGTCTAATGTTCTTGAGGAAAATTTTACTCCTTGCATCTACGCCATTAAATAGTTCTTTATAAGTAGGGGGAGGTTCCTTAAAATCAGGAAGCTCAACTTTGGCATAAGCACAACATAGATAAAAATTTGTTTTAGTGTTGCTTTTATTTCCTCCTAGAGCTTCACTTTTCCATAGCTTAGCATCACATTCTTGACAAACAACTGTTTGGTCACCATGGTCCAAGTAATCTACAATGGTTAATATATGATAAACACAAATACGAATGGATTAGTATTATAAAATACCTATTTAGAAATATTGATAAATGTTGGCTACCTTTGGATATGCCTTTTATAACGTTATCAGTATTTGATTCAACGGTGTCTTCTAAACCTTCGGACAAATCAGCCATAGGTATTGGAGTAACTGTTCTTCGAGTATTACGATTGACAGAAGAGTTTTGTAAACCTATAAATAAATTAAAAATTTTTGTTTTTTTTATTATATGTTATGTAGAAATAAATAGAAAGTAACAACTTTTCTTAATATATAGAAAAATCAATTATTGAATTATAATACTAATAAAATAAAGAATATAATTTTGTACCTGTTTGCGTGTTCTTGCACCTTTTAGAATCCAATATATTTTTTCTATGTTTTCTTCTCTCATAAGAATCTATAAAACAATAATAGGAATTATTAAAAAATTAAAGTATAATAATTTAAAATGAAAATTTAACTAAAATTAAAGTATACATTGTTTTATATATAATACCTTCAGTATTTATTGAAGACTGGTTTCTCCGTTTCCGACTCGCAGAATCATCATTAAAAACTACAGAGGTTAGTATGATGAAAAATATAATTTAGTCAAAATGAAGTATAAATATGTAAAAATATTAATTTGGAATGAACACATACCATTTGAAATGTTTGACAAAGGTGTTGTAGATGTATTAACTAAAAAAAGGGAAAAAAATTGGATTTAGAAATAAAAATTAAAATTGGTATATGTAATGTATAATGTAAATAGTTAATACTTTCACCTGTATTAGCAGTCAATAACATTGAATTAGATGTTGAAGGTGTTTGGACTTCTTTTGATCTTTTTGTATCCAAATAACTCTTTCGTCGCTTTCGATTTTCAGTAGCTAAATAACATCATAAAAGAATATATATATATATAATCATATTTATGGAAAATATTTAAAAAAAATATAGAAACTAATAAATAGTGTCTACAAAATTAAAGGTACATCTTTAGTATACAATCCAGGATTAATATTTTCCTTGTTGACGGATGCGGATAATACAACATCTGATGATAAAAAGGGGTCTACCAATGTTGAAGGCGATATGTTTTTAATAGAAGAAACATGATCCAAATATTCATTTATAGGTCTACGTCGTCCACAAGCATTATGAGAGACTATAAATAAAAATTACATTAGGAAACGGAAAAAAGTAATAGCATTTGCAAACAAAATTTAAAAAATAATATAAGTAACATATAATATAAAAAAATTTAAAGGTACGTATTTAGTATACAAACTAGGATTAATGTTTTCCTTATTGAAGGATGAAGATAATACAACATCTGATGATAAAAAGGGATCGTCCAATGTTGAAGGTGATATGTTTTCAATAGAACTAACATGATCCAAATATTCATTCATACGTCTACGTCGGTCAGAAGCATTATAAAACACTGTAAGTAAAACATAAAATTAAGAAATGAATTTTTTTTTTGTCAAATCTTTAATATGTATCATTAAAGTATTTTAAATATTTTACATAACTAAAAGTGTAACTTACTATATAATTAATGCTTGGTAACTTTTAAGTAAAATTATAAATGTATAATAAATATAAAATATATTATGACTTACCATTAGACGAACTACTACTCTTGGTAACTTTAGATGCTGGTAAGGTAAAAGTATTTTTCGGTAATTCAGACATTGTAGAATAAACGTTGACTTCTGTATAACAATATGAGTGACAATAATTGTTAGGGATGATAACATTACAAATACTAACTTGGGATTTAAATCATTAAATATAAAAGATAAATATAAAAAAAATACTAAAATAAAGGTTTCAAAAAAAAGCTAAGTAGCATTATTTTTAATATTTAATAAAATGAAATCTAAAACTATTTCTTGATAATTCTACGATAAATTTTTTGAGGATCGAACTTGACATTTAACGTTAAAATATATTAAAAAAAATTGTAATATTAGATTTAAAAATATATATTTGTTGAAAAATAACTATATATAAAAAAAATAAAGAAGCTAAAATCACATGATAATATATATAGTAAAATAATTAGAAATTATAGGATAAATCTCATATTGGCTATAAATATAAACATGGATGTGAAAACTTACTCAGACATTAAGTTTTGAAGCTTAGAATGGAAGGCTTGTTGTGTACGATCCGCGAAGCTACCAACAAACAATATAAAATGAAATTGTAAGTAATTGAAAGTAAAAAAGAATTTGTATAATGGTTCAAGTGTTTTCAATATTTATACTAATATTGTATTGGTTAAATATGGAATTGTATTTAATTTTAAAAAATTTTGAAAATTTAAAACCGAGTTAGTTACCTCCTAAAGCTGAAAAAAAAAACGGACATTTAAAAAATTTAAAACTTTTAATGAATTTTAAAAAAAATAGAATAGAATTAAAATTTTGATATTAATGTAGATATGTAATATTCAAAGTAACCGAAAAAAAACGGTTAACTTATTTTTAGAAACTGAATTACTTTTAATAATTATTAAATTAGTAATAAGAATGTTATTAATGAAAAATTTAATTTATAAGAAAAAAAAATTTAGGATTGTTTAAAAATTATATGAAAAAAAGGCACTAACCTTTAAAAAAAACTTAAACAACGAATCATAATTTCAATATTAATTATTAAAAGTAAATGAAAACAATAATATTATTTATATAAAGGGCATTATTTCTGATAATTATGAAATTATAAATAAAATTTTATTAACTATCAAATTTTCAAGTGTCCAAATTTAATATTGAAAAATTTAATTTATTACACTTGTCTGAACTTTAAAATAATATTATAAAATTTATAATTTTCACATATTTTTCAAATGTATAAAGGTTAGTGATGGTAAAAGTTTAAACTTAATGTTAAATAGTGTGTGTTATAAAAAAAATTATAAATTTACATTTTATAAATGTAGATTTATTGAAAAATAAAAAATCTAGCAACGATAAAGGAATAATACAAGTCATATAATCTATAGATATATAGCATAAATATAAATTATATGATAATTTTCATATTGAACGTACGTATGAAACATGATTTGAAAAATACTTACTCAAAACATTAACTGTTCAAACTTAATATCTAAAACTTGCAATGTATGATGTTGATATGTAACAAAGAACGAATATGAAATGAAGTTATAACGTTAATTCATTTAATTTATTAAGCAAAGTGTATTACGTATATCATAAAAAATAATAATGGTAAATAAATATAACATACGATTTAATTTATTGCTTACAATACGTAGAAACATGTCAAACTTAAAACAATAATACATCCAACTTCATAAAACGATAAAAAAAATAGAAACTCATAAACCAACAACGCCAAAAAAAAATAAACATAAGTTCGTAACACAAAAAAAAAAAACATCTTCAACGAATTATCTTCACTTTAGATCATTCTTCATCGGTTGACATTTCCACCCTCAAATCAACAGAACCCAAAATATTTGTCCAATTAGCCTGTATTCAAATTGTATATAAATCAAGAAAATTAACATATAAAATAAAAAAAAATAAATTAACCGTATGTATGTAAAAATGAATTATACAAATACTTTTATAATACCTGAGCAATAATCATTTTTTTCTCTAGTTCAGACAACACATTTTTTTCATCATTTATACCGCTAACGGTATAAATTTCAGAAAACGTTTTTAGATTTGTCTCTGTGACTTCTATTTTAAATCCAATCCATCTATCTCTGATTAAAAAGAACTCATCAGGAAAGCGAACATAATCATCAACCTGCGAAGAAGAACTTATGGTAATTAGATAATAAAATTTATAATAAAAAATATAATAAAAAGTAAAAGGAATTAATATAAAAACAGACGGTATTTTCTTTCAACAAATCATGAATATCAAGTGGAACCAATTTTGCCACATCTTCATGAGACAATATTAACATGATTCCATCACTAATATCTTGTACCAAGATTTTTATTTTAAACCTGAAAAAAAAAATAGTGGAATTAAAATATAAAATAAAATGTGCTCATTGATTTCTTTAAAGGGTTAAATATAAAAGTTAGAAAAGAACCTTGGAATTGCTTGAACTTCATTCTTAGCACAATTATTGTTCTCACAAGTGTATTTTGGTATTATTTCTTACCCTCCGTTGTCACAATTAGTATTGTTAACAACATAATCAGTGGTTACTTTCTCATGGCATCGCGAGCATGCCATGTGATACCACCCATAATCTTTATACACTTGTGAAATTTTCCCGAATACAATAAGACTTGTTTCATTTTGTGATTCCCACACATCAGCATTAGGCTAAATGTGTTAGTGTTTACAAATTCATTGTAAGAGTCCATGATGATTTTCACTATGTAAAAGAAAATAAAAAAGATTAAAAAAATTAGTAAATTAGTAAGATAACATATGTCTAAATGCATAAATATATTATCAAATCAAAATGAAAAAACTGAAAAAATAAATAAAATTACATGGTACATACATATAATTGCAAAGGGAAGACACTTTGATCTTTCTTATAGATATAGAACATGTGAATGATTTATAATTTTCTACAACAATTTATAATCAAATAAAGAATTATATTTTTAGAAAGGAGTAATAGATTATAATTCATATTAATTTTATGTTAATTTCAAACATAAATTTAGTGTTGAATTGGCATAAATTATGAATGTGAATATAGAAGGTGGTCGATATTAGGCATAAATTAATAAACTCGTTTTTTGGTTGTTATAATCACAACATGGAAAGTGATAATAGTGTGGAGCAAAATTGTGACACCCGGCAAATTCTGGTTAACAACGTTGTCTAGATTAAAGTCTACCTTAGCGAGTCACGCGTATATTATACTTAACTAGGGTTAGCTAGATAGCTAGATAGGACATACGTGCATTGTTGTGAGTTAATATGTGATTACATGATTAGTGAACCTCGGTCGTTGGTGAATAATAAACTTATGTGTCTCGGTGATATCTGACAAACTTATGTGAAAACCATACGTGATTATGTAAACCTAAACCGAACACGTTAATAAAAATCATTAAAAGTGGAGCATGAGGTTGATTAGGGTCTTAACGCATGGGGTTACACTTGTTACGGTCCGAAATAGCGAAAACGTCGATGGATAACGCGTCGGGAGGCGAAACGAAGCAAAAGCGCACGCCTCGGACCTGTGAGCGGCCGCTCACAGGCTCCGAGCGGCCGCTCGAATCTCCCTGACGGGTCTAAACCGCCTCAAACTCATATTTAAGCATCCTTAATCCCCATGCAACCCCCATACTCAACCCTAATTGCCCCCTTACTGCCCCACATGAATATTTCACTCCAAAAACTCCTGCTAAGGCTCAAGATCATCAATTGGGAGGCTCCAAGGCGCGCGATTGATTGATTTGAAGAGCTAAGGGTATAACTTATGATTTCTTACGCTTTTACCTTATGTTTTTACTATAAAAATCATATAACAAGTTTGTCCAGGTCTGAATGGGTTTAAGAAACATTAAAACATGAGTCTTTTTGAAGATTAAACGGATTAAACATATTAATAAACGCTTAGTAACATCATAGGATACTTGTTGCGCAAGTTATTGGTGTTTTGATCCTTAAAGCTTTGATCTTGACATGTTTAATAATAGAATCTGATGGGAATAGGTATTAGGAATGTTGTGTGTTGATGATTGATGGTTGTTAATTGTTTTTATGCACACGGTAGGCGAGTAAAGTATGATTTAGGCGAAACTAAAATCTGGACAGAATGATTAGTTGAACTTGTAGGAGCTGTAACACGGCCCTAACACAATGATTTTAGTATTTTCCTTGCATGATTAGGTCACACCTGGTCTTAGCTTTTCATAATGGGTAAAATCATGTGTTTTGGACGTCGGATGAGTCGTTTTTTGGAATTTTCATTGAAAATAGGTCAGATCAGAATTTTGGGTGTCAAACTGAGTCAACTTTGAAACATCATAACTCAAGTTTTATAAAGAGTTGGGTTTTGAAATTTTTACAGAAGGCTAATATTGGAGTTTTGAAAGTTTTCCAAGTAGATTCATCCCGTTTGGATGAATACACAATTTTTGGGAAATTATTTACCAAACTGACCTGTTAGGAGGGTTTTCTGAACATAGCTGAGTTAGACGAATTTTAATTATTTTTGTGTTTGGATTTAAGACTAAAAAAAAATAGGTATTGTCAAGTGAATCCCAAAGAAAATTCAGTAAAAATTTGGGAGGATAACTTACTGATTTACTATTTTAAATGAATTCGTTTTGATGCCGCACAATCTGTCCTGAAAACACAGATTGTGTATTATGTGCTTATGTGATTAATTGAGGTCTTAGGTGATCTGGAATTGACATATAACTGAAGTACACTTGTTTGTGACACATACGGGATGTAGAAACTAATGGTAACCAACTCATTAACCAACGAGTCCATAGGGTTTACTATTGCATGTAGAATCACTAGGCGTCGCATACACACTTTTGAACATTTAAAACCCCTTGGACAAACGAGTTATATGGTGTAATGATATTACGCCTATACTCACTTAATGACACTGTTATTAGGGTGTCGGTAGCATATATTACTTGCTGTTCGGATTCTTTGCTTGCACGTTAAGGTGAGTTTACGGCCCCTCTTTTAACTGGTTTCACTTTTTGGGGGAGAAAACATGTGTTAAACTTATGTTTTGGTAACAACTGTCATACTATGGGTTTCTATGGTTTACTATACGATCTTTGGAAGTCCCGGGGGAAACCATGAATGTGCGGGTTAGCACAACGGGGAAATGTGAATAGATCTATTGGGAGTGACCAACCCCGCTCGTTGGCTTAGAGGGTCGGCGAGTGCATATTGTCTCAAACAGGAACAGGTTTACTACTCGGGCACAACATCTGGTTTGCGAGTTAGTAAACATACGCCTAGCTAGCGTACTTTGGTTTGCAAATTGATATAGTATGGACAGGTTGAACTTGGTACTTTAATTACAAACCTGTGAACTCACCAGCATTTTTATGCTAACGTAACTCTTACATGTTTTCTCAGGTCGCTAAGGTAGCATAACGGAACTAGGGCGCACGCGTCTGCACGGCGTCTAGTTAGGATTGCATGGTTTTCGAACATTGAATAATTTGGTTTACTTTTGGATTATGTTTTGAGAATAAGTTTCCGCTGTATTTGGGGATTTTAAACTATGTTTTTGAAATTGCATATGTTCATTTAGATTTGTTTATTGTGATCGTTGACTTGGATCCTGGTTTGTCATGCGCCTCGCGGTAAAACTCCGTAAGTGGATTTTGAGGGTGTGACAGATTGGTATCAGAGCCAATGGTTATAGTGAACTAGGACTGCATGTAGAGTCTAGTCTATAGCCGAGTCGCACACACTAGACGATCACAAAGTACTAAAAATTATGGTGGATTACGTATGGCCTTGTCGGAGTGTCTCTAAATCATCTGACCTTCCTATGTTACATCATCCGTTCTATCTTAGGTCGGGTTACTTGCTCTCTAGGCAGTGTGGCATATTGGGGTAAATCGTGTACTCTTGAGATTTGTCCAAGGCTCGGACATCTCCCTTTCATACTCCAATAGAAACACTTGCCATAAACTACCGTAGCATTACGGTGTATAGCTAAGAGTCTATGTTCGGTGATTTGAACTTTGAACTAGGAGCACACTTGGAGGACCATGTAGAGCGGTTTATCATTTTGGGTGCACACAAAATCATAAACCGAAATGCATGAAAGCCCTAGTGAGCTCTGGGTTTGAATGGATAGTCCTGGGTTGGATCTAGCTTTGATCTTGTGAACGCTAGTGGTTACCATTAGCTGTGAAACTAAATTTCCTCGTCCTTTTTGTCAGAATCATGTCTGGAGTACGAGGAGGACGTGGAGGTGGCCGCGCTGGTGGGCGTGGTGGTGGTCGTGGTGGTGGTGGTCGTGGAGGTGTAAGTTGACTTATCCACTTATCCACCTAACACAAGAAGATCTGAACAACTTGCTGCAAGCTGCCTTTCAGTTAGGGCACAATGGTGGTGGTAAGTTGACTTATCCACTTTTGCCTCATTGGTGAACCTTGTTACATCCTTCGTGGTTTCTCATGAGTTTCATTTCACGTGGTCCTGTTAACCCACCCCCACCTATGTGTACCTACAAGATGTTTCGGGACTGTAAGCCCCAGGAATTCTCTGGCACTGAGGGTGCGGTGGCTGGAAAAGGTGGAGTCAGTGTTTCTGATGTGCAACTGTCTCCCAGAGGATCGAGTCAAGTATGCTGCTGCGTTATTCCAGGATATTGCTTTGACCTGGTGGAACAATATCACCCAGAATATGGGTATAGGGGAGGCTTATGCTATGCCTTGGGAAAATTTTGTTCAACTACTGAAGCGAGAGTACTGTCCAAGGGAAGAAATTTAGAAGCTAGAGCATGAGGTGTGGAACCTCAAGATGACCGGGTCAGAGATTGAAAAGTATACGGTAAGGCGTAATGAGTTGGCAGTGCTGTGTCCTGATCTGCATGTGCCAGAATACAGGAGGATTGAACACTATATCTCGGGGCTAGTACCAGAGATCGCAGGGTTGGTGGCTGCGGGGAATCTTCCTACATACTCAGAGGTGGTCCGATCGGCTCACAGGATGACAAACTTGAAGGTGAATGAGGGTATCTTGCCTGCTAAGGGTTCGACTGTCAAGGCCCCGGAGAATAACAAGCGTAAATGGGATAATGAGGGGAAAGGATCTGTGCCAGCACCAGCACAACAGGGTAAGAGATTCGATAGCGGGGGTTCTTCTTCTTCTGGTACCAAACCGGGTGGTTATGCGGGGAAATTACCTAAGTGCAACAAATGTGGGCGTCATCATCAGGGGGACTGCGACCGTAATCGTTGCCATCGCTGCCAGCGACTTGGGCATTTTGCTAAAGATTGTCGGGCGACACTTCCATCGACCCAGGCCCCAAGTACTACCCCGGCTCCTACTGCTCAAGGAACTACGGGAAAACAGGGTTGTTACAACTGTGGGGAGACTGGGCATTACAAGAAGGAGTGCCCGAAACTGAAGCAGGGCGGGGATGTGAGGGATAGAAACGGTAACGGGAACAACGGGGGCGGTGGCAGGAATGCACGTGCCTTCGTCATTGGAGCCGCAGAGGCTAGACAGGATCCTGACACAGTTACCGGTACATTCCTTCTCAACAATCGCTCTGTTAGTGTTTTATTTGATTCCGGTGCCGATAAAAGTTTTACATCTATGGAAGTTAGTCGTCTGCTAGATGTAGTACCCGAGCCATTAGAGGCTAAGTATGTAATTGAGTTGGCTGACGGTAAAAGGATTGAAGCTACTTGTATCCTTCGGGAGTGTCAACTAGAGTTGTCGGGTTTGTCTTTCCCATCGACCTTATGCCGGTACCTTTGGGTAGTTTTGACGTTGTTGTAGGCATGGATTGGTTGTCTTTGTATCGCGCTGAGATTGTTTGTTACGACAAGATTATTCGGATTCCCCTCCCTGATGGAGAATTCCTTTCTGTGTACGGTATCAAGGGCGGTGCTCCGCTAAATCTCATCTCCAGCATGAAAGCCCTTAAGTATCTTCGAAAGGGTTATTCGGCCGTTTTGGCACTTTTATCTGTTTCCTCTACCGATGAGAAGAAGATCGACGATATTCCTGTTGTACGCGAGTTTCCTGATGTATTTCCCAATGATTTATCTGGTCTTCCTCCCCATCGTCAGGTTGAGTTCAGTATTGATCTTGTACCGGGAGCTGCTCCTATTGCTCGGGCCCCCTACCGTCTTGCACCTCCCGAGATGCAGGAATTGTCCAGTCAGTTACAGGAACTCTTGGACAAGGGTTTCATTAGACCAAGTTCTTCCCCTTGGGGAGAACCGATTCTGTTCGTTAAGAAGAAGGATGGAAGTTTTCGATTGTGTGTGGATTACAGAGAATTGAACAAAGTGACCATCAAGAACCGTTATCCTCTTCCACGTATTGATGATTTATTCGACCAACTCCAGGGTTCTAGCTACTACTCTAAGATTGATTTGAGGTCCGGTTATCACCAGTTGCGCGTAAGGGAAGCTGACGTTGCAAAGACTGCCTTTCGTACACGTTATGGCCATTTTGAGTTCTTGGTCATGCCTTTCGGTATCACAAACGCACCGGCGGTTTTCATGGATTTGATGAACCGCGTTTGCAAACCGTATCTTGACAAGTTCGTCATCGTGTTTATTGATGACATCCTGATTTACTCCAAGAACAAGACCGAACACGAGGAACACCTGCGCTTGGTTTTGGAACTTTTGTGACGGGAACAACTTTACGCTAAGTTCTCAAAGTGTGACTTTTGGTTACGTGAAGTTCAGTTCCTAGGACATGTGGTTAATGAACTAGGAATTCATGTCGATCCAGCTAAGATTGAAGCGATCAAGAACTGGGAAGCACCAAAGACGCCAACTGAGGTGCGGCAATTCCTAGGCCTTGCGGGCTATTATCGTCGTTTCATTAAGGGGTTCTCGAAGATCGCTCAACCCCTCACCACTCTTACTCAGAAGGATAGAAAATTCGCCTGGGGTGAACCACAAGAGTCAGCATTTCAAAAACTGAAGTCTAAACTTTGTTCTGCTCCTATTTTGTCCTTGCCTGAAGGCCCTGATGATTTCGTTGTTTACTGTGATGCTTCTATTCATGGTCTCGGTTGCGTGTTGATGCAACGCGAGAAAGTGATTGCGTATGCTTCTCGGCAACTCAAGGTGCACGAGAGGAACTACACCACCCATGACTTGGAATTGGGTGCAGTGGTTTTCGCGTTGAAAATTTGGAGACATTACTTGTACGGTACCAAATGCACCATCTACACCAATCACAAGAGTCTTCAACATATTTTCGACCAACAACATTTGAACATACGGCAGCGTCGTTGGATTGAACTCCTGAACGACTATGATTGCGCCATTAAGTACCATCCTGGCAAGGCGAATGTAGTAGCAGACGGCTTGAGCAGGAAGGAATCAATTAATCCTCGTCGCGTTCGGGCATTGCAGCTCACCATTCATTCCTCTCTACCTGACCAACTCCGTTCTGCTCAGTTAGAAGCTTTGAAGGAGGAAAACCTTAAAGCTGAGACTATGCACGGTGCCGACAAGCACCTCGAGCGAAGGCCTGATGGCCTGCACTACTTCGCAGAACGCATATGGGTTCCTTTATTTGGGGGACTTCGGGAGCTTGTTTTAGATGAGGCTCACAAGTCCCGGTATTCTATTCATCCTGGTTCGGATAAGATGTACCAAGATCTAAAGGTGCTTTACTGGTGGCCAAACATGAGGTCGGATATAGCCTCATACGTGAGCAAATGCTTGTCCCGTGCTAAAGTCAAGGTGGAATACCAGAAACCGTCGGGTCTCTTGCAACAACCTGAAATTCCGGAGTGGAAATGGGAACGGATTACAATGGATTTTGTCACGCAACTACCTAAGTCACCGAGCGGGAATGATAAAATATGGGTGATTGTTGATCGGTTGACGAAATCAGCCCATTTTCTCGCTATTAAGGAGACCGACACCATGGATCGTTTGGCTCGTCTTTATCTGAAGGAAGTTGTTTCTAAGCACGGGGTGCCGGTTTCTATTATTTCCGATCGTGACTCCCACTTTACTTCTCACTTCTGGAAGTCTTTGCACAAGGCTTTGGGTACCCAGCTAGACATGAGTACCGCTTATCACCCACAAACTGACGGTCAGAGTGAACGCACGATTTAAACCTTAGAAGACATGCTGCGGGCATGTGCGATCGATTTTGGCAAAAGTTGGGAAGCCCACCTACCGTTAGTAGAATTCTCTTACAACAACAGTTACCACACGAGCATCAAGGCAGCTCCGTTCGAGGCACTGTACGGGCAGAAATGCCGGTCTCCTCTTTGTTGGGCTGAGGTGGGTGAGAGTCAACTCACTGGGCCTGAGCTAGTGTACGAAACTTCGGAAAAGATCGTACAGATTCGTAACCGGTTGGCAGCGGCACGGGATCGGCAGAAGAGTTATGCCGATCAGCGTCGCAAGCCATTGGAATTCCAAGTTGATGACAAAGTACTTCTGAAAGTTTCACCGTGGAAGGGCGTCATACGCTTTGGGAAGCGTGGCAAACTCAACCCTCGGTATGTCGGCCCATTTACAGTCCTGGAACGGATTGGACCGGTGGCATATCGTCTTGATTTACCGACGGAGCTCGGCAACGTACATAACGTTTTCCATGTATCCAACTTAAAGAAGTGTCTGGCTGACGAGTCTCTTATTGTTCCACTGGAAGAGATCAAGGTTGATGATCGTCTTCGGATTGTGGAGGAACCTGTTGAGATTCTTGATTACAAGATTCGTAGCCTACGTCATAGCAAGATTCGCATTGTTAAGGTTCGCTGGAACTCGAACCGGGGACCAGAGTACACTTGGGAACGGGAGGATCAGATGAAGTCTAAGTATCCTCATCTCTTTCCTAAGGAAGCGTTCGAATCGAGATATGTTACCACTGCAGCTGAATGAATCTCGGGGCGAGATTCCTTTTTAACGTGGGGATGATGTGACAACTCGGGTAAATCTCTCTCTTGGTTTCTATCTTTTGTCTGTTTCTTTTGTTATTCCTTTTGGTACTTGTGCAATTTTCGGGACGAAAATTCTTTTAACGGAGCAAAATTGTGACACCCGGCAAATTCTGGTTAACAACGTTGTCTAGATTAAAGTCTACCTTAGCGAGTCACGCGTATATTATACTTAACTAGGGTTAGCTAGATAGGACATACGTGCATTGTTGTGAGTTAATATGTGATTACATGATTAGTGAACCTCGGTCGTTGGTGAATAATAAACTTATGTGTCTCGGTGATATCTGACAAACTTATGTGAAAACCATACGTGATTATGTGAACCTAAACCGAACACGTTAATAAAAATCATTAAAAGTGGAGCATGAGGTTGATTAGGGTCTTAACGCATGGGGTTACACTTGTTACGGTCCGAAATAACGAAAACGTCGATGGATAACGCGTCGGGAGGCGAAACGAAGCAAAAGAGCGCGCCTCGGACCTGTGAGCGGCCGCTCACAGGCTCCGAGCGGCCGCTCGAATCTCCCTGACGGGTCTAAACCGCCTCAAACTCATAGCATCCTTAACCCCCATGCAGCATCCTTAACCCCCATGCAACCCCCATACTCAACCCTAATCGCCCCCTTACTGCCCCACACGAATATTTCACTCCAAAAACTCCTGCTAAGGCTCAAGATCATCAATTGGGAGGCTCCAAGGCGCGCGATTGATTGATTTGAAGAGCTAAGGGTATAACTTATGATTTCTTACGCTTTTACCTTATGTTTTTACTATAAAAATCATATAACAAGTTTGTCCAGGTCTGAATGGGTTTAAGAAACATTAAAACATGAGTCTTTTTGAAGATTAAACGGATTAAACATATTAATAAACGCTTAGTAACATCATAGGATACTTGTTGCGCAAGTTATTGGTGTTTTGATCCTTAAAGCTTTGATCTTGACATGTTTAATAATAGAATCTAATGGGAATAGGTATTAGGAATGTTGTGTGTTGATGATTGATGGTTGTTAATTGTTTTTATGCACACGGTAGGCGAGTAAAGTATGATTTAGGCAAAACTAAAATCTGGACAGAATGATTAGTTGAACTTGTAGGAGCTGTAACACGGCCCTAACACAATGATTTTAGTATTTTCCTTGCATAATTAGGTCACACCTGGTCTTAGCTTTTCATAATGGGTAAAATCATGTGTTTTGGACGTCGGATGAGTCGTTTTTTGGAATTTTCATTGAAAATAGGTCAGATCAGAATTTCGGGTGTCAAACTGAGTCAACTTTGAAACATCATAACTCAAGTTTTATAAAGAGTTGGGTTTTGAAATTTTTACAGAAGGCTAATATTGGAGTTTTGCAGGTTTTCCAAGTAGATTCATCCCGTTTGGATGAATACACAATTTTTGGGAAATTATTTACCAAGCTGACCTGTTAGGAGGGTTTTCTGAACATAGCTGAGTTAGACGAATTTTAATTATTTTTGTGTTTGGATTTAAGACTAAACAAAAATAGGTATTGTCAAGTGAATCCCAAAGAAAATTCAGTAAAAATTTGGGAGGATAACTTACTGATTTACTATTTTAAATGAATTCGTTTTGATGGCGCACAATCTGTCCTGAAAACACAGATTGTGTATTATGTGCTTATGTGATTAATTGAGGTCTTAGGTGATCTGGAATTGACATATAACTGAAGTACACTTGTTTGTGACACATACGGGATGTAGAAACTAATGGTAACCAACTCATTAACCAACGAGTCCGTAGGGTTTACTATTGCATGTAGAATCACTAGGCGTCGCATACACACTTTTGAACATTTAAAACGCCTTGGACAAACGAGTTATATGGTGTAATGATATTACGCCTATACTCACTTAATGACACTGTTATTAGGGTGTCGGTAGCATATATTACTTGTTGTTCGGATTCTTTGCTTGCACGTTAAGGTGAGTTTACGGCCCCTCTTTTAACTGGTTTCACTTTTTGGGGGAGAAAACATGTGTTAAACTTATGTTTTGGTAACAACTATCATACTATGGGTTTCTATGGTTTACTATACGATCTTTGGAAGTCCCGGGGGAAACCATGAATGTGCGGGTTAGCACAACGGGGAAATGTGAATAGATCTATTGGGAGTGACCAACCCCGCTCGTCGGCTTGGAGGGTCGGCGAGTGCATATTGTCTCAAACAGGAACAGGTTTACTACTCGGGCACGACATCTGGTTTGCGAGTTAGTAATGGTTTTCCAATCGTAGAAGTAACAAAACATACGCCTAGCTAGCGTACTTTTGTTTGCAAATTGATATAGTATGGACAGGTTGAACTTGGTACTTTAATTACAAACCTGTGAACTCACCAGCATTTTTGTGCTGACGTAACTCTTACATGTTTTCTCAGGTCGCTAAGGTAGCACAACGGAACTAGGGCGCACGCGTCTACACGGCGTCTAGTTAGGATTGCATGGTTTTCGAACATTGAATAATTTGGTTTACTTTTGGATTATGTTTTGAGAATAAGCTTCCGCTGTATTTGGGGATTTTAAACTATGTTTTTGAAATTGCATATGTTCATTTAGATTTGTTTATTGTGATCGTTGACTTGGATCCTGGTTTGTCATGCGCCTCGCGGTAAAACTCCGCAAGTGGATTTTGAGGGTGTGACAAAAATTTAATCTACAAAGAAACGATATTAACAACATATTTTTATGCATATTCTATTAGTGTATATCTTCTTTACATTTGAAACTGACTTAGCGATTATTACCTGGAAAAAAAATCGCACTAACCTTAGTTTTAGTTAAAGAATTGACTATTTTTCGGGTACTATTTATGACTTGGTCAAAAAACTTTATTGCATATTTTAATATAAAATTTTTGTGTTGTTTATACCTAGGAAATAAAACTGAGAAAAAACTTATGTCTAAGATGTGTTCTTATATTTTCAACAGGATCGATGAACTAAAATATGCAGTTTTGGACCTCTAAAATTGAGAATAAACTTATGTTGAAGATGTGTTTCTATAGCACTTAAATTTGATTCATTTTGACCCATATTTGAATGCATATGTAAACATAACTAACACATATTTTTAGAGAAATACTTTATGGGTTCAACAGTGCGGATCGCTGCATATAAGTGACTATATGACTGAGTTAAATTCATAGTTTTGGGAGTGTTTAAATTGCCTTTATATAAAAATCCATAGTGACAGAAAATTGACAATACGATATTTAGTTGACAAAAAATAAACTTATCAACATCCAAAGCATTAGATGCAAAATTAAGAATTATAAGTATCATTCTAACTCTTCTAATGCAACTGTTGAATATATACAACAACTTTTTAAATATTTTTTAAAAACGAATAGCCAACCTATATATAAATCGTGTATTTTAATTAACAAAAAAAGAAAACTTCCATAATAGAATACAAGTAACACATTGATTGCAAATTACATTTTTCAAATAAAGATGTGTGTAGTATTTTTCAGGATTTTGTGTATACAAAATAAGAGAAATAAAAGTTTTTTTGATAATATTATAAAGGTAGTATTACCATGTACTTTATGACTAAAAAAATTAAAAGGATTTATGAGATCCATATTAAACCATCATGTCAAAAATAACGTTTTTATGTTGTTAAAATTTTTCAAGACAATATGCATATAGCTATTTAGTTGCCTATATAAATTCAAAGTAAACAATTTCTTCAACTTATAGTTTTGTATCAGATAGATGATGATGCGATAAATAATAGTTTTAAACAACAACGTCCAAAATTATAATTCAAAATATAGCGTGCGTACTTGTTTTCATACATAATCAAAATACTAAACAACTGCTACATCCACATAGAAAACACAAACTGTTTACTTGACTTTCTCCATAAGTAATAAACCAAAATTTGGAGAACGCCTACTTTAATAAGGCTTATTTTTTAGTTAGAAGTTTGTACCATAACCACATAAACATATAACTACCATAGAGAAAATATTGGACTTACATAACTTCATCTACGGACGTGAAAACACCAAGATACCTTCCCGCTTGACAAACGTTATACGATAACGTCGTCCATTTTTCAAACCCAGCTTCTTCATCATCGTCTTCCATCTTCCTAACGAATACCTTTTCTTCTCATCTTTCCCTTCAAAGTTCATGTGGATGAAAAAACACATTCCATTCTCAAACTGAACAAAGACAGTCATAAAATTCTTAAGGTTGGAACTGATCACAAACTCTTTTGGAAAGCGCTGGAAACAGAGTTGACAAACAAAATGGTAAATAATAGATTCCCTAAAAAGTTAATAGCGAAAAGAATATAGTGGAAATTATAAACTGCATTATGAATTTAATACTTACGAATTTGTAGGTCACTTTGGTAATAATTTGGTGAGTAGCAGGAATAGAGTTGAAGTCAACTTGTACACCGGGATATGGATGATCTTCGGTATCACTAAATCCCTCAAAATCAGAAGAAAAGTCACTTTCTTCATCAGAGGTATTGTCAATTTCTTCGTTTGAGTCAGAAGAGATTTCAATAACTTCGGGTGCCATACTTGAATGTTGGAAGTAGTTGACAGAAAAAATAAAAACAATATATTAGATTTGTAGTATATAACTTAAAGGATTGGATTTCTTTAAAAACTAATAGCTTTTAATTCTATAACACTTACACATATCTACAGAGGTAGATACCAATGGAATAACATATACGAAATAGATGTAAAAATAAGAAAACACATACTTGCAATTGAATATCCCTTAGTGAGTACTATTTATGGATAGTTACAATGATAAATATGTAAAATTCGATTCTTTTTTTGATTAATATGAGTTATATTCTTTACAACATTGCATTATGAAGAGTTTCATCCTAAGATAGAATAAGCAAATATACATTATAGATCTTCAAAAAATTGTTCTTAACAACTAAAAATAATTCAAAACTATATCTATTAAAACCAATCTGAAAACATAGAAATCTAGTAAAACATATCTGAAAACATAACCCTAGAATAAACAACATATATATCGGATATACTACTTAAAAAAGGAAAAAAAAATATTATACTCGTAAAAAAAAAATTTGTTAACACTACAAATAATTAAAAAATATAGCTTTTAAAACAGATCCGAATTTTCAAAAATATAGTAAAACATATCATAACACATAACCCTAAACTAAAGGACATAAGAATCGGATATACTTACAAAAAATAATAATAATATTTTTTTTTTTGTAAATAAACCCTAAGTGTTCAAAGATCAAGATTTAGAGAAAAAACAACATACCTTTTACGAATTGATGAAACGAACTTCAACCCAAAATCAACAACAAAAGAAAACTTTTATAGATTAGGGTTTATGTGATAAAGATGGATCAGTTATGAATACATATTAATAGATACGATTTGAATTGAAGGTTCTTACCCTTTAAGATGAGGAACTCGATGAAGGAGAGAGATAGAAATTGGTAAAGTGAAAGTTAGGTGAAGGGTTTAGTAGATGTTATTGTATTAATTGGTGAGATGGGCGACAAAAACAAAGAACCAACCCTAAAATCTGATGGGCTCCGAAAATAATCTGATATCATTTGAAGTATACTCTTATTGGACCAATGTCTTTTTTAAATGGACCTATTCACTTTAAACTAAAAAATGGGCCAAGAATAACTTCTAATCTCTAATGGGCTAACATCATAGCGGCCCGTAAGGAAGTTACATGGCCAAATGGACTTTAAACATGAAATTGTTTATATGTTTAAAAAAGTTTGTTTTTGTTAATTAGTTGTATAATATACATGCAGCAGAGTAATATTATTATGTTTAAAAGTATACATTAATACTTAAACTATTTTGTTATTACACAAACGGTTGCGGTAACATACGTAAGTTGAAATGCCAAAACAATGGAAGATCTATAACGAATCAAGATAATAATATAAAACATAGAGATTTATTCAATTAATAACCGTAGATAAACACACAATTGTGTGAAATATCAACATACAAAATTATCCAAAAGACATAATCAAACATTGTTCATAAAAACATGACAAAAACAATGATAAAGTGTAATAATAAAAATAGGACTTCAATTTTGAAAAAATAAACGACACGTCAAGTCACGTTCAATAAAGATTACTTCTCAATCTTTGGGATGAGAAGAGCAGTGTCTTCAATGAATTTTGCTTTGTCATCTTGTGAAGCAACCTGGACATTACTTGTAGACAACATGGGACTTGCTTCCGCATCATAAACATCAACCAACTTTCGCTTTATAGTGGTTAATGAAGATTTATTTCCAGATAAAACATCATCTTTTAAACCGTCATTAACAGCATTTGACACTGGAGTCACATTGTCGCCGGACCCAGAAAATGTTTCCTGAAAATGCATAAACCTTTATTTATTAGTTTCAGTTTATAGTCTATTACTTTGTTACGAAAACCTTATTACTATCTTATTTAGTATATGATTTGATATATAACTATTTTGGACCTCGATTTAGTTTTTTTTGATTGATATGGGTGATTGAAAAGCACAAATGTGAAGTTATGTATGTAGCTGTTGAAACTACATGCATGTGTATATATATATATATATATATATATATAAATCAAACAGGAAAGATTAAGATGTTACCTTTTGAGTATCCACAAAAAGCGTAGACACGCCAATTGATTCAGAGTCAGTAGCCTATAAAAAGGTTTGCAAGTAATTTATTATAAAAAAAAATTGTAAAGAAGAAATATTTATGTTAATACAATAAAAGTATACAATAACAATTAATACTTGGCAAATGTTTAGTTTTTTCTTCAGCTCTGAAATTATGTATGAATCTTGTGTTAGCTTGGATATTCCATAAACTTCATACTTGTTTTTCAAATTGAAATCGGACACTTCGATCTTGAAAGCAACTTCCTTCTCCAACAAACAGTCGATCTCATCGGGATATTTAACCGTCTCACCAACCTGGAAAAAAGGGTAAATCATAATTGTAAAAATCATATACTTAGGTAAACAGGTAGGTATCATGTGATGCCTAATGTATTTCATAATACATGAATAAAGTAAAAATATACTTAGTAATACAAAATGTCAATATAAAAAAAAAATTATGTTTGCAATTTTGGAATGTATACATATAACTTGATTAGTAACTAAATAAACAACGATAATATATATTTAAAGTGTATTACAGTATTTTGAGTAAGCAAGTCTGAAGCAGATTCTTTGATAAGATCAGAGGCATCACGATGAAACAAAGTTAGGGATACTGCACCATTGGTATCCTGAACACGAACTTGGACCTTGTACCTAGTTAAGAATAGATTGTTAATAAATAAAATAAAAAAATATATATTTAAATAACGATTTAGCTGCTACAAAGTGTTGCTGACACATGTCGGCTTCTGATGTATATGTTACTCGAATAAATGAAAGAGTAAAAAAATCAATCATAGTTAATAATATAAACATTATACTTTGAAAAAAGTTAAAAATATTTAAGATTAATCTTAAGAATATTATAGTATATGTTTTAGCCAAGCAATTACCTTGGCACTGGCTCAACAATCTTTGAGCTGCACTTGACGTTCACACATTGATGTATTTTCTCCTCCTCAAAATCTCCAGTCCCATCACCTTTCTCCCCAATTATATACTCTGTAGCAACCTTTTTGGTACACTTGGGACAACCAAGACAGTACCAGCCAACTTCTTTACAAAGCGCCTTAATTGTACCCAAAACAATCAAAGGTTATTCCTGTAATAAAGACAATAATCCATTTATTAAAACTTATAATATAATGAGTCACGTATAAAACACTAAAAATTAATTTAAATATAACGAACTTCTTGTATCTCCCAAATATCGCCAAGCCTACTTAAAGTAGTGTTTGTTAAGAAATCCTCCTCAGTGGAAGCAAACATTGAGACACCATAAGGACGATGGATTGAAGACGGATTATCAATGTTGACCTTAATCAAACTGTAAAAAATTGGATACACAATTATTGAGTAATTACAATATTTTATATTAATAGCTATAAAACATATTGAAAAAATTAAATACCTTGACTTATAATCATTAATGTCGTGTATATCGTCATTAATGAACAATCTACTTATAGCACCTCCAAAAGAGTTAGATACGTATGGTTTTCCTGGTACAATAAAAACATTAGTTCAATACATTACATTCTTTTTCAAGTTACATAATATATAAACGCTAAATGTTTCTTGTCATACATACATTGTATTATATAATTTGTTGCTTGTAACAAATAAACGATATAGCAAAACGAATTTATAAAAAAAGTTTTATGTTTTTTTTATATAAACAGTGACAGCTTATTATTTGTGTAAACATCAATATTATGTTTTATGTTTATTCATCTGACAATGTATGCATAATAGACTAATGTAACATAGATATACAGTAAAATGACATAAGGTATAGAATAAACCACTAAAGAACTTCAAGCGCGCGAACTGCAAAATAACAATAACGTGCTCCTCTTTGGGATGTCCAACAACAAACTTTTGCATTTGATTTGCATACTCTTCCCATAGGGTAACATAAACGGACAAACCCCTGATAACAGTAAAAAAGAAAATATTTAAACTCAAAGTATGTATATAAAAATATATTAGAAAATTAATAAATAACTACAATATTTGATAACATACTCCTGGTTTTGAACTTCCATTGTCAATCTTTTTTTCGGTTGAACACTCACATCCTTGTCTTCGTTCTTGTAAAATATTTTCACATGGCCAATAACATCTACACATACTTGATATATAAATATTTCATGTTTAATACTACTTGCGGATAAACAGGATATGATATTTACCTATCGTGATGTTGTCGGGTATTTGATTTTCTATGATTGACTGAAAAGGAACAAAACAAAACCCATACATGGGACCTCCAAAGTTTTCACATTTTGAAACACGAGTATTAGGGTTGAAACAGATTTTGTTTGGGTTTTCGGAAAATTTATGTTTTGATGGATTGTATCCAATACCAGGACCGGTAATGGTTAAACATGCATTTTCTTCACAAAACTTTTCAAACCTAAAGAACCATCTTTTAAAAACATTGGCTTGAATCTTATTACCCTGTAAAAGATAAAACACCGTTAGCAAGTTTGCATAAGTATTTAAATTTTAAAAATTAATAATAAAAATAAAACAAAAAAAACAGATAAGCTATGTCTTACATGCTCATCAATTAGGATCATCTCGATCGAATAGTCTTCATTAGGTATTCTGCGATTTGGTTGTCGCCAAACTCTTATAACCTTAACACGCAAAACCACGTTGTCCCTCATGACATTCAGGTCACTTAACATGGTGATTGCTGCTTGTTCCATTGATCTAAATTTTATACAAACAATAGAAATGTTTTAGTAATATAACAATGTTAAAACAGTGTAAAATCTGAAAAAAAACATAAAAATATAGAGAATGTAGTGAACTTACTTTGAATTGCTGGATTTGTGATGAGAAGAATAGTGATGTGTGGAATTTCAATCTAACATATATGGTATATATAATACAAAGTTTGGAAAAATATTTATGGAAACTTGTTAAAGTGTTATAAAATTACGTAATGTAAAATATTTTATGTAATGATGGTAATTAAATGAATTTCCATATATACAATTTATAAATGTGTCTATTGATACTATACGTTTTTTATAAAAAAAACGTACATGAATAATAATGTTAAAATATAATATTTTAATGATTAGCTAAAAATATTATACTTTAATGATCAACATAAATACAATTATTACTACTATATATGGTATGGCATAAATTAGGGATTTGAATTTAAACAAAATATGAAGATTGTCAAAATAATAATAATATCAACATTACTAACATTTCCATATATAAATATTGTATTAACTGATAATAAGGTGATTATATATATAAAGTTTTTAAAATAAATAAATTACATAAAAATAATTTTTGCACAAAATACAAAATTTTATATATTATATATTTCCCAATGACAAATAAAAACATATATATATAAAGTTTTTAAAATAAATAACATTATAATCAAGTTTAAATACATATAACATTGAATAAATAATATTTTATTACAACGTTATTTAAAAATAAAAAAATAACTGATTATCATTAAAATATTATATTTTAATTATAACCATAATTTTGTTAGTGCTTTTGATAAACATAAAGTCAGTTATTACTACCATCTCCATGATATAAATAGTATTTATAGTATGGAATAATTTAGGGAATTGAGTTGAAAAGACTTTAATAACGTAAATCAAACATAATATAGAAAATACAATATTTTTAGTAAGATAAATATTATTTATGGTATGGAATAAGTAAGGGAATTGAATTTAAACAAATGTTGGAAATAGTCAAACTAAAAATAATGTCAAAATTATTAACATTCCGTATATATATTCTTCAAGTTGGAAATAGTCAAACCAAAAAATAATGTCAGCATTATTAACATTCCATATATATATATTGGAAATAGTCAAACTAAAAATAATGTCAACATTATTAACATTCAATATAGATTGGTCAAAGCTGTTTAAATAGGTATATTGTCAAACAAATAATTGCATTTTAATTCGGAGATAATAAATTAAAAAAACATCAAATAAATAATACTTTATTAAAACTTTATTTAAAATAAAACTTGAGACTATGTAACATCAGTCTTGAAAAAACAAAGGAAATTCAAAATCCATAGAACGGTTCAATAACAAATAAAATACTCTAGTTTATTACCTTCGGTGTTGGAAACTTATGAGCTAAAAGCTTACGCTGATTTGCACACCAATTGAAGACACAAACATCGCCTATTGAAATATCTTCGGCTTGAATCAAGTAACGCCATCCATCAACAATAAACCTTGTTAACCAAATTATAGAGTAATATTAATTTAAGTTCGGATGGGTAAAATAAGAAATAATAAAATGAACCTGAAATATGGTTTGTATCAGAATATAACATTACCTGGTAGAAGTACCATCGAAATTGATAACCACAGGCCTTGTCCAAGAAAATCCATCGACAAATTTAATTGTAACACTTAACGTTTCATTTAAACCAGCAATATGAGCAACTTCATTTGGTATTATCTACAAGTAAAACAAAATGAGATTAAAATTATAGAATAATATAATTTAAGTAGGATAGAAAAAAGAAACTGTACCAGTTGATAAGTGACAGTTGAAGTAAACGTAGGAAAATCTGATTCAATATACAATGTCAAATTATCGGCAGCAGATATGTTTTGTGAAGAGAATATTTCGTTAGTAAGTAATTTGTGTAAAACCATATGCGGCCCAGTCTTGCTAAATGTGATAATATTGAAACGTGTAATATCATTAAACTCAAAACAAACAAAATCCCCAATTTCAAGACGAAGATCCTCAATAAATTTCGCCCAGCCAACAGTAAAACAGTACTTGGTACCAATTTTTTGGAGGGACACATCCCATTGATGGACATTAGACACAAAAAGCTTAACAGGATTAGATGGAGGACCTTCGGCATAATACCTTTCGGCGAATGACATTGGTAAAACCTGAAAAACAATTAAATTAAAGTAAGCACAAAGTAAAATGAATTTTTTTTAAACATTTATATTGTTAATGGAATAGGTTATAAAATTAAACAAAATAACACATACCAATGGACCAACAATTTCATGATCAATCAGCTTGCAAAATGAGTTTGATAATTGTTTCGACGGAGAATGATTGTAGTATCGTATCATAAATGTAGCATGGCCTATATAATCAAAAATAATAAAGAATATGCCATAGCATAAATCACGTACAATGCGAGACCATCCATTGCTTAAACAGATTGAATCATCAACCGCTTTGACACGAACAGACCAAACATGCCCTTCATCAATCCTAATGATAACATTTGTGTTATATAAATTGTTTGCACAGAAGAAGTGGTTCATTGATCTAGGAATGGGCTGCAAAAAAATAGTAAATTTAATAAGGTTACCTTAATTTGTAACTATAAATTATGTGTAATAAAAAATTTGAATATAAATAACATATTAATCTTACCAATTGAAATGAAGAAGGGTCATGTAGAACGACAAAGAATTGGTTTCCCTTTCGATAAGCCATCCTGAAAAAAAAAAACGGATCTGGTTGTAGCAGAAGCTTGTTATTCAGACAAAGCGAGTACCTAAATATATTATGCATATAAATACAATTAAAATTATGGTTTTGGAATGGCAAGCATATTTAGTGGAAACAAACCAGATCGGAAAACATAACAATGTACTAAAACATATCATCTAAAACATAACACTAAAGTAAAACACATAACAATCCGGTAAACTATATTACTACAAATAATCCGAAACTACATGTATTAAACCATATCTAAGAAACATAACAATCTACTCAAAAAGATCTGCAAAACATAAACAGAGACGTAAATCATAACCAATCTAGTAAAACAGATCTACAAAACAAAGAACTAAACTAATGCACATAATAATCAGATAAACTATCAAACTACACGGAATCCATAACTATATCTATCAAAACAGATCGGAGAAACATAACAATGTACGAAAACAGACCTGCAAACCATAACCCTAAATTAAAACACATAACAAACTGATAAAAAAAAATCAAGTTATTTATTTCGTAAAGAAGTTAGAACCATTCAAAGAATAATAATTGTATTGAAAAGTGCATACCTTTAATGAATTGATGCCAAGAACTTCAACACTAAATCAACAATGTCAAAGATTGAAGCCTAAAAATCATATAAAATAAAAAACTTAAAAATCGACGGTATTATGATGCGAAAAAACAAAATACATATATAGCAATAGACAAAAAACAATTAAAAAGAAATGAAAGAATACTGAAGAATACATAGGTTAGATGAAGTGAAGTGAGAAGGATAGTTTGGATGAGAATAGATTACCACGGATCGAAGATGAAGCGATTACTTTAGAGAGGATGGGCAAGGAAAAAGATGGATTATTAGGGTTAGAAGGCGGCATATGATACTGGATATGAAAACCTAGGAGAGCGATTGAGAGATTTTTAGATGAAATGTTTGTTTTGCGTGAGGTTATGTGAATCCGAAGCGGGTAATTGGGTCGGGTTAGTAAAAACGGGTTGTAGTATGATTGATTGACATGTGTCCAATAGGTGTGAGGAGCTCTAGGATGAGGACAAGTGTCCCCCTAGCTACTCCTTTATTAGAAGAAGGAGATTAGGTGATTATGACCGAATTTAATGAGAATTACTCCAAAAATGTATATAAGGCATACATATCTTGACCCATAACCAATTCCACCATGATTCTTTCATTCTAATTCGATTAAACACATACACACACACACACACAATTCCCTCATGTATTCTATCATCTATGCACAAGAAATCCTGATTTCTATCTCCTATCCAAGATGATTTGGAAGATTATTATTCTATTATTCGGTTTTCTTTTCTTCTTAATTGGACTAACTACGTTGTAAATTTTTTCCAATTCCTTTTTTTTTTTTTGCAATACTCATAGTTTTCATTTATTCCGATCAAAAGCCCTTAATCATTGTTGCTTAATCATATATGTTTCGTGTTTATTGAATTGGGTATAGGGTTAGGGTTTATGCTTAGATTTGGGGAAGAAGACGAAAAATTATATAGTGTTTAAAAGTTATCATTAATCAAAAGTTTCAACATATGACTGAATTGTTGTAGTGGTTTGTGTGTTGAGTCTGTCATGAAACCATCCAGGTTTGACTCCCATGACCCCCAAATTTTTATTTTCTATTTTTAGACCATAAATTATATTTGTTTTATATATATATATATATATATATATAATACATATATATCTTGAAATATTCATAACTAATTCAATTTTGCTTCAAAAATCATGAAAATTTAGGTGTTGCATCTTGACACCTCATGATAAATGATCATATTTTAGTTTCTAGAAAATAAACCATTTTCTTATTTTTACTAATTTAAATTGTTTTAATCATGAATAATTGATTAAAAATTCATTTTTGATGATTTTAATCTCAAAATTTTAGGATAATTATTTCTAAGAATTCTAATATAAAGTAAAATTATTTGTCCAGAAAAGATGTGTTTTTATTGAATTTCTAATATTTAATCATTTAAATATGATTTAAATGCATTAAATTAGTTTTAAATATAAATAAATTTAGAAAAATTATGGGAAAATTATTTTCATTGATTTACATCAGAAAGTATTCATTTTCTATAAAAAAAATATTTTTGGATCATATCTTGTTTGTTAGTCTTATTTATGTTTAATTAGACATAATTAGTCATGCATTTATTTATACTACTAACATCTGTTTGATAAATACTTTTCTTATAAAACAGAAATATTCTTATGTTTGAAAGTCTAAATCCTCATTTGTTTGGATCATTGTGTAACTCATAATTATTTGTTCAAATATTTATGATTATTGTATTTATTTACAATAATTAGTTAAAGTAATTAACTAAATTATTTTGCCGTTACTATTCAAAACATATTTTTATCTAAATATTCATTTCCGAAAAAATTATATTACCTAAACCACATTTACAAACTTTGATATATTATTTTTGATATACAACTTTTACATTAATTCGATTTATCATAAAAACTCTAATTCCCTAAATCAACATAGCAAACCCTAATACCTTAGAACCCTAGATACCTTAGACTTTTTAGACATTTCCTTATTAGTATTCTTACACATTATAGGTTGAAGTCCTCGGAATTCCCATTACTTAGTTCATGACCGCTTAAGTTGGATTGTGATCGCTTTCGCAAACTGTGAGTATATCTTTCCCCTTTTTCATGTTTTACACTTTTGGGGCTACTCATGTACCTTATATCAAGTTTCTTTTTCTTTTTACTAAAGAGCAATTCTCATGTGTGTTTGCTTGTGTTATTTTGTGTATCTATGACTTGTCGTTAAGTATTGCAGACCACCAACCAAGTAGCGATAAAGAGTAGGATCCGAAAAAGGTAATCCATTAGCAGGTGTTACACAATTGGTTCGGGCTGAGTAGTCGTTAAGTATTGCAGACCACCAACCAAGGAGCGATAAAGAGTAGGATCCGAAAAAGGTAATCCATTAGTAGTAAAAGACTCATGTGGAGCTAGAGGAGTTGCAACTGGTTTGGAGTCATAAAGGTTTGCCAGAGAAGAATGTCTTTTGCATATTTTGCTTGAGTTAGAAAGAGACCAAAATAAGTGTTAACAACTTCAAGCCAAAAAAATAGTTCAAATTGCCAAGATCTTTGATAGCAAACTCACGTTTGAGATGAGAAATGAAAGTACGGACTGTGCGTTCAAAATTTTCTATGAGAATAAGATCGTCCACATATACAAGAAGATACATGATACAAGAATATTTTTTTAGGACAAACAGAGAAGTATTCACATAGCTGCAAGTAAAGCCGCAGGAAAGAAGAAACGAGCTTAAGCACCGGTACCATGCACGAGGGGCCTGATTGAGTCCATAAAGAGCTTTGGATAATTTGCAAACATGATTCGGATATTGAGGATCAACAAATCCTGGAGGTTGCTACATGAAGAACGTTTCATTCAAGTTACCATTTAAGAAGATCTTCTTTACATGAAGTTGATGCAATTTCTTGTTGTAAAGAACGACACGGGATAGGACTATACAAACAATAGAGGCTACGATGGATCAAGCAACATGCGTGGTGAGTTTAATGGGTTGAAGGCAAAGATTTTAGATGAAAATAAATCGGCGTATTATGTTCATTGTTTTGCACATCAGCTTCAGTTGGTGGTTGCGAAGGTAGCAAAAAAAAAAAAAAAAAAAAAAAAAACAATTGGGTGTTGCTAGTTTTTTTTTGAGATGGTGACAACTTTGATGAATGTGGTTTGTACTTCTTGTAAAAGAAGTGATATTATTCGAGAAACTAAGAGAGAGAAAGTAGTAAAAGCCATTAACGGTGGGTTAATTAAAATTGGAACCGGGTTAAATCAAGAGCTTTCTCTTGCGTGACTAGGAGATACACGATGGAATTCTCACTAAAAAACAATGCGTTTGATTAACTTATTTCCAACCATTGTTAAGTTGCTTGCACTTATCATAAAAGAATGCCTTAATGATTCTAGAAGAAGTCAAGCACATGGTATTTTACAGTATTTCAAAACTTTTGAATTTGTGTTTTATCTGTATTTGATGTTGCACCTTTTAGGGCTCACAGATAATTTATCAAGAATACTTCAAAAGAAAGATCAAGAGATACTACAAGAAGTTTCATTGATGGAACAAACCAAAGCAGTCTTGCAAAAATTGTAGATGCAATAGTGCGACTAGAGCTTTGGATTGTAAAACACATTTGGTTTGTTAATGTCGAAGGTGCGAAAGAGTGAGTTAAATGGTGCGAAGGAGGATATAAAGGTGCGAAGGAAGATGCTTATACGAATGAAGACTTAGTTTATGGAAGAACTTGGTTCGACCAGTCAATGTGGGCGAACCTGCACATTTGCATGGATGATTTGGGCGAATGTGCAGGCCTATAAATAGGTTAAGTTCATTTTTGAATGTAACTTTGATGATTATTATTCCCTCCTCTTTCTGAAAACTCTCTCTAGATTTTGTTAAACTTGTTTTACATTTAAACCTTGATTGTAATCATTATTCCAAGTGTAATCAAGTGTTTTATGAATGAAATTGATTGAAAATGATGATCTGCGTGTTTGAATCTGCTTGATTATTACTTTGTGATAGTTTTAGGGTTTCCGCACCTAAAACTAACTTGTTTGATCAATCTTTGTTTGTTTTCGATCCTAATACGCACATACAAAGTGGTATCAGAGCCATTTCGGATCAAACAACCACAAATTAATAATCTCTCAGCTGATTTGGACCCAATTTTGGTCAAAATGTTTCTGTTTTCAATAAACAAACTGATGTGATAAGATTTTGATCGATTACACCTTGATTTCGTGTTTAAATTGGATAATTCTCTTTATTAAAGTTGTTCCAAATCAAATCCGATTCAAAACCTGATCAAGATCATCAAAATCCATCAACTTTTGAAAAACATGATCAAAATTAACTGATTTTCAAAGAATAACCGTTTTTGAAATCACAGGGGTCGAACGAGAGAGTTTGGTCGAAAGAGGAATTTCTTTGGGTCGAAAGAGTGTGTTTCTGTACGAAGGAGGTGTTTGTGTGGTCGAAGGAAGACTTTGATTGCTTATTTTTCACATTCGTATCTTTGTTTCACCTTCGCATAATCGAACGGTCGAAGGAGTTGATAAACGGTCGAAAGAGAGTTCTAAGTGGTCGAAGGAGTTTTTGTTGATTAGCTTTCATTCGTATCAATTATAAACGGGCGAAAGAGAACTTTATTTCTCCTTCGCACGTCCGTATATACGAAGGAACATCCTGTTTTGAAAAATTTTAATCTTTTCGTGTTTGATTGTTTGCAGGACAAGATGTGGAACTTTCCAACAACGCCTAGACCTACTCAAGCACCACAACAGCAGACAACACAAGATCCATGGTCCATTGCAGCTCAAAAGACTAGTCAACCATCACAGCCGGTCAATTATATGGCTATGACTAGTTCGGCACCACAACAAGTTGTTCAATCAGTACCACAACCGATTGATAACTATTGGGGAGTCGCAGCAGCAGCAGTCCATTCCCAGACGACCAACGCTATTTCTACTCTTATTCATGATCTATCTTCTGGAAGCGGTACTCGTCCACCGAAGTTAATGGACATGAAGGAGTATAACACTTGGAAGACGAAGTTTAAAATTCACGTTGAGGGACAAGGACTTGAAGGTGCCGAGGCATGGCAAATGATTGTGAAGGGTTATGTTGCTCCTAGTCTGGAGAATACTGGAGAACCAATCCCTTTGGAGAATTTGGCGGATGACGAGAAGAAAAGGTTTGCTATAGAGAAGAAAGCATTTTCTCAGCTATCTCAGGCGATCAACACTGATCTATTACATCAGTTTGGATCGTGCACTACATCCAAACAACTTTGGGATATGCTAAGAAATCGACATGATGGAAATGAGAAGACCAGGAAGCTTAGGATGGAGGAGCTTCGAAAGGAGTTTGAAAACTTCAGTTATATGGGTAATGAAACCCTAAAAGAGTTGGTTCCAAGGTACTGCCATTTGCTCACTGAATTGTCGAGCTATGAGATCAGCATTCCAATGTCGGAATTAGTTGATAAATTTGCTGATGCATTACCACCCTATTGGAACCAACACATCGAAGTGTTAAAGGAGAAGGATGCTTACCAGTATTGGACCATTAATGAGTTCATCCAAAAGCTGGAAAACAAAGAGATGGAGGAAAAGAGAAAAGCTAAGAGAGCTCAGATTCCACAGAATCCTGATTTATATGTGAGTGGAACATCTAACTCTCTTTCTGCTTCAAGCACCACATCTACTGTTGCACCTCACATAGCATGTGTGTCTAACATTGTTGAACCAACAAAAGCACCCATTAACTACCTTGCTCAAACTTCATCCTACACACAACAACCATATCAAACACAAAACTTTATTCCACCATTTTCACCATTACAACAAGCCGCATGCTATACATCAAGTCAACAGCAACAACAACAACAATATCCTCCTCAAGTGAACCAGATGCAGATTACTCAAGCACAATCAAGTCAAAACCCGATTGTGTTAGAGACATCAAACCTTAACAATGTGACTGTTGAAATTGCTCAACAGCATGTTGCTCTAGTATCTGCCATGGTCGCTTCTTACAACGGTTTGGTAGCAAGTCAAATTGGAAACAATAATCTTACCAATGAGGACTATGCTCAAATCGATAAAGAGGAAATGGAGTTGATGGACATTCAGTGGGCTTTTGCAAGCATTATGAGGAGAGCCACTGATTTCATTCAGAAGACTGGCAGGACTGATCTCTCAACCTCTCCCAATACCACATACGGATTCAACAAAGCAAAGGTTACTTGCTTTAACTGTGGTGAAAAGGGACATTTTAAAAGGGAGTGCACACAACCAGCACAACAAGGTAACCCAAATCCTTTCAATTCTTCATACCAAAACCGACAAAACCAAAACCAGAATCAAGTGTCTTACAACAGTCCAAACATATCAAGCTTTCAACCACAAAATCAAAACACTTATCAGAACCGTCAACAAAACAACAACACCAGACAATCCACAACACAAAACCAACCTCAACAAAACCCAAACCGAACTATTGTTCCTATCTCTACACCTAACACACAAAACCAAAACCAAACTGATACTCAAAACCAAGCACTTGTCATCCAAAAGGATGAAGGTTTTGACTGGACTGGTATGCAATTGGGGGTAGAGGAAATCACTGCTGGGAATGTTGCATGTGTGGCACAGCAGATGAGGTTGGATAAGAATGAGGAAGTTGAAGAAGAGGTTGTGATTGAAAAGGTGTCGGAGTTGAAGATTGAAGAAGTGAATGATGATGTGATGGCTGAAGGTGAATACAAGAGATCGGGGATGATTCTTGATTCTGTCACCGATGTTGGAGATCAATATGACTCAGCTTACTCGGATATGGAGAGTGAATCTGACTCAGAGACTAGTGTGAATTCACTAGATGATGATATTGACCAATTGCTAGCTGAAGCTGACTTCCTGATGACTCGCAAGTCATGTATGGTGGATGATGCATGCACCAAGATTGACTACTCCAAATTCTTTGCAGGAAAGGAAGCTCACTTTGCTCTAATGGCCATGACAGAACCTCCTAAGCCGGTAAGTTCTGAAACTCAATCTTGTGTTAAATGTGACAAATGTGCTGATTTTGAAAAACTGACTGATGAAAACAAGCTTCTCAAGGTTCAACTTGAGAGTGCAAAACTCAACTGTCAGATTTATCAAAAGGACTTAAAAGATTTCAACAAAGTTCTTGATGGTTATAAAAAGGATGTGTCAGAATTGAAAAAGACATTATCTATTAAACAACTTGCCATTAATAATTACATCAATGAAATGGAAAACACTAAATTAGAAATGGCAACCATCAAGTGCTTTGCGGAAAAAGTTAACAAGAAATTAGAAAGTTACAAGCACATAGCATACGTAGTTGATCATATCATTGAAGAACCCTCCCAGACGAATAGTGCAAACTATAAGTCAGTTCCATCTCCGGTATTGTTTGAGAATCACACTTTACATGCAATACCACCGGAGACTTTAATTCATCCTGAGCCCACACCAGAAAATGAGCCTAACACTTCTAGTGTCGGGGATCCATATTCTGATGTGAGACCAGTACTGGGAAATAGTGAGGGTGTGGTCGCTACTGATGATTCAGATGAAGAAGATGAGTCATCTGAGACGGTTGAAAGTGATAGTGATATCCCTGATGAAAATCATATAATCAGTACTGAGCCAGTCTCACCGTCTCAGATCATTCATCCAATGGCAAATGCTCATCACAAACATGAAGTTAAGAAAAATGATAAGTTTGTTGGTAAAAATTTTGAAAAGAAAGAGGTTAAGAAGGTTGAGAAAAACGTGAGAAAACCGGTTGAAAAGAAAGTTGAAATTAAAACTGAGAAAAAATGTGGTAAACCCGGTTGAGAAGAAAAATGAGTCTAAATCTGAGAAATCAAATGATGTGAGCAATGAAGTGTGTGATAAACCTGTCAAAATCTTCTATCGGATGCAAGGCTCCAATAAGATTTTATCTGATGATGAGTTTCCGATTAAGTTTGTCAATTCCACAAAAATCGAAAAGATCTGGCAGGAAAGTACGATTTGGTTTCCAAAATTTGAAAGGACCAATGACATTCCTCAAGAGATCTTAGACAAAATTTATTCGGAAAAAGAAGCAAAGGTCAATGTCACACAGTTTGTTTTGCCTGTTCATAAAGAAAATAGTTTTATTGAACCGACTTACTCGAAGGACCCAGCTCCTGAGAGTTTAAGAAAACAATGCATGGTCGATCGATATCCCATTGTTAGTTTTTCCAAGTCGCCGATCAAGGAAAACTACGAGGAATACCGTGCGTGTTATAAGTGCGGGGAACGGGGACATTTACTTGCCGCCTGCCCGTACGTACGACACAAAAGGCACGAGGTGGAGATGAGGCAATATCATGGGTATCCGGTTGACAACTATGGCTATCAACAAAGACGGCATTTTTCCCAAAAAGAATTTTATCATAATCAAAATAATTTTTACAACAAGGGGGAAAATCGTCCGATGACGTATGATAAGCGCAACCGGATGAACACTGATAAATCTGGTAAGAAATCTCAGATGAACTCAACTGCTGATACCAAAAAGGTCACTCCTAAACCTAATGGTAAACAAGCAGTTGGACCTGTCTCTGTTAAATCACAGAAGGTAACCAAGAAGGTTGCTTTTAAAGACGAAGTAAAGAAACCGACTGAGACCTCAAAATCTCAGATTCGGATCTTGAAACGATCTGAGCAATCTTGGTCATCTAAGGAATCTGAAGGAGCCTCTACTTCACAGAGCGAGAAGAATGAGAAAGAGAAAGTGGTTAGTGAGAAGAAAGGGGTTGAAATAACTCAAGTTGTTTGTGATTCAAAAGACTCTTTGAAACAACCTGTTCAAAGACCCAAGACCAAACAGGCTTGGGTCCCCCGAAAGAACTAATTGATTTACTTTAAATGTGCAGGGAGCTCCAGCTGGCCCTGTTAGCAGCCTATGGATTGTTGACAGTGGAGCTTCTGGTCACATGACAGGGGACCTCGCGCTACTCTTTGACATCAAAAATATTAACAGAGGTTATGTGGCATTTGCTGGAAATAAGGGAGGCTACATTACTATGGAGGGGAGTGTAAGTAATGGGGTCGTAACATTTGAGCGGATTTCTTATGTGAAACAAATAGACTATAATTTGCTCAGTGTTAGTCAGATTTGTGATAAACAATTTTCAGTGTATTTTGATGACAAATCCTGTTATATCTTGAAACCTGGGTTTGAGCTACCAAAAGAGTGGGTGATGCTGAAGGCACCGAGAGTTAACAACTTGTATATTCTCAACATGTCTAAAGCAATGACCACCCATGGCCAAGTCACGTGTTTCCTCTCCAAGGCTACAGAAAAAGAATCCATTATGTGGCATAGGAGAATGGGACACATCCATTTGAGAAAAATGAATCAGCTTGTGAAGAATGAACTTGTCACGGGAGTTAATGTCAAACACTTCCATCTGAATGACAAGTGTATCAGTTGCAAGAAGGGCAAGCAGCACAAACAATCCCATAGACCAAAGAAAGTTAATTCTGTTGAGCTGCCACTTGAACGTTTGCATATGGATTTATTCGGTCCAGTCAGACGTAAAAGTCATGCCGGAGAATTATACTGTCTTGTGGTGACTGATGACTATTCAAGATTTTCATGGGTAATGTGTTTGCATCAGAAAAGCGACACTTTTTACAACTTGAAGGTTCTGTTTACACGTCTGGAGAATTTATATGGTTTGAAGATCAAAAGAATCCGGAGTGACAATGGGACGGAGTTTAAAAATGCTCAGATGGAGGATCTTTGTGCAAACAAAGGAATTCATGATGAATATAGCGCTCCGTATACACCCCAGCAGAACGGTGTCGCAGAGAGAAAGAACAGGACTCTTATAGAGACGGCGAGAACTATGCTTGCGGATTCAAATCTTCCAGTCATGTTCTGGAACGAAGCTATTTACGCAGCATGTTATACTCTTAACCGTGTTTTGATAGTGAAGAAGTTTGGCAAAACTTCTTATGAGCTGTTGAACCGACGCAAGCCGAATCTTGAGTATCTAGAACCATTTGGTGCCCCTTGTACAATGCTGAATCCTTCAAAAAAGTTTGCACCAAAGGCTGAAGAAGGTTATTTTGTTGGATATGCAACCCCATTAAAACGGGTATTCAACAAAAGAACTAGAAAAGTCGAGGAGTGGGCTAATGTCGAAGTTCAAAGATATACACAAAATGTACAGGGTGGAGGACCAGATTGGATGTTTGATTACAAAGATTTCTTTGAATCATTCAATCTAGATAGCATGGTTGAAGAAGCTGTACTTCGATTATACTACGAGGTCGAAAACGCCGTAACTTCACCGTTAGTGCGTCCGATCATGGTAAACCCCCAAGCAGCTTCTAATGATGCCACTGCTCCTGTATTGGAAGAAGAGGTGTTCCAAGAGGCTTCTACATCGCTTAATTCATCTGAATCAGAATATGAAGACGATGATGCAACAAGTGAAGCTATTCTGGACAACGCTACAGTGACACCACCAGTGAACCCATCTACTACTGATGCTTCAACATCAAATGTGGGTAATGATCTGGTTTCTACAGAGAATTTGACAACTCAGACGGGAGTCCAAGTACCTGATTATCCGGAATCTCGGATACATCGGATACACCCGCTTGAACAAGTTATTGGTGATCCTGGTAGCAGTGTGATGACGAGAGGGCAGCTGAAGAATGCTCTAGCACCAGAAAACATTGGCAATCTTGCTTTATATGCCAAAATTCAGAAATCTGGTTTTCAGAATGACTGGTCATTTGCTTGTTATGTTTCGCAGGTAGAGCCACGGACATACAAGGTTGCTCTTTTGGATGACGCCTGGGTGGAAGCAATGCAGGAGGAGTTATTACAATTCAAGAAACTTGGTGTATGGACCCTAACAGATTTGCCCCCTGGTAGAAAGAAAATTGGTACCAAATGGGTGTTCAAGTGCAAGAAGGATGACAGAGGAGTCATAGTACGAAACAAAGCTCGTTTGGTCGTTCAAGGTTTTCATCAGGTTGAAGGAATCGACTACAATGAAATCTATGCACCGGTTGCACGCTTGGAAGCTATCAGAATGTTCCTCGCGTTTGCATCATGGAAGAAATTTAAGGTGTATCAGATGGATGTAAAGAGCGCATTTCTTTACGGTGTGGTCAAAGAGGAAGTTTACGTAGGTCAACCACCGGGCTTTAAGGACCCTATTCACCGGGATAAGGTTTATGTGTTAAACAAAGCTCTCTACGGGTTCACCAGGCTCTGAGACAATGGTATGAGGAGCTGAGCACGTATCTTCTCTCGAAAGGATTCAAACGCGGACTGGTAGACTGCACACTGTTCACGAAACGAACAGGAGATGATTTGCTTCTAGTACAAATTTATGTTGATGACATTATTTTTGGGTCTACTAACGAACTTCTGTGCAGAGAATTTGAACAAGTTATGCAGGAAAAGTTCGAAATGAGCGCTATGGGAGAAATGCAGTTTTTCCTCGGCTTACAGGTGGAGCAAAAACCAACGGGGATCTTTATTCACCAGACGAAATACGTTTCTGAAGTCTTGAGCCGATTCCAGATGGATGATTCGAAACCGATGGATACTCCGATACAGCCCAATCACGGGATTGGAGTTGACCTTAAGGGGGAGCTGACTGATCCATTTACATACAGAGCAATCGTCGGATCTCTGATGTATCTCACAGCGTCAAGACCTGATATAATGTTTGCGACATGCCTTTGTGCGCGATATCAATCGAAGCCGAAACAGAGTCATCTTGCAGCTGTCAAGCGTATCCTTAGATATCTGAAGGGTTGTCCATCGAAAGGATTGTGGTACCCTCATGATGATAATTTTGACCTAATCGCTTTTAGTGATGCAGATTGGGGCGGCTGTGACAAAGACAGCAAATCCACAACGGCTGGATGTCAGTTTATGGGGAGCAGGCTCGTGACCTGGCAATGCAAGAAACAAACCGCAGTTGCACTATCCACATGTGAAGCAGAATACGTTTAAGCATCGAGCTGCTGCTCACAGGTTCTTTGGATCCAACAGCAGATGGTGGATTACGGTTTGCAATTTCTTAAAACCCCTATTTACTGTGATAATGAGGCCGCAATCGCATTAACAAAAGACTTAGTAAATCACTCAAAGGCTAAACATATCCGGATTAAATATCATTTTATCCGTGATTGTTATGCTAAAGAGTTGATCGATATGGTCAAAATCCACACTGATTATCAACGCGCAGATCTTTTTACCAAAGCTTTTGATAAATCCAGATTTGATTATCTTTTGAAAGCAAATGGTATTAAAGAAAAACAGGACTGATCACCACCTCAGTCTATCACTTTTTAGTTTAACTTTTTACTGTTTTTCAGAAAAATTTCGAAAATCCAAAAACATTAAAAAAAAAAATTCAAAATCCATAAAAATTGAAAAATTTCTTTGCTGACTGCTATATCTTCTTCCCTTAGATTAATGCCGTCAGATTTCTGTGAACAAACGATATCTGGGCAGTCACATATTTGAAATGCTCCAGCTTATCCTTGGGAACAGTAAATTCGAAAATCTATAAAAATCAGAAAATTCTAAAATGATTTCCTGGAGTATAAAGGGAAATGATAGTACATCAGTGGGGATCTGACACATTCTAAATACTGTAATGCTATATAGGCGTGTGTCTGAGTCTGTGCGATGTGCTGATAGGCTTCGTAGACCTATTACTGCGTGCCTGATACATACATATCAAACGATTTGTTGTGTGGATGAACTCCTCATTGGCATATGGTCTTAGTACCGTAATTTCGTTTGATAGGGTATTTGTACAAACCTCGGAGGTTTAGGGTCGTTATGTTATTAGTTGTCTGGGGATAGCCTCTCTGATCTTCTGCTGTAAGTCATTACGGACCTAGATCAGACATGGTGTCTTTATAAAAGAGCCATATAGGCCAAATCCTAAAGTTACCGAATTGAGGAACTTTCCATGTTATATGATAATCAAAGATTATCTATTACATCGTATTAATCATTGATGCGAATCATGATTAATATCAGTCCTCAACCTGGTATAGTGCATATGTTACTCTGCTGCATTAATTTGCTGACCTGTATACCTCTATGCATTATATCTTGTAAATTACAGACGACGAAAGCATAATCACGCTTTACAATGAGCCTTTGTGCATTTACTTCTTGATACGGGAGTATGTCGTGTGCGTGGGAACCACAGACAATTGCGTTTATACTATAAATACCAGTATCAGTATAAAGCACTGCACAATAGTCTGCATGTGAGTTTATGTGGATCACAATATCAGCAGTTGCCAGATCACACATTGTCTTTAATGATAATAATTTCAAAAAGATCAACGGTGTGATCAGATTTCTCATAAACTGATATGATCCCTTTACCGGAATCACAAAAACATTTACAGTTTTTCATTTACATTTCTGCATTTTATTTTCTCGTCAAAAATTACAAAACTCAAAAAGATTTTAGGTGTGTTTTAGCATAAACTTTAGAAAATCCAAAAAGATTTTTCTTTTTCATCTTATTTTTGATAACTGGTGGTGGTTGATGTCGATTTTCTAAACCTGATACACCATTTGAGCTTTGTAACTTTTAAAATGTGAAAACATGAATGATGGATGCTTAAAAGTTGGAAAATAATTGAACCGGGACTCGTTTTTGAGATTTGGAAAATTTTCAAAAATCCCAATTCTCATTCGCCCATTCGTTTGGTCGAATGTGGGATTTTTCAGTTCCTTCGAATGTATTGAACGGGCGAAGGAGAGTGTTCATGAACTGATGTTCATTCGAACCTTTTTGGCTCATTCGAACCCTTTCACTAGGGTCGAAGGAGGCAAAAGCTTCTCCTTCGCATGAACAAAACGGGCGAAGGAGACTGCCTATATATACATTTCCTTCTCATTCGAACCTCATAAAATTTTTTCCAGATTTCACTTGTAACCTCACCTTGTTGCTCGTTTATTTTGAATCTTACCATTGTGTTCGCCTTCTCTTACTGATCATTTTGCCTTATAATACACAGGTTAACATTGAGGATTCAAGGATTAATCACTATTTTTCTGTTTCAAGCCCTAACTTTTAAAGTCTGTTTAAATCGTCTTTATTGTTGCAATTGATGTTTCGGATTCATTATATGTGTGTTTTAGGGGGAGATTAATCGAAAAACAAGGCTTCAAAACCATCAGATTGATCAATTGATCAATTGTTAGGTTTCGAACCCTATTTTTAGTTAAAAACACATATATAATGAACATCGAATGAATTTGTTGATTTTAAAAGGTTATTCGGCATGTTTAGGGTCTATGTGAATCAAATGAACATGATCAGATTATGTAAATTCACAATTGAAATTTCAAAATTATAAACAGTCATCTTCGCCCCCATTCAAATGGGCGAAGGAGATAAATATTGGTCGAATGAACAAAATCTGGGGGAATGAAACTTTAATCTAAAATTTTTACATTCGTATCAAATAAAATTCTCATTCGAACCATGATAATCTCTCATTCGTACCCCCGTTTGGGCGAATGAGGATCTGAGTTACCAAATTTTTCAATTTTGAAATTTTATTGATTTTTAACATGTGTTTTTGATTTGTTATGCAGATTTTAATCATGTCCAAGCAAGAGAAGACTATTGAACAAGCAGGATCCTCATCTCAGCCCGCAAAGCAGCTTGATTTTGAGAATGCGCACAACTGTTGTGCATATCTTGGCGACGTGAAGAAGCACACGGAATTTGTCGGGATTATTGAGTTCTTGAAGCGGAGTAGAGTAATTGATGCCATTGCTACTCCTACAGTGATCTATCGTGATATGATTCAGGAATTCTGGTCTAATGCTAAATTAGATTTCTAGAAGAACGAATCTTGTTTGACGAGCAGAATTCAAGGACAACGAGTCATTGTGTGCGAAGAAGATCTAAGAGAAGCACTGAATCTGGATGACGATCCGAACGATCCAAAGGAGTTTACATTCATGGATCAAAGGAAGTGCTTTCTCAGGATGAAGTATAACGGACCTATCACTGACGGTTCGTTGCATAAAGGAAAACTGTGCCCACAGTTCAAATATCTGGCACATGTTTTAATCCATGTATTTGGATCTGCTGCGGGAGGTTATGACTTGATGAGGAAGAGCATCAGTTCGATGATGGTTGCTTTGGTATTGAACAAACCGTTCAATATTTCCGGCATGCTGATGTCTCATTTATTGGAACCTGTGAATGGAACGAGGAACCTGAAGTTTCTATTATATCCTCGTTTTCTTCAGATGATATTTGATCACAAGTACAAAGAGTTGAAGAGAGATGCTAAACATATTGTTGTTCAGGAACACATGTCGCTGAACACACTAGCTAGAATGAAAGCCTATAAGGGTTTATCTGTTGAAGAACGTCCTCCTGTTAGATGTTTGTTTGGTCATCTAGCTAGGGCAGATTATAATGATCCCGGTGAGGGGCTTGTAAGGAATGCGAACAGTGATTCTGATGCTGACAATCCTTTACATCATGTTGATCCTGACGCTAAGCGCAAGAGACAAGTGATGAATGTAGGCGCTAAGAGTGGTAAGGTCAAGAAACCAGAGATAAGGATTGAGGTTACTGAACCAGAAAAGAAGAAGAGAACTCAAGGTAGAAATAAAAGAATGGCGAAAAAGGGATTGAATCTTGTTGATGAAGCTTCCATTGATTCAGAAGAGACAATTGAGGAAGAACAATGGAATTCTGATGCTGAGACTGTGACGACCATGCCCAAGGCCACTGAGGCTGGTGCGTCTGATAGCCAACGAGAAGAAGATCAAGGGAACAAAAGTCCTATTCCCGTTGATGTTGAAAATTTGAGTTTTAATGTTGAAGAAACATTCGTTGGTTCTCCTGTGCAAGCAGCTAGAAAAGAGAAAAAGAAGCAGGAGAAGCCAAGTATAAAGAGAAAGAAAGAGATAGAATCGTTAATTGCTGGTAAGAAACTGCCGCCAGCTTCAAGTTCAAAATCACCGGTTACAGCACCTGCTCAAAAGAAACAGAAGACAGCAGCAACATCTAGCACACAACAAACAGAAGAAATTCCAATGGATGATGTGAATGAAGCTTTGGATAATGTGCTGAAGAAAATGAGAAAAGGTAAATTGCCTGAAGTTGTTGAACCACCAAAGAAGACTAAAGTATCGCTGGATAGTGATATCATGACTGCTGTGAATCAAAGATTTTCTGAGTTGATGAATTTGATTACAAAACAACAGACGGAGATTGAACAGCTAAAGTCAAATGACAAGAAGATGTTAGAAGTCGTAGTCACATCGGCAGATGACAATGAGACCTTGAAGAAAACCATCAAGAAGTTAAAGAGAGAAAACAAGAAGTTGCTGAAACATGAGCAACGTAACACCAGAAGGATAATTGTCTTGAAGAAGGAGAACCAACAGCTGAAAAAGAATAACAAGCATATGGACGATCTGATCAAGAACTTGTATTCTCAGGCTCCTCAACTTCAAGCTGGAGAAGTTGACAAAGAAAGAGAAGAAGAACAAGTTGACTTCGAATTATCTGATGAAGAGGAAGATGATGAATTAGATGAAGATGCTGGTGATGATACAAAAACAAAGAAAAAGGATGATAAAGATGATGATGGATCGGATGATGGATCTAGTGATGGAGACGGCTCTGCATTTGATAGTAGTGATAATGATGATGATGATGTTGATAAGTTTTCTTACAAGAAACGTGATTCGGATAAGGGCGGTGAATCGACTTCGAAAGCTCCTGGTGAGAATGTTGATGATGAAGATATCTTCTGGAACGAAAGATTGAAGTCATTGTCTGAAGAAGATAAGAATAAGTATCGTCAGATGTTAACCGATAGAGTCTGGACGATAGACATGACTAGCAGGTTCCCAGAAATATTTGAATCTAACAATAAACTTTTCGAATTGGAATATGATGACCCTGATCTTGAGGATGGAGAAGTGTCTGCAGCTATTTCGAAAGAAATTCTGGAAGGTTTAGCAAAGCAAGTGGGTAAGACGTTAGAAGAATTACTTGCTGATAATTTTATTCCTAAGATTCCTGAGAAAGAAGCTGGAAATCACTCGGATGACCGTGATGTTCCTGCATTCGAGGAAGTCGAGATGGAAGATATTACGAGCAACGAATATCCACAATATTTCAGAACAAATCAAGATTGTGGATTTTCATTCTCAGATGAACTGCTAAACCATGCCGAAAAGCTTGCAAGAGATAAAAGCAAAGTTTTTGAAGATGAAATCTTTAAAGGGCACAACAAGCCACGTTCCAGCAATCAGACAGCTTAAAAGAGTTGTTAAAGAAGCTGAAAGAAAAGGAGAATAATCGTCCGAAACCAGACATTCAAGGCAGCTTTAACGGGAGTGTCAAATAGTCAGACAGCTTAAAAATGTTTCGCAGTGAAATGGGAGAAGGGGATCTTGTATTTTGAGAAGTTTCATCACTTGAAGACCCTTCCGTATTGGGCAATCAGAGACATTTGTCGTCACCGTTTAACGGGAGTGTCAAATAGTCAGATTACTTATTTTGCTGAAAAGATGACTTGTGAAAGCCGAACCATGTGGGACTTGTTTGAACCACAATATCCAAAACGAATAGTTCACAAAAAGGATATTGATGTAATTACTGGTACGCCCAAAGTGACTTTGAAATACAAACCACCGAAAGTGTTGAAAAAGATTCCTTTGATGCCTATTCCGCAACACTTTGCCAAAGACTTCATCTGGTGGTATTATGATTGGAAGATTGCAGAGGCCGTGATCGTTTTGAAGGATGGTGAGTCGAATTATAAGAAAGTGCATATCTTTGATCCCATATGGTTGATAAACTGTTCACATGAGGATATCATCATGCTATTCTATAATCCGATCTACTCAGATGCAAAAGATGCTGAGCAAGCAGGAAAGTACCAACGTGTGGTATTTCTGTGCTTTGCGTTTTATATTAATGCCGGATGTGATTATGATGTGAAATTGGGAAAGTATGTGGAGAAGCAGAAGGTGCCAGAGCTGAAAACGAAGAAACAACAACAATTTCAGGAACCGGTGTTGACCAGAGAACAAATGATTCAAAGGCATATCAGAATGTGGAACAAAAGGTTGGACGAAGAACGACGAACACAATCCAAGCAATAGTCGAGGGGGAGTTTGTAGATGCAATAGTGCGACTAGAGCTTTGGATTGTAAAACACATTTTGGTTTGTTAATGTCGAAGGTGCGAAGGAGTGAGTTAAATGGTGCGAAGGAGGATATAAAGGTGCGAAGGAAGATGCTTATACGAATGAAGACTTAGTTTATGGAAGAACTTGGTTCGACCAGTCAATGTGGGCGAACCTGCACATTCGCATGGATGATTTGGGCGAATGTGCAAGCCTATAAATAGGTTAAGTTCATTTTTGAATGTAACTTTGATGATTATTATTCCCTCCTCTTTCTGAAAACTCTCTCTAAATTTTGTTAAACTTGTTTTACATTTAAACCTTGATTGTAATCATTATTCCAAGTGTAATCAAGTGTTTTATGAATGAAATTGATTGAAAATGATGATCTGCGTGTTTGAATCTGTTTGATTATTACTTTGTGATAGTTTTAGGGTTTCAGCACCTAAAACTAACTTGTTTGATCAATCTTTGTTTGTTTTCGATCCTAATACGCACATACAAAAATTTTAGAGAATATGGATTTGATCAAGTTTTAGAAAAAGCATCTAGCTTTTGTAGAAAACATGACATTCAAAATTTGAACAAGATGGGAGATTATGCTGTATCTCGGAGACAAAGGAACAAAATCACAATAAGCATCATTTTAAGTTTATCTGCTTTAACTCTATTGTGGATATGTTGCTTCAAGAATTTGGTGATTGTTTTAATGAAATAAAATGGAATTACTTAAAAATATGGCGGCTTTGAGTCCGCATGACTGTTTCTCTCAATTCGTACATCAAAGTTACTTCGGTTGAGTGACATATATCCAAATGATTTTGATGACGAAGCAAAGATTAAGCTTGAGCATCAACTTCCCTTGTATCATCAAAGAGTTCTAAAAGACAGAAAGTTTGCTAACTTGAATGGTGTCGCAGAACTTGCTAAAGTGATGGTGGAGACTAGGAAACATCTATCTTATCATTTAGTCTATGGACTATTGACGCTATCATTGGTTTTGCCTGTTGCAACCGCATCTTTTGAGAGATGTTTTTTCGGCGATGAAACGTGTAAAGTCAAGTTTAGACAATCAAATTGGTGATGATTTCTTAAATGCTTGCGTAATTTGTGCTGTAGAAGTTGACGAACTTATGAATGTTACTCATGAAGAGGTAATCGAGCATTTCCAAAAGATGGAAACACATAGAGGACAACTGTAACCGAAGTAATTTTATATTATGTTTAAGTATTTAATGAACTATGTTTAACTATTTAATGAACTATGTTATCTTATCATTATTTCTTTTTTTTCGCCCGATTTACGGTCGACCCAAAATGTGTCCACCCTACAAAAATTTTCTGTATCCGCCACTGATACTCTGATAGCATATCAAGAACAGTAAACGACACATTACTTTAAATAAATATTAAACATTACGAGAGAAAGAAACAATCGGAAACCTTTCATGAGAAGAAGAGGAGAGAATCAACAACATTCTATGTTTCAAATCTTTCGAGCCAATGCTCCTTAGGTACCTTGTGGAAGGAGTTTCAAAACTGTGGGAAGATGTCAGATGCTTACTTACCAAGGAGAAGAGACAAAGCTAGAAAATTCTTTGCCTTCGTCCGATTTGATGATGTGAGAGACAGAGAAAAGATGACAAAGGCTTTGAGCAACATATGCATTGGTGATAATCAAGTAACGGTAAAGGTGGAAAGGTTCTTGAAGGAAGATGCAAGAGGTGTACCGAATGCTCAAAAGCAGAGGAATATGCAAGCTATGGGGGAAAACCTAAATAGACAGGTGTGGCATATGAAAGGTGACCAGTCGTCTCATGAGACTTTAACAAGTTCAAGAAGAACAGAGGTGAATGAAGACATCCTAGCTATCTCGGAGAACATTTTTCCAATTCAACGATCTTGGGGAGGGTATTCAGTGTTAGCCATGTTGAAAGACATTACAGGACTATGCCTCCTTGACGACATGCGTGAAACATTGGAGAATATCACGGTAACACTAAGATAAGTGGCTACTATGAAAGTTTGATACCCGGCATTTTCAAGTTCACACTTTAACTGAAATGTAGTTAACTTGTACTTACATTCATAACATTTTACTTGACTAGGGTAAGTTTGGTGAGTCACACGTTACACGGTTATAGGTTAATAACTACATAAACGGTAATTTGGAGAATTACGGGATCACATACACGAGTCTTGGACCCCAAACGTTGGTTAAATAACAAAACAAATAATTGTGGAATAGTTCATTTGATATTATTTGCAATTATGTGCTTATGTGAATTATTATGTAATTACGTGTATTTAAGCGAAACACGTTACCGAACCCGTAACCAACACCCAATGAACCGAAAAGGTAGTTGAAGTCTTAAAATATTGGGTCAGTTAGTGGTAGTGTTAGTTTAGAGGCTTAAAGCACAAATAAGAAGCAAAACAAAAAATAAAATAAAAAAATAAATGGACTAGACCCAGCCTAAAGGACCAATGCCCAACCCACCAACCACCACAAGGGCGCCACGTACCATGGGGAGAAGGGGCTCACCCCTCATGGTACGTGAGGGGCACCAAATCAGCCAAATTTGTAAATTTTATTATAGTTCAATCTTAAGCCCATTTTTTCATTATTACACTCATAATATTCGAAAGCCTAGCTGCATATTCCAAAAACCAAACCCCAAACACCTGCTTTGCGTAGGTCCCTGTCCTTGAGATCTTCAATCACAATCAAACCAAACATATATGCAGGACGCAGAATATCTTGCACCCGTTGATATCACACAAAGAATGAATCGATTACTTTAAAGTTTTATCTTATTGCACGAATCACTGATAACATACAATAAGATCCAAACCCGAACTTGTAATCCTAGCTAGTAACTAAGAGACTCAACCTATTGCAATGATGAATCGGCCCTATCCCCTTTCTTACAAACTCTCTCTCTCTCTCTCTCTCTCTTTCTCTCTCTCTCTCTCTCTATAAGCAACCAACTAACCAACCCCAAAAACCCCATGTATCATTTGCTTATATACATGCATCCTCATAGGCTTTTATCTAGGCTTCTATTGGGCTTTTACAATAGTAGCTTAATTACATATTCATGAACTAACTTAGACAAATTCTGATAACGACACAAACAATATAAAGTCTTCTGTCAATAATCTCGAGCATTTGTTTATCCATTTGAGTATCTGTCACAAACTTGCACTAACAAATTCCCCCTTGACAGATATTGTAACATTTGCGCGTTTTCTAATTTTATCGTAATTTCATTTCAGTCCTCGTATTACGATCTTTTGAAATTTCAAATAAAACTTATGTTGCATTATTCGTTAAATCTTAGTTATATACGTTTTGTTATAAAACTCCATATAATTTTGTTGAGGGATGTTGGAAAACGTCAAGTTTTTCGATGAAAAAGGAATAAAAACTTAAAAATATTAGGTAAAGTTTATAAAAGATGGAAAAAATATATAGTTTTAAAGTTAAAAAGGTTTTTGGTTAGAATACTTAACTTTGGTTAAGTTTTATAAGGGAATTAAGTGTTTAAACTAACAAAACTAACTAGAGGGACTAAAGGTGACATGTTTCAAAGTTTAAAAAAAATCATTTATGGCCTTTGGCCAGCCGCGCTTTTCCGGCCGCCGGAGGAACTTTCGGCGAGGGTCAGTTTGTTGGTTTTTTTGGCGTTTTCACTCAAAACTTTTATGAGGTTTACGTTTCTTTATCCAAATCCATTGAATTCCCTTCATAATTAAGTTAAAACCCCCGTTTTTAAGCGTTTTATAACCGGGTTTAAATGGTAACCAATCGGAATTAATGAAGCTTGAAGAAACGCCTTTTTATAAGACCACTATATAAATTAAACGTAGGGTTAGAATCCTGTGCTCATTCCCTTCAAAACCCACTAATAAAACCCAAGAAAAAACGTCTAAGAAGGCTCCAATTCGTGGTTGTTAGGCGCGGGTTGAAGCTTTATTTCCGAACGATTTACATATTGTGAGTCTATGTTTTTTATGCCATTTCATTTCTCTAAGCATGTTCTTTGAAAGCCCTCTAAATTCGGGGTCAAATCCTTACGAATTGAAGGGTATAGAAATCTTGGGTTAGGGTTTATTGTTTGGGGAAGAACATGAAGTGTAGGAGTTGTTTAAGTATTTTTTTTTTTTTTTTTTTGTTGAGATTTATTTACAAAGTGGTGTAGTGGTCTAGTGGTTGTGTGTGTGTGGGTACACAATCTGCTCGGGTTCGATCCCCACTGTCCTTGTTTTTTTTCCTTCTTTTACTTTTTTTGCTCCCTTTTCTTTTATTTTGTTTCTAACATATCAATAATTATATATATATATATATATATTATAGCTAAAACCTTATAATATTCTTAGAAAATTCATTTTTACTCCAAAAATTATGAAAATTTAGGAGAAACAGCTTGGTACCTTAAAGAAAATTATCCTATTTTTATTTTCTGGAGAATACATTATTTTCCTATTTTTCATTATTTAAATTTTTTAATCATAATTAGTTGATTAAAAATTCATTTTAAATGATTTTAACCTCAAAATTTTCTGGAGATTTATTTTTATGTATAATAAATTGAAATAAAATGTAATTTCTAAGAAAATGATTATTTTTGTAATTTTTACTATTTTTATCATTAAAACACTATTTAAACTCATTAAATATGCTTTAAATACAAATAAATTGAAAGAAATTATGGAAATATTATTTTCAGTATTTCACATCAGAAAATAATTATTTTTCATAAAAATAACATTTTTGGATCATATCTTGTGTTATTTATTCTATTTATATTTAAATTAGATATAACAAAATGTTTAGCTGAATATAAATCATAAAAATCTATTCCGTGGATATTTTTCTATAAAATAGAAAAAGTTTCTAAGTGTGGGAGACAAAAGTGTTTTAGTCACATATTTAATTCCAAATCGTGATATATTTATTTCAAAACTATTGTTCAAGTTACTATTAAAAACTTCATCTTCCCTACACAAGTCTATTAAACCCTAATGCCTTAGTTTTTGGTTGCCTTAGACTTTTAAGTTATTTTCCTCATTAGTATTCTATCATATATAGGTTGAGTTCTTCGAAATTCAATCCTTTACGATGGACTTTCGTGGAGTTTATACTTAGCGAAACAGTGAGTATATCTTTCTCCTTTTTACTATTTTACTCTTTTGGGGTGACTCATGTACCAATATTATTGAACTTACGTATATTCTTTATAAAGCAATTTTCTCATTGATATGTTTTGTGTGAATTGTTTGAATGATTTGTCAAAGTCATTAACCTTTGGGCCGCACCTAACAATGAGTAGTACTATGAATTATATCCCTTGATTGACTTACGTGAACGAGTTAAGTCCTTGGTCATTGTTATGGTTTTTATTGAACAATGTATGAATGATTATTGAACGATGTGAGGCTTGATTTTGACCCTTTTACATATTATAAATATCATGGCACATAAATTGCAAATTACTGTTTGAACGAAATGGATATACTCACCAATACATTATATGTGTTGACAAATTATTTTGTACATGTTTCAGGTGAAGTTTGAACTTGCATGCTTTTCACACTTAGGCTGGACCTAGTGATTTAAATAAAAGTTGAACGTTTATTTCCTATGTTTGATATTTCTATTAAGACTCTTTGTATTTTGTTTTGGATAATGAAAGTTATTTGCTATTAATATTTACAATTTAGTCCATGTGCTATTGAACAATCGTCACTACGTGACACCGCGATTTTTCCGCTATTGGTTGGGGTGTTACAAAATTTCTTTAAGATTATTTTTCAAATCTCAAAGAATCTTCAATTGTCTTCCACTTGAAGTGTTAATCTTCAACAACTTAATCTTGGGATTGTCTACCAAAGTAATTTAGAAGAACTTGGCAGATCACTTCTCTTATTTTCTTCAACTTGTGATTTTGAATCTTTAACAGCCCTCTTGTCTTCAGCATCCCTTGAGAATTAAATAACTCCCCCTGAAAATAATCTTGGATTGTAAAAACTTCCCCTTGGGCTTTATACGAATGCATTACTCAATTCGAAGACTTTTTACTCCCCCTGAAACACAGAATAGAGATATCTCCCCATATGTATATTTCCCCCCCTGAGCTGCTAAGTCTTCTAAAACCAGGAACTGCTGTTTAACAGTTCAGTGTTTTGTCGTCTTCTTGTCTCTGTTTCTTTAAAAAATTTCTTGAATCACATGAATTTTTCCAAAACGAGGTTCAGACCTAATCACATCCATCAATATCAAAATATAATACATGTCACACTCAACAAACTTGTAAGTAAACCATCATAAGAATATAAACTTACAAAGTATATAACCACTTGTGTCAAAAATTGTTTTGCGGTTAAAGCAGTTTGAGCTTTCAAAAGATATACTGTTTTGCAAAATTTTCTAAATAGTCAGATCCACCTCAGAACAACCGTTTCTCATGCGTTAAATCCTGAATCAAAATAAAAATATTTTTGGATTTTTGGACAAGCAAAATAAATGAACATAAATACAAATTAAGTAAATTATTTACAAACAGTACAACACTATTTGTTTTTTTGTTATAGCAAACACTGGTGAAAGGATCATATTAGCTAGATTGAAAAGTCACACTAACTTAATGTTCAGAATAACTTCTTAGTGTTTAAGACTACCTTCCAAGACAACTACCAGTATTCTGTATCAATATAAACAATATATCACTTAACAATTCCAAATCCATACTAGCATTTGAGTTTATTATACTGAATCATCTATGTTACCCACGACATGACATACCCCCGCGATCAAGTCATGCACAAAGGTCAATCGTAACAGGTGAGTAAATTGCCATTATTCGTATGTTTATAAGGTACGAGTCAAGAAGGTGTACATGTCTGCATATATCTGGATGCAACAAAGTGACCAAACGTGTACTCAACCAGGGTTAAGAAAAATGCCATTTTATGCGGTACGAATTTTCATCTCGAGGCATTTTTTGCCTTTTAGCCTTTGAAGATTTTGACATTTATCGTATGCTCTTTTAAGACATTCTGACAAAGTCTAGGTCAACATGTATCTAGATGCAGCAAAAGACCAGTCAGACCATCCCTGGATAAATTTAACAATTTAAAGACCTGAAACCTCAGATTTTGGTAAGCTATCAACGCAAGATTTAAGATTCTAAAATCATACGCCGATGTCATGTTTCCTACATAATCAACAGTCAATTTAGATTTCTTTTTCAATTTACAGACCAGATTCATGTGTTAATTTCCTACCAGTACATCATATAATGAAGATGCAGTCACACTTAGCTTTCATTTTTTGTTCAATTTTATTAAGTGTAGCAAAATCAACAGCTAATGTGCTATCGTTTCCAATTAGGTACCAACTTGCTATAGTTTTTTTCATGCGAATCTAGGCAGAAGCAAATAAAAACTAACTAAGAACTTAAAAAATAAAAGCTTCAGCACTTATGAGAAAACAAAAACTTATTCCGGGTTTCTTATCCCGTTTAGCTACACTAACAGTTAAAACCGAGCTCTATCGAAAGCTTTTGTGAACAAATCAGCTGGGTTATCCAAAGTATCAACCTTTTTTAGATAAATTATCTTTTTTTCTCAAAACAATCTCTTATAAAATGATGCCTTATGGCTATATGCTTTGTTTTGGAAAAGTTTTTGGGATTTTCAGTGATTGAAATGGTGGCTTGATTATCAATAAGAATAGGAGTATGAGTTAAATTCAAACCATAATCCCGCATCGGTTGTTGTATCCATAAAACTTCTCAACAACAGCTACTAGCATCAATGTATTCTGCTTCACATGTGGAAACAGCCACCGAAGTCTGCTTTTTTACACTGCCAGAAAATGAGTCTTCCTCCTAAAAATTGACATCCACCGGTAGTTGACTTCCGATTCTGGTTACATCCTCCGTAGTCTGAATCTGTATATACTACAAGATCCATCTTGCTATCAGTTGGATGCCAGATTCCCAATTTGGGTTCCCCTTTAGGTATCTAAGAATCCGTTTCACAGTGATTATATGTGACTCCTTTGGATTAGACTGAAACCTGGCACAAAGACAAACTGCAAACATAATATTAGGTCTTGAAGCTGTAAGATACATTAGCGGACCTATTATGGCGCGATACTCTGTTAGATCAACGTTTTTGTCGCTTTCAGCATCTGGATGAAGTCCATGATTGACTGGTAAAGGAGTAGCATAAGTAGAACAATCATTCATTTTGAAACGAGTCAAAATGTCATGTACATACTTAGTCTAATGTACGAACATCCCGTCTTCTTTCTGATCTACTTGTAAACCAAGAAAGAAATTCAACTCCTCCATAGCGTTCATCTCGAACTTCTTCTACATAAGCTTCTCAAATTGAATGCACATGTCCTTGTTAGGCGAGCCAGAGATGATGTCATCAATGTACACCTGAACTAGTAGGAAATATTCTCCATTTCTCTTGATGAAAAGTGTACTGTCTATTAGCCATATTCTAAGATAGGAGTTGATAGTGTCTCATACCATGCCTTTAGTGCCTGATGTAATACATATAGTGCCTTGTCAAGTTTGTAAAAACGATCTGGATAATCTGGATCAGTAAACCCTATAGGTTGTGAGACATACACCATCTCCTGGACTTTCTTGTACAGAAAGGCGCTTTTGTGTCTAACTGATAAACTTTAAAGCCCTCGTAGGAAGCGAAGGCTAGAAAGAGTCGAATTGCTTCGAGCCTTGCCACCGGTGCAAACACTTCAATTAAATCAATCCCTTCTTGTTGGTTGAACCCTTTGACTACTAAGCGAGCCTAGTTTCTCACTACAATCCCATTATCATCAGTTTTATTTTAGAACACGTATTTGGTACCGATTTCTTGAGCACCCTTGGGTATATCGACTAGCTCCTAAACTTCGATATTTCTAAATTGTGAGAGTTCCTCTTGCATAGCTTCCACCCACACACTATCACGAAGAGCTACTTGATGATTCTTCGGTTCAAGTTGCGAGATGAAACAATTAAGGCATTTGTTGATGATGCCCGAATTCTTAAAACTAACATATAAACAAGTCGATTCAGAAATACTACTTCTTCTTCTGACACCCACATTAGGATCTCCTAGGATATTCTCCACTGGATGATTTTTATTGGTGCGAGTCTAAGCAACAGTATCAACCGGTAAATCATTCTCCAAATTTGAACCTATGTCCCCCGAAGTGTCTGCAGTCCCGAATGGATTAACATATTCTTCCCCCTCGGTTTCGGTGACAGTAAGAGATTTGTCCTTAGAGCTGGAGGTTCCTGATTCAGCATCTTTCTTATCTTTTTATGCACAGTTTGGAATGATCGATCTTGGTGAGATATCATCATCATCAGGCATTCCAATTATCAATTCTTCAACTGCCTCATTTGGATTTGAATCAAAGGTATTTGGAACATTAAAAGATTTAAAGACAAAATCATAGTCAAAGAGCCAGTCGGGATCAGTAGCCTGTGTAGTATCTTGTTGTGAGTAACTTGTGATATCAACATTAAAAACGACTTCTACAGTATTAGTTGTTTTATTAAAAACCCTTTTATTATGTGCACCAGGCACGTAACCAAGGAAAAATCCTTCGTCAGCCACTTCACCGAATTTAGGTTGGTTTTTATTTTTCAAAATTGAGCACAACATCCCGAATGGTTCAAAACCATGAAGATTAGGCTTGTTGCCCTTCAAGTGTTCATAGCACGTTTTATTGTACTTCTTGATGGTCAACACCCTATTCAAAACATAACATGTTGTGTTCACAGCTTCTGCCCAAAATATGACAGGTAGCTTAGAATCAGCGAGCATTGTCGTGCTGCTTCTATCAATGTCCTATTCTTCCTTTCAGCAATTTTATTTTGTTGTGGCTCATAAGCAACACTGAATTGAGGCTCTATCCCTTTTCTTATGCAGAAAATTGAAAAGCAACTCTTCTTGAACTCTAAGCCATTGCACTTCTGATTCTCTTTATTGTGGTTCCAAAGATGTTCTCTGCTTTGTTGAAGAAGTTCATCAAGGTCTCCTCTATTTCATCCTTTGAACCTAGGAAAAAAACCCATAAAAACGCGAATAATCATCGGTGATCACAAGACAATAATATTTTCCACCTAAACTCCTAAAATTTACTAGATCGAATAAATCCATATGCAATAAATCAAAAGGAGAGTTAAGGGAATTCTTAGTCTTTGGTTTATGAGGCTTCTTGTGCTACTTGCCCTTCTTGCATGAAAAACACTTATCCTCCATGCAAAAGCTTTTTAATGGAACTCCTTACACCAGGCCATGTTTTGTGATGTAGTTCATCTTCCTGAAATGCAAATGTGCCATTCTCGTGTGCCACAACATCGAATCATACTTTGATGCTTTTGATAATAAACACGTCGGTTCTTCTTTAGCATCATTTTGAACACTCATGTCCATGATGTATGTATCATTTCTTCTTGGAACCCTCATGTTTATAAATTCTTCAGGAATCTTTACTCCAGGTTTCAACACTAATGCTTCGGACTTTGTAAAATGGACATAATTTCCTTTGTCGCAGATTTGCGAAACACTCATTAAGTTGTGCTTCACGTAATTCACACCATCAAAGTTATCTTGCCATTAGTGACCTTTCCTTTTCCAGTAATCTGACCACCCCTAGCTCCCGCAAAGTTAACATAACCACTATCAAATTTAATAAAATCAATCAATAACTTTAACTCCCCTGTCATGTGCCTAGAGTAGCCACAATCAACATACCACCAGTTGATAATCCTCCCTAGCAACTCCTGCACTCACAAATAAAGGGAATTAGTTTAGGGGAACCCAAGCCATCACGGTCTTGGGTACACCATTTTCTACAAACAAAAATTCCTTCAAATATTCGTCCCATTGTTTAGATGAGTTGGATCGTTAAGGACTAACACCTTGTTGTTGTTGTTGTTCAACATGGTTGGTTTGGTTATACCATCTCCCATTTGGAGATTGAGCAAACCGTTGAGGATATCTCCCTCGGTTGGAGTATCCATTTGAATTACTTTTTTTGAAAACTGTTGACCATTCGAATAATATCTATCCCTATGGTCGTTATTATTATGAAAACTTTGATTGTTAAGTCTTGAAAATTTTCTATCACCATTTGGAGATTGGTGACGATTTTGCATGTGTTGCGGCCGGTACTTATCGGGACTTGCATTTGCTTGTTTAGCAGCTGGAGCACCAGATGTGTCAGAATTCCTAGCATTTACCTGCCTAGGGTTGAACTTATGTTGGTTTCTTTGAAAACGAGCATTTTCAGTGTTGCACGGTCCATCCCTATTGCCACTACCTTGAGCATTCTCTAATTTATTTTTCACAATTTTCTTTTGAGAATTTCTCATCTTATTCTGATCGTGTGACTTAACAGGCAAATTTTGCTTTCCCCTATCTGAGTCTGTAGGTGCTCCTGTCTTTTTGAGGGGACAACAACTAGCCACGTGGCATTTTTTGTGACATTTGAAGCACGATCTTTTCTCTAAGGGATTTTTGTGTGGCCCCTTCGAGTTGGATCCTTCACCAGTCTCAGATTTGGTTGAAGCTGACTCAGAACAACCATCAGTGTTAACATCAAATTCGTCATTTGAAACTTTAAGACATTTTATTTCCGCAAAAACAGATTCAATGGAATCAGGGTTGACTTTAGAAATAGGGAAATCTGAGTCAGACTAATCTTGTCAGATCCCTTGAGTCATAGCTTTGACCTCTATAGTTGATTTTATCATTTACTTACTTGATTTTACCCCCTAACCCATCAGTTGTTTGAGTCATAGTTTTGACCTCTACAGTAGGCTTGAGGTACTTAGGTTCAGAAACTACTTCCTGCTGAACCTTCTTACTAGCATCTTCAGATGCTTTCTCAGTTTCTTTTGTGTCTACTGGCTGAGAGCCATAAACAGTTTCAGACAATTCCTTTTCATTTGGCAAAAATGAGTAATTACCATTGAAAGGAGGTGGAACATCATTATAACCTAGACCTTAAGTCTCACGGATTTCAGCTGTTTCAGTTATGGAAGTCATAATCTGATTATACATGTATATTATGCTCTTACATTGATCTAGTTTCCTTCGCAGGTCAGTAATGGTTTTCCGTTTCTTTACGATTTTTAGCTGCATTTTAACGATCGTTTCATCTTTTTCCACTAGAACCTTGTATTGGAATTCAGAATCACCAGTTTTAATACAGAGCAGCCTATTAACTTCCTTAATATCTTTTTGAGTACTTTCTAATTTCTTCTTAAGGCCAGACTCTCTATTTTTACTGCCGAAATTCAACTCCTTTTGCTTTTCTAAGAGCACTATGAGTTCTTTGTTATGGTTTACATGCTTATCATGTTCCTTAGTAATGAAATCTAGTTTTTCAACAAAATCGAAACACTTTTTGCAAGCATCAAATACATTAGATATGGGAATGTGTACCTTTTTGGTGTCAGAGTCCAGTTCAGTCACGAATGCAATGAACTCCGCTGTTCACATCCCTTTAGTAACAGTTGTCAGATCAAGAATGTCTTCAGTTGATTTCTTCTCTTTGATGATTTCTTCCACTTCTTCAGATTTTTCAGTAGCAACTACCTCAGACTTCACTGCACTTCCATCAACTTTGACATCTTCAGCTTTGACTTATTCAACTTCAGTCACATGTACGTTCTTCAGTCTTGACCATATCAGACACGGTCTCATTTTCAGAATCAGATGCTTCTGACTTCACACTTTCTTCAGTTATCTCTGCCATTAGAGCTTGATCACCATCTATCATAGAGCTCTAATCATATCTACCATCAGGATTGGCAACCATGAGTGCCCTGGAACTTGAGTTGTTAGAACTTGAAGGTGGGGCAACAGAAGAACCCTGTCGCGTGGTGTTGGAATTGGTGCTTGACCCTTGTCTTGAACATTCTTTGGCTAAGTGGCCAAAGGAATGGCAATTGTAACACTTCACCTTACTCTTATCAAAGCCAGTCCTTCATCAAAGAGTGAGAGCATGGCCAAGTTCCATTGTAAGTCCATCTCCTCTAAATCATCAGGATCAATCTAGTCATAATCTTCATTAAAGAGTGTTGGATCATTGATCTTTCCTAGAATGTAACTCCAGTACAAAGCTATGAAGGAAGATTACATAGCAAGTTGTTGTTCGGCCAATTTAACACTCATCGGCATTGACTTGCCTGCTCAAGATGACGATCTACTTGAACTCTATCCATTCTCGCTAGATGGGATATCATTGACTTTAGTCGTCTCACTTGAGGTTGACACAAAACATCACTCACTGTTAGAATAAAGAATAATGTTACTTGATGTGTCACATGTGAAGAATGCCGAGACCCCACTACTGTTGCTTGACGAGGTTTTTGCTGCAGGCTTTCCATGATAAATCCCTGGATCCTGTACATGTTCAGATCCTGTTTCCCACCTCATCATGTTGAAACTGTTAACCCTTAGCTTCCCTACCACAGTATCCAAAGTCATGGTACCATAGTCAGTTCCGTTTCTGATCAATAGAGAATACACATCCCAATTTGTAGGAAGGGCATCTAGGAGCTTGTTGTTCAATTCATTGCCAGAATACTGTATCTCGTGGTTTCCTAACTCAGTAAGCAGATGGTTGAACCTTGTTTAAAAAAGTCATTTGATTAGTAGATTTTAGAGTTGATTTATAAGTAGGTTAATAAATTAAGTTCAAGTCCAAATGATAGTCCAAATTAAATCAGGTTCAATTGTGTTCAAGAACACTTGATTGAATCCGAGAACTACGTGTGTCCGAGAACTTAAATCTGTGTCCGATAACTTTTAATGTTTCCGAGAACCAATAAGTCCAATAACTAATATCCGAGAACCAGTCCTTGTTTCCAAGAATCAATAAGTCCAAGAACTAATATCTGAGAATAAAGACTAGTTTCCAAGAACTTGTTGTGTCCGAGAACTATGTATCTGAGAACAAAGACTTGTATATCCGAGAACCTTGTTTCCAAATTACAGCTTGTTTTTGAAAAGAATGAATGTCCGAGAACCTGCAAGTGTCCGACTTCCTGATTTTCGGATGGAGAATGAATCCAAGAACTAGTTTTCAAATTTGAGTTCCTTTGTTAACAAGATAACATCCAATAATTATGGAATTGATTGAGATTTGATTTGAATTTCAAAATCTTCTCAATCCTTTCCTTTCCTTCTTCAATTTTCTGCACTAACACAAAACACAAACAAACAAACCGAAAACTAGATCAAATTCACAAATATTATTAAGATTTTTCAGGGTTCTAATTGTTCTTGTTCTTGGCCGATAACATCAAATCCGAAAGCTATGGACCTATCAAAACACAAGAAACAAACCGTAAAACATGAACAAAAACTATGAATCGAAACAAAACAGCAACAATAAAGATCAAAGTCAAATCCAAAGACAAACAAAATTAAGAACCGAAATTGTTTAGAACCGAAATTGTTAGAACCGAAATATTAAAACAATGCAAGCCCGATTATCTAAGCACTCACAAACGCGTTCCTTGAATGATATCTAGCTCGAAAGCTCTGATACCACTTGTAGGTCCATGTCCTTGAGATCTTCAATCACAATCAAACAAAACATGTATGCAAGACGCAGAATATCTTGCACCCGTTGATATCACACAAAGAACAAATCGATTACTTTAAAGTTTTATCTTACTGCATGAATCACTGATAACATACAATAAGATCCAAACCCGAACTTGTAATCCTATCTAGTAACTATGAGACTCAATCTATTGCAATGATTGAGTTATATGCATGATTAAAACTGGACAGATTCATAGTGTCGACTTGTATGTGATATATCTTGGTCTTAAAAGTGTTTGTCTTGATGGTCACTTGGTTCTAACATGTTCATGATCTTAGATTTTCATAGTTTACAAGTTGTGTGATTTGGATGTCGTTGGATGCGTTTTTGTGATTTTTTAAAAACAAAGGTCAAATCTGATTTTCGGACCTGGAACTTGAGTCAACTTTAAAAGGTCATAACTCGAGATTTACAAAGCGTTAGACCACGAATTTTGGATAGTGGCTAGATACTTGGGTTTTACGCCTTTTCCAAGTGGATTCATCCTGTTTGGATGAATCTATCATTTTTAAGAATTTTTCTCGTAAACTATTGCAGCAGATTTGGTTTTAGAACCTAGCTTTGAAAAATAAATGATTTTTCATAACATTTCAAAATGTTTTTGTCACAAAATAAAAATAGTGGCATGGGTACTTAACATGTAGGCATGTTCAGTACAATTTTGAGACTTTAATATACTGGATAAGTATTTTTCAAAAATTTATTTTGACGACTCATAATCTGCCCCGAAAACGCAGATTACGGAATTGTATATAAGTTCTTATTTGAAGGTTTGGTTGACTTGTTTATGACCTGTACTTATGTGTAAACTTGTTTAATGTCACATAAACTTTTTTCACATCATTGGATGTCTTGGACAAACGAGGCTTGTTGTGTGTTGTGTATACACACGGACTTATTGAATGACACGTATAATAGGGAGTCGTTAGTGGGCCTCTGTTACTTGTTTGGAGTTGGATTTTAGCTCAAATGAAACCTAGGGTGAGTCTCATTACTCTTTTCCTCAAAAGCATGCATCTCGGGTTTTGAGACAACTTATTTTCCAGGTTTTGGAATTACTTAACTTTTTAGTTCCTGATTTGGGACTACATTGATTCCCTTGGGTGAATCGGGTTTTACTAATTTTGCATTTTTTTTCCTTTGTTAACCAAATGGGAAACTCTATCACTTCAAAATCCTTACTTTTTACCGGGTTAATCGCTGGAGGTGAACAGGATATTAGTTGATAGCGCTATTAGGTTGTGTAGCAGCCTTACATCTGATGTGCTGGAGGCATGGGTGTGAACTTTTGACCACTTTTTCCTAGTATTGATAGACACTAGGGCTAAGACAATTAAACTTTCGTATGTTCTCAACACTGCTTGTTTAGTTTCATTGTGTGGGTTAGCTACCCCTGGCACGCGTTGGAACTGGTGGTAGGTTACTTTTGGAAACTTTACTTTTGCTTCACTAGCTTTAGGCTGACACACGCTGACATGCTTTTGCAGGTCACTAGGTTTGGAGCACATAGGACATGCATCATTGCGTCATGGGGATTTGAACATTGTTAAACTTATATTTTGCTTACGTTTACTTGGTTTTATTTTGGGCGCGTTGTTTTGCGCATGGATTTTAAATGTTTTCCGTTTGGTTTACGCTTCCGCAATTATCTAACCTTTTTGAATGAACGCTAAACTATATTTTTAAAAACGAACTACATGGTTTGGGCATTTAGAGATGTTCTTGTAACTAATGGCTATGGGATCCTGGTGTGTCACGCGCCTCATGGTAGAGGGTGTGACAAAAAGTCCTACTAACCATCATCGAAAGCAAAGAAAAAAGCCTTCATGAATGAAATGCAAACCACATGGAAGGATTGGTTCACGTCTGTCGTGGAATGGAATGGACAACGGTTGTAACTCGAAAGGGTGGAATGGGTTAAAATTACCAAGCTTCCGATACACTTATAAACTAGTCTTCGATACGATTGCTGGAAAATTTGGCATAGTGGTTCATGGATCAATGGCAACAATGATTGACGGCTTTCTGGCACATGAGATTATTGGCATTTTAGTACGTGAAGGCAAGGAGGTGATAGAGGAAAATATGGTCCGTTGGAGAAACATAAAATCTCAGGTATGGATAAATGATATAAACGCCAATTGGTACCCGGATTTCGTTATAGATGAAGTAAGGAAAACGATTGAGTTAGAGCTGACCAGCAATGTCCAGGTGGTGATAAATGATGAATCGATTCGTGTTGATAGTCCGCAACAACAAAAAGATGAGATGTTGATTCAGATTCGTGTTGAATCTATCCCCGGGTCCCTCCCAGGGAGTAAACTACTTATACATATATATATATATATAGGGTAGGGATCCTAAGAGAACCAACCCCTATTTGAGAACTGAGAGAACCATTCTGGGCCACACATTTCTTATAAAGGCAAACAATTTTTTTTTCTTTTTTTTGCTTTAATCGCACATTTTTAGGCAAGGAAAAAAAATTATTTTTTTTTTCATTTATACATATGTGTATATAGCAATTATACATATGTGTATATTACATTTTCAGTTATACATATGTGTATATTGGATTATGCATATGTGTATATTGAAATTATACACATGTGTATATTGAAGAAAAAAAAATTCCTGCATATAAAGCAGCGATTAAAGCAAAAAAAAAAAAGTTTTTTTTTGCCTTAGAGAAATGTGTGGTCCAAAATGGTTCTCTCAGTTCTCAATTTAGGAAAAAGTTCTCATTTGAACCGAATCCTATATATATATATATATATATATATATATATATATACATATGGGAAGGTTTAATAGAAAACCTTACAAATTTGATAAAACCCAAAAAAAACCCTACTTCCTGAGCTTTAAAAAAAAAAAAAAACACTGCAAAACTTATTTATTTTAAAAAAAAGGTTGGCATGGGTTACTTGCTTTTGACATACGTTATTTTCGGTAAAACATATGTTTTAGAATATGCTAACACATGCTACTGATATATTTTATTATATTATATATTTCATGAATATGATGATAAATTTTTGGTATATGGATTTGGATTGGTTCTGACATACGTTAGTATATATTATCCATCCCCTATATATATATATATATATATATATATATATATATATATATATATATATATATATAGGGGTGGTTAAAATAAAAACCCACTCAAATTGAAGAAACTCATTAAACCCTCTTACAACCATTGATCAAACTAGATCAATGGTCCACATTTAATTCATGCTTTTTGATTTAAATTAATAGACTAGATGACAAAAAAAGGGCAAAAGGGTCAAATGACATTTTCTGAAAAAGCATCTATGACAAGTTGACCTGACACATGTCACATCATCTATCTCATACTTTTGTGATCATTGTCCTAAATCTGCCAGATGCCCGTGTTACATATGTAACATGTGTTGTGTTACGTAGGTTAAAACTGAGTTGCCAGTTTATATTATTTAAAAAATGCTGATTTATTATTTTTTTTATTAGACCATATTTTTTTTTCGTTTTATTGTACCAGCACCAGAATTGTTGCATACGTAACGAGAATTGTTATGGTTATAGGCATTTTGTTACTTACAAAGTGCTAAAAACTTTATAGATCAAAAAAACATTCAAATATACACAAGAATTGTTTCTTACAAAATGCTAAAAACAAACAAAACGGTCATTACAAATCAACAAATGCTAAAAAAAGTATCATTAATAAAAAAAAATTGTCTACACTTGATTCTTGATAATCATCTTCATCTTTAATGCAAAAAATATGCTCACCTGCAAAAATAAAACAAAAATCATAAATTTACATGTAAAGACCAGACGCAAGAGCCGGATCGACCAATAAATGATAGGCCAGAGGGATGGGCTCATTCGACCAATCAGTGATCCCTGGGCCTACCTAACACAGATGTCCCTAAAATAGGGGATTGGTTGATGAGCCTATAATATTAGTTATCAAGATTATCAAACTTAAAAAATCAAAACTTTGTATCTGGTAAAAAAAAAACAGAAACTAATGTATACCAACTGAGTGGTGCTGTTACATACGAAACAGACGCAAACATAGATTTCATCCCATGATCAATGACATTCCATTCAAGAGTTTTTTCCCAATTCATCCTCTATAATATGCAATATTACATTCCTGATAAGTGACTTTTTTATTGATTAACATATGCAATATTACATTCCTGATAAGTGACTTTTTTATTGATTAACATATGCAACTGCTGTTGAAAGTAAAACATGTGTACCCCATGAAAAGTCAAAAAATCAAACTAAAAAAATCGGTAACTAACTTATACCAACTTAGTTCTGTTGTTACATACGAAACAGACGCAAATATAGGAAACAGATGAAAACATACATTCCACACATTATAATACTCATACAAACATGCACATACTGGTAACAAAACAAATAAGACATATTGTTGCATACGTTAAGAGACACTAAAATTCACCAATTTTGATTAAAAAAACATATTAATAATAATAACATATAAAAAAGGTTAATTAATATGTAAACCTACGTGTAAACATGATTAGTTATGGTGTTACATACGAAACAGATGCAAACATACCAAACACTAATTAGCTCAAATTCAAACTCTAACCATTAAATGTTTTCTAACCCCTTTCAAAATCATATTAAAAATCAAAACTTGGTGATCACCATTTACCAAAAACCATTTTCCCAAACACCCACCATCTCAAACCAATATTATTATTATTATTATTATTATTATTATTATTATTATTATTATTATTATTATTATTATTATTATTATTATTATTAATCAATATTACACATGTGTAACTCATGAAAATAAAAAAATCAAACCTTTGTATCTGGTAAAAAAAAAATCAGAAACTAATTTATATCAACTTAGTTATGCTGTTACATATGAAACAACACCAGTTTGAGTTCTCAAATTATATAAACATATTATAACAAATACATATGGTTTTTTTTTTAAAAAAAAAATTGAACTCTAATGTAAGTAGCCTATAAAAATCCTAAAAAAAAAAATACTCAAATGAGAATCAATTGAGAAGACGAGGTTCATGATAACCATGATTTTAGATACCAATTATGATTTACACACTAAACTAAAAAATAAAAATACGATTAACTAGAAACTCATTATTATTACATTTTTTTTTTTTGAAAATTCAATTTTATTCACCATCAGTTAGCACAATACAATAAAACTAGACATACCTTTGCTGCTTTCTCTTGTGACAGTACCATGAACAAAAGGTAGGGGTATGTGAATAATTCACAATTACCATCAGTTTCCTTTTTTTAATAGCATCAACAGCAGCAGATCCTATCCAAGCAATTTGCTCCATGGTAGCATGTCGGAGTAATCCCCTATTTCAGGGACATTTCAGGGAACCGATTAAAATAATGATGCACCTCTTTTCCATGGTGATAAGCTTGATCTAGAAGGTAAGAGTACTCGAGCTCCTCGAAACACTTTTGTAGAGATGAAATGGGTTCGTTAAAGTAAACCGGGAGACAGACTCGTGTGAGATCCTTTCCGACGTTGTCTTTGATTAGAGACCACAGACTCACCCCCTTTTCGTATGAATGTTGATGAAGATGGTGGTGGTGGTATTAATCTTGATGAAGATGGTGGAAGATAGATGAAGAGAGAGAGTGTGTGAGGTGTTTATATAGGAGGGAAAAGACAAAAATTCAAAAAAAAAAAAAAGAGGGGGAAGGGTAAATTTACTAGACTACCCTTTTTTATTAAAATAATAGAGGGTGGTGTGGATTAATCTTGGCCACTCATTGGGTTTCCGGGAGTTTCTTCGTTTTGAAGGGTTTCCATAATCCCTTCCCCTATATATATATATATATATATATATATATATATATATATATATATATATATATATATATATATATATATATATATATATATATATAGGGGAGGGTTATCTTGAGAACGCTAAATATTGTGAGAACCGTGAGAACAAGTAGTAAAATCAATCAAGGTCAATTTTTTTTAACACAAACCTCATTATAATCAAAATACAACATTAATAAATGAATTTTCTTTCCAAATAATACATCTTTTTTTTGCAAAAACACTTTCAAATTAACTTTTTACACATGTGTAAATGAAACAGTTTACACATGTATAAACAGTAAATTTACACATGTGTAAAAACAATTTATTTTTGTATACGTTTGAATTTTTACGCGTAAATTGTGTTTTTGGGATTGTATTTTAGTAATAAAGATAAGTGTAAAAAGAAATTTTGAATTTGAATGGTTTTAGATGCCGTTCTCACGGTTCGCACGAAATATAGGTGTTCTCAAATTAACTTTCCCCTATATATATATATATATATATATATATATATATATATATATATATATATATATATATATATATATAGAGAGAGAGAGAGAGAGAGAAATGTTTAATAGAAAACCTTACAAATTTGAGAAAATCTAAAAAAACCTTACTTTCTGAGCTTTTTTTTTTTTTTTTTTTTAAAAAAAAAACACTGCCAAACTTATTTATTTAAAAAAAAAGGTGGCATGGGTTACTTGCTTTTGAACTATTTTGAGGAATTTGGGATGTTTTTCATGGATGTTAAATCTTCTTATATGTATACTACCGGAGGCAGATAAGTCGATGAGTTTTGGTAAATATAGCAAATTGCTTTGGCCAATCTTTTTAAATCATTTTACATCCACTTAAAAAAATATTTAACCACCACTTAGTGAAAAGGGCCAAACGCGTTACTAATAAATTAACATTGGTCAATCGAACTCTCTCTGAGTCCCCGTAAATCATCCCATGCTTGACAGCTTGTCCGCTCGTATAAGTGAACATGTTTATAATTGTTTACAAGTCATTAAAGTTCTTAAGACTATCTATTGTTAATGCTATAAATGCTGATATTTTTTAAAAGTTTATATATATGAAAAACTTATATGCATCAAATTTGTTGGCTTTTTTTCTAAGTACTAACCTGAAAAGACTAGCTGCCACCTTGAAGATAGAGAATGAAGAATCAACTACCACTTATAAATTGTTGAAGGTCCGTATAATAAAAAAATAATAAGTATTTTGTTTCCATTCTCATGTCATCGATAAATTTGCAGTTGTTTGTGTTTATAAGTCTCTAGGATTTTGTTTAGTTAGACCAAAGAAATGGTATAAACACAAAGAGGAAAAGAACCCGGCATTATGATATACCGGTTGCCATTAGGCTCAGGAATGTCAAAAGCTTTTGGATTTCATTAATGGGGAACACAGTTTGATTCATTCGGGTGTTGCTATGGCCTATGGGACAAGTTTGGATATTTAATCTCGTATTATTTCTCATATAGATAATGCAAAATAAAAATAAAATAAAATGTCAGTTATACCAATTTTCGTTCCATTGATGTAGGGATTGAATTATTTCGAAGTTATGCGTTTCTATATATTTTGAAGAAGCAGGAAAGGATATCGAGCTTTAGAGCATTTACATCCCGGGCATCAAATATATGTGAGTGTGTCCATCAAATTATATGGGGTGAGTGTAAGTGGTTGTGAGTGGAGGATATAGAGAATATTTGGTGAAAGCACTTTTACCCCTAAATACGAAAAGTTACTGTTCACCCTGTTGCTACAACAAGGAAAATGACCGGGATTAGGTTATGAGATGTTTAGGTTTATATGTTAAAGGTGTGTTAGGTTAAGGTTATGATTTAGGGGATCCTCTAGCTCCTGGAATGGACCTGCACAAGGTAACAGACACCGTTAGCCTTAACGCAGGAGGGGGTCTCCTGCGTTTGGACTCCGGCGTGAGAATACGTATGTATTCTTTAGGAGTTATAAAGTAGAGAGTATGAGAGTAAAAGGAGTAGTGAGAAGTGTGTGTAGAATGCATACCCAATGGTCTCCTTATATAGGCAATAGAAATCTGCCAGGAGCTCCCTTACGGTAGCATCCTTACTATACCTGGCCATGGTTGACTCTCTTTATGCTGCCAGCAGTGAGGCTTTACCCTTTTAGTGCATTTTCAGCTTTTACTATTTCCTAGGCAGGCTTGGAGCTGTGTGATGTTTTGTTTTATGCCAATAGTAACAAGCCAAAGCACCTTTTTATATTTCCAATGTTTTTACTGTTCACTTTCTGCTGTATAGCTACCGTATGGCAGCCATGCTGCCTTATGTTAGCTGTTCAGCTCCAAGAAGTTCAGCAAACCTTAACACTTTTTACTTTGCTTTATTTTCTTGACAAGGGTTTAGACGTGGTCGTTTTAGGACCCACGTCATCAGCCCCCCAGTCATAAGCATTTGTAAAGAAGTGAGAAAAAGTAGTGTTTTTAGAGTAATTATGGAGAATATATGCAGAAGCTACTGTGAATGCTCTAAGCCGCCATGTATGGGGTCTTCCAAATTTCTCCCCTATCATTTAATAATAATAAAATAATACAAATAGAAGGTGGAGTGGTTTGATGTTTGTTGTAAAGAAAAAAAAAATAAAAAAAAAGCTTATAGTGGATATGAATGGGGAATGTAATGTGAGAGAATTTTAAAAAGTTAGGCAAATTTAGAAAACTATGATTTTTTCTTAAATTGCATGGTTAGGGGTGGTGGACGGGTTGTGAATGCTCATACATCATTTAGTACATATCATGCTATTTTACGGTATTAATAAAGAAAGTATATTTTTTATCCGTCATATAATCAATTTATGCGATTAAAGAAAGTATATCAGTGTCGGATCATAATTTTATTTTAACTTCCGGGAGTATTGTTGAAGATGGGACTGTTGTTAATATAGTTAATGTGTACGCTCCACAGAGATTGGGGGAAAAAGAGATTTGTGGGATAGTTTTTTGGTTTTGATGCAAGGTATGTTGTGGATGTGGATATTTATAGGTGATTTTAATTCTGTTAGATGGCTGGAAGAGAGAAAAAATTCGAAATTTAACAGTAGGGCGGCTCTGGATTTTAACTCTTTTATCGATGAAGCTTATTTACAAGAGTTTAACATGCAGGGAAATAGATTCACTTTTCTGACAAGTACTGGTAAGTCAATGAAGATTAGCAAAATTGATCGAATGTTGGTTTGCCAGTATTTTTTCAAAAGGTGGCATGGGGCATGTCTTAGGGCTTTACCTAGAGAGTTGTGTAATCATTGTCCATTGTTGTTAATAGTTAATGATAACCATTTAAGTAGTTTAATTCATGGTTGGAAAGGGAAGGATGTGAAGAAGTAGTTAAAAATGCTCTAAAGAATGTTACATGTGATGGTCCTACACATGTTTTAATTTCAAAAAAGTTTTTGGCAGCTAGGACGGCTTTACAGTCTTGGTGGAAATCGGTTTCGTTGAAGGAAGGGGAGGAAGTGGAGTTATTAAAAAAAATGATATATCGCGTTTAGAAAAAATAATGGAGGACCGTGATTTAGAGGAAGAGGAGGTGTGGATGTGGGAGGAGAGCAAGAACGAGGTGGATAGATTGTTAATGTTAAAAAATAAAGACCTAATACAAAAGTCGCGGGTGAACTAGACTTCTTTGGGAGACGATAATTCCGCGTACTTTCATCGGTGCATTAATGGTAGGAAAGCGGCGAATGATATTCCGGGAGTTTTGTTGAATCGGGTGTGGATCTCACAACCTTCGTTAGTCAAAAGAGAAGTTCTCCGATTTTATAGAGAGCTTTTTCGTGAGGCTTATGCTAGTAGACCGGTGTTTCTTTGTGATGATCTAAAACAGGGCACTGTGGAAAAGAAAGAAGATTTGATTGCTCCCTTCTCCAAGGGAGAAATAAAGGAAACAGTGTTCGAGTGTGGGTCTGAAAAGGCGCCTGGTCCAGATGGTTTTAACTTTCGGTTCATCAAACATTTTTGGGATTTGTTGGAGGAAGGTTTTGTGAGGATGTTTGAAGATTTCCATGAGTCGGGTATTATTAGTAAAGAATGTAGTATGTCTTTTATTACGCTAATCGCAAAAACAAAAACACCATTGGGGTTAAAGGATTATAGACCTATCAATTTAGTAGGAGTGATTAGTAAAGTTATATCGAAGGTTATGGCCAGTAGAATAAAAAAGGTTACGGGGGACGTGATTTCTGATTCTCAATCAGCTTTCCTTAAGGAAAGGTTTATTTTGGATGGGCCGCTTGTTCTTAATGAGCTTATCGGATGGATAAAGAAAAATGGTAAAAAGGCGTTTCTTTTGAAGATTGATTTTCGAAAAGGCTTATGACAATGTGAACTGGGATTTTCTCATTTCTATTATGGAGCATATGGGTTTTCCGTCAAGGTGGTGTCTTTGGATTAAAGGTATTTTTCAATCTGCTCGGTCCGCGGTTTTAGTGAATGGGTCGCCTACGTTTGAGTTCAAATGTCAGAAGGGGCTCAGAAAAGGCGATCCTCTTGCTCCATTTCTGTTTCTGATTGTTATGGAGGCTTTGGCTAGTATGATTTCACGGGCTTGTCGTTTGGGGGATATTGAGGGGATTAAAGTTTCTGGTGAAGGGCCAAATATTTCTCATATGTTATATGCAGACGATGCGTTAATTATGGGGAATTGGTCTGGAAAAAATATTATCATGACTACTCGGTTGCTTCGCATTTTTTTACATGTGCTCAGGGTTGAAAATTAATGTACACAAGTCTCATTTATTTGGGTTGGGTATTCCTGTTTTCGAGGTGAGTGGTATGGCAGAGGTGATGGGTTGTAAAGTTGGTGATTTTCCTTTTCAATATCTTGGTATTAAAATAGGTGCGAACATGAACCGACCGTTTCATTGGGATCCAGTCATAGAGATGGTTCGGAGTAGGCTTCAATCGTGGAAGGCGAAGGTGTTATCTATTGGTGGGCGTCTTACGTTGATTAAATCGGAGCTAGCGAGTCTTCCGGTTTATGACATGCATCATATAGTGTCATTGGGATATGAACACTTAAACTTTTTTTGAATATTTACTTATTTAAGCTTGGTTTTGGGCGCGGTGTTTTGCGCATACTGTTACTTAACTGTTTTCTATTTCGCTTCCGCTATTACTTAAATGGTTTGGTTAACTTTTAAACTAGTTTTTTCAATAACGAACTAAATGGTTTGGGCATTTAGAGTTGTTCGTGTGACTTATGGCTATGGGATCCTGGTTTGTTATGCGCCTCGCGGTATAAACCACGCAGTGAAAATTTGAGGGTGTACGTGACATGAAAATATTGAGAGAATGATGAGAAAATTTTTGTGGATAGGAAGTAGATAAGGTAAAGGAATTCATTGGGTATCTTGGGAGATAGTTACGAGACCAAAAAGGTTTGGGGGTTTGGTATTTCAAAGCTGTCTGAAGTGAATTTGGCGTTGCTTGTAAAATGGGCGTGGAGGTTCAAAACCAATCATGAAGGGTTGTGAGGAAGGTTATTCTTAGTATCCATGGGGTCGGAATAGATAGACATTTTTACCGGTTAAAAAAGCTTTACTCGGGATTTTGAAGTCCTTAGTTACATTCTTGGAAAAGACTCACATTAACGGGATGAATATTGACAAGCTTATAACTTGTCAGCTTGGGGATGGGCTCAGATCAACTTTGGAAGGACATATGGTATAGCTCCACGCCTTTATATGTTAGATGGCTAGTTCTCTTCTCGTTGGATAGGAACAAGAACATTTTTGTGAGCAACCGGTGCAGATAGTTTTGGTAAATAGCTGGAACATGGGTGTATCTTCCGTAGAAGGCATCTCGGAGGTCCAAGATGTGTCGAGCATGTTGTCTCAAGTTTGTTTCAGTGGCTGCAAAGATCATTGGATCTGGGATCATAATCCGAGCACAGACTTCTCAGTCGCAGTTGTCAAAAATACTCTGAGACAGAATTTATATGGGCAGCCGAGTCATCGTATGCGTTGGGTGAACTGGGTTCCAATTAAAGTTAATATTTTGGCATGGAGGATTGAAAAAGAAAGAGTTCCAACCTGTCTAGAGCTGGTTAAAAGGAGGATTGCTCTGCCATGTACTACATGCCTAGGGACGGAACTACAGAGGGTCAGGAGGGTCCGTTGACCCTCCAGCCGGCGAAACGTTTTCTTAACAGAGGTATACGAAACCTGACTGTTTATTAGATTCTGACCCCTCATATTTCTATACAGTGGCTAAAATGTAGAGAGGCTGAATTGTAGAGAGAAAAGTGACAAAAAAAAAGTAGATCTAATTTAGAGGGAAGCTAATTAAAGTTGCAGGTGTTTCTGTATAGGGGTGAGCATAGGTCCAAACCCGACCCGACCCGACCCGAGACCCGAACCTTAGATAAAACTAAAACCGAAATCAAACCCTAACAAAAGGTTCGGTCTTTGGTTCCTTCATGCCCGGTTCCTTCGGTCCAGTGTACAAGACCCGAACCGTAACAGCAACATCATCTCCAACATCACAGAAGTACCATTGATTTGTCACAAAACCTTTGGATCTATTATGATTTGTGTTATAATTTGTCTTCTGGATGGTGATGGTAAATTACAACTAAAGGTTAGATTTGGCTGCAGGTTAGATTTTTTTTTTTTTTAAACTTTTTATCTTGATTTTGGATGTTGATGGTTAGTCTTTGATGTTCTAAGTTTGTATGCTGATTTAGGATGGTGATGGACTGATTGTGTGTTGTTTTCTAATTAGTTGGTTTGATTGTGTTTGATTGGTATGTACAATATGTTTGCATACCAAGTACTCGATAGAATTCCTAAGTGAAACTATAACTAATACTGGGTTCCATCACTCACTACTAGAAAAATACCCCTTTCTTGACGCGCATTGCGCGACATAAAAGGGTGTTTATGACACACAAAAAAGTGTCAAGGAAGAACATGTCAAGAAAAGTTTATGACATGCAGGCGCATGTCATCTTTTAATGACACGTGTTTATGACACTCCTTTATGACATGCTTTTTTGACACGCATTTATGACACACTCTTTAATGACAAACATTCTTGACACTCATTTACGAATTTTTTTTACAGCATTTATGACATACATGAATTTATGACACACCTTTATGACAGTCATTTTGCGTGTCATGTTTTTTTACCAATTTTTTTTTCTGCAAAACGAATAATATCCTGGAATTATTTTTTATTTATAATTACAAAAACAATAAATTTAATAATAAAACTGCATATATTATACCACCAAAAAACCCATTACAATTATGTCGAATTCTACCACAAAGGGTTACAAAAACATTGTATCAATACATTACATTAGTCGAATAGTAAGCCTAAACATACGGATCATAACTTGAAAATGAAGGTCGAGGCATAACCCGACCATTCTTCACGAACATAATCAATATCCGCATCCGAGTAAGCCTCCACTCCTCCCCCAACCTGAGACACAATTAAATTAATAAGATGAAAGGTTAAGGGTTCGCGATGGTTTTGGTTTCAAGAAAACAAAAGTGACTAGAATTTGACTCGATCAACTTACATTGTCCAATATTCCAAGTCCGTCCGTAACGATCTCCTTCATGAATTTCTTTACATAATAACCACATTCTGTGATCCCCGGCTCACACGGACACTGCACATTAAAAGAATTATATGGATAATTCATGCAAGTAAAAAAGAATGCACCCTACAGATAATACCAATTAAATAAATAGTTAGGAGCATCTATATGCGAAACGGTATATTCAAATCAGTCCAAATAAATAGTTAGGATAATTAAGTGCTCACCTTGGTGTTGACCCATCTCAGTTTAAACCTCTTGCCGGTACTAGTCTGAGCACTATACACGGTCGTGGCCCTATTAAAAATAAATTATATCTTAAAGCATATTCAAACGTAACTTCCAATAAACTATTTTTTTTCAAAGCCATCATATACGACATTTACTTACGTATCAATAATTTGCCTTAACGGCTCGTAGACACTCTCCGGGCATATAGAATCAAGATAGTAACAAGTGGCTCCTTTCATGTCAAGCACAGCCAACACCCAATGGTTTCTACAAAAAACAAAGAGTGAATAGCCAAAATCGTCCCTAAGGGGGTAGTTTGGTCTTTTTCCTTATTTATTAGTTTTGATATATTTTCAGTATCATAAATGAAAATGCACTAAAATGAAAACGCACTAAGATGATCAGATAAGATCCATCATACCCGGGGTTGTAAGGCAACAAGATGATGTCCTTGCCATTTCTGTTTAATAAACGATCTACAACCACTCTACTTGCTTGCTCAATATTATGTTGGGATTTGGGTTTGCGGTCAGCCGGCGAGATTATAGCCGGGTTCGCAAAACAAATTCCATGATCGCGTTTTTGGCCACTCTTTATTTGCGAATCCAGTAACCTGTTAAACATACAAAAACAGAATCCATAAAATAAATTGTGTTTTACCAACAGTTATTTAGACTAAACTTAAACACTTACATAATATAAGAACTGATTACACCACCGCTCAGCTCATTCATTGTAAAAACGGCTTCAAAATCATCCCAATGTACATACGTGAAACTCTCATGCCCAAATACATCCTCATCCAACGGCAGTCTCAAAGAGTCCACATTTTTAAGTTGTCCATCAACTACGTATAAAGTCCCATTTGTATCCATTCTAACCCTTTGATTCCTTTGTGCTCTAGTCTTCCTTCTTTTTCCTACATTCTCAACAACTTGCATTTTGCCTTTTATTTGTTTCTTGCTTTCTCCTTTTTCATGTACTATTTTGTATTCCTCATCAAGTTCTTTTTCATCTTTTTTGTTTTCCTCATCATCTTTCCTGGGCCGTTTCTTAATTTCTATTTCTTTTCTTGTTTTGTCAGCTGGTTTTTTCTTTGGTTTCGCCACCGCTTTTTCCTGTAACTATATATAAATAACTTAGACATTGTGTATATATGCATTTAAAATAAGTAAATATTATTACCAAGTCAGAGCAACGAATGACAAGATCACTCGGCCAACTTAGTACGTGCCCAACAGCATCTGCAACCATCTCAACAAACTCCTCATCAAGTGGATTAGGTACTTCGGCTTCTCTTTGTAAAGCTATTTCAACTTTCACTTCAACATTCTCCTCTTTATATGTATCCTTCATTATGATTCCTTTGGCGACAATATTTGAACGCACGTCAACCGCCAGATAACACGCATTATCCTACAAATATATATAAATTATAAAGAATTCTTTCTTAGAAATAACATTATTTAAAAAACACTTGTACATAGATACTTACAACTAGTTCTTCAAATGAGTGGTCTTTAAAATCTTCATTGCCCCACATTTGGCAACTTCCGGCTTCAGACACATTATTCATACCCCTTCTCATTTTATCCAACTCGTCTTCAAGTTTATTGAACCGGTCTTCATACTTCTTTTTCTCATTCTCCATGTAATGTTTAACAGTCTTGGGTAGGTAAAAATACTGATGTGGCCTTACAAATCTACCCATTCCACGCACATGCCCCCGTTGTTCCTTAGTACCTAGGGCCTATGTAAGCACATCATTTGTACCGCATGTGACCTCTCCAGAACCTTCATCATTTAGCATCTTGTCCTACAATGTGAAACCAATTCATGAAACATTTAGTAGCAATATATACTAAGCTGATAAAGTGATCTATTACCATCATATCAGCCAAGAACACATCAAAAAATTCAAATTGAATGTGAGAAAAAACTTACAATTTTATCAACTACTACTTGGACATGTTTGTCGAAACCTCCTGATTTTCGCTCTCTTGCTTTTTTCCACAGCATTGCCCTATCAATCTCCTCTTCTGTCTTCCCAGTTTCTGCCATCTATATAATCAAGAATAACAAAAGTGAGTTAACAAAAATTTCAACAAGTAAAGTATTCAATTAATTTAATTCATACCAGCTCAGCTTGAAGTCTGGCATTTCCTTTTCGGCTCAAATGATGATTGTATATATTAAGTGCACGAACTTCCTTAGCTTTTTTACTTTTCTCCTGGATTAGAAACACACACCATTAAATTAATTCAGCCTGAAATCACCTAAAACATCGTAAACTAGCCGTAAACATGTCTAAAACCACTACAAATAGTATTCTATACTACGCAGCAGCGGACCAGCAGCGGACCAGCAGCAGCGCGCAGCCTGCACAGAACAGCGCGACTGCGCAGCACTGTTCAGCAGCGGACCAGCAGCGCACTGTTCAGCAGCGGACCAGCAGCGGACCTTAGTGTTTACCTCTTTTTATTTTGTTTACTTTTATGAATTCTATATGTAAATTCTGATTTTTTTTCTATAAATCTGAAACATTTGTAGTTAATTGATAACATAGAAGTTAAAAATACAGCGGATGAAATTATAATGACTTGGTTGCTGGTCAGTAAAACAGCGGATGAAATTATAATGTTCTTGACTGATTTATGTTTTTGTTGCTTTTTTTTTTTTTTTTTTTTTTTTTTTTTTTTTTTTTTTTTGTAAATGATTTGTTTGTTTGTTGTTTTGATGTTTTTTATATGTTGGGTTTTAATCAGATCTGGTTAATGTTGGTTTTTAAGTTGTTTTGTATGTGAATGATTGGTGAACTTGAATGATTCGTTGTTTACTTGTCCAAGCACATCGTTGTTTCATAAACAAGTAAGCAACCACAACCACGGAAGGCGTTGGGATAAGTGTTGTTGGTTCGTGGTTTCGGCCTATATTGTTAAGGTATATTAATTATTGAGAGTAGATTGTTACTAACAAAACCGGTTTTGGTGAAAGCTAACCTATCCAAACCCATTAAAGCACAGCCAAGCCTATGCAATAGTTAAGTAAGTGTTTGCTTGTTTTTTTATTTGTTTTATGTTGCTTGCATACCTTGTAAAATAGATCAAGGAAACAAGTGAAACGAATAGCCTCAGCCCGAAAGCATACTTCTATTGCACAAACCTATTTTGTATAATATTAATCATATTAGACATACTAGTACCAACTTGATCTCCATTTATATCTTCTGAACACAGAGACCCCTGCTGCTGCTGCAATTCCATACTTTCATATGCTTTTAAACTTTTTTTTAATTTATTTCTAAATTCAAATCTGATTGCCCATGTTATCACTGCATGTAATAATATAGTATATATAATGGCATACTATACATAATAGGCGTGTGCGTATTACGAGAAATGATGATGACAAAAACGAGCGTTCGTTGAACCATTAAAAAAGATCTCATTTTCTTCTTGCTCATATACCATCTTTCGATTGTAGTATAAGAGTTGCAACCGAATATTAATCCACATCCCCAAACAGACGTATTATTTTATAAGATTTATCAAACTTTATGACGAGTTACAGATCCTCTTATCAAAATTTTGGTGATCCAGCCGTTAAATCTACTTCAGGTTCCAAGAATTTTTTATTTTTTTTTACATTTGTTATCTGTCAATGATTACTCACATGCTACTTAGGCTTATTTAATCAAGGGGTTTTCTACTTATAGCAGTGTTACCAGAAAGATTTTAACAAATGTATTACCAGTATATAAAGTCGACATTCAGGATGCCGGCCATGTGCCTTGCACAACGTTGACTTATAACATATATTTTTACATGGAGTCATGGGTATGCGATTTTAACGACAAAGTACCTTCTGCTTGTACTGTCTTAGACAGGGAAATCCAATTCTGTGTTCTTCCCCCCTATTTCTGGTATCTCCTAGGTCCCAAGATTTTAAGGAGTGTATATTCTTATATCCGAAAAGGGTATAGACCGTGTAGTTTATATGTGTGCTATGCTATGTGGTTACACCTATGTTCAAAAACAGTAGAGATGATATCGTCCTCTTAAAATGTATTTTGCTAATGTCATGATTCAACCTATATAAACTTTTACGTTCTGATGATGGTCCAATCAAGTAATCCGACAATAGTTCAGCCATCTTCGAATGCCTGGACAATAGCACGCAGCAAGCAACTGCGCAGCAGGCGAGCGCGCAGCAGGCGAGCGCGCAGCAGGCGACTGCGCAGCAGGCGAGCGCGCAGCAGGCGAGCGCGCAGCAGGCTGCGACTTAAAATCTGCCATGTTTTTGTAGTTATTTGCGACACAAATAATTTGCCTTAAAATCACAAAGACGTGTAACAAACCTGCCATGTTTTTGTAGTTCTTTGCGACACAAATACTTTCCATTCGCTTTTTCCCACGGACGGACGGTCTGGAGGAGGATTGAGTAGATTATTCTTCAGCTCAGGGTCATCTTTTTGTACCTCAATATGTTCCTTATACAAAGTATGTTTGAAATTTCTCCACTTGGTCCCAATTGATTGTAAAGTTTGAGTCCGGCTCTTTGGGTCAACATCATAATTTGCCTGAAACATAAAGCGTAAACAATATTATTTTCAACAAAAACATAAGATAATTAATTTGAAGTTAAGATTATATGTTACACTTACCAAAATGTACTGCCATATTTCTTCCTTGGTATCAGCACTAACGTCTAACCAACTCTCATAAGTTATAGGAATCATAGATCTTGCAACCACTCCCTCAAAAGTAGAAAGTTTTGTTGACGTTTCTCCAATTGGGACACTTCTGATATTGTAAGTAACTGGAGGTTTCCCTTTATGATTTGTTTTCTTTCTCTTCATCCATGTCAGACCTCTTTGTGATCTCTCATCTCCTTCATCATGATCCGAACCAGAATTCGGTTCCATGTCAGAAAAAAATCTCCTGTTTCAACATTATCAGAAAATAAATTAAGTAATAAAAAACAAATTCCATGTAGTTTGTTATCTTCAACATGATCAGAATTAAAGACATACAAGAATATAAAAAAAACACAACATGATCAGAAAACAAATTAAGTAATAATACACAAATTTCATCATCAAGGTCTACTAAAAACACAAAAACTAAAGTTTAAATTAATATGCCCTCTCCATCCATACGCCTACACGAAAAATCATCATCAAGGTCTACTAAGGCGGAGCCTTGTGCAAGATCACCAGCAACATCAAATTCCAACATATCCTCAGTTTCATCACTTGCTCCATACTTGTACATCTTATGTGGTGTGAAGCCAACAACACACAAATTATCATCTTGTTGATCTTGAACATAAAAAACTTGTCTGGCTTGACTAGCTAATATGAAGCGTTCAGAATGGTGACCAAGCCTGTTGAAGTTTACCACAGTGAATCCAAAATCATCCTTTTTTACTCCACGACTATCAGCCCAATCACACATGAAAACAGGAACGGTAAACATGCGATAATCAAGATCCCATATCTCCTTTATACGGCCAAAGTAAGTAACAGCGCCATACACGGGACTGATGTCTTTTGCACTAGCAATCTGCATAGCATGTGCAACTAGAGATACTCCACTACATTGAGTTGTTTTAGATTCGTCTCGAGTTGTTGTATGGAACTGATACTCATTTATGGCGAAACCGCTATATTTATTAACAACAAAAGTAGGCCCTTTGGCCAACCAACGAACATTGTCACAAATACTTTCTCCGCTAGCCACACGTTTTTCAACCTATTGGAAAAAGAATTAATGTAAATTGTTACTAAAAATAATATGGTAATTCTAACAAACTTCTTTTAAAAAATAGACCTCGTTCTTAAACCAGCTAATAAATGTTCGATTGTGTTGGTTTTGCAACCATGTACTATTTCGAGAGGCGCGAGGGTTGAGATCCTTCAATTCCAACATATGTTGCCTGAAGTATATATTGTAGATGTTAGTAGAAGCTTTATGTATTACATACAATACAAAAAGTATATAGTTTTATGCGATTCTCACTCTATATACGGCTCCACAACAGCGCTGTTTCTTAATACATAAAGATGAGCTTGGTCACGTAACTGAGCATCCACAACCTCCCTTGTAGCCCCCGATAAAGGCCTGCCGGTGCGGATTGTTTCATCAACACGTTCATAAGGATTGCCAATTGATTTCATGTTTTTTAAGTAACCCGAGCAAAATTCTAAGGCTTCCTCTGCCACATAACATTCTGCAATGCAACCCTCGGGTTGATAATGATTTCGTACATACCCTTTAAGTGTTTTCATGTATCTCTCAAATGGGTACATCCACCTAAAATGAACCGGGCCACATAACCTCACTTCTCTAACTAAATGCACCATCAAGTGAATCATGACATCAAAGAACGAAGGAGGAAAATACTTCTCTAACAAACACAAAGTTAATACGATGTCACTTTGCAACTTGCTTAGCGTGCTAACATCGACAACTTTACTACACAACTTATTGAAAAAATGACACAAGCTTATGATTGCTTTCCTCACTTTCTCGTGTAACACCCCCTTGATTGCAAAAGGAAGAAGTTGTTGCATCAGTACATGACAGTCATTAGACTTCAAACCATTCATCTTGGAAACATCATCGGACATGAGATTCTTAAAATTGGAAGAATACCCGTCAGGTACTTTTATGTTAGACAATGTATTATAAAATAGATGTTTCTCCGCGGTATTCAACGTGTAGCATGCAGGAGGAAGCAAAAGGCGTTTCCCTTTTTGTTGAGGTTGTAGTTCAGGCTTAATACCTAAATCCTCAAGATCTTGTCGTGCATTTAACCCATCCTTCGTCTTGTGAGGCAAATTCAACAATGTCCCATAAACACTCTCACACACATTTTTTTCTATGTGCATAACATCTAGTTGATGACGAACAAACAACTTCTTCCAATATTCAAGTTCAAAAAAAATTGATTTTTTATGCCAAAATTTAGCTCTCTCATCAATACTATCTTTTTCCTTCTTTGATGTTTTCTTCTCTGGTGTTTCCATCTTTGACTTTTCCATCTTTGACTTTCTTTTCTTTGACTTGCTTATCTTTAACTTTACCTTCTTTGACTTTTTTTTCTTACCCCATATAGTCTTAAACCCCTCCAGACGATTGTAAAGTTCTTCACTTGATAATGGTTTTTTTATAGCCTCATTCTCTTGTAGATTATTGAAATCTTTTTTCCTTTTACGAAAAGGATGATTAATCGGCAGAAATCTTCTATGCCCGAGAAAACATACCTTTTTCGACTTTGGCAACCATTGTGAACATGTATTCTCTGAACATATTGGACAAGCATAATAACCTTTGGTAACACACCCTGAAAGATTACCATATGCGGGAAAGTCATTTATAGTCCAAAGTAATACTGCTCTTAGATTGAAGTATTCCTTCTTATAGGCATCAAATGTCTCAACGTCAGTTTCCCACAAGATTTTTAGATCTTCTATCAATGGTGCCAAGTAGACATCAATATTGTTACCAGGTTGGCTTGGCCCTGATATCAATAAGGTCAACATCATGAATCTTCTTGACATGCACAAATGAGAGGGTAGATTATAGGTTATTAGGATAACCGGCCAACAACTATATTTGAAACTTAATGACCTGTGAGGATTGATACCATCAGCCGATAAGGCTAATCTAAGATTTCGATTCTCTTTTCCGAATTCTTTCCACGTGTGATCAACAAGCTTCCAAGAGGGAGAATCGCGAGGATGGGTTAGCTTACCATTATTGGCCCTACCTTGTGCATGCCAAGTTAAGTTATGTGCAATTTCCGGTGAGGAAAACATTCTCTTAAATCTAGGAATTGGAGGAAAGTACCACAAAACGTTTGAAGGCACGTCTTTTGTATTCTTCTTCCAACGAGATGTGCCACAAGTTGGACACTTAGAAGCATCCTTGTGATCTTTCCAGAATAGAACACAATCGTTTTCACATGCATGAATCTTTTCATATTGTAGACCTACTACTTTTAGCAACTTCTTGGCCTCATATATCGAGCTAGGAATTGTATTGTTAGATGGTAAGATATCTTTTAGGACACCCAACAAAGCATCAAAACTAGCATCGGACCAGCCAAATTGACCCTTCAAATGTTGGAATTTTAATAATCCACTAAGTGCATTATGCTTTGACCCTAGGTAAAGTGGCTTATCACATTCTTCAAGAAGTAATTTCAGTGATTCGGGTTCTTCCTCTACATACGTGAAGGCATCATGTAGCATTTCCTTTGTGTGATCAAAGTCATCAGGTCTACATTTATTAGGGAAGCTAGAATCACGGTTGGGAAGTGATTCTCCGTGGAAAGACCAAACCTTATAATTTTCGTGGAAACCGCGGGCAAACAAATGATAACGCACATTATCAATTGACTCGTAACGAAAATTGATACAATCTACACAAGGACATCGAATAACATCCGATTTTGGATAATTAGATTGTGCAAACTCTAAAAAAGCCTTTACTCCTTCTTCATATTCATTTGATAATCTATGAGACGAAATCCATGATTTATCCATGACCTTTTGTTAGTAGATCTAGACCAACATAAATAAAGGATAAATAAAACATAAATAAAATAGTAAAATAGAAACATGCACTTTTATATTGGAAGTCAAACACATAACTAAAAAACAATACATAATAAGATAAAACATTGCTTTTCACTTCTAAATACTAAAAAAACCTTACAAAATCTAATATGTGGGGGACACAAGGGACCACATAATTAAAAAACAACAAACAACAAACAAAACTAAGATGTTGTCATGCACAATATTTATCAGTTTTGATTCTTTTATTTTTAAAAAGCTAATAATGACGGATTGAAAAGAACCCTGGTTTTTCTTTTCGCTTAAGGCTCCCAAAATGATTTAGTTCGCTTTGGCCATACCACATTAGATCCACTTGCTTAGATGACTATGATTTAGCATACATTTTTTGGTAAAAAAAAGTTTTTGCTAAGCTTACCCTTTTTAAAAGCGCCAACTAAACTCGCGATTTTGATAAATAACAAAGACAAAGCTCATAAAAGAAGCCCTGAAAACTCCAACCAAGCATATTCACCTACTAATTTAGAACTGTTTTGATCAAAAATTTTCACAAAATAAAAACCACCATAGAAAAAAGCATATTCACCTACTAATTTAGAACTGTTTTGATCAAAAAATTTCACAAAATAAAAACCTCCATAGAAAATTAATTTTACATACAGTACGTATGATCATAAACGAAACTTATATACAATATTTTGATCTCCTAATGAACTATATACACAAATTTCAACAATAAACCATAATAATTGAGGAAGATAAACTCTAACCTTCGATTGATGCAGCAGACGCGAGATAGAGGAAGGCGAGATTATGAACGCGAGCTAAACCCTAGGGTATTTCCTGCTCATTAAACACTAATCATGTCAGCAGATAACAAACCTTCGATTGACGCGAGATTGATGTCAAATACTTACTGAAATGATGATGACGCAGAAGGTATGAACGAGCAGATGGTTATGAACGATCAGAAGGTATGAACGAGCAGAAGGTAATTGTCAGCTTCCATCTTCGTCTTCTATCAGCGCGCTGGGTTACGTTAGGGTTTTTTTATCAGCAGGGTTTTACGCTAGGGTTACGTTAGGGTATGAACGAGCAGAAGGTAATTGCTTTGGGTAATGAACGATCGATCAGAAGCTTTGGGTAATGAACGATCGAGCAGAAGGTATCAGCAGGGTTTTTTCTTTTGATATGAGGGAGGGGTACGTGCACAGTATAATAGAGGAAGAGAGAGGGTGCGGGAATTGAAAAATGTGAAATTTGACATAATACATGACACTCAATTCTTGTAGTGTCATGTTTTTTAATATCTTGACATTAGATTCTTGACACGCAAAAAAAAAGTGTCATTGTTTGACCAATTTTTTTAAAAGATGACGATTTTTTAATGACACGTGCTTTTGCGTGTCATGAATTCTCGCGTGTCATAAAATGTGTGTCAAGATAGAGGTATTTTTCTAGTAGTGACTCATAACAGCTAGAACAAGTGAACAGGTCCAAGAAAAAGATTGTTATAGGTTAGTAGTAGTTTTTTTAGTATTTCACGATATAAGTGTCACCTTAATCCTAGTAAAACATGTCGGTCCAGTCATAAAGATTTGATTAAGAAAATGTTCATTCATATCTAAGTTGTAGGTCATTTGCATCATCTTATCCTAATAAACATTAGTAACGAAGCTGAAGAAACATTAATTCATGTTGAAAACAAACTTTTTTTATTTCGATCTATAAAATACTATATTGAATTTGAAAGGAACATCATGACACGTGGAGTTTTGTAATTTCGTGAACTAAAAATAGACAAGAAACCCATTGTAATTCATTTGTAACTTTCACCATCTCATACCTAGCTTGCACAAATTCTCATCAATCCGTATGTAAACACACAAAAACATAACAAAATGCAATGAAAGAAAACAATTAGAACACATTTTAAAGATTAAAGTGCTGTTTGGTAGCCTCTTAATAACCATTCAGAGGCTACCTCTTAATGGTCCGTAGCCTCTGAATGGTTAAGAGCTAACCTGAAGTCTGAATGGTTAAGAGGCAACCGTTAAGATGTTATCTCATAACTGTTCATACTTAAGATTACATCTTAACTATTAAGAGACTGTGAATCATTCAGATGTAGCCTCTTAATAGTCATTCAGAGGCTACCAAACAACCCTAAGAGTATAAAACTGATAAATAAAAAACTACTTCATTGTTTGAAGTCAACAGTTGCAAACTACTTCATTTAGGACTTGAGGTCAATTCAGATTTCAGAGCTACATCTATCACTTTCGAAACTCTATTAAATCATGAATAAACATAGCAGCCTTCTAACTTAATTCAATTCAAAACAAAACAAAATTCACAAGAATCCATGATTTGGCGCCTAAAAAAACTACCAGTTAGTTTAATTAACGAATTTAGTTCGGTCCATCAGTTTTGTGTCAGTTTCACTGTGGTCTTGGACCGACCCGACCCGAGAACCGGAAGGAGCTATTTACCTGGACCGAAAACATACCCGAAATATCATACTCGGTTCGGTTTCCTTGTATTTTCGGGTCGGGACTCGGTTTTTTTTTTCGGTCCGGTCCAAATCTGCTCACCCCTATTTCTGTAAATAAGATGTTAAGAAGACGTATGAAAGAGGTTGCTTTTAGTATATTTAATTGGGTTTAGTATTTTGGGTCTATTTGAAATAAGCCTATCATAAAACCTTTTTTCTTTTATCCTTCATTATTTTATAGCTCTCTTTATTTTCACACGAGTCCAAAAATTTCTACTTCTAAACACTAATGGAGGAAGTCTGATATTTCTTGTAAATTTTTGAATCGTTGATACTTCATTATTTTGTATTTAGTAAATACAAAACGCTATTTCTATATTCGTTTAATTTTTTTTTTATTTTTTTTAATTTTTGACGCAATTCACTCCATTCATACATTAATAGAATTTTACATAATGACTGGCAGACAGACAATAAGCTGAGCCGCCACCCTTTTCTTAATAGCAAAACTAAACCTACTAAAGACAAATCCTTGCCCCAGTTAAAAACTTCTGGTTCCGCCACTGTACATGCTCGATGTGTTGTCTAGAGGAGGAGTCTGTTAACCACATTTTCATTGCTTGTGGTTTTACGTTCGGCGTTTGGAGCAAGGTTTGGAGTTGGTGTAAACTGGCTCCTATTTGTTACGGCTCGATTGAAGACATGTTGCAGTGGCAGAATTCGATGTCGGTGTCTGCTCGGGGTAGGAAGATTGTTTGTGGTATCATTATGGTTACGTGCTGGGCGATTTGGAAAGAGCGAAATAAGGCGGTTTTTCAGAACTCGGACCCGAAGGTGGTAGAGGTAGTGGCAATAGTTAAATCTATGTCTTTTTTTGGTTAAAATTTAGATCGAGTAGTAACAGGTTTGATCGGAAAGATTGGGTTAAATACCCGCTGTATATGTTGTAATTGGTTTGTGAGTGGTCCTTAATTTGAGGACTTGCTCGGTGTTTGAATGAAGTTAATGTTCAAAAAAAAATATCAGGTTAGAGGATTCATAAATGAACATAAGCGATGGAATGTTGATTCGGAAGAAGAGCCAAGGTTATCAACACGCGGTTGTTCCACTTGGGTCACAGGCTCACATGACTGAGTCCGGAATTTTAATATTTTAACTCATGCTTATAAACACTAATAAATTCTTTTCCTGAGGCGATATGGGACGATACCCACTTGGAGTTTACTAAAGAATTATGATTAATAAACACTTAAACACATGTGGTGCGGGAATCAATCTTGGTACAATTGTTTTTTTTTTTGTGTGTGTGTAAGGAACACTATTATTAAAAGAGTTATTTTTTAATGTTTGGAGAGTTTAATGAGTTTTATTATGTAAAAAATAGATCAAGAAATAATTGTTTGGCAACCTCTACCCATGTAATTAGTGAACCAGTAAACGGTCTAACTTAGTAAGAGAATCTAAAACACTAAGTGGTGAGCCAGTAAGAATATGTATGTGTGGTGGTGGTGAGTGGTAGAGGAAGTGGTGGTAGGTCAAGCACGTGGTACTTGAGTAGTTAGGTGAGAGTTATGAACACATGTGAAGAGACAAAGAGATAAATTTTTCATTTGCCATTTTAAAATTTTAAAACTTAACAATTAAGAGGTTTGCTGCCTGATTCGGACGTATTATTTTGATAACCAAACACATTTAATGCTGACTGTCTATTTCAGATGTAGTCTGATAACAAAATCATTAAAATGTAACCAAACAACCCGTAAGTACAACAAAAATGAAATAACAAAATTGGTTTTTCATAAAAATTAGGATGGATAAGATTTCTGGCTTGAATTCTCCTTAAAAAGAAGAAAGTAAAATAGCGCATATTAAAATCAGCTTCGATCATATGGGGAAATAATCATCACTTCCATCTTTAGTCTTAAAACAACAAAGTGAATAGCAACAAAAGCATACATAAATGAAAACAAATAAAACTCTAAGTCTCTAAAAAAATCAAATAATATAAAACGAATGAACCATTGATAAAATAATTGTAGTCTGAAAGTATTTTGATCAACATAGTGTTTTTAGACAACTTTCTCATCAACTTAATGGCATTCAAACTTCATTCTGTCTATATGAACAAAAATAAAAACATTTAATAAATGTAGAGTGCTCAGAAGGATCCATTGGTTGTTTCTAATCATGAACAGAAAGAACAAACTTTCGTTCATAAAATAGGTAGATTTCAACATCATAGCAGCTCTTGCAGGGCATATTTTTTTTGAACGGCGAAACGCTTTATATATAAATATAAAGAGTCAGCAAGGGGCTAGAAACCACGTACAACAAACTCCAAACAAACAAAAAGAAACCCCAACAACAAACAAAGCAAACACAAAAGAGCAGATTACAAACAAGATGCGACATCAAACTCTACCCACATATCCCACGAAAGCGTTTTGATTTTGGATCGAGCCGTAAGCCAAAGATAGGCATCCTCCTTGATACGGTCGGCGGAGTGAATTTCCCATCAAACACCTTGGCATTTCGCGCTATCCAGATTCTCCAAGCAGTGGCGTTGATCACAGTGTTGGGCTAATTAGGCCGACTCGAGCAAATGGGTCGGTAAATAAAAGGCCCAATGGGCTGAATAATTGAGCAGATATCCAAGCATGTGGAATCGACCTTAGAAGCAGATTAGGATTAGTCTGTTGGTTATTAGATAAACATTGTTTATAGATATGTCTTATCTTTTGTTTTAAATTTAGGATTGGTGAGCAAGTAATCAAATCCCTATATAAACATCATCTATCAAGCTTGTGGTAGAGATGTGTAAGAGTATCAAGTTTTGAGTTATTTTCTTGATTAATAAAATTGGAGAGCTTATTCCAAAAGGTTGTGTGTTAATTATTATACAGATCGGGACTTGAATTGGTATCAGAGCCAGGTTCAAGATTCAGGTTCTGTCGCGTAAAACTTACGGATCCAGCAAGAAAGAGGTCCGTTTTTGTGCGTAGCTCCGACCGAAGGACTGGAAAGTGAACAACAGCCAGCATCCACTGTCTCTGTCACGTACAACAGAAGAAGGAAGAACACGATGGTGGAAGGAGAAGCTAGTCGACCACCTGCATCCCAAGATACCAAGGCTGCTCTTCAATGTCCAATGCTAACAAACACAAATTACAACATCTGGGGAATTAGAATTAAAGCGGTGTTCCGAGTCCATGGAATACTTGAAGCGTTAGAACCAAAAGTGGGGACACCGGTTGAGGAAAAGAAAGATCACATGGCGGTGGCGTTACTTTTCCAGGCGATACCGGAGGATCTTGTTTTCCAAGTCTAACAGTACAATACAGCCAAAGATATCTGGGACGCTCTAAAGACCAGGTATGTGGGTGTTGATCGTGTTCGGGAAGCAAGATTGCAGACCTTGGAGACAGAATTCGAAGGCCTAAGGATGAAGCAAAACGAATCGGTTGATAATTTTTCGGCAAGGTTGAGCAAAATTGCAACAGAAGTTAACAGTTTAGGAACAATTTATGAAGACAAGAAACTCGTAAAGAAGCTGCTTGCTTCTGTACCAGATAAGTTCGTTCCTATTGTGGCTTCAATCGAACAGTTTGCTGATTTAAATACTATGACCTTCCAAGAGGCGATTGGCAGGTTGAAAACCTTTGAAGGAAGAATGAAAGGAGTGGATGTCTCGGCTGAAAATCAGAGCAAATTGTTATTCGGGAGGGCCGAAAATTCCGATGGAAACAAAGCAGGAGAAAAGGGTCGAGGGCGAAATTGTACCGGAGGCAATGGTCGTGGACAAGGAAGAACTCGCGGTCGTGGTCGAGCCAATAACTACAACCGTAAGAACCGAAGCAGTGCCGGGAGTAGTTCGGATGAAAAGAAGAACAAAGGCCGAGATCATTCGCAGATTCAATGTTTTAGATGCGACGAATATGGCCATTTTGCCTCGGACTGCCCAGAGCGAAGAGAACAGAAGCAGAAACACGAAGCAAACCTTCTCAAAAGAGATGACGAATCTGATCCAGCTCTCTTTATGATGAAGAATGATGAAGGAGTGGTGTTTCTCAATGAAGAAAAAGTCATCCCGAGTCAGTTTGTTAATAAGCCTAGAAACAAAAAGTTTTGGTACCTCGATAACGGAGCGAGCAATCACATGACTGGGATTCGGGCTTATTTCTCAGAATTAAACGAACGCATAACTGGAAGAGTAAGGTTCGGAGATGGTTCGTATATTGATATAAAAGGAAAAGGCTCGGTTATCATTGAAGGAAGAACGGGCGAGCAAAGGTTATTGACCGGGGTGTATTATCTACCGGATTTGCAAAGTAATATAATAAGTCTTGGACAAGCTACCGAGGGAGGTTGTGACATCCGTATGAAAGATGATTGGCTCACGATGCATGATTCAGATGGAAAGTTGCTGATGAAAGTCACAAGGTCCGAAAATAGGCTTTACAAAATTGAACTTCAGGTTGGAAGTCCGGTGTGTCTCAAAGCAGAGATGAACAATGAAGCTTGGTTGTGGCATGCTAGAATGGGGCACATCAATTTCGAGTCTATGGAATTGATGGCCAAGAAGGGCATGGTGGAAGGTTTACCAAGATTTCACCAAGAAAACAAGCTTTGTGAATCATGCTTGGTAGGAAAGCAAACCAAGAAGGCGTTTCCGAAAGCAGCAAGCTTTCGGGCAAAACATGCTCTTGAACTCATTCATGCTGATCTATGTGGGCCGATTTCACCGCCATCCATAGCTGGAAATAGGTACGTGTTCGTTTTAATTGATGATTTCTCACGGTTTATGTGGACGTTTGCCTTGAAGGAAAAAGGAGAAGCGTTTAAATATTTCAAGAAGTTCAAAGCTTTAGTCGAGAAGAAGACGGGAAAGAAGATTATAACCCTAAGAACTGATAGAGGAGGTGAATTCACTTCAAAAGAATTCACCAAATTCTGTGAAGACGAGGGTATAACAAGACACCTAACCACTCCCTATACACCGCAGCAAAACGGCGTTGTGGAAAGGCGAAACCGTACTCTTATGGGAATGACTAGAAGCATCTTGAAAGCACGAGACGTTCCAAATTATATGTGGGCCGAAGGAGTTCGACATGCCACGTTTTTGATTAATAGGGTCTCAACTCGAGCTCTAGTTAATCAAACACCATACGAGGCGTTTAAAGGAAAGAAGCCGGATTTGGAAGATCTAAGGGTATTTGGATGTGTGGCATATGCAACAGGAACAAAGCCTTACCTCCCGAAACTAGATGATAGGTCCACACGACTAATCTACATCGGAGACGAGGATGGTTCAAAAGGTTTCCGCCTGTATGACCCGAAAACACGAAAGATAGTTGTTTGTCGCAATGCAGAATTTAATGAAGAACTTGGCTGGAAACACATTGCCACCGAAGATAATGAGAAACATGAGCTGAATCCGGGAATGTTTATTGTCGAGTGGCATGGTATTATTGATACAGGATATGGTGATGTGAATCCAGGTTCAGCAGAAGATAATGGGGCTGCTGAAAACCAACATGAAGCTGATCATGTTGACCCAGAATCAGAAGACGAACAGCAAGATCACGAGCAAGGTGCTGATCCAGCCGAGACGGAAGAAAGTGGAGCTGAAACAGCTAATATCCGACGAACTTCAAGGGTTTCGGTCATGCCATCAAGGTTTAATGATTATGTAATGGAGTCTAGTTCAAGATCTTCATCAGCAAATAACGAGCAAATATCGTTATTGCTGGAAGATGAGGAACCCAGTTCGTTTGAAGAAGCAAAAGATTCAAAAGAATGGAGGGTTGCAATGAAACAGGAGATCGAATCAATTAAGAAGAATGATACATGGGAGTTGGTCGAGCTTCCGAACGGTGTTAAGCCTATTGGAGTTAAATGGGTGTATAAAGTCAAGAAGAATCCGGATGGGACGATCAACAAGTATAAAGCTCGTCTAGTCGCGAAAGGGTATGTTCAAAAGCACGGAGTAGACTATGATGAGGTGTTCGCGCCAGTAGCTCGGATTGAAACTGTGCGCTTATTGATCGCCTTGGCTGCAAATGAATCTTGGGAATTACATCATCTAGATGTGAAATCTGCGTTTCTTCATGGAGATTTAGAAGAACAAGTGTTCGTTTCACAACCGGAGGGCTTCGTTGAGAAAGGAAAAGAAAGAAAAGTTTACAAGTTGAAGAAGGCGCTCTACGGGCTTAAACAAGCACCAAGGGCATGGAACATGAAACTTGATAAAGTCTTGAAGCAATTATCTTTCAAAAGATGCCAACATGAACAAGCGGTTTATGTGAAGAGAACAGAGAAGTCGATTCTTATTATTGCGGTATATGTAGATGACCTTCTGATAACCGGTTCAAAGCTCGTTGAAATCGGAGAATTCAAGAAGCAAATGATGGAAAGATTTGAGATGAGTGACTTGGGAAAACTAAGTTATTATTTAGGCATCGAGGTAAAACAAGAGAATGGTGCCATCTCAATTAATCAGGCAAGTTATGCAATGAGGATTCTAAAAGATGCTGGAATGAATGAAGCTAATCCCACACAGTGCCCTTTGGAACCTGGAGTAAAATTGTGCATAGATAAAGAAGGAAAGCCGGTTGATGCTACTCTGTATAGGCGACGAGTTGGTTGCTTGAGGTACTTACTTCACACACGACCCGACTTATCTTATTCGGTTGGTTTGGCTAGTCGATACATGCAAGAACCAAAAGAATCACACATGATGGCTGTGAAGCAAATACTTCGGTATATCCGAGGTACTTTAACTTTTGGAGTGCGATACAACCGAGAGAAAACCAAGCAGTTGGTGGGGTTCTGTGATAGTAGTTATAATGTGGACCGAGATGATGGTCGAAGCACAACTGGGCACGTTTTTTATCTAGGTAAATCACCTATTACTTGGTGCTCACAAAAGCAAAACACGGTGGCGTTATCGTCATGCGAAGCCAAGTTCATGGCTGCAACTGCAGCCGCGTGTCAAGGGATATGGTTACGTGGTTTATTGAGTGAAATAGCTGGAAAAGATGAGAGAGCGGTAGTCTTATTTGTGGACAACAAATCGGCTATTGCACTAATGAAGAATCCGGTGTTTCACGGAAGGAGCAAGCATATAAATACACGTTATCATTTTATCCGAGAATGTGTTGAAAGAGGCCAAGTACGAGTTGAGCATATAAGAGGTGATTTACAACGTGCAGATATCCTAACTAAAGCTCTCGCAAGAATAAAGTTCAAAGAGATGCGAGAGTTACTCGGGATCGAAGAACTTCCTATTTCGAGTCAGAAATTAGGGGGGTGATTGTTGGGCTAATTAGGCCGACTCGAGCAAATGGGTCGGTAAATAAAAGGCCCAATGGGCTGAATAATTGAGCAGATATCCAAGCATGTGGAATCGACCTTAGAAGCAGATTAGGATTAGTCTGTTGGTTATTAGATAAACATTGTTTATAGATATGTCTTATCTTTTGTTTTAAATTTAGGATTGGTGAGCAAGTAATCAAATCCCTATATAAACATCATCTATCAAGCTTGTGGTAGAGATGTGTAAGAGTATCAAGTTTTGAGTTATTTTCTTGATTAATAAAATTGGAGAGCTTATTCCAAAAGGTTGTGTGTTAATTATTATACAGATCGGGACTTGACACAGTAGCAACGATCTTCCAAACTTTGGATCCGGGGCATTGGTAAATGGAGCCCAGCAGATCTTTAAAGCTTGTAGCCTTTTGCGGGAAGGGAATCTTCATCCACACGAGCACGTGCCACCACACGATTTTGGCAAGGAGGCAATTGACGAAAATATGATCCGAGTCTTCATCCGCTAGTCCACAACTTGAGCAGGAACAATTTGGCAGCGACACTCCTTTGTGAGCAAGCTGAACCAAGGCCGGGACCTTTCCGAGGGACGCTATCCACAAAAGAAAATTCGCCTTAGGAACCGCCCAAGGGTTCCAACGAAAAACCCCATCGTTTTGATCATTATCCACTGCAGCAACTATCTCGCTTCTGATGTCCTTGACCGAGAAGTCGTTACCAGACCAACTCCATTTGTCCCTGCCCCCATTAACCTTGACCGTGTTAAGAAGCTGCTGCAGCGTCACAGCAGACCGATTCGCAGCACCGACAACAACCCAGTTCCATAGCCCCTGCCCATCAGAGTTGACCCCAGCCCAGCATTCATTTACCAGCACGTTCTTATTATCTGCAGCCTCGTACAGATCAGGAAAAACGATACGCAGCGGTCCCGAGCTCACCCACGGGTCTTTCCAGAAACGAATTGCCTCACCATTACCCACAGCAGCCCTTAACTTGTCATGAATCCGGATGCCAGCTTTAAAAAGCTTCTCCCCAACCCCACAAGCCCTGGTCTTGCAGGGCATATTAATTGTTTATTTTGAATATGTTTGAATATGCATTTCCTAGTCAAATTGATAGTTAAAGTTATAGTCATGGTCATAGGCAAAGTCTGATTAAAGTGTTTTATTACTATTTATTGTAGACTAGATTATGTTTCTTCTTTATTGGTATATAAAAAGATGGGATGTTGATTCGGAAGAAGAGTAGCCAAGACAACCAGAGGAACGATTCGCATGTCGATATATTACGTTGGTATTTTTGGTTGCTGCTCTGGTTAAGTCAACTCATACGCCATCCCACCTTGGTAGGAATTGAAACGGAAACGGATTTCCCAATGGGATCGTGCGCTAAAGCATGAACCCATCGGCCAACGACCGCATAGGATACCTTCTCTCTCCGACAGAGAATTCCGGGCTTTTATTATATAAACTGTGGATCCTCCAAATAAATTCCTGCAAAGACTGAATATAACCGTGAACTTTTAGTAGCCCGATCTAATATCTCTAGTTACTTGACAACCATTGGCTAGTCTTCATCGTTGTATGGACCTTCAAATCCATCTTAATGCCCCCACATGAGTCACAGGTTCACGTGACTGAGTCCAGCAATTTAAAATTTTAACCCATGCTTATAAACATTAATAAATTCTTTTCCCGATGACTTGGTCGGATTTCTGACCAATCTCATTAATTGGAGTTATCGCCAAGATCATTTATAAGGTGCTGGTGTCAAGGTTGAAAAAAGCCCCCGGTAGTGTGATCTCACCGGAGCAGACAACTTTTATTAAGGGGAGGAATATTTTTGATGGTCCTTTGGTTGTTAACGAAGTCATCTCGTGGGCTAAGAAATCTAAGACTAGCATGCTCCTATTTAAAGCTGACTTTGAAAAGGCATATGTGCGTATCTTGGAAATTTCTGATTAAAACTATGCACCATATGGGGTTTCCAACGCGTTGGAAAAATTGGGTGATGGGTCTGTTGTTCATGGGGAAAGCTGCTGTCTTATTTAACGGTTCACCATCGGAGGAGTTTCAGCTCAAAAGGGGCCTTAGACAAGGCGATCTACTTTCCCCCTTTCTATTCACAATTGTCATTGAAGCTTTACACGTTATGATGTCAAATGCAGTCTCGGGTGGTGCTTTTTCTGGTATCGATTTGCCAAACGACGGTCCAATATTATCCAATCTCTTTTATGCTGACGACGCATTATTTCTCGGGTCTTGGTCAGAAAACAATATCTCCAACCTTAACCGACTCTTAAGGGGGTTTTCTATCGCATCAGGATTGAAGGTAAATCAACACAAAAGCTTCTTATAAGGTGTTAATGTTCCTAATGAGGAGGTAGCGTCTATGGCCAGGTTACTTAATTGTAAAAAAAATTCATTGCCTTTTATCTATCTCGGCCTCTAGGTGGGTGATAACATGAGAAGAATCAAGAGTTGGAAGTTGGTGATAGACAAGTTCAATGCAAAATTAGCTTCGTGGAAGGCCCGTTCTTTATCGTTTGCTGGAAGGTTAGTGTTGGTTAAAGCCGTTTTGTGATCGCTACCAAATTACTACTTATCTCTGTTTAAAGCTCCATGCGGCGTTATCAAGGTGTTGGAAGGTATTAGAAGAAAGTTCCTCTGGGTGGAAATTCAAGTTCGTACAAAGTAAGATGGGTCGCATGGGATAGAATTCTCAAGCCGAAGGGGGGGGGGGGTTGGGGTTGCTAGTATTGAAGAGCTAAATTTGGGCCTTCTTGTGAAGTGGTGGTGGCGCTTCAAGAGTTCGCAAAATCAACTTTGGTGTAACGTTATTAAAGCAATCCATGGAGATAGGAACAGGTACAATTTCGTACTCCTTAAGAAGTCAATTCTGGGTATGTGGGCTGCAATCGGCAACCTGAACAAGAGCTTCATTAAAAGAGGTTTTGATTTTCCTGCCATGTTTAAATGCAATGTTGGGGACGGTAGCTCTGCTGGTTTTTGGGATGAAATATGGTGCGGTTCAAGTATTTGAAGGACGACTATCCATTGCTGTTTGACTTGTGCAATAGGAAACGTATTTCGGTGGCAAAATGTTTTGCGGATCTGGATGGTGATCTTATTTATAATAATAATAATAATAATAATAATAATAATAATAATAATAATAATAATAATAATAATTATAATTATAATTATAACAATAATAGTGATAATATCAGCCATTACCATAATGATAATAATATCTCTACATTAGATATCAGTAGCTCTACTAATAATAATAGCAATCACAATTTTGATATGCCTTATAATGATAATAGTAGTACTCCTGAGATTGATATACATAGCAATAATAATAACTTTAGCAACAGAAACAGGTGGCACATAGGCTGGAAAAGAGGGATGAGGACTGTGGAAGAGAAAGATCAGCTGGAGGTCTTCACCAACCGGATTAACTCTATCAGTCTCAGTCAGCAGGGCGATGAATGGCGCTGGCTCTCGGGGGAAGCATCGATTAAATTCTCTGTGAAGGCTGTCCGGAACTCGGTTTGGGGTGAAAATCAAATGGGTCTGTAGGACGTCAAATTCTGGTGGAGTAGGATTGCTACGTCGAAGATAAATTGTTTCGCATGGAGGGCGGTGGAAAACAAAATCCCTACAGCCAAAGCTTTGGCATTTCGAGGTATAAACGTGTCTGACGGCTTTTGCAAAAGATGTGGGGTAGAATTGGAGACAGCCAACCATATTTTTGTTGAATGTTTGTGGGCTAGGGCGGCTTGGAGATGTATAAATGAATGGGTCAATTTGGATGTTGCGGTTGAAAATGACTCTTTACTGCAGATCTTGAAAAGGTGTAGCAACCTTAAATGTGGCAAAAGTAACATGGAAGCAATTTATGCGATAGTTCTCTTGGTCGCTTGGAAGCTTTGGATATCCCATAACGAGAAGATTTTTAACAATGTGGACGTTGTTACACAAAAATTGGTTGACGAGATCAAGACGGAATCCTATTGGTGGATGGTGAAAAGGGGGAAAGTAACGGAAATGGACATAGATAGTTGGTTTGCGTTTACGTATTTTGTCCACGGTTAGATAGTGCGTTTTAGTTTTATGTATTGGGGTGCAAAAATCCCATGTAGTCACTTGCTAAATGGGCTTGGGGTGGCTGCTTTCTAGTGTTTGTCTATTTACGATTTTGATGTAGGTTGTAATCTTTGGACGGTTTCGGGTGAATAAATGTGTTGTGTTTGTTTGGTAAAAAAAATAAATTCTTTTCCCGAGGCTATGTGGGAGGATACCCACTTGGAGTGAATATAATATGTTAATCTTTGTTAAATATTGTTTGGATTTGTAAACAGTAACTAATGGTATAAAGTTAAATAAATATTTTGAGTGAATATTTGTATATATGTCAGTTAAGAAGATATATTATAAGTTTTTGTAGTATAAAAACGGTATTGTTTATTAAATATTAGAAAATACTATTGTTAGAGAAAACTTATGAGTAATGAAAACACATTAAAGTATCAAACACCCTACAAGTCAATTAAACAAATGTAAGAAACGGCCTTCTAAATCCGAAGATTCTTGACTTCTTGTTAAGGTCCCTCAAACGGCTAATGTTATATATGAACTACTAGTTAAAGCATTGTACACAGTTTTTTTTTTTTTTTTTTTTTTTAACGAAACACTATTGTTAAAGAGTTTTTGTTTATGTTTGAAAGGTTGAACATGAGTTTTATGATGCAAAATAATAGATCGAGAAATAAGCAGTAAGGGACTGTTCGGCAACCTCCATGCAAGTAAACTAGTGAACAATCTAGTGAACCAGTAAACAATCTAACTTGGTAAGTGTCACATCCTCAAATTTCCACTGCGGGGTTATACCACGAGACACATGACAAACCAGGATCGCATAGCCATAAGTCACATGAACGACTCTAAATGCCCAAACCATTTAGTTAGTTATTGAAAAACCAAGTTTAAAAATTAACCAAACCATTTAAGTAATAGCGGAAGCGAAATAGAAAACAGTTAAGTAATAGTATGCGCAAAACACCGCGCCCAAAACCAAAAGTAAATCATTAAATATTCAAAATCAGTTAAGTGTTCATATCCCAATGACACTACATGATGCATGCCCTACTCGTGCTCCATACCTAACGACCTGCAAAAGCATGCTAGCGTGTGTCAACATAAAGTTGGTGAGTTCACAAAGTAGAGTAAGCGAGTAAGTAAATAAGTAGGTTCCAAAAACCGTGTAACCACTAGTTCATCGCATGCCAAGGGTAGCTAACCCATTCATGATAACAAACACCGATATACTGAACTGCTAATGTACGTGTTGTCACAAATGTGAGCAGCTTGCCTTACATCATTACCTATCAACAATGATAAAATGTTAAGTTACATTATACTCTGACGCCTACCCGCTCGCAGGGGGTGCAAAAATGGGTTCTGGCTCGAGAAAATTCTTGAACCAACGCGTTTTGGGACTTAATGTTAGTGGATGAGAGGAAAACTCCACAATTAAGCGTGCTTAGGTGGGAGCAGTATCAGGATGGGTGACCTCCTGGGAAGTCTCCACTGGGCAACCAAAAACAAATCCGTAAGCTCTAGATTGGAGACCCATTGGGGCGAAGCGGACAATATTGATGGTGAGAGAGGCCGGATGTTACAGTAAGAGACTCTAAATCATTCAGTGGCGAGCCAGTAAAAATACGTATGTGTGGTGGTGGTGAGTAACAGAGGAAGTGGTGGCAGGTCAAGCAAGCAGGTGATGCGTGAAGTCAGGTGAGGGTTATGAACACATATGAAGGGACAAAAATATATATTTTTCATTTAGCCTCATTTTAAAATTTTATTTTAAAACTTATTAATTAAGAGGTTTACTAGCTGTTTCAGATGTAGTATGATAACAAAATCATTAAAATTCCACCAAAAAGCCCATAAGTATAACAAAATTGGTTTTTCATAAAAATTAAGATGGATCAGATTCCTGGCTTGGATTCTCCTTAAAAAGAAGGTAAAATAGCGCATAGTATAATCAGCTTCGATCATCTGGGGAAATAATCATCACTTCCATTTTTAGTCTTAAAACAACAAACTGAATAGCAACAGAAGCATGAATATATGAAAACAAATAATACTCTAAAAAACTCAAATGATAACAAAAGAATGAACCATTGATCAGATAATTGTAAATTAGGGTTTCCTTTGAAAAAATAGGAGGCGACTGACGGCGAATCGGATTTCTTCTTTGTTTTCAATGGCGAGCAAGGATAGATACAAGACGGATCAATGATACGACGTGCCATTCAAGTCAAAGAATGGTAATAAGCAACATCTGAATAACAGCGACGGGAATCGGATCAAAACAATCTTCGTTTCAAACCTACCGCCTCGATGTTCATAGGCGGACCTGGTAAACACTCTGAAAGGTTACGGGGATATCCAAGGTACGTATATCGCAAGAAAAGTTGATAAATTGGGGAAAAGGTTCGGTTTTGTTTCTTTTAAGAATGGTCGTAACATGGATGATTTAGAAGAATCCCTAAAAGATGTTTGGATAGGTTCTTACAAACTATATATTGTTAAGGCTAGATTCGTGGATGGGGTTGATCTGAAACAGAAAGGGGATACACAGTGGAAGCCTGTTAACAGAACTGAAGAAGTGCATAAGCCCATGCACGTAGGGCCTGATGTTAACGTTCATGAACATGTGGGTACTAAGGAAGGCTCTTGTGTTGATGGGGGTAGATCCTTTAGGGATACTCTTCTTAATAAGGAGGTTAGTGCTGGTTTGACGGAAGTTAAAGTAGGAGATAATATACAGGCGTTTGATCATTGGTTCGATTGTGGTTTGTTGGGAAGGGTTCATTCATTATATGGTTTGACGAATCTTAGAGTTTTGATTCGAGGTTTGTCACAGTTCCAGATTAAGATCAAGTACGTTGGGGTCTCTCAGTGTTGTTGCTCTTTGGGAACAAACAAGAAGCGCAAGAGTTTTTTAGTTGTAAAGACGAGTGGAAGCAAGTTTTTCAATCGTTAGAAGTGTGGAAAGGTCAGGTATTTGAAACGGAAAGAGTCGCGTGGTTAAGAATTCATGGTTTGCCATTATGTATTGCCACGACGGAGGTTTTTGATAGTATCGCTGCGAAATTTGGAACGGTTATTCAATTGGCTTTCTTCCTTGAAAGTGGAGATGATTTATCGTATGCTTGTGGAGGGATTATTTGTAAACGCGCAGACAGAACTCAACAGATTGTTAACGTGCAGTGGAAGAAGAAGATGTTTTCAGTGTTAGTGGAGGAGGAACTCACTGAGTAGATACCGGATTGTTTGTTCGATGTGGAGGGTAATGAGGACGAGGACGGTTTAGATAATATGTAGGGCAATGACTTGGAGACTAGAGCTGATCCAGTTGATATTCAAGCGCAGTCACCTGATATTGAGCTGGCTAATGTGTTGAATGTCGAAGGAGTTGAACAGGTTGATCAGAAGAGATCCCTTGATTCTAATTTATTTAAAGAAGGGCCTAAAGACAACGAGGTTAGGAGGCGAAAAGGTTTTCATTCCAGGAAGAAAAATGATAGAAGCAAATCTTCTTCTCCAAATGGGTATGAAAGAACAAAGAAAAGGGTTAGAGATGATGATAACGACCCGTATGATATCGATAGATTTATCTTTTTGCTTGGAGGGAACAAAGGTCATCAGAACATGGAGGATAATGGTACCACGGGCGTTTTTCTTACACCCGATTTAAACGATGTACAGGGCAGGGAAGTTCAAAAGAATGGTGCCGAGGCCGCAGCGGAAACGAATGTCTCACTTGCACAACAAGGGGTTGTTAGTGAAAATGGCATAGTGTCGGAAGTGAATGGTACTTTTCATATGGCGAATGTAGTAGGTGTTACTAACCTGGAGATGTTTGAGGACTGTGTTGAAAGATAAATTACGGAAGAAGGGTTTCAAGGTGGTGATAGATGAATGTTATGTCGATAAACATTCGTGGGTTGGGGGGTGCCGGTAAAGGTCCTTGGGTTCGGGGTTTACGCGCGACCAATGAAGTGGGATTCTTAATGATGCAGGAGACTCAATTCGTTTCTTTGGAGGGTTTTAATGTCGGTGCGTTTTGGGGTAACAATACGTTTGAGTATGAGTGGGTTGGGGCTACGGGTCGCTCGGGAGGTCTTATTTCAGTTTGGGATTCTAACAGGTTCGAGAAGATTTCGGTGGAAAAACATAGATACTTTCTTTTGATTCACGGCGTGCTCAAAGATTCAAGGAAAGAGTTGGTGTTGATTAATGTTTACGCTCCTCAAAAGTTGATTGATAAAAGATTATTATGGTCCGAACTTCAACGTCGTGTGAACTCGGATCATAGGTTCTGGATTGTGGGGGGAGACTTCAATTGTGTTCGGAGTCGTGAAGAAAGAAGGAACTCAAAGTTTCATCAATCGGTCACTTCGGAGTTTAATGTTTTTTAGACTCAGTGGGACTTCATGAGTTGCTTCTAAAAGGTAGAAAGTTTACTTTCGTTTCAGGGAATAAGTGTAGTCATATCGACCGCATTTTTGTCTCATGGAACGCTTTGAACGAATGGCCTAACGCGGAGTACCGGGCGCTAGGAAGAGACAAATCGGATCATAGTCCGTTGGTTTTAAAGGTGGCCGCGCGAAACTTCGGTGCTAAACCGTTTAGGTTCTTTAACTCTTGGCTTTCTAAAGAAGGGTTGGAGGAAACTGTGGTCAATGCCTTCAAGGACTATACGGATTCCGGTCCTCCAGATTTAATTCTCTTGGGTAAATTCAAAAAGATTAGGTATGCTATTTCAGAATGGCGCAAAAGATAGTTGGTTTGGAGCTTGAGGAGGAAATTAATTTGAAGCAAGAATTGTTGGAATTGGATTTGATGATTGAGGATAAGGACGTAACTGAAACAGAGTTATGGGTTTATGAAGAAGCCGCTAAAAAGATTAAAGAGATTGACGTTGGTAGAGTGAAGGATACCCGACAAAAAGCTAGGGTGAAATGGGCTAAGGAAGGGGATGAGAACTCGGCCTATTTTCACGGGTTAATAAACAAAAGGAAGGTTAGTAATTTATTCCGGGTTTGATGATCAATAATGCGTGGGTTTTTAAGCCGACTAAAGTTAAACAAGAAGTTCACCGATTTTTTAAAGATCGTTTTATTGAAGACATGAAACTTAGGCCGGGTCTCATATGTCACGATTTAAAGGTATTGGATGCTGCTTACTCTTTGGAATTGGTAAAACCTTTTGAGTTGAAAGAGATTAAAAACGTAGTGTTTGACTGTGGTAGTGATAAAGCACCGGGACCAGACGGTTTCAACTTCCGTTTTATTAAGAGATTCTGGCATTTGTTCGAAGATGATTTTTTGAATATTATGCATAATTTTGCGGACGGTGGGGTGATTAGTAGAGGAGTCGGTTCGTCATTTATTACTCTTATTCCTAAAGTTAACGACCCGGTCAGTCTTGGTGAATATCGGCCGATAACTCTTATTGGTGTAATTAGCAAAGTGATATCCAAGATTTTGGCTAACAGGATCAAAGGGGTGATGGGAAAGATTACTCACAAGACGCAGTCCGCGTTTTTATCAGGGAGGTACATCTTGGATGGTCCGCTGATCATTAGTGAGATTTTTTCGTGGGCTAAAAAGCAAGGTAAAAAGTTTTTCTTTTTCAAGATAGACTTCGAAAAAGCCTACGATAATGTCAACTGGGATTTTCTATTATCTGTGATGAGACAAATGAATTTCCCTGATAGATGGTGTAATTGGATTAAAGGGATCCTTGTGTCAGCTAGATCGTCTGTTTTGGTTAACGATGCCCCTACTTTTGAATTCAATTGTGAAAAAGGAATTCGTCAAGGGGATCCCCTCTCTCCGTTTTTGTTTATTATAGTGATGGAAGCGTTCTCTAGTAGGATTCGGAAGGCTTGCACTAGTGGGGCTTTTGATGGCGTTCGGTTTCCTAACGGTCAGTTTACGGTTTCTCACCTTTTATATGCTGATGATGCTATGGTGATGGGTGAATGGTCAGATTTTAATTTTATAGCTTTGAAAAGGGTTTTACGGCTTTTTCATTTGGTTTCTGGCCTTCGGATTAATCTAGCTAAATCGACTCTATTCGGTGTTGGCAAAAATATGGAGGAGGTTGAGTCTAAAGCCGTCGGTTTGGGTTGTAGGCCCGGTTCTACTCCCTTTAAGTACCTTGGTATTTTGGTAGGGCTAATATGAACCGGATCAATAACTAGGAGGCCATTGTTGAAGTGTTTAAGAGACGTCTTTCGAGGTGGAAAGCTACTATTATGTCCATAGTCAGAAGATTAACGCTCATCTCCTCGGTACTTGAAAGTTTGCCCTCTTATTATTTTGCGTTATATAAGGCTCCTAAGACGGTCGTCGATAAGTTAGAAGCCATTATGAGGAGATTCTTGTGGGGAGGTAGTGAGGATAGAAATAAGATACATTGGGTAGCTTGGGAGGAAGTCACGAAACCAAAAGTTGAAGGAGGGTTGGGGATTAACAAACTTGAGGATTGTAATAATGCTTTGATTCTCAAATGGTTTTGGCGGTATCGTGTTGAGTCGGAAGCTTTATGGAAAAAGGTTATCGATGCTATCCACTTGTCATCTAGAAGTTGGGAACCTATTCCATATAAGAAGTCTATTCCGGGTGTTTGGAGTAAGATCGTTTCTTTGGGGACTCGTATAAAGCGTCAAGGAAAAAAGTTTCATAAATATTATTCGGGCCAAAGTGGGCAACGGTAAAAAGATTCGTTTCTGGATTGATCCTTGGATAGAAGACTGCAGCCTCAAGGATTTATATCCTGATTTGTTTCGGTTGGAACAAGAAAAATTTTGCTTGGTGGATGATAGGTTCGATCGCTTAGACCAACGGAATGTGGTTAAATGGTGTTGGAGGTCTTATCCCGAGTCGGCTGCAGAGGTCCAACAGTTGATTCTCCTTCATAGAAGCTTGTCCGATGTGAGTTTAACAGACAAGACAGACGAGTGGGTATGGTCGTTCGGGTCTAATCTTATTGTTTCTGTCAAGGATACTAGGAAATGGCTGAAAGAAGACAGCAGCGTTAGTAATCGGCCCGTTTTTAAGTGGTGTAGTTGGATCCCCAAAAAATGTAACATCTTTATGTGGAGGGCCCTTAGAGAACGTATTCCGACGACTAAAGCTCTTCTTAGAAGAAATGTCAATGTGGGAGAGGATGTCTGCAGATTATGTGGTGATAGTGAAGAAACAGTGGGTCATTTATTTTCAGCTTGTGCTATCTCAATGGGTGTTTGGGCTGGACTTTCGGCCTGGTGCAAACTCCCACCTATGTTTGCATTTTCGCTTAGTGATGTTTTATACATGGTCGATTATATGCAGCTTACGGGAGTTAAGAAAGAATTGGTTTAGGGGATTCTTATAGTGTGTTGTTGGAGGATCTGGAAGGCTAGAAATGATAAGGCGTTCTCAAACATAGCTCCGGACGTGGTTAAGATAGTGGCAGACGTGAAAGCGTTGAGTTTTCTTTGGTACAAAAGTAGATATAAGAAAGATACGGTAGATTGGAAGCGTTGGTGTCAGTTTAATTTTGATGTAAACTAATTCGTTTTTTCTTTGGCTTATCTCTATCTTGGAGATAATGCCGGTTTTGTGGTGTTAATGAAATTTGCCTTTCAAAAAAAAAAAAAAAGATCAGATAATTGTAGTCTGGAAGTATTTATTGATCAACATAGTGTTTTCAGACAACTTTCTCATCAACTTAATGACATTCAAAGTTCATTCTATCTATATATGAACAAAAATAAAAAACATTTAATAAATGTAGAGTGCTTGGAAGGATCCATTGGTTGTTTCTAAACATGAATCGAAAGAACAAACTTTCGTTCTTAAAATAGGTAGATTTCAACATCATAGCAGCTCTAATCATTAAAAATACAAATATATTGAAATTCAAGTCAAGTAAGTTGTTTGTAAAACATAGATATTGATTGGGGGGTTTTGGAATGAAGCGGTAGTGTGTATTTATAGTAGAATATTAGGGTTTTAGGGTTTATTGTTATAACATAATATGCGGCGGGAGTGTATGAAATATGAAAGGGAAAATGTAAGATACAGTTTGTTGCCTTCAAATAATAGTATTTTGCATTAGTTATCCCTCATTAGTTCATGTGTAGTGGGCGTTGGGGCTTTATGGGGCGTTTTGCCCACCCATAACCTCAGGAACACCGCCCCCGCCAGCGCTATGGGGACGTTTTGGGCCGGAGAGTTATGGTGATGGCGGGCGTTATGCTCAATATGGACGTTGGGACATGACCGTTACAAACGGTCAAATGAATAAAAAAAATAAAAAACCCCAAACCCTCTATATATATTACACAAAGATACACACCAATATTCAAACACAAACACAAACATTCAAACACAAACACATACCATTCAAACACAAACAAATATACACACAAATCACAACAATGTCGTCTCCTCCCCTCCGAAGATTCGTTTACCGATCTTTATTAAAGGTTTTTTCACGACGACGGCGCAGAAGAGAAAGAAGTCGTTACGAGTGCGGTTACGCTAGCGTCGAGCGCCATGCATCATATAAATAATCCCCCCGGGTGAAATTGAGTAGGGAATATCTACAGCGAGATCGTGTATCCGCCAGTGAACGTTTAATGAATGATTATTTCAATCCTAATCCGGTTTTCGGCCCTGATATGTTTAGGTAAAGATTTCAGACGAGTAAAGGGTTATTTTTGCGCATTACCAGAGATTTAGAGTCAACATATGACTACTTTAAGAAAAACCCGACGGTAGAAGGTGCTTAGGATTCACCCCAATTCAAAATGTCACTTCCGCATTAAGTGTACTCGCCTATGGGAACACATACCATATCAATGACGAGTATTTAAAGATGGCGGAGAAAACCACAGGCGATACCTTGGAGTATTTCTGCTACGGTATATTTACAAATTTACATATAATTATAATTAGCAGCTACATTATATATATATATATATATATATATATATATATATATATATATATATATATATATATATATATAGTAAAGATCAAATACAAAGTGTTGTTTTTTGATGGCGGAGAAAACCACAGGCGATACCTTGGAGTATTTCTGCTACGGTATATTTACAAATTTACATATAATTATAATTAGCAGCTACATTATATATATATATATATATATATATATATATATAGATAGATAGTAAAGATCAAATACAAAGTTTTGTTTTTTGGTAAAAACTGTGAGAATCAAAGGGAGTAAAAACATTTTATTTTTTTTAGAATTTTTTCCCATGTGCTTAAACATACTTTCTAGATGAATAATACAAAAAAATATTAAAATTGTTTTAGGGTAATTACGTCATTAAAATAAATACATTAGTTTACACTAGAGTAATTATGTAATTACTCTACACGTAATTACTCTACACCAAAATTTATTTATTTTTTGTTTTTTTTTAGTTTTCAATACTATAATACATGTTTAACAATATGGGAAAAAAATCAAAAAAAAAAAATCCTCCTTTGATTTTCACAGTTCTTACCAAAAAAACACTTTGTACAAGATCTTTACTATATATATATATATATATATATATATATATATATATATTGGTTTTTAGGTATATTTCAATTATATGGAAAACGATACTTGAAAAACCCGAAATGGAATGACCTTCAACAACTATACGAAGTGCATTTACAAAAACATGGCATACCCGACATGATTGGTAGTATAGAATGTCGTCAATGGCGGTGGTATAGTTGTCCATCCGCATGGCGAGGTCAACATACACGCGGTGACCAAAAGGGACCAACCAACAAGAAATGTGGGTTTGGTCAGCCTTCTTTGGTCTCGCCGGGTGTATGAACAACATAAATACTTTTCAGTTTTCGCCATTGCTAGAGTCTTACATTGGCGGAACAATACCGAAAGATGGGTTTTGGTCGGGCTTATTTGGTCTTCCCGGGTGTATGATCGACATAAATACTTTTCAGTTTTCGCCATTGCTAGAGTCTTACATTGGCGGAACAATACTGCAAGCTGGGTTGAATGGTGATGTATGCTTATATCATAATGCATAATATAATACTTGAAAACAAAGGAAAAGCAATATGCCAAAACTATTTTCTGGAAGATGTTGTTCAAGGGACGCAAGTGACAATGGAACAGAGAATACAAAACAGTACCATGTTGCGTTCCAATGATATACATAACGAGTTGAAGGCGGATTTTAGTCGAGGAAGCATGGGCGATTCGCCCGATTCAAAACAACGAAGACGAAGAAGATGAGGAAGAGGAAGAGGAGGAGGAGGAGGAGGAAGAGGATGAGGAGGAGGAGGAGGAGGAGAGGAAGAAGAAGAAGAGGAAGAAGAAGAAAAAGAAGACGACGACGAGTAGTAATTTCTTCTTTTTTTTAGTATTTGAAATTTTTATTTTAGTATTTGTAAAATTTTTTTAGTATTTGTAATTTTTTTATTCGATGAAATATTATTTGGTATTTAATATTATTATTTAAATAAGAAAATAATAATTAAGCAATGATTACCCAATCATTTATAAAGCCTCATAGAGCCCCTTCCCACTACACCCCTTTTTTCCCATAAAGCCCTATAGAGCCCCCTTCTATTACTTTATAATATTTTATTCCTTATGGAGCACCAAATAGCCTCTGGAGCTCCCTCACTACACACGCCCTTAGTTATTGTTTGCTTTTCAATGCTAAATGTTAGTATATTAAAGTAGGGATGGCAATCAAAACCATGACGGGTAAAACAGAAACTGAAACCGAAACCAAAAATATTTGTGATAAGTATGAGGGTATGTTGAAAATAATAATAATAATTTGAATACTTGAAACGTTTGGGCTTGTTGTGGTATTTGGGCTTGATAACCAGGCTTATTATTACAATGTTGTTGGGCTTGTTATTGGGCTCGTGATAAAGTGCACGAGTGGCTTTGGCTTACATTTGGTCTGGGTCATTTATCTTTGAACTGGTTCAATGATTTTAATAGTTTAATAAAATTGATGCAATTCCTTATGGGATTGGATGATGTTTATCAACAAGTGAGGTCCAGTCTTTTGATGCAACACCCACTACCATCTGTTAAAACTGCCTTTTCTATTGTCTCTAGAGAAGAGTCACATAGAGGTCTGTCTGTTGGTACAAAGGGAACTAATGTTGCCTTTGTATCTAAAGGCAATCAGGTTACTGACAATAGAAAGAGTTTTAATAGAGGGCCCCAATTCATTTGGGACCCTGAAGATCCATGGCCTAATCCAAACTTGAAGTGCACTCACTGTAATAAGATTGGTCATACAGTGGATAGGTGCTTTGAGTTGGTTGGCTATCCTCCAGGGGTCAAAAAAAGGTGTACCAAATAGACCTAATAATTAGTCTTATAAACCTAATGTGTCTAGCAACATGTCTAGTGGTAAAAATTCCTCTTCTGCTGCTGTGTCTACTGTTCCTTTTTCACCTGAACAGATATCAATGTTGATGAGTCTCATAAGTGAGAAGAGTAGCAATGAAGCATAAAGTTCCAAAACTGGAGGTGAGAGTGTTGTCGTCTCTGGGTTTTCTTGTATGTCTAGAATTTCTAGGTTGGAAAATATTTTCCAAAATTGGTCTAACTGTTCTAGTTTTGTCAAATATGCCATTAGTCATGGTTGGATCACTGACTCTGGTACTGACCAACACATGACTAAGAGTGATGAGAGCATGTTTAACTGTATAGATGTAGGAGACTATGATATACAAGTTAAACATCCCAATGGGACTTGTGCTAAAGTCACTAAGATTGGTGACATTCAATTAGGAGAGGGAGTTGTTTTAAAAGATGTATTCTTAGTTCCTGATTACTGTGTGAGTTTGATGTCAGTTCACAAACTTGCAAAAGATAATCAGTTGACTGTTCTATTTGATGAAAATAGTTGTTATGTTCAGGATTCCAAGTCCAAGAGAGTCCTGGTGACTGGTAGGCAGAGTGATGGCTTATACTTTGTTTGTAATAATGTGAGTAGCCATAATGTCTGTTATAGTAGTTCTAATGATAAAAGTTTGTGGCATTGTAGATTGGGGCATCCTTCTGATCAAGTTCTGGCTATCTTAAAAGATGATTTGGGTATTAATAAAACTGAGTCTGTACCTTGTGAAATATGTCATAAAGCTAAACAAGTTAGAGTCCCTTTTCCAATTAGTGAACATAAAACCAAAACCATAGGAGAGTTAGTACACTTAGATGTATGGGGTCCCTACAAGATAGCAAGTAGAGAGGGATATAAATATTTTCTAACTGTGGTTGATGATTTTACTAGAATAGTGTGGTGTTATATGATGAAAGGGAAATGAGAGGTCTTTGAAAACTTATTAGCCTTTTATGAGTTGTTATTAACTCAGTTTAAAACCAGGGTAAAAGTGTTTAGAAGTGATAATGGCACTGAGTTTATAAATAAACAAATGGAGTCTTTTTGTATATCAAAGGGTATTATTCATTAAACCTCTTGTGTCTTTACACCACAACAGAATGGTGTGGTGGAAAGAAAACACAGACATCTTCTTAATATGGCCAGAGCACTCTTATTTCAGAGTGGGTTGCCTCTTAGGTTCTGGTCTGAATGTATATTAACTGCTACATACTTGATCAACAGGGTTCCCTCTTCTGTTCTGTCTGGTAGGAGTCCTTATGAGGTAATGTTTGGGTTCCCCCTAAACTTAGTCATATTAGGAACTTTGGGTGTCTTTGCTTCAATACTATCTTAAATGATCCTGATAAACTAACAAGTAGGGCAGAAAAATGTGTTCTAATTGGTTATTCCAATTATATAAAAGGTTACAAATTATGGTGTCTTGAAACAAAAAAGGTTGAATACTCTAGAGATGTTAGGTTTTATGAGGATGTCTATCCTTTCAAACAAAAGGTTTTGCAAACTGAGTTTTCTGATATTGATAATAGTGGTTTAACAACTCTAAATTTTTTTGATAGCATTGAAGCAAACAACCCTCAGTCTTCTAGTATGACTAATGACCTTCCCAGTGATGAAAGGGGAACCATTAGTACTCATACTAGCCCAACTAGTCAGCAACCAGGGACTGTAGCCTGGCAGTCCAGGTTGCAACAGTTCTCCTAAGGAGGCTGACAATGATGAAGTGCTTGTAAATGAAGAGTTTGACCCATCTGAGGGAAGTATTAGACACTCAACTAGAGTGTCTAATATGCCTAGAAAATTTAGTGATTATGTTGTAGAGGGAAAGGTCAAGTATGGTGTTGAAAAATGTGTTAATTATTCCAATTTGTCTCCTGATAACTTTAGCTTTGTGTCTAGTGTTAACAAGTCTATTGAGCCTACATCTTACTTTCAAGCCTCAAAAGATCCAAACTGGGTTGAGGCTATGAATAGTTAGATGGAAGCCTTGTACAGAAACCACACCTGGGTTGTCACTGATCTACCTCCTGGTAGAAAGACAATTGGGTGCAAATGGATCTATAAAATAAAGTATAGATTCAATGGTGAAATTGATAGGTACAAGGCTAGATTAGTAGCTAAAGGCTACAATCAAAGAGAGGACCTAGACTTTGGAGAAACCTTTTCTCCCGTTGTCAAAATGGTTACTGTTAGATGTGTTATCAGTTTGGCAGTCCAGAATAATTGAACTCTGTTTCAATTAGATATCAACAATGCTTTTTTGTATGGGTCCATTACTGAGGATGTTTACATGCAACTTCCTTGGTTATTCAACTGAGGGAAGTACAAAAGTGTGTAAACTTGTGAAATCCCTTTATGGTCTCAAACAAGCTCCAAGAAAATGGAATGAAAAGCTTGTTGATGTCTTAAAAAACATAGGGTATGTTCAGAGTAAGTGTGATTACTCTATGTTTGTTAAGTCTAACAAAGATGTGTTTATTGTCTTACTTGTGTATGTTGATGACATTGTCATTACTGGTAATAGTGAGAAAGAGATTAATAATATCAAAGTTATGTTAATAGATAGTTTTCAAATAAAAGACCTAGGGAAGTTAAAATACTTTCTTAGAATTGAGGTGTTGTATTCTGAATCTAGAATTTGTTTAAACCAAAGAAAGTATTGTTTAGACCTATTAAGTGACTTTGGATATCTTGGGTGCAAACCTGTGAGTGTCCCTATTGAACAGAATTATATACTTTCTGTAAAAATGAGAAAAATGTTAAATACCTAAGTGATGTCACTAGGTTTCAAAGACTCATAGGTAAACTGATTTACCTATCTCTTACCAGACCTGATATTGGCTATGCTGTACAGTTTCTCAGTCAGTTTATGCATAAACCAACTGAGAATGTACAACAAATTGCCTTGAGACTGCTTAGATATCTAAAGCAGTCTCCAGGTAAAGGTATCCTAATTAAGAAAGGAAAAAACTTGACCCATTCAGCATACTCTGATGCTGATTGGGCAAAATGTCTTACAACCAGAAAATCAGTCACAGGGTTTTCTGTTTTCCTTGGTGACAGTCTTGTGTCATGGAAAAGCAAAAAACAGAACACTGTTGCTCGTTCATCACCTGAGGCTGAGTACAGAGCAATGTGTACTACCACCTGTGAACTGGTTTGGGTCTCAAATTTGTTGAATGAGTTAGGAGTTAAAATTGAGTTACCTGTACAACTATTTTGTGATAGCAAATCTGCTATCTCCATAGCCGAGAACCCTGTGTTTCATGACCGAACAAAACATTTTGAAATCAATTTGCATTTCTTAAGAGAAAAGGTTAGTTCAGGCTTTGTTAAAACAATTAAGATTCCTTCTGATCAGCAGGTTGCTGATATTCTAACCAAGTGGTTGTATAGTGCTCAACATGAGTTCTTATGTAACAAACTTGGTTTAATTGACATGTTTCAAGTAGTCAAATTAAGGGGGAATGTTGAAAATAATAATAATAATTTGAATACTTGAAACATTTGGGCTTATTGTGGTATTTGGGCTTGATAACCAGGCTTATTATTGCAATGTTATTGGGCTCGTGATTAAGTGCACGAGTGGCTTTGGCTTACATTTGGTCTGGGTCATTTATCTTTGAACTGGTTCAATGGTTGTTTGAGTTAGCTGGCAGGTTGTTTGAGACACGTTTATCACCATTGGATCAACTTAATCTGAGTCGTTGATTTGGCATCTGGCTGGAAGCTTCTGGAGCCACTATATAAGCTCATTATTATTTTGTTTTATTATTATTGTTATTGTTTCGTCTGGTTATTTCTCTCTCGTCTCTTTCCGTCTTGTATTAGGGTTTGTTCCCTTTGTCTTTGTTTGTTTGTCTGTGTATTTGTTGTTATGATCTGTTGATGATGATCAGCAGATCCTATTGATACTTTGTATCGTTTATAAGGCTCAGTGATTTGCTGAGACTTAGGGTTTGGGGGGTACTTTTTGGTTTGGGTTAATAAGAGTTTTGGTCACTGTTTTGTCGTTATTCTCTTTGTTCTTGTGTTGTTGATTATATTTCTAGTTTGTGTTTGATGTTTCGTTAGTTAGATCCTTTAAATTCTACGTGGTATCAGAGCCCTAGGGTTCTGATCTGTGTTCTTGGGTGTTTTCTTCCGCTGTGATCTTTGATCTTCGTGTCGTTGTGTCTGTCTTAGGGTTTTGATCTGTTTTATAGATCTTGACCTTATCTTGGTCATGTTTAATAGATCTGGTCTATTATCGTCTTGTGGTTGTTTGGATTGTTGTATTTGCAGGTATTTGAGGTCAACTGCTGTTGGCTGAAGGATTGCACTGGTGACATTGGAGTGGAGTATATTAGCTTCAATTGCTCCCATAACTCAGCACCCTAAGTGAAGGTGCTGGTTGTGGGTTTGGCGAAACCCTAACTTGGGTTCCCCTCACCGTGAGATCGTTCTGTCTTTGGTTTCTTTGTTGTGTCTAGGTGTCTTGACCGGGTTAGGGTGGACCGGTATTGTGTTGGTATTGTTCTTGTCTTGATCTGCTACTTGTTGTTCTTGATTGTGTCTTATCTGGTTTTGTCTGGTATTATTACTATATATACATATATAGATAATAACAGAACTGCTGTGTTAAGATCTGGGTGGGCACCCTTGAGTGATGAACCCACTATCTGAACACTGACACAGCTTCGTTCTGCTTAGGGTATATTTCTTGTTTTTGGTTGGACAGTTGTTGCTGTCTGATCTTATTGTTTGTTATCTGTCTTGTGTGATCTGTTGTCTGCTTAAATGGGTGATACTGGTGGGGATGGTACTGTTACCAATCCTGCTGGTGGTGGTGGAGGTCCAGAGAACACCTTAATCAGTAAACTTGATATAGGTGATCCTTTGTACATCCATCCTAGTGACACTAGTACCTTGTTTGTTATTAGTACCAAATTAAAAGGGACAGAAAACTATTCTGTCTGGTCTAACTCTATGAAACTTGCATTGGAAGCTAAAAACAAGTATGGTTTATTGATGGGTCTGTCACTAGGTCTGTTACTGATGAAGTCCTAGGGGAACAATGGGATAGGTGTAATTCTGTTGTTTTTACTTGGTTGTTAAACTCTGTTAGTGAAGAATTATTCCTAGGACAAGTTTTCTCTAAATTGGCTAGGGATGTTTGGCTAGACTTAAGGGAAACATATGATAAGGTGGATGGGTCTGTGGTGTTTAATTTACATCAAAAGTTAAACTCATTAAGTCAAAATGGTTGTTCTGTGTCTGAATACTATCACAAACTTAACACAATGTGGAAGCAACTTGATTCAATTATCCAGTTGCCAACATGTTCTTGTGCTGCTGCTGGAAAATTTAATGATTTTAATAGTTTAATAAAATTGATGCAATTCCTTATGGGATTAGATGATGTTTATCAACAAGTGAGGTCCAGTCTTTTGATGCAAGACCCACTACCATCTGTTAAAACTGCCTTTTCTATTGTCTCTAGAGAAGAGTCACATAGAGGTCTGTCTGCTGGTACAAAGGGAACTAATGTTGCCTTTGTATCTAAAGGCAATCAGGTTACTGACAATAGAAAGAGTTTTAATAGAGGGCCTAATCCCAACTTGAAGTGCACTTACTGTAATAGGATTGGTCATATAGTGGATAGGTTCTTTGAGTTGGCTATCCTCCAGGGGTCAAAAAAAAGTGTACCAAATAGACCTAATAATCAGTCTTATAAACCTAATGTGTCTAGCAACATGTCTAGTGGTAAAAATTCCTCTTCTACTGCTATGTCTACTATTCCTTTTTCAACTGAACAGATATCAAAGTTGATGAGTCTGATCAGTGAGAAGAGTAGCAATGAAGCACAAAGTTCCAAAACTGGAGGTGAGAGTGTTGTCATCTCTGGGTTTTCTTGTATGTCTAGAATTTCTAGGTTGGAAAATATTTTCAAAAATTGGTCTAACTGTTCTAGGTTTGTCAAATATGCCATTAGTCATGGTTGGATCACTGACTCTGGTGCTAACCAACACATGACTAAGAGTGATGAGAGCATGTTTAACTGTATAGATGTAGGAGACTATGATATACAAGTTAAACATCCCAATGGGACTTGTGCTAAAGTCACTAAGATTGGTGACATTCAATTAGGAGAGGGAGTTGTTTTAAAAAATGTATTCTTTGTATGGGTCCAGTACTGAGGATGTTTACATGCAACTTCCTGAAGGTTATTCAACTGAGGGAAGTACAAAAGTGTGTAAACTTGTGAAATCCCTTTATGGTCTCAAACAAGCTCCAAGAATATGGAATGAAAAGCTTGTTGATGTCTTAAAAAACATAGGGTTTGTTCAGAGTAAGTGTGATTACTCTATGTTTGTTAAGTCTAACAAAGATGTGTTTATTGTCTTACTTGTGTATGTTGATGACATTGTCATTACTGGTAATAGTGAGAAAGAGATTAATAATATCAAAGTTATGTTAAAAGATAGTTTTCAAATAAAAGACCTAGGGAAGTTAAAATACTTTCTTGGAATTGAGGGGTTCTATTCTAAATCTGGAATTTGTTTAAACCAAAGAAAGTATTGTTTAGACCTATTAAGTGACTTTGGATATCTTGGGTGCAAACCTGTGAGTGTCCCTATTGAACAGAATTATATACTTTCTGTAAAAAATGGGAAAAATGTTAAATACCTAAGTGATGTCACTAGGTTTCAAAGACTCATAGGTAAATTGATTTACCTATCTCTTACCATACCTGATATTGGCTATGCTGTACAGTTTCTCAGTCAGTTTATGCATAAACCAACTGAGAATGTACAACAAATTGCCTTGAGACTGCTTAGATATCTAAAGCAGTCTCCAGGTAAAGGTATCCCAATTAAGAAAGGAAAAAACTTGACCCTTTCAGCATACTCTGATGCTGATTGGGCAAAATGTCTTACAACCAGAAAATCAGTCACAGGATTTTGTGTTTTCCTTGGTGACAGTCTTGTGACATGGAAAAGCAAAAAATAGAAAACTGTTGCTCGTTCATCAGCTGAGGCTGAGTACAGAGCAATGTGTACTACCACCTGTGAACTGGTTTGGGTCTCAAATTTGTTGAATGAGTTAGGAGTTAAAATTGAGTTACCTGTACAACTATTTTGTGATAGCAAATCTGCTATCTCCATAGCCGGGAACCCTGTGTTTCATGACCGAACAAAACATTTTGAAATCGATTTGCATTTCTTAAGAGAAAAGGTTTGTTCAGGCTTTGTTCAAACAATTAAAATTCCTTCTGATCAGCAGGTTGCTGATATTCTAACCAAGGGGTTGTATAGTGCTCAACATGAGTTCTTATGTAACAAACTTGGTGTAATTGACATGTTTCAAGTAGTCAAATTAAGGGGGAATGTTGAAAATAATAATAATAATTTGAATACTTGAAACGTTTGGGCTTGTTGTGGTATTTGGGCTTGATAACCAGGCTTATTATTACAATGTAATTGGGCTTGTTATTGGGCTCGTGATAAAGTGCACGAGTGGCTTTGGCTTACATTTGGTCTGGGTCATTTATCTTTGAACTAGTTCAATGGTTGTTTGAGTTAGCTAGCAGGTTGTTTGAGACACGTTTATCACCGTAGGATCAACTTAATCTGAGTCGTTGATTTGGCATCTGGCTGGAAGCTTCTGGAGCCACTATATAAGCTCATTATTATTTTGTTTTATTGTTATTGTTATTGTTTCGTCTGGTTATTTCTCTCTCGTCTCTTTCAGTCTTTTATTAGGGTTTGTTCCCTTTGTCTTTGTTTGTTCGTCTGTGTATTTGTTGTTATGATCTGCTGATGATGATCAGCAGATCCTATTGATACTTTGTATCGTTTATAAGGCTCAGTGATTTGCTGAGACTTAGGGTTTGGGGGGTACTTTTTGGTTTGGGATAATAAGAGTTTTGGTCACCGTTTTGTCGCTATTCTCTTTGTTCTTGTGTTGTTGATTATATTTCTATTTTGTGTTTGATGTTTGGTTAGTTAGATCCTTTAAATTCTACAGAGTAGTTTTTAATGTTTAGTAGGTATGAGATTAAATGATATGTACCCGTTTACCCGGCCCAATTACATGATCACAACATATACACGTTTACTTGATAATATACTCGAAATTATTTTCTTAATACCAATTATAAGTGAACTTTATTCTTTTTATGTTCATGTAATTAGAAAATTTATATTAGTTTTTGGAATGTAATACAGATAAAAATGACAAGAATTTTTTGCTTTTAAAACCCTACATGTGCCACTTCCTATAATTTCCTGGCCAACTCTACATTTGATCTTTTATCACGAATTTCGTTCACCCTCTAATCATCTTCTCTATTTTCTGGCTTTTAACCATCTCTATTTTATTTTTCTCATCTGACCTTATTCTCTTTTATTCATATTTTTCACGTACAATATTCATTAAAAACAAAAAAAATAAACAAAAATATATTCTCTTGATTCATCAACTTCACCTTTGCTTGCATTCTCAACTTCATCAATTTCTTCTCTTGCTCAAAAGCCGGCATCATCTACTTATATCCAAGATTGGACTTATCCTAGGTCGTCAATCTTGCGGGGGATATAGAGATACACCAAATTCATTGTATATTTTGAATATGTATTTCCTATTCAAATTGGTAGTTAAAGTTATAGTCATGGTCATAGTCAAACTCTGGTTAAAATGTTTTATTACTATTTATTGCAGGGTTGATTATGTTTCTTCTTAATGTATATATATCTTGTATGAATTAAAAATAAAATGTGTTTAATCATTCTTGAAGAGATAGGATCCTAATTCCTAGCATGGAGACAAACTCTACCCCATAACATTGCTGACTCACAAGACCTCCGCGGAGAGAATCACCAATGCCACTCACAAGGCTAAGTGTTTGAAGGCAGCATACTTCCGCGGAGCCTCTTGCACGGAGTCTAAACCTCCGTGGAGTCCAAGGTAACTACGGAGCCAAAACATGGACTCTAATCCATCCGCGCAAGATCTATCGCACAATACTGCGAACGATCATCGTTGACCAATCGCAAGCCAACGCATGTCAGCGCTGCCCACCAAGTCTGAACACCGACAGTGAAGTTGCAACCCCCTTGTCCTCACTTGCTGCAATGATCACCTTTGTGTCAGGTGTCGCATCGGACGACCTTCCAAAAGGAGCAGACTGATGCAGTCAAAAAAGACCCGCCTGCAGCCAATAGCATCGCGTCACGTGGTCCATTGGCAGGGTGGTACACCTTTTCTCTCACTCTCTAGCATTAATTACGTTCAGTCTAATTATAATATCCTAGTCCAATACTAACTAATTGGGCCGAAAGGAGGCAAGCCCATAACCTGGTCCCAAGCCCATCGTCGTGGTTATGGGTCAATGATGTCCACCCCATGTACTTCCTATATAAAGGAGCTCACACCTCCTTTGTTAGGGACTTCATATCATTCGATCATACACTCTTACAACCTACCAGGCCAGAGCTATTTTTGTGTCTGCTATTTTGAGTCATTGGGACTTCTAGGCGGTCGCCTCCTTTCACACGACCCCCAGGTTCTATCTTTTCAGGTTTGACTCTAGCCAAGAGTGGAACAAAGGATTATACAATGCAGCAACCATGAGTCTATCACCCAACGCACCTCCTTTGAGGTAAGTGATACTCATTGTTTCTTCATTGGCGCCATCCATAACGGCTGAAAATTGTTTCAAAAACACATCTTTTAGCCCATCCATGGCAGATACCTCCACTAAACTTCATGTTTTTCCATTAATCGTGGACCCTTGTCCACTTGAGGGAAACATAAGAACTCCTAAAAGTTTGACAAAACAAACTACTGCACGGGCCCAAAAACCCATCCAGGAGTTACACCACACGGACAGTGATAATGAAAATGCAATCGACCCGGACGGGTGGTTTCTTCAAGAAAATGCGTGTACAGCCGCCAAATATAAACAAATGATGTTAAAAATAACAAAAAAAAAAATAATAAGGAAAGCGGCTCAATCTTGACTCTCCTTCGGCCAAACAAAGTCGAATTGGGAAATAAAACACTGATGACCGTTTCAAGGGTCGTAGCGAGGGATGTGATGGAAACACACGCGACTGGGGCAATGCCGAATCAACCGATGAATCAGATGGTTACCAGTCCACCAGTAACCAGGACTATCACGAGCCAAGTCACCACCATGTCTCTAGGTCCACCGTGGGCACATACGAGACTCATCACCACGCGGATGACGACCTGGCCAAACCATACAGGCCAATGTCATTCGCCGCAAACTCAATGTTCTGTGAGCGAACTGTCACCGCTCCCATTAACAAACAAGGAAAACTCCCCAGCATCATCGGCAAGTACGATGGCCTACGTGACCAAATAGATCATTTACATGATTTTGAATATGCAGGAAGCACCGTGCTCTGGCCGGTTCAGGTCTGGTGCCACTTATTCGCCCAAACACTAATTGGAGCCGCTAGAGTATGGTTTGACAACCTACCAGCAGGGAGCATCACGGACTTCGATGATCTCATCAAGAAGTTCTCCAACCATTTCTCCCATTTGCGGAAGCACAAGAAGGACAAAGCCCATGTCTTATTATGCCAACGCAGTGATAATGAGTCCATTGAGAACTATATTACGTGCTATAACAAAAAGGTGCTTTAAATCGGTTACGGAGAAGAACTCATGTGCGCCAGCTTCATACAGGGCTTCGGCAGTTAGAAACTCATGAAATGCCTCACGGGCAAAGATGGCATCCCAGAATATTGGGATGAAATTGTCAAGGAAGCAAAGATCTTCGCATCCTCTAAGCACTCTTTCAAGGAAGCGCGCGACTTCCAGCAAAACAACAATAACAACATAAACAAAGCGAACAAGCCAGTTTGGTCGCGCATCTCTGGATCTACAAACGAGGGTAAATACTCGTCTTCTAGTGATGCCCGTCAGATGCTTAGCAATAAGCAGTCATGGGAACAACGGGGACACTCCAAAAAGAACACTGATTGGACTCGCCGACAATGTATCGCAAATCACGATCATTTGTTTCTTTTTTATTATTAATAAACCATTCTGTCAATGTTGTCTTACCGGTAGTTGGATTATCAACAATCTGTTGTATTTTGTTATTGTCCTGGAAAACAACAGTTTGCATATGTTCTAAATGTACAGCTAGAAGCTGAACGGCTGGATTTCTGTGATGAATCAGAAAGTTGAGTATACTTCACACGGCCTCATGTGGACATATAAAATTAGCAATCTCATTCAAACACTTGTCATTTGAAGGTGTTGTTAACTGATGTGTGTAAATGTATATATAAAAATAACACAAGCTTTAATTAAAACGGCTCAACTAAAAACTACACACGCACGGCAAGTGTACTGGTCGCAAAGCAGTAAACAGATAAGACCGAGTATCGAACCCAAAGACGCGAATGCAACTCTAGATCACAACCTATACGGAATACTAGCCTAAATAAATATATACTTATGTGGGGGGTTAAACTAATAATTATAAACTTAGAAGGAACTAAATATAAACAAAATAACCTCAACTGCTTATACGAACCTAGGAGCTTGGAGAAATCAGATAGGAAGAAGTCTGGTTACTTAGGTAAAATCCCTAGACACTAGCAATAAATCCTGAATCTGGTAATTAACTTGAGACCCTATTCTTATCTAATAAACCTCCTGTCAAGGATAGCTCACTAGACTCAAGGCGGGACAAGTGTAGAAATGCTAAGATGGATCCGGATCGCCCTAGCGTACCAAAATCCCACAGAAATCAGATTAAAACCTCTCGTGGATTAAAACCCTCAAACTATGAAGCAGACTTAAACTCTACTGATGAAAACCTAGGAAAACTCTAAACACGGACAAGTAACGACTCCCGCCCTAGCGCTTGCCAACTACCAAACAATGCCTAGTTAGTTACCTAGCAAACTCGAGTTAGATTTCTCACCCTCAATAATGGACTGCACGTTTTAGTTAATTTATTATATTAGTTTGTTATACTTGTGTCGTACTCCAACTCCAAATACTAGCATGCTAACCTAAGTTGACAAACTAGATTGATTTCAAAACCTAGGGGGTATCTCTACATGCCTAGCTCCACAAAACCAATAAACAAACTTCAAATAAAATGAACACCAAAACACATATATCAAATCCAACAATAAAATTAAAGTCATGTAATTCTACACATCAAATTAAAAACCAAAAATCATTAAATACTACATAAAACGTGTCTAGTTCATAAACCTAAGCAACCATGAAAGTCTAGTTCATAATTATAATTAGAAACATAGTCATAGAGTCTCGAAAAACAATAATAAACATGTCTCTAAATAAATAAAAACGATAAAACAAACCAACGGGTCTTCAAATAATTAATCTTTTGTGCACCCGAGACCTTCTCCATCTCCAAAAATCCTCAGGCTCCTTCTTTTTGATTGATCCCCTTCGAATGAATGATAATATATATCTGTCGAAGTCTAATTCTGGCCGCTGATGTGTTTGTATGGTTGATTTTTTCTAATTCCTCCTCCAAATTGCCGTCCAAGTTATCTTAATATATATCCATATCATGAATGACCAACTTATTGTTATTCTATTTGTCTTGGGCTACGGCCCAAGCAATTTGTTTTTATTATTATTATTATTATTATAATTATTACTTCATGCTCTGAACTCGGGTGTTCTTGACTTGAACAAAGTTGCTCGTTTACGCTCCAACGTCCATGAACACCTACAAAAAATATAAAATATATAAATAAGTACATAAATACTAACAATGACCCAAAACTAATAAAAATCTATAAAAACCTATAATAAATAAAATAGACCGGTACAAGCCTAAAACTAATAAAAACACTATCTAAACGACTCAAAAACTATACAAACTTTACACTGGAAATAGATGTATTTTACAATACATCATTAACATATTTTCTCCAGATCTTGCAATACTGTAGGAAATCCGAGCAGCCCCTTAGGATATATACTTAAAGAGATACTTAATCACCATACTCCAACCGCAATATTCAACATTGATATGTTCATCAAAATATATGCACAAAACTGGATTGCATGGAACCACAAAACCATAATCAAGCGACACCCCTGACTTTTCAACGAGTCTGCCATTTTCAGGTCTTTTGTAATGCACATATCCTTGCTTATCAAATCTTGTGATCTGCTCGTATGATTTAGAAAACGATTTTGAGCATTTTCCATTTTTCATGCATGGCGCATTAGGTTTTGGGATACCTCACGGCCCATGCATCATTGAGTCTGTAATAATACGATACAATACTGGATTAACCTCAGGATTAGGAAATTCAGCACAAATAAAGCGATCAACGTCTTTTGCATCCTTTATCTTGCATTCTGGCGTAACCCACAATAACATATGGCAATGAGGTAAACCCCTTTTTTTAAACTCAATTGTATACCAATCTGCACAAAATGAAGGATAAATATGATCACAAAGGAACAAACTGTAGATGCATTTTGTGCGACTAATGCTTTGGATTACATTTAACATATGTTTATGTGTTTAGTTGATTGGTCGAAGGAAGAATAATATGGGCGAAGGAGAGTTTCTAAATGGGCGAAGGAGACTTAAAGGTTCGAAGGAGAGAAGGAGGTCGAAGGTCGTTTTAGATGTTAATGTATTTCTTGGTTCGACCATCATGATTGGGCGAACCTGCACATTCGACCAACCAAAGTGGGCGAATGTGCAGGCCTATATAAAGGTCAAGTTCATTTTGAAAGTAAGTTTTTGTCGTTTTTGTTTCCCTCCTGTTTGAGTCTCTCCCTAGGGTTTTGTGTAAACTTAATTCACGTCTTGTCTTGATTGTAAAGCTTATTATAACGTGTAATTGGGTTTGTTTATCAATGAAATGAAGCTTTTAAAGATGATTTCTGCGTTTTGTTAGTATTGTTATCATTTTGTGATTGATTCGGGGATTCCGCACCTGAATCAAACTTGTTTGATCATTATCTTTGTAGATTTGACGATCCTACGTGCATACAAAGTGGTATCAGAGCCATATGGATCAAACAACCACAAACTGATAATTTTACAGCTGATTTGGACCCTATTTTGATAAAAAATTTTCTGTTTTCATTGATAAAACTTAATTGATGATAATTTGATTGATTAGAGCTTGTTTTCATGGATAAAATGCATAATTCTCTTTGATAAACTTGGTCCAAATCAAATCCGAAGCAAAACCTGATTAGAATCATCAAATTCTATCAACTTTTGAAAAATTTGATCAAAATTAACTGATTTTCAAAGAATAACCGTTTTTAAATGTGCAGGGTCAAACCTAGGGAGAATGGTCGAACGTGTGTGTTAATTTGATCGAATCAAGGGATTTTTGGTCGAAGGTGGTGCTTTAGCTGGTCGAATCTAGAGTTTCTTAGAGTATTGTTGTACATTCGACCATAGTTGTCTCATTCGACCATTCGGGCGGTCGAAGGTGAAATCAAACGGTCGAAAGAGGGTGTAAAGGGTCGAAAGTGATTAGTGTTTGTTGTATTTCTCATTCGTATCTTTTCAAACGGTCGAAGGAGAACATTTTGGCTCATTCGACCACTCGCTACATACAAAGGTAGAATCTGTTAATAAACTTTTCTAATCTTTTCGTGTTTAATCATTTTCAGATCAAGATGTGGAACTTTCCTACTACACCACGACCTAACACGACACCACAATAGCAGACAACCAGGGATCCTTGGTCGGTTGCTGCCCAAAAGTCTAGTCAACCATCACAACCAATCAATTATATGGCTATGACTAGTACTATTCCTCAACACGTTGCGCAACCACAACCGCAACCGATTGGTGACTATTGGGGAGTAGCAGCAGCTGCGGTTCACTCACAGACGACTAATGTCATATCAACTCTTATCCAATACTTGTCATCGGGGAGTGGAAATCGTCCACCTAAGCTTATGGAGATGGTCGATTACAACACGTGGAAGACCAAATTCAAGATCCATCTGGAGGGAATGGGTTTAGAGGGAACTGAGGCATGGCAGATGATTGCGAAGGGCTATGTTGCTCCGATCTTGGAGAACACGGGAGAGCCTATTCCATTGGAAAATCTTGCAGATGATGAAAAGAAGAAATTTGCTATTGAGAAGAAGGCGTTTTCTCAATTGTCTCAAGCTATCAATACTGATTTGTTACATCAGTTTGGTTCTTGCACAACTTCTAAACAACTGTGGGACATGTTGAAGAATAGACATGATGGAAATGAGAAGACTAGGAAGCTAAGGATGGAAGAGATTCGAAAACAGTTTGAGAATTTCAGTTACATGGGTAACGAGACGTTGAAAGAGTTGGTCCCAAGGTATTGCCAATTACTCACAGAGCTTTCAAGTTATGAGATAAGCATACCTATGTCTGAATTGGTGGACAAGTTTGCCGATGCATTGCCACCGTATTGGAACCAACATATTGAGGTGTTAAAAGAAAAGGATGCGTACCAGTATTGGACTATCAATGAGTTCATTCAGAAACTGGAAAACAAGGAGATGGAGGAAAAGAGGAAAGCTAAAAGAGCTCAAATTCCTCAGAATCCAGAATTGTATCTTGGTGGTACATCTTCTTCCCATTCTACTTCCAGTTCTACTTCTAATGTTGCTCCACACATCGCGTGCGTATCTAACATTGTTGAACCACCCAAAACACCAATTAATTACCTTGCTCAAACATCTTCATATACCTCACCATCATATCCAACAACTACTTACATTCCACCATTTTCACCCATGCAACAAGCAGCATGTTACTCTGCTAGTCAACCTCAACAACAACCATACAATCCTCAAATGAACCAGATGCAAATTACCCAAAGTCAAACTAACCAAAGCCCGATTGTGTTGGAGACATCAAATTTAAACAATGTTACTGTTGAGATTGCTCAACAACATGTAGCATTAGTTTCAGCTATGGTAGCATCGTACAATGGATTGGTTGCTAGTCAAATTGGGAACAACAACTTGACCAATGAGGACTACGCACAGATTGACAAGGAAGAAATGGAACTCATGGATATTCAGTGGGCTTTTGCAAGTATCATGAGAAGAGCCACTGATTTTATTCAAAAGACTGGGAGAACTGATCTTTCTACTTCTCCAAACACCACTTATGGCTTCAACAAAGCCACAGTCACTTGTTTTATCTGTGGTGAGAAAGGTCATTTCAAAAGAGAGTGCACACAGCCAGCACAACAAGGTAATAGAAATCCATTCAACTCTAACTACCAAAACCGTCAAACCCAAAATCAAGTTGCATACCAAAGTCCCAACATTTCAAGTTTTCAATCTCAAAACAATTATCCAAACCGTCAAAATACCCAACAAAATAACAATGCTAGACAAACCATTGCACAAAACCAAACACAACAGAATTCAAACAGAACAATCATTCCCATTTCTACACCAAACACACAAACCCAAACCGAGAATCCAAATCAAGCTTTGGTGATACAAAAGGATGAGGGTTTTGATTGGACCGGTATGCAGTTAGGTGTTGAAGAAATCACAACTGGTAATGTGGCTTGTGTGGCACAGCAAATGAATTTGGATGAGTCGGTGAAGGTTGAAGAAGAAATTGTGACTGAGAAGATGACTGAGTTGAAGATTGAGGAGTTGAATGAAGAGATGAATGCTGATTGTACTGAGAAGAAGTTCTGGATGATTCTTTATTCGGTTGCTGATATTCCAGAGCAGTTTGATTCTACTTATTCTGATGAGGAGAGTGAGTCTGATTCTGAATCTAGTGTTAACTCACTGGATGATGACATTGATCAGTTGCTTGCTGAAGCTGACTTTTTGATGACCCGGAAATCATGCATAGTGGATGATGCTTGTACCAAGATTGATTACTCAAAGTTTTTCTCTGGGAAGGAAGCACACTTTGCATTGATGGCCATGACAGAACCTCCAAAACAGGTAAGTACTGAATCTGCTGTTAATTCAAATTCAAATTGTGTTAAATATTGCAAAGCTTGTGATAAATTGACAGATGAAAATAAGAAACTCAAGGTTCAACTTGAGAGTGCAAAAATCAACTGTCAATCATATAAAAAAGAAGCAAAAGAGTTTAACAGAGTACTTGATGGTTATAAGAAAGACGTTCAGAATTGAAAAAGACTTTGTCTTTAAAACAAATGGCCATAAATAACTATATCAATGATTTAGAAAACACAAAACTTGAAATGGCCACCATCAAGTGCTTTGCAGAAAAAGTAAACAAAAAGCTTGAGAGTTATAAGCATATCGCTTATGTTGTTGACCACATAATAGAACAGCCTTCACAGTCTAGTAGTGCAAACTACAAAGCTGTCCCAGCTCCGGTGTTTTTTGAAAACCATAATTTGCACTCAATAGCACCGGAGAGCTCAGTTAAATCTGACTCTACATCGGATGACTAGTCAAACACATCTAGTGTGGGAGACCCTTATTCTGATGTTAGACCTGTTCTGGGATATGATGAGGGTGTAGTTGCTGCTGATGATTCTGATTAAGAGGATGAACAGTCTGAGAAGGTTTCTGAAAAGGTGTGTGATATTCCTGATGAATATCACATAATTACTACTGAACCTGTTTCACCATCTCAGATTGTCCATCCCATGGCTAACGCTCATAGAAAGAATCAACCAGTTAAGCCTACTGAGAAGAAAATTGAAAAGAAAAATGAAAAGAAAATTGAAAGGTCAAATGAAAAGGAAAATGAATTTTATGATAAACCTGTTAAAGTTTTCTATCAGATGCAAGGATCTGATAAGATAATTTCTGATGAAGAATATCCAATCCAATTTGCAAATTATTCAAAAATTGAAAAGATCTGGCAGGAAAGTACCATTTGGTTCCCGAAACATGAGTGAACAAATGATATACCTCCAGCAATTTTAAAGAAAATTCATTTGGATATTCCTAAAGAGCCAAAGGTCAATGTCACACAATTTATTAAACCAAAAGATAAGTCAAATGGTTTTCTTGAGCCGACTTACTCAAAGGACCCAACTCCTGAGAGTTTAAGAAGAAGGTGTATGGATGATCAATATCCTATCACTAGTTATTCAAAGTCGAATGCCAAGAACAGTTTTGAAGAGTACCGTGTGTGTTTCAAGTGTAGGGAGAGAGGGCATTTACTTGTCGACTGCCCGTACGTAAGACACAAGAGGCACAAGGTGGAGATGAAGTAAAAGTATGAATGTCCGGTCGATAATCATTGTTATCCACAAAGACGATTTGTCCCTCAACCAGCACCTTTTTATAACCAAAGCAATTATTTCAAAAGGAGGGAAAATCGTCCGATGACATATGATCGCCGCAACCGGATAGCCACTGAGAAACCCGTTTAAGAAACAAATGGTGAACGCAACTGTTGACAACAAAAAGGTTCCTGTTAAACCTAATGTCAAACCAACAGTTGGACCTATCTCTGTTAAATCAGAGAAGGTAACCAAGAAAGTTTCATTCAAAGAAGAAGTAAACAAACCAGCTGAGACTCCAAAATCTCAAGTCCGGATCTTGAAACGGTCTGAACAATCTTGGTCACCAAAGGGTTCTGAAGGTGCTTCAACTTCACAACAAAATGTGAAATCAGAGAATGAGAAAGGTTTAAGTGATCAGAAAAAGGTTGTTACAAATCAAAATGTTTGTGAGAAATCTGAATCTTTGAAACAAACTGTTCAAAGACCCAAGACCAAACAGGCTTGGGTCCCCCGAAAAATCTAACTTCTTTACTTGATATGTGCAAGGAGCTTCAGCTGGCCCTATGAGCAGTCTTTGGATTGTTGACAGTGGAGCTTCTGGTCACATGACAGGGGATTTTTCGCTACTATTCGATATTAGAAACATCAATGGAGGTTATGTAGCGTTTGCAGGAAACAAGGGAGGTTATATTACTGTGACACCCGGCAAATTCTGGTTAACAACGTTGTCTAGATGAAAGTCTACCTTAGCGAGTCACGCGTATATTGTACTTAACTGGGTTAGTTAAGTCGGGTTATGGCTCGGGAACTATTGGTTAGTCTAGAAGATCATTGGATGTTGGTCTAGAGGTTCGTTAGATGTCAGTCCTTAACCAAGTGTACAAACGGTGACGATTTGTAGGATCGTCAGGGCATACGGAACGTACGAGTCTCGAGTCCCGGGAATTGGTGAACGAGTGTAAATATGTGTATTTACTTGTGTTATGTGTTTACAATCATTATGTGACTTGTCGGTACATTAATATGTGTTAACATATGTTAAAACGGGGTTTAACGCGCAAAACACACAAAACAGGCCCATATAGGCGATCAGGATAACCAAATCGCCTATATGTGGGGCGACTGGGAACCTTAGGGGCGATCAGGGTACTGATCGCATGACTGTTCATGCGATTAGGCCCCGATCGCATGAACTTATACGCGATTAGGCTTCCTGATCGCGTGTAAAGCTGCATAATCGCATGTTACGTGCTGGACGACTAGAAACGCCTATAAATACAATGCTTAACCTCCTAAACTTCCTAATATCAACCCTAGTCATCCCATAACCGCCCCAAACACATAAACAACCTCTGGAAGGCGATTTTGATCAAAAACACAAGGTTTCAAGGTCTAACCATCATTCTTTCATAATCCTAAGGTTTGATTCTCATCCATAACACTTTGTAAACGTTTTTAATCAATCCCTAATGGTCCAGACCTGTTGTTAAATGAAAAAGCTTTCTGAAAATCGTCAATAAGGGTTGTTAATCGGATTACAACTAATATGCATGCATTATGAGTGTGTATGATTAGAAAGTTAGGGTTTTTATGATTCATGATGATGATTTGATATGATATTATGATAGATCAGTGTTGATATTGACATTATGATGATAGGACTCTCAGTAATTGATTATTAGGATTATTATTATGCATGTTAGTAAGATGATTGCATGCTATGTGTAGATGTTTGGATTACTTGATTTCATGCAGGACTGATTATACGAGGTAAAACGAAGGATTTTGGTTTAAACATGTTTAGAATAGTTATTGGGATGATATTGGGTAGTTACACACGTTCTGGATCTGATTTGGAGCGTTAAACGCGCGAAAAACCGGAACAGCAAGGTTACAGGCGAGTAGCCCCCACTCGCATGACATTAGGGGCGAGTAGCCCCACTCGCATGCCATCAGGGGCGAGTAGCCCACTCGCATGCCATCAGGGGCGAGTAGCCCTGATCGCATGACATTAAGGGCGATTAGCCCAAATCGTGTGACCATTCATGCGATTAGCCTCCCTAATCGCGTGTACTGCTGCTGTAAGTGTATATTAGCATTCCGAGACCTGATTTGACATGTAGTAACATGCTAGGAACCCCGTAACATGTCTAATAACTTGGTAACATATATTTGGATGTATTTCGGTGATACGTGAACTATGTGCTATAACTTGTTGTGCGTTAACGTATGTTAAGTGTACTTGCGTTATTGTATGTTTTGGAGCGTAAACATAACACGGGGAGTCTCGGGTCACCAATGGGATGTCGAGTCTTGTACTTTGGGTCGGTTAAACAGACACGGTGTTTTCAAACGAACTTGGTTATGGTCTGGACATCTAGGGACTAATTAACCTGCGGGTTATTAGTCTAAGTACTTGTAACTGTCGTATGTTAGGTCGCCGCTTTACGGGACTAGCATAGCAGCTGAGTTTACTCGGGTTAAGGAGTAACGGAACTTAAGGTGAGTTTACGGCCCCTCTTTTAAACTGGTTTCATACTTTCGGGGGAGAAAACATGTGTTAAAACGATTATTTGGTAACTACTGTCATACTATGGGTTTCTATTGTGTACTACACGATCTTTGGAAGTCCCGGGGGGAACCATGAATGTGCGGGTTTGCACAACGGGGAAATGTGAATAGCGCTATTGGGAGTGACCAACCCCGCTCGTCGACTTGGAGGGTCGGCGGGTGCATATTGTCTCAAACAGGAACAACAGGAACAACAGGAACTACATCGGGCATACTTTTGGTATTCGCGTTAGTAATGGTTTTCCAATCGTGGTAGTAACAAAACTTACGCCTAGCTAGCGTACACTGGTTTTCTATTTGTTATAGTATGGACAGGTGGACTTGGTACTTGGATACAAAACCTGTAAACTCACCAGCATTTTTGTGCTGACGTAAACTTTTACATGTTTTCTCAGGTCGCTAAGGTAGCACGACCGGACTAGGGCGCACGCGTCTGCACGGCGTCTAACTAGGGTTGCATGGTCTTTTGAACATTGAACTATTATTTCATTGATGAGTGCTGTTTTAGAATAAGCTTCCGCTGTAAACGGGGATTTTAAACTATGTTTTGAAATTGCATTTATGTTCATTTAGACTTGTTTATTGTGATCGTTGGTTTGGATCCTGGTTTGTCATGCGCCTCGCGGTAAAACTCCGCAATTGGATTTTGAGGGTGTGACAGATTGGTATCAGAGCCAATGGTTATAGTGAACTAGGACTGCATGTAGAGTCTAGTCTATAGCCGAGTCGCACACACTAGACGATCACATGGTACTAAACGTTATAGTGGTTTACGTATGGTCTTATCGGGGTGTCTCTAAATCATTGGTCTTTCTACGTTACATCATCCGTTCTATCTTAGGTTGGGTTACTTGTTATCTAGGCAGTGTAGTCTATTGGAGTAACTCGTGTGCTCTTGAGATTCGTCCAAGGCTCGGACATCTCCCTTTCGCACTCCAATAGAAACACTTGTCATAAACTACCGTAGTATTACGGTGTGTAGCTAAGAGTCTATGTTCGGTGATTTGAACTTTGAACTAGGAGAACACTGGGAGGACCATGTAGAGCGGTTTATCATTTTGGGTGCACACAAAATCATAAACCGAAATGCATGGAAGCACTAGTGAGCTCTGGGTTTGAGGGGATAGTCCTGGATTGGATCTGGCTTTGATCTTGTGAACATTAGTGGTTATCTTTAACTGCGAAACTAAATTTTCTCGTTCTTTCTGCCAGAATCATGTCTGGAGTGCGTGGAGGACGAGGAGGTGGTCGCGATGGTGGACGTGGTGGTGGTCGCGGTGGTGCTGGTGGTCGTGGTGGAGGTATTAACCTATCACAGGCTGATCTGAACAACTTGCTCCAAGCTGCCTTTCAGTTAGGGCACAACGGTGGTGGTAAGTTGTTTTATCCGTTTTCTTTGCCTCATTGGTGAACCTTGTTTACGTTAGTCGTGGTTTCTCATACGTTTCATTTCAGGTGGTCCTGTTGACCCACCCCCACCCATGTGCACCTACAAGATGTTCCGGGACTGCAAGCCCCAGGAATTCTCTGGCACTGAGGGTGCGGTCAGTTTTCTTAGGTGGTTGGAGAAAGTGGAGTCGGTATTTCTGATGTGTAACTGTCTCCCAGAAGATCGGGTAAAGTATTCGGCTGCGTTATTTCAGGACGTGGCATTGACTTGGTGGAATGGTATCACCCAGAACATGGGTATTGGGGAGGCATATGCTATGCCATGGGAGAATTTTGTGCAGTTGTTGAAGCGGGAGTATTGCCCGAGGGAAGAGGTACAGAAGCTGGAGCATGAGGTGTGGAACCTCAAGATGACTGGGTCGGAAATCGAGAAGTATACTGTGAGGAGGAATGAGTTGGCAGTGCTGTGTCCCGATCTGCACGTGCCAGAGTATCGTAAGATTGAACATTATGTCTCAGGGTTAGTACCGGAAATTGCAGGGTTAGTGGCTGCTGGAAATCATCCTACTTATGCGGAGGTAGTTCGATCGGCCCATAGGATGACCAACTTAAAGGTGAATGAGGGGATTTTGCCTGCGAAAGGTTCGACTGCTAAGGCTCCAGAGAACAACAAGCGCAAGTGGGAAAACGACGGGAAAGGATCTGGGTCTACACAGCAGGGTAAAAGGTTTGATAATGGGGGTTCATCTTCTTCGGGTAACAAGCAGGGTGGTTATGCGGGAAAACTGCCCAAATGCAACAAGTGTGGACGCCATCATCAAGGGAACTGCGACAGTAACCGTTGTCACCGCTGCCAGCGAACGGGCCACTATGCTAAGGATTGTCGTGCTACACTTCCATCGACTCAGGCTCCGACCAACAGTTCAGCTCCGACTACTCAGGGGACCACAGGGAAACAAGGATGCTACAACTGTGGTGACACTGGGCATTACAAGAAGGATTGCCCAAAACTGAAACAGGGTGGAAACAACGGGAATGGGAACAACGGGGGCGGCGGCAGAAATGCACGTGCCTTCGTCATTGGAGCCGCTGAGGCTAGGCAGGACCCTGATACAGTCACCGGTACGTTTCTTCTCAATAATCGTTATGTTAGCGTGTTATTTGATTCTGGTGCCGACAAGAGTTTTGTATCCATGGATGTTAGTCGACTGCTAGATGTAGTACCTGTACCATTAGAGACCAAGTATATTATTGAGTTGGCTGACGGTAAAACGATTGAAGCTACTAGTGTCCTTCGGGAGTGTCAGTTAGAGTTGTCGGGTTTATCGTTCCCCATCGACCTTATGCCGGTACCTTTGGGTAGTTTTGACGTTGTGGTAGGAATGGATTGGTTATCTTTGTATCGCGCGGAGATTGTCTGTTACGATAAGGTTATTCGGATTCCTCTCCCTGATGGAGAATTTCTTTCTGTGTACGGTATCAAGGGTGGTGTTCCGCTAAACATCATCTCTAGCATGAAAGCCCTTAAGTGTCTTTGAAAGGGTTATCCAGCTGTTTTGGCACTTTTATCTGTTTCCTCTGTTGATGAGAAGAAGATCGACGACATTCCGGTGGTACGCGAGTTTCTTGATGTTTTTCCCGATGATTTATCTGGTCTTCCTCCTCATCGTCAAGTCGAGTTCGGTATTGACCTTGTACCAGGGGCTGCTCCCATTGCTCGGGCCCCCTACCGTCTTGCACCTCCCGAGATGCAGGAATTGTCTAGTCAGTTACAGGAACTCTTGGACAAGGGTTTCATCTGGCCAGGTTCTTCCCCTTGGGGAGCCCCGATACTATTTGTTAAGAAGAAGGATGGGAGTTTCCGATTGTGCGTAGACTACAGAGAACTGAACAGATTGACCGTCAAGAACCGTTATCCTCTTCCACGTATTGATGATCTATTCGACCAGCTTCAGGGTTCTAGTTATTATTCTAAGATCGACTTGAGGTCCGGTTATCACCAGCTGCGCGTCAGGGAGGCTGACGTTGCAAAGACTGCTTTTCGAACACGTTATGGCCATTTCGAATTCTTGGTCATGCCTTTCGGTCTCACGAACGCACCGGCGGTTTTGATGGACTTGATGAACCGCGTCTGTAAACCATATCTGGACAAGTTCGTCATTGTGTTTATTGATGACATTCTGATCTACTCCAAGAACGAGACCGAACACGGGGAACATCTGCGGTTAGTTTTGGAACTTTTGCGACGGGAGCAACTTTACGCCAAGTTCTCAAAGTGTGACTTTTGGTTACGCGAAGTCCAATTCCTAGGACATGTGGTTAATGAACTAGGGATTCATGTCGATCCTGCTAAAATCGAAGCGATCAAGGACTGGGGAGCACCAAAGACGCCAACTGAGGTGCGGCAATTCCTAGGCCTTGCGGGCTACTATCGTCGTTTCATTCAGGGGTTCTCGAAGATTGCTCAACCCCTCACCACTCTCACTCAGAAGGATAGGAAGTTCGACTGGGGTGAACCACAAGAGTCCGCGTTTGAGGAACTAAAGTCTAAACTGTGTTCTGCTCCTATTTTGTCTTTACCTGAGGGTCCTGATGATTTTGTTGTTTACTGTGATGCTTCCATTCATGGACTCGGTTGCGTGTTGATGCAGCGCGAGAAAGTGATTGCGTATGCTTCTCGTCAACTCAAAGTGCACGAGAAGAACTACACAACTCACGACTTGGAGTTGGGTGCCGTGATATTCGCGTTGAAAATTTGGAGACATTACTTGTACGGTACCAAATGCACCATCTACACCGATCACAAGAGTCTCCAACATATTTTCGACCAACAACACTTGAACATACGGCAGCGTCGCTGGATCGAACTTTTGAACGACTATGATTGTGCTATTAAGTACCATCCTGGCAAGGCGAATGTTGTAGCAGATGCCTTGAGCAGGAAGGAATCTACTAAACCTCGTCGCGTTCGGGCGTTGCAGCTCACCATTCATTCGTCGTTACCTGATCAACTTCGTTCTGCCCAATTGGAAGCTTTGAAGGAGGAAAACCTTAAAGCTGAAACTATGCACGGTGCCGACAAGCACCTAGAGCGAAGGCCTGATGGCCTGCACTATTTCGCAGAACGCATATGGGTTCCTTTATTCGGGGGACTACGGGAGCTTGTTCTTGATGAAGCTCATAAGTCCCAATATTCTATTCATCCTGGTTCGGATAAGATGTACCAAGATCTGAAGGTGCTTTACTGGTGGCCAAACATGAGGTCGGACATAGCCTCATACGTGAGCAAATGCTTGACCTGTGCTAAGGTCAAGGTGGAATACCAGAAACCGTCGGGTCTCTTGCAACAACCTGAAATTCCGGAATGGAAATGGGAACGGATTACTATGGATTTTGTCACACAACTTCCAAAATCACCAAGCGGGAATGACAAGATATGGATGATTGTCGATCGGTTGACGAAATCAGCTCATTTTCTTGCCATCAAGGAGACCGACACCATGGATCGTTTGGCTCGTCTTTACTTGAAGGAAGTTGTTTCTAAGCACGGGGTACCAGTTTCTATTATCTCGGATCGTGACTCCCATTTTACTTCTCACTTCTGGAAGTCTTTGCACAAGGCTTTGGGTACCCAACTAGACATGAGTACGGCTTATCATCCACAGACTGACGGTCAGAGTGAGCGTACGATTCAAACTTTAGAAGACATGCTGCGGGCATGTGTGATCGATTTTGGGAAGGGTTGGGAAGCTCATCTGCCGTTAGTAGAATTCTCGTATAATAACAGTTATCACACGAGCATCAAGGCTGCTCCGTTCGAAGCACTGTACGGACGGAAATGCCGTTCTCCTCTTTGTTGGGCGGAAGTGGGTGAGAGTCAACTCACTGGGCCCGAACTAGTGTACGAAACTTCAGAAAAGATCGTACAGATTCGTAATCGGTTGGCGGCGGCACGGGACCGGCAAAAGAGTTATGCTGATCAGCGTCGCAAACCACTGGAATTCCAAGTCAATGACAAGGTACTTCTAAAAGTCTCACCGTGGAAGGGCGTCATACGCTTTGGGAAGCGTGGCAAACTCAATCCGCGATATGTCGGCCCATTTACGATCCTGGAACGGATTGGGCCGGTGGCATATCGACTTGATCTACCGACGGAGCTCGGTAACGTACATAACGTCTTTCACGTGTCAAACTTGAAGAAGTGTCTGGCTGACGAGTCTCTCATCGTTCCACTAGAAGAGATCAAGGTTGATGATCGTCTTCGGATTGTGGAAGAACCTGTAGAGATCCTTGATTACAAGATTCGTAGCCTGCGTCACAGCAAGATTCGTATCGTTAAGGTTCGGTGGAACTCGAACCGGGGACCGGAATATACGTGGGAACGGGAGGATCAGATGAAGTCTAAGTATCCTCATCTCTTTCCTAAGGAAGCGTTCGAGTCGAGACATGTCTCTTCGGCAGCTGAATGAATCTCGGGTCGAGATTCCTTTTAACGTGGGGATGATGTGACAACTCGGGTAAATCTCTCTTTTGGGTTCTATCTTTTTGTTTGTTTCCTTCGTTATTTCTTTTGTTCTTTTGGTACTTGTACAATTTTTGGGACGAAAATTCTTTTAACGTGGGGATGATGTGACACCCGGCAAATTCTGGTTAACAACGTTGTCTAGATGAAAGTCTACCTTAGCGAGTCACGCGTATATTGTACTTAACTGGGTTAGTTAAGTCGGGTTATGGCTCGGGAACTATTGGTTAGTCTAGAAGATCATTGGATGTTGGTCTAGAGGTTCGTTAGATGTCAGTCCTTAACCAAGTGTACAAACGGTGACGATTTGTAGGATCGTCAGGGCATACGGAACGTACGAGTCTCGAGTCCCGGGAATTGGTGAACGAGTGTAAATATGTGTATTTACTTGTGTTATGTGTTTACAATCATTATGTGACTTGTCGGTACATTAATATGTGTTAACATATGTTAAAACGGGGTTTAACGCGCAAAACACACAAAACAGGCCCATATAGGCGATCAGGATAACCAAATCGCCTATATGTGGGGCGACTGGGAACCTTAGGGGCGATCAGGGTACTGATCGCATGACTGTTCATGCGATTAGGCCCCGATCGCATGAACTTATACGCGATTAGGCTTCCTGATCGCGTGTAAAGCTGCATAATCGCATGTTACGTGCTGGACGACTAGAAACGCCTATAAATACAATGCTTAACCTCCTAAACTTCCTAATATCAACCCTAGTCGTCCCATAACCGCCCCAAACACATAAACAACCTCTGGAAGGCGATTTTGATAAAAAACACAAGGTTTCAAGGTCTAACCATCATTCTTTCATAATCCTAAGGTTTAATTCTCATCCATAACACTTTGTAAACGTTTTTAATCAATCCCTAATGGTCCAGACCTGTTGTTAAATGAAAAAGCTTTCTGAAAATCGTCAATAAGGGTTGTTAATCGGATTACAACTAATATGCATGCATTATGAGTGTGTATGATTAGAAAGTTAGGGTTTTTATGATTCATGATGATGATTTGATATGATATTATGATAGATCAGTGTTGATATTGACATTATGATGATAGGACTCTCAGTAATTGATTATTAGGATTATTATTATGCATGTTAGTAAGATGATTGCATGCTATGTGTATATGTTTGGATTACTTGATTTCATGCAGGACTGATTATACGAGGTAAAACGAAGGATTTTGGTTTAAACATGTTTAGAATAGTTATTGGGATGATATTGGGTAGTTACACACGTTCTGGATCTGATTTGGAGCGTTAAACGCGCGAAAAACCGGAACAGCAAGGTTACAGGCGAGTAGCCTTGCTAATCGCCTGTGTTAGGGGCGAGTAGCCCCCACTCGCATGACATTAGGGGCGAGTAGCCCCACTCGCATGCCATCAGGGGCGAGTAGCCCACTCGCATGCCATCAGGGGCGAGTAGCCCTGATCGCATGACATTAAGGGCGATTAGCCCAAATCGTGTGACCATTCATGCGATTAGCCTCCCTAATCGCGTGTACTGCTGCTGTAAGTGTATATTAGCATTCCGAGACCTGATTTGACATGTAGTAACATGCTAGGAACCCCGTAACATGTCTAATAACTTGGTAACATATATTTGGATGTATTTCGGTGATACGTGAACTATGTGCTATAACTTGTTGTGCGTTAACGTATGTTAAGTGTACTTGCGTTATTGTATGTTTTGGAGCGTAAACATAACACGGGGAGTCTCGGGTCACCAATGGGATGTCGAGTCTTGTACTTTGGGTCGGTTAAACAGACACGGTGTTTTCAAACGAACTTGGTTATGGTCTGGACATCTAGGGACTAATTAACCTGCGGGTTATTAGTCTAAGTACTTGTAACTGTCGTATGTTAGGTCGCCGCTTTACGGGACTAGCATAGCAGCTGAGTTTACTCGGATTAAGGAGTAACGGAACTTAAGGTGAGTTTACGGCCCTTCTTTTAAACTGGTTTCATACTTTCGGGGGAGAAAACATGTGTTAAAACGATTATTTGGTAACTACTGTCATACTATGGGTTTCTATTGTGTACTACACGATCTTTGGAAGTCCCGGGGGGAACCATGAATGTGCGGGTTTGCACAACGGGGAAATGTGAATAGCGCTATTGGGAGTGACCAACCCCGCTCGTCGACTTGGAGGGTCGGCGGGTGCATATTGTCTCAAACAGGAACAACAGGAACAACAGGAACTACATCGGGCATACTTTTGGTATTCGCGTTAGTAATGGTTTTCCAATCGTGGTAGTAACAAAACTTACGCCTAGCTAGCGTACACTGGTTTTCTATTTGTTATAGTATGGACAGGTGGACTTGGTACTTGGATACAAAACCTGTAAACTCACCAGCATTTTTGTGCTGACGTAAACTTTTACATGTTTTCTCAGGTCGCTAAGGTAGCACGACCGGACTAGGGCGCACGCGTCTGCACGGCGTCTAACTAGGGTTGCATGGTCTTTTGAACATTGAACTATTATTTCATTGATGAGTGCTGTTTTAGAATAAGCTTCCGCTGTAAACGGGGATTTTAAACTATGTTTTGAAATTGCATTTATGTTCATTTAGACTTGTTTATTGTGATCGTTGGTTTGGATCCTGGTTTGTCATGCGCCTCGCGGTAAAACTCCGCAATTGGATTTTGAGGGTGTGACAATTACCATGGAGGGTAGTGTGAGCAATGGAATAGTGAGTTTCAAGAGAATATCTTATGTGAAGCAAATCGATTACAATCTGCTCAGTGTCAGTCAGATATGTGACAAACAATTTTCTGTGTACTTTGACGGCAAATCTTGCTATATACTCAAGTCGGGTTTCGAGTTACCGAAAGAGTGGGTGATGTTAAAGGCGCCGAGAGTGAAGAACTTGTACAATATCGATATGTCGAAAGCAATGACCACCCAAGGCCAAGTCTCGTGTTTTCTCTCCAAGGCTACAGAAAAGGAATCAATTATGTGGCATAGGAGGATGGGACACATTCACCTAAGAAAGATGAATCAATTGGTGAAGAATGAACTTGTCACAGGCGTGAACGTTAAACATTTTCACTTAAATGACAAGTGTGTGAGTTGTAAAAAGGGTAAGCAGCACAAACAATCCCATAGGTCAAAGAAAGTCAATTCTGTTGAACTGCCACTTGAACGTTTGCACATGGATCTGTTCGGACTGGTCAAGCGTAAGAGTCATGCTGGGGAATTGTACTGTCTTGTGGTGACTGATGATTTCTCAAGATTTTCATGGGTTATGTGCTTACACCGAAAGAGCGACACGTTTGATAATTTGAAAGTTCTGTTCACTCGACTGGAAAATATCTATGGTCTAAAGATCAAGAGGATTAGGAGTGATAATGGGACGGAGTTTAAGAATGCACAGATGGACAATTTGTGTGAAAACAAAGGTATTCATCATGAATACAGTGCTCCATATACCCCACAACAGAACAGTGTCGCCGAACGCAAAAACAGGAATCTAATTGAACGGCGAGAACAATGCTTGCGGACTCAAATCTTCCAGTAATGTTCTGGAACGAAGCAATTTATGCAGCTTGTTATACTCTTAATCGTGTTTTAACGGTGAAGAAGTTTGGCAAAACTTCATATGAGCTGTTGAATCGTCGAAAGCCGAATTTAGAGTATCTAGAACCGTTTGGAGCTCCTTGTACTATGCTTAATCCATCTGAGAAGTTCGCACCGAAGGCTGAGGAAGGATACTTTGTTGGATATGCAACCTCGCTCAAACGGGTATTCAACAAAAGGACTCGTCAGGTCGAGGAGTGGGCTAACGTTGAAGTGCAACGGTATACTCAGAATTTACAGGGAAGCGGTCCAGACTGGATGTTTGATTGCAAAGATTTCTTTGAATCATTCAACTTAGGCTTTGTTGAAGAGGCTGTATTACGTTTATATTACGAGGTCGAAAACGCAGTGACATCACCGTTGGTGCGTCCGATCACCGTGAATCCCCAAGCATCTTCTAATGATACCAATGTTCCTGTTGTTGAAGAAGAGGTATTCCAAGAAGCTTCCACAACTTTGAATTCATCAGAATCAGAAGATGACAACAATGAGGTTACAAGTGAAGCTATCTTAGATCATGCTACAGTGACACCACCATTGAACCCAAATACAAATAGTGCTTCATCATCGAATGTGGGTAATGATCTGGTTTCTGCAGAGAAGTTAACTACTCAGACGGGAGTCCAAGTACCAGATTATCCGGAATCTCGGATACATCGAATTCACCTGATCGAGCAGGTTATTGGTGATCCTGGTAGTAGTGTGATGACAAGAGGTCAATTGAGGAATGCTAACTCACCGGAAAACCTTGGCAATCTTGCTTTATATGCCAAAATACAAAAATCAGGTTTTCAGAATGACTGGTCTTTTGCTTGTTATGTTTCGCAGGTTGAGCCGCGAACTTACAAGTATGCTCTTTTGGATGACGCTTGGGTGGAAGCAATGCAAGAGGAGTTGTTGCAGTTTCAGAAACTTGGCGTTTGGACACTGACAGATTTGCCCCCAAGACGAAAGAAGATTGGAACGAAATGGGTATTCAAATGCAAAAAGGATGATAGAGGAGTGATCGTAAGGAACAAAGCTCATTTGGTTGTAAAAGGATTTCATCAAGTTGAGGGAATCGATTACAACGAGATCTATGCACCTGTTGCACGCTTAGAGGCTATCCGAATGTTTCTGGCGTTTGCATCATACAAGAAATTTAAGGTGTATCAAATGGATGTCAAGAGCGCGTTTCTCTATGGTGTGGTCAAGGAGGAAGTATACGTAGGTCAACCACCAGGCTTTGAAGATCCTATTCACCGGGATAAGGTCTACGTTTTAAACAAAGCTCTCTATGGGTTGCACCAGGCTCCAAGGAAATGGTATGAGGAGCTGAGCACGTATCTTCTTTCAAAAGGATTCAAACGAGGTTTGGTAGATTGCACACTGTTCACTAAACGAACAGGCGATGACTTGCTTCTAGTCCAGATTTATGTTGACGATATTATATTTGGTTCTACTAACGAACTTCTGTGTAGAGAATTTGAACGTGTTATGCAGGAAAAGTTCGAGATGAGCGCAATGGGAGAGATGCAGTTTTTTCCTAGGCTTGCAGGTGGAACAAAGACCAACGGGGATCTTTATTCACCAGACGAAATACGTTTCTGAAGTCTTGAGCCGATTCCAGATGGATGATTCGAAGCCGATGGATACCCCAATACAACCTAATCACGGGATTGGAGTTGACGCTAAGGGGGAGCTAACTGATCAATTTACATACCGAGCAATCGTCGGATCTCTGATGTATCTCACCGCCTCCAGACCAGATATAATGTTTGCCACATGTCTCTGTGCACGTTATCAATCGAAGCCAAAACAGAGTCATCTTGCAGCTGTCAAACGTATCCATAGATATCTGAAGGGTTGTCCGTCGAGAGGACTATGGTACCCTAATGATGATAATTTTGACCTAATCGCTTTTAGTGTTAGGATCTGAGTTTGTTTGTTTTGATTGTTTAACTAAAAGATGATAATAATGGAATGAAAATAGAATGAAAGTGCAGCGGAATAATAAACTGTAAATCAAAACAAGAGAGTAAATGTTTTTCGATCGAATGCTTTCATTAATTCAAAGATTACAATCGTACAAGTTACTCCCCCTCAGCCTGATCACACAGTTGTTTGTCAGAGAGAATGTTTTGTGTGTGATGCAATAGAACAGTACATGCACTGTTCTATTTATAGACTGACTCAAACCACTGATGACCTAGGCTGACGTCACCTAAGACAGTGACCTCTAACAGAATAACAAACTTAAACATCTGCTATACAAACTACTGTTACATTGAAAGCACTGATAATAAACAGCTGTTAAAGATAAACTCTGATGGTCTTGTATCCACTGCTGGAGCCTAAGTGCTGTTGGTTCCAGCAGTGCTTTGGTCTTCAGTACTTGTATCAGCTGTTGCTCTTCATCAGACCTTTGGTCAGTAGTTGTTCTTCATCAGTTGTTTCCTTAGCAGTTCTTTGTATCAGCAGTTGTTGAGCAGTTGTTTGGATAGAACAGTAGTTAGGGTCAGCAGTCTTTTGGGAGAAGCAAGTTGTAAGGACTGTTTATTCAAGGATCAAATAGATAGCATATTTTGGCTTTCCAATCATCTGTTCTTCTCCAGGTCAGCAGACCCAACAATCTCCCCCTAGAACAGATGATGCCAAAACTCAGCTTTATTCATTGATCTTTATTTCTCATCAGACTTTCTCTGATTTGACCTTTGAATTGTAATTCAAAGTTCAAAGCAAATAGGTCTTCTTCATCTCTTTCCAGATCCAGATTTAGCAGTGCTTGGTGATCTTCTGCACAAAGGCTGTAAGCATCATCCATACTGATCTTCTGAACCTTTCCATCTGACCTGAGCAGTGTCAATTCGTGGTTGTCTTTGTTGACCTTCCACTTTAGAATTTTTCAGTCAGTGGATTTGCTGAGATGAACCTTTATTCTTGATGAGTTGGGTGAAGGTGGTCTTCCTATGAGTTCTCTGAGTTTCTCTGTTGTGGGATCAGAGAAATAATGGATTTGATTGAAGAGCCCTTCCTTTATAAATGTGTCAGCAAACTTTCTTTGGTCTTCCTCTGACATCTCCTTCTGCCTTTTGAACTGTCTACTTGCAGCAGCTGTGAGATCAGAGGTTTCAAGTAAGCTGTCTAGATTAAAAGTCTGTTGGGGTCTCTTCATCATTGGCTCATCATTGTAGATTGGCTTTCTTGGAAGGCTGGGATCCTTCTTTCTATTCTCTTCCAGACTTTTATAGGTTTCAACCAATCTAAGCTCTGACCATCTGGAAACAGACCTCATCTCCCCATAATTGGCAGCTACAATCTCCTGCCTCATTCTTTTGAACTTCAAGGCTCTGGCAGGGTCTCTGCCTTTGCCAAAATTGGGAATGGAGACTTTAGCTTTGGGATTTTTGGCCATTTCTTCAATTCTGATCAGTTCTTCCCTCAAAGCATGAGTAGTCCAGCCATTGAACTGCTTTTTGTTCGCTTTGTAGGGCTTGGTTGCCATTATCTGTTCAAGAAGAGATTCCCTTACCTCCTTCTCCAAATCTACACTGAGAGGCATGGTGGACATGGAATTGCTCAGGGTCTTAGCAAAGTCTTCAATCCTTCTGAGTTTGCTAAGCTCTGCTGAATGGATGCCCTGAGCAGTCCTGTCATCCTTCCCTTTGCATTTCTCCCTGATGATGGCATCCACCTGTTCACCCTTGTATTTTAGATAGGTATCAATGTTGAGGGGAACATGGAAATTTGGGAGAGATGGGAAGGATCTTTCAGATGGCTGTTCAGTATTGTAGAAGGATTGTAATTCCCCCTTGAGTAGATCAAGTTCAAGGGGATACTGAACAACCAATGGTGTAATGGTTGGTGGTGGTCTATGGGTTGTGAATTTGGATGTATGTGGTGAAAATGATGTGAGTGGAATAGCTGTGATGGGAGGAGTGGATTGGGCAGTTGAAGTGGTGGTTGGTGATGTGTGTATGTTTTCATCATGCACAACAAAGGTTGATTTTCTCTTCCTTGTGTACATGATTTTTGGTGAAGGTGATTTGGTAGCAGTGGTTGGATTAACATCTGTTGGCCTTTTAGAAGAACCAGCAGATGTTGGGGTTTTGGTTGGTGATGTAGGTTTGGTGGTTGTTTGTTCAGGAGTGTGTGTTGGTTTGAGTATAGTGGTTTCAGTGGTTTGGGTGGCAGTGGTTTCAGTGTTTTGGGTGGCAGTGGTTTCAGCAGCAGTGGTTTTATCAACAGAGGTTTGTAACTTAGATGGTGGTTTTCTAACATGCTTGGCAGGTCTTTTCATCCTTTTAGAGGATCTAACATCTTCAGTTTCCCTTTGTTGTTTCTTCTTGAGTTCAATCAATGACTCTGCTTTTACTTGCAAGGTGTCAGCCCTTTGTTGTTTGGACTGAGCAGCCTTTTCAGCTTCTATGTTTGCAGAGTCATCTACTGCCTTATTCTTTTCAGTGGTTTGTGGTGGTGGTGCTTGATGTTGTTGTTGTGGAGCTGATTTGGTAGACTCTGGTTTCTTGGCAGACTTGGCTTGACCTTTTTGAGAAGGTGGGCAACCAAAAGGATCTAATTTTGGTAGCCTATCTCTGCCACTCTCCCCCTTTTTGGCATCATCAGCCGTGAAAGCATCATCAGTTTCATCCCTGAGGATGGTGGTAGGGGCAGAGCCAGTAGTCTTCAGCAGATGGTCCTTGATGGCTTTGATGTCAGCATGGGTATCTTTGTAACTTGCATCAACCATATTTCGGATCTCAGCCATGTAGGTTTCATGTGTCTGATCAGCCAATTTTCTGTGAGCTATGATGATGGGGGAAACTGATTTCCATAACTCATTGGCTATATCAGTGGTGGATGGTTGACTCTTGGAGAGATCTGCAATTGAGCTTAGGAGAAGCTTGACATCAGATTTGATGTCAGCAACAGATGTTTCAATAACAGAAACTCTGGCCGTCAATTCTTGGTATTTTGACTCATCTCCTAAATTAATAGGATCATCTGAGTCCCTACCAGTGGTAGTTTTATCTGATTCAGGCCTAATAGGTGAATCAGATGCCCCTTTGTCTTGGTACTGGGGACTTCCAACTGTTTTTGGAGACACTATGGTGGCTTCAACAGTTGTTGCCTTCAAGGGAGTCTTAGCTATGAAATCACTGTCCTGATGTGAGACAGTGGTCTCTACATCAGTAGTGTCTGCTCCACTTGAAAACTCACCTAGAGTTTCATTGAACCCAGGTGGTGTAACCTCCTCTTCTGTTTGGGGGATAGCAGATTGAATATTCTCAGGCTCAGTCACTTGTTGGAGTATACTCTCAGTGACAGGTGGAAGAGAGGAACTGGGATCTTCCTGAGATTTTTCAATTGCTTCAAACAGAGGTTGCATTGTTTGTGGGACATGTGATGGTGAGAGTGGTGGAGTAAGAAGAGAATTAGCCCTGGGAGAGGGGCTTGTGAACATATGGTCAAGTGACTCATATGCATCATGATGTGTGTCCCCTTGGCTTACAACATGATCCTTTTGAGAGGATTCATCAGGAGGTTGGTCAGGTGGAGGTATGTCCAACTGTTGTGAGGAAGTAACAACAGTGGTTTCAGGTTGCTTTTGTTGTGCAACAGAGGTTTCTTCTGGTACCTCAACATCCAGAAGCCTCATTTGTGGTTGAGTGGTGGTTTTTGTGGATGAATGTTTCTTTTTGGAAGTGGCTGGTGTGGGTTTCACAGCACTGGATGTAGTGCCATGATCACCAGGAGCAGTGGGCTCAACAACAGAGGTTTTGACAACAGTTGTTGCCTTTGTCCTCTTTGTTTGTGTTTTAGAAACTTTTGACACTTTTGACACTTTTTCTTGGGTGCTTCCACCCAGCATTCTTGTGAAAGTTTCATCAGTTAAGCTTTTCATTTGCATAGCAGCACCCTTTTTGAAAACTTTTTCAGGTAATAATTTTTGTAAAATTACACTAAGAATTCGTGGGTAAATAAGAAAAGCATTGTTTGACCCAGACTTGACTGCCTTCACATTTGATACCAAGTCCATGAACAATCCCTGGGAAAGATTGAAGTCAGAGTTTGACAACATAGCATATCCCAGATATTGCATCCTTAATGGAATTTCATTAAAGGATGTGGACTTAGCAGAGACACAAAGAAGAAGAGTATGGAAGAAAAATTTCATGACTGGAGGGAAAAACTTTTTGAAAAGAGTTGATCCAGTCATCTGACCATCATACCCTCTTTCTTGGAACTCAGTGTGAAGCTCTGTTTTAGTGAACGAATCCTTACCTGCCAGGTCATTCAGTGTGAAGGTTGTGGATATGATATCAGGGGTAATGACGATACTGGTTTCTCCAATTTTGGAAATAATGGATGTAGGCTTTTTGTCTTGTAATAGAAACTCAGCATTCAACCAAAATTCTTGGAGTGTATCCAGATAAATGGGGGCGTTGGCGGTTAGGATGGGTAAGTATTTGGAATTAAGAAAAATGTCGATGGTGGAATGAAATGGAGTGTTGTCATCTGTTTTAATCAGATATGGGAGACAATTGTGTGTAGCTTTGGCTTGTAGATCCATTGTAATGGATTTCGAAGGTGAAAATGACTGAAGATTGATGAAGGGTTTGAGAGTGAAGAAGGCGGTTTACAGTATTTTGAATACAATGAGACAGTGTAACATCTGTTGTGGTAAAACAGGGTTTTTATAGGCTCAATGAAACCGCTGATGTGGCCAAACATCTGCTTATATGAGCAGACGTGGCAATCATCTGATGGATGTAACATCTGGTGGAGAACAGCTGTTTTGGTAAACAACTGATACAAACAGCTGATGGATCCAACCGTTGGGGTTTTTTTTTTTTTTTTTAATATAGTATATATATATATATATATATATATATATGTGTGGACAGTTGTTTTATCTGAACAGATGTTCTGAAACAAATTTTTCAACTAACAGTTGTTTTATCTGATCAGATGTTTGGAAACAGACTTTTCAACCAACAGTGGAAATGAATGAAACAGTGGTTGTTTTATCTGATCAGATGTTATAAACAGATTTTTCAACCAAACAGCTATTTTAAGAAAATATTTAATTTCTAAACAATTTTATTTTTTTATTTTTTTTTTTTAAAAAATTTATTTGGTTAATCCATGTTTAACATGCCAATTCTGGAAATCAGATTTGTAAAGGTAGATGTGTCTAAAGCTTTTGTTAACACATCTGCCAACTGATCCTCTGTTGGAACATGGTGTAAAGAAATCAAACCTTTTTCATAGCTGTCCCTGACAAAATGATGTCTTATGTCAATGTGCTTGGTAGTGGAATGAGAGACTGGATTCTTGATGATATTTTCAGCAGCTTGGCTGTCCAACATGAGTAGAGTCCTAAGTGCAGTTATCCCAAAATCCAGTAGTTGATTTTGAAGCCACATGAGTTGGGCTGTACAGCTTGCAGCAGCAATGTATTCAGCTTCAGCTGTTGAAGTTGAAACAGCTGCCTGCTTTTTGCTTTGCCATGAAACTAAGGCATTCCCTAGAAATTGGCACCCTCCTGAAGTGGATTTTCTTGTGGTGTGACAGCCAGCAAAATCACTATCTGAAAAACCTGAAAGCTCAATGTTTCCATTAGCAGGATACCAGATACCAAGTGTGGGAGCACCTTTGAGGTATCTGAATATCCTTTTCACAGCAATAAGGTTTGACTTTCTGGGTGAAGCCTGGGATCTGGCACAGACACAGGTAGCAAACATAATGTCTGGCCTAGATGCAGTTAAGTACAATAAAGACCCAATCATACATCTATAATGTGTTTGATCAACCAGTTCATCCTTGTCATCAATAGTGAGCAGCTTGACTGTACTCATGGGTGTGCTACATGGCTTACAATCATTCATCTCAAATCTGGTTAATAAATTTTTGACATATTTGTTTTGGTGAATGAATGTGCCATTTTGCAGTTGTTTCACTTGAAGACCAAGGAAACACTGAAGCTCACCCATGACACTCATCTCAAACTCTGCTGTCATGAGTTTTCTGAACTCTTCACACATTTGGTTACATGTGGATCCAAAGATGATGTCATCCACATATATTTGAACAATCATTAAGTGTTTCCCTTTCCATTTAAGAAATAAAGTTTTGTCAATTTTACCTCTTGTGAAGCCAATGGATAAGAGAAATGTGGAAAGAGTTTCATACCAGGCCCTTGGTGCTTGTTTGAGTCCATACAAAGCTTTGTTGAGCTTGTAGACATAGTCAGGATGGAATGTGTCTTCAAAACCAGGTGGCTGACATACATAGACCTCCTCCTGAATTTTGCCATAAAGGAAAGCACATTTGATGTCCATCTGATACACCTTTATATTGTGGTTGACAGCAAAGGCTAGAAAGAGTCTGATGGCCTCTAGTCTAGCTACAGGAGCAAAGGTCTCATCATAATCTATTCCTTCTTCTTGTCTGAAGCCTTGAACCACAAGCCTGGCTTTATTCTTGACAACAATACCCCTTTCATCAGTCTTGTTTTTGAAGACCCACTTTGTTCCTATAGGACAAACATCCTTAGGAAGTGGTACAAGCTCCCATACTTGTTGTCTTTTGAACTGAAGGAGTTCTTCTTGCATGGCTTCTACCCAACTGTTGTCTTTCAGTGCCTCTTGGTACTTGACAGGTTGTGTGAGGGATAAGAAACCTGCAAAAAGACAGATATTTGAGGATTGGCTTCTTGTGAGCACACCTTCTCTGATGTTGCCAATGATCTGGTCTGGTGGATGAGCTCTTAAGTAAATAAGATCTCCTTGATATGGAACAATGGCATTTTGAGGTGATGGACAGAGGTTTGGTGACTCTGTTGGTGTAACATCTGTTGGTACTTCTGTAGTGCCAACAGATGTTTGAAATGGTAGTGGAGGAATGGGTCCAAGTGGTGTGAAACATGACTGACTTTTGTCAACAGATGATTGACTTTTGTCAACAGATGATAGGTCAGTGGTAGTGAGGGGTGAAGCAGAGGTTTGAGGATAGGACTGGCCAACAGTGGTTGACACAGCTGTGGCAGAGTTTTGACAATTGTTTTGAACAGCTGCTTCCTCTGATGCAGAATAGACTTTGTAGTGACTAGGAATCACAACATCTGTTCTGTAATCTTGCTGTGGAGACTGTGGAATACCTGCATTGTTAGTTTTAACAGTGATATCTTCAAATTTGAATTTATCTAAATCAAATAATTCAGCAGGGTTTGCAGGGATTTTCAGAGATGAAAGTTCATTGAACTTAACATTCAAGGTTTCTTCTATTGTCTTAGTCCTTGTGTTAAACACTTTGTAGGCCTTAGCAGTAGAAGAATATCCCAGAAAATAACCACAGTCTACTTTGGCTGCAAATTTTGAAATGGAATCTTTAAGATTTAAAATGAAACATGGGCAGCCAAAGATTTTGAAGAATGAGATTAATGGTTTGATTTTGAACAAAATTTCATAAGCAGTTTTTTGATGTCTGGGGTTGATCAAAACTCTGTTTTGAACATAGCAAGCAGTGTTTACAGCTTCTGCCCAAAAGGACAGTGGCAAACCAGAATCTGCTAGCATGGTTCTTGCAGCTTCTATAAGAGTTCTATTTTTCCTCTCAACTACCCCATTTTGTTCTGGTGTTCTTGGGATGCTGAACTGCCTCACAATCCCTTTTGACACACAGAAGTCATCTAACTCCTTATTTTTAAATTCTGTTCCATTGTCACTCCTGAAGACTTTTACTGGCAAGTCATACTGCTTTTCAACCTTGGTGACAAAATCCTTCAATATACCTGCAGTCTCATCTTTAGAGTGTAAAAAGTAAGTCCATGTAAACCTAGAAAAATCATCAACTATGACAAGACAAAATCTTTTTCTTCTTAGACTCATGATTTTAACAGGGCCAAACAAGTCCATATGCAACAGTTGTAAGCACTGACTAGTTTTGGACTCATCAATGGATTTGTAAGAGCTTTTATGTTGTTTCCCTTTTAAGCAAGAAACACAATGCTCATCACATTTAAATTCTTTTGATGGTAGACCTCTGACAAGGCTTTGTTTTGAGAGTGTGTTGATAGTATTAAGGTTGGTATGACCCAGTCTCCTATGCCACAATTCTGTCTCCTTAGTGGAGGCAGCAGAAAACAGACAGACATTTGCCATAGGATTGTCCTTTAACATATCAACAACATACACATTGCCACTTCTATGAGCAACAAGCTGTGCTTTGCTCTCAGCAATAATGGTATCAATCTTTTTCACCACTTCTGGCCCAATAATCTTACAAGTTTTCTTTGTGAAAAATGAGCCATAACCTTTGTCACTCATTTGTGAAACACTCAGAAGATTAAACTTGAGATTATCAATAAGATTGACATTTTCAAACTTGAGTTTTCCTGCCTGTACAGTCCCTGAACCCAACACCTTACCTTTAGAATCATTACCAAAGGATATATCACCCCCTCCATGAGCCAAGAAGTCCAGAAGTAGGGCTCTACATCCTGTCATGTGCCTGGAACCTCCACTATCTACATACCAAAGACTATCTAAACAAGCAGAAACTCCCTGCACATCAGTAAATGATTAGTTTTGGTGAGTGTCCAAAGCCAAATTGGCTTTGGATGGATCCTCAGACCTTTCAGACTCAAGTTTTGGAAGGTGATCAGTGGTTTGGACCAATTTTTGAATTAAGGTCAACAACTGCTGCTGACCATTTGCCAGTGCTTGTATGTCAGCACTTGGGGCAGCAGTTGTTTGATCACTTCCTGACAGATGATAATACCCATATGGATTTCTGTTCACTCTTGGTTTAGAGGGTCTTTTTGGCTCCTCATAAACATGTGGCAGACTGTGACATGGAGGTTGACCATAACCTCTTGGGTATTTGCTTGTGGGTGGAGCATCTGTTACTTGGACATCTCTAGAAGCAGATGTTTCAAGCCTTTTTGTAACAGATGTTTGGACAGGTGTGAAGGTCTGTTTGGGCTTTCCTTTAGGAGTACTAACCACAGGGTTTGCAAGAGTTTTTGCTTTGTATTCTTGTATTTTTACATCAAAATTTTTGAGATACAAGCACTCTTTAGTCTTATGATTCTTTTTCCCACATATTGAGCATGTGGCTTTTGAATCACATTCACTTGTTCCTTTGTTGATGTCATATGCTTTTAGAAGAAAACAGTTTTTGGTGACATGATTCTTCTTTTCACAGAAATCACAAAACAAGTTAACAGTCTTTTCTTTCTTCTTCCCCTTTTCAGACTTCTTTTCAGCAGATGTTTGAGCATCTGCTGGAGAATCTTTCAGGGGAATGACTTTTGCCAAGGGAATGACCCTTGCCTGAGGAGCTGTTTTTCCCTCAGGAGTTTTAAAATCAACAGGTTTATAATTCTCAAGAGTATCACACTCATCAGACCAAGTAGGTTTAAATTCATACTTTTCAAGTTCAGCAAAAGATGAGGAACCTTCTGGTTTTTCAAGAACAATTTTCTTACCATTTGGTTCAGTGATTTTAATCTCTTGACCCTGCAGGTTTGTTGGTACTATCTCAACAGACTTTTGACTCTTTGTGTCAGTGTTTTCAAAAGCTGGAGCAGTGGTTGCAAAACCAAAGCCAAACTTCACATGACTTTTGGTTTGTTTGTTGAGTAGCATCTCAAAACCTCTACATGATTCCACCCATTTTTTACATTCAACTTGGGTGGACTCAAGCTCACTTTTACAACTTTGATATTTTGTTATCATAGTTTGGAGCTGGTCTTTGGTAATAGTTGCTTCATGTTTTAGACTGCTAATTTCAGATTCTTTTGCAGTTAAACTTGTTTTCAAATCTTTTGTGAGTTTTTCAAATTTAACTTCATCATCCAAAATTTTCTTTCTAAGGTTTTCATTCACCTCTTTGATGTTAGCAAATGCTATTACACATTTGTCAGAACACAACTCTTTAAGAATTTGAGGAGATACCTTAGCAGAAGCCATCAATGCACAATCACACTTGCACTCACATTCATCAGATGCACCCCAGGGATCTGAGAGATTCACAACCTCTTCTTCAGGTTTTTCACCTGCAACAACTTCACTAACAATATCATCAGTCACAACATCAGATTCAGTTACCACTTCCTCAGATTCAATCTCATCAACCATAGCCATGAAACAAAAGTTTTCTGGTTCATTTTCAGCTTTGGCAACTAGTGCAAAATTCTCATCTGTTAGCTCATCAGGTAGACTGCTCCAATCAACAAAGCCTTGTGTAAAGAAGCTCTGTTGACTGGTCTCTGCAGGAGCAGAGGATGGAGCAGCAGTCGTTTGTACAGGTGGTTGAGCAACAGGTGTTTGCACATAATGGATCTGAGGAACAGTGGTTTGGACATACTGGACAGGAACAGTGTTTGAGGACTGTGCAAAATGAGCAGTGTTTTGCACATTTGGTCCAGGGGTATTATAGGAATTCTGATAAGTGTTGGTCTGTGGTCTTTGATTTGGATAGGTTATCATAGGTGTACCATGTTGACCCCTACATTCCCTAGCAAAATGACCAAACCTATGACATTTATAACACTTGATCTTTGATTTATCCAACCCCACCTTAGATCTGCCAGTCAACCCTGGAAACCTTCTCCCTGTTTTCTTGTAAAAATTATTAGTTCTTACACTGAGAAGGGCCAATTGGTGCATAATGTCCATTTCTTCCAAATCATCAGGGTCAAAGTATTTCAGGTCATCATACTCAAAGGATATGTTGTCAGATGCCTGTATATCACCACCACTTGCTGTGAAAGCATAGTTAGGTGAATAAGAATCAGAGTTAAAACCTGAGTTAAAACCTGAAGTTATGTCAATAAAATGATCATAACTCTGATCCTTTGTGTTTCCAGGCACCTCATCATGACCCAAAAGTGCTGTATTCCCAAACACATAGTCATCAGACACTTTTCCAGAGTCCTGGAGCTTCTTTTTCTGGTTAAGCTCTCATTCATAGGTCAAGAGCTTACCATGAAGCTGGGTCAGTGATAGGTCTTTAAATCCTATTGAGTTTCTCATAACAATAGCAATAGTGTCCCATTTGTCTGGTAATGATCTTAAAAACCTATGGTTCAAAGTTGAATGAGGGTAAGTAAGACCAACCAATTTTAGTTCACTAATTAAGCAGTTAAATCTCTCAAACTGTTGAGTTAATGACTCTCCTTTGACATGACTGAATGTTTCATATTGTTGGTTAAGTATTTCACGGTTGTTTTCAATAACCTCCTCTGTCCCACCAAACTGCTCTTTCAGTGCATCCCACAACTCCTTTGCACTGTTACAGTGTAACAACCCAGCATATATATCATTGGGTAGAGCCATGGCCACAATACTGAAGGCCTTAGCATCTAGCTCAATTTTCTGAAAATCCTGGTCGGAGTAGTTTTCAAGTTTCTTTGGCTCAAACACTTTGGGATCTTCAGTACTCGGCACAGTCGGAACATGTGGTCCGAAGATAACCGACTTCCAACACCCAGTGTTTTGTTGAGCTAGAACATGGCTCATCCGACGTTGCCAGATATTGTATTCAGATCTGACAAGCATCGGTGGCTTGTTGTTCGTGCCAGTGTTATGTGGATCGTGATTGATAGAAGCCATTCTCTGATTTTTCAAAAGAACAAAGTCTGTTTAACAACGGTTGAAACGAAATTAAACTATTACTCTGTTTTCAATCAAACTGACAAACGATATCAATAATTGTGAGCTGATTATTAAATTGATTTGTTAGATCGAATTTAATTGACCAAGCTCTGATACCAATTGTTAGGATCTGAGTTTGTTTGTTTTGATTGTTTAACTAAAAGATGATAATAATGGAATGAAAATAGAATGAAAGTGCAGCGGAATAATAAACTGTAAATCAAAACAAGAGAGTAAATGTTTTTCGATCGAATGCTTTCATTAATTCAAAGATTACAATCGTACAAGTTACTCCCCCTCAGCCTGATCACACAGTTGTTTGTCAGAGAGAATGTTTTGTGTGTGATGCAATAGAACAGTACATGCACTGTTCTATTTATAGACTGACTCAAACCACTGATGACCTAGGCTGACGTCACCTAAGACAGTGACCTCTAACAGAATAACAAACTTAAACATCTGCTATACAAACTACTGTTACATTGAAAGCACTGATAATAAACAGCTGTTAAAGATAAACTCTGATGGTCTTGTATCCACTGCTGGAGCCTAAGTGCTGTTGGTTCCAGCAGTGCTTTGGTCTTCAGTACTTGTATCAGCTGTTGCTCTTCATCAGACCTTTGGTCAGCAGTTGTTCTTCATCAGTTGTTTCCTTAGCAGTTCTTTGTATCAGCAGTTGTTGAGCAGTTGTTTGGATAGAACAGTAGTTAGGGTCAGCAGTCTTTTGGGAGAAGCAAGTTGTAAGGACTGTTTATTCAAGGATCAAATAGATAGCATATTTTGGCTTTCCAATCATCTGTTCTTCTCCAGGTCAGCAGACCCAACATTTAGTGATGCAGATTGGGGTGGCTGTGACAAAGACAGCAAATCCACAACGGCTGGATGCTAGTTTATGGGGAGCAGGCTTGTGACCTGGCAATGCAAGAAACAGACCGCAGTTGCATTATCCACATGTGAAGCAAAATACGTTTCAGCATCGAGCTGCTGCTCACAGGTTCTTTAGATACAACAACAGATGGTGGACTATGGTTTGCAATTTCTTAAAACCCCTATTTACTGTGATAATGAAGCCGCAATTGCATTAACAAAAGACTTAGTAAATCACTCAAAGGCTAAACATATCCGAATCAAATACCATTTTATCCGTGATTGTTATGCTAAAGAGTTGATCGATATGGTCAAAATCCACACTGACTATCAACGTGCAGACCTTTTTACCAAAGCTTTTGATAAATCAAGATTTGAATATATTTTGAAAGCTAACGGTATTAAAGAAAAACAAGACTGATCACCACATCAGTTTATCATTTTTTAGTTTAGTTTTATTGTTTTTCAGAAAAATTCGAAAATCCAAAAACATTGAAAAATTCCAAAACACATAAAAATTAGAAAATTTTTGCTGACTGCTATATCTTCTTCCCTTAGATTAATGCCGTCAGATTTCTGTGAACAAACGATATCTGGGCAGTCACATATTTGAAATGCTCCAGCTTATCCTTGGGAACAGTAAATTCGAAAATCTATAAAAATCAGAAAATTCTAAAATGATTTCCTGGAGTATAAAGGGAAATGATAGTACATAAGTGGGGATCTGACACATTCTAAATAACGATATCTGGGCAGTCAAAAATTTATAAAAATTAGAAAACCCAAAAATGATTTCCTAGAGAAAAAGAGGAAATGATAGTACATCAGTGGGGATCTGACACATGATAAAGAAGTTTAATGCAATATAAGGCGTGTGTTTGAGTCTGAGTGATGTGCTGATTGGCTTCGTAGACCTATTACTGCGTGCCTGATACATACATATCAAACGAATTGTTGTGTGGATGAACTCCTCATGGGCATATGGTCTTAGTACCGTAATTTCGTTTGATAGGGTATTTGTACAAAACTCGGAGGTTTTGGGTCGTTATGTTATTAGTTGTCCGGGGATAGCCTCTCTGATCTTTTACTGTAAGTCATTACGGACCTAGATCAGATAGGGTGTCTTTATAAAAGAGCTTTAAGCCAAATCCTAAAGTTACCGAATTGAGGAACTTTCCATGTTTTATGATAATCAAAGATTATCTATTACATCGTATCCAATCATTGATGCAAATCATGATTGATATCAGCCCTCAACCTGGTAGAGTGCACATGTTACTTTGTAGCATTGATTTGCTGACCTGTATACCTCTGTGCCTCATACCTTGTAAATTACAGACGACGAAAGCATAATCACGCTTTACAATGAGTCTGTGTGCATTTACTTCTTGATACGGAGTATGTCGTGTGCGTGGGAACCACAGATAATTACGTTTAAACTATACATAATCGTATCAGTTTAAAGCACTGCACAAAAAGTCTGCATGTGAGTTTATGTGGATCACAATATCAGCAGTTGCCAGATCACACATTGTCTTTAATGATAATAAATCAAAAAGATCAACGGTGTGATCAGATTTCTCAATAACTGATATGATCCATTTACCGGAAATCCCAAAACATTTATTGCTTTATCTTTCAATTTCAGCATTTTAAATTTCTCGTCAAAAATTGCAAAACTCAAAAAGATTTTAGGTGTGTTTTAGCATAAATTTTAGAAAATCCAAAAAGATTTTACATTTCTATCTTATTTTTGATAGCTGATGGTGGTTGATTATGATTTTCTAATACTTGATGGACCATTTGAGCTTTGTTATCTTTAAATGAGAAATAATGATTGTCGGATGCTTAAAAGTTGGAAAATATTTTGAACGGGGCTCGATTTTGAGATTTGGTAAAAATTTTCAAAAATTCCAGATTACTTTCGCTCCTTCGTTGGGTCGAAGGAGGAATTTTTCTGTTCTTTCGTATGTTCAAGATTGGGCAAATGTGAGTGTTCATGAGAAAAGTTCACTTTCGAACCCTTTTGCCACATTCGAACCTTGGATTAGGGTTGAAGGAGGCAAAAGTATCACATTCGACCGGTATAAACGGGCGAAGGAGCAGCCTATATAAACCCTTATCTCCTCATTCGACCACATTCAAAATTTTTTCAAAATTTCTGAGATTAAGTCCACTTGTTGCTCGTTGTTTTTAGATCATTCCATTATGTTCGTCTGTTATCACTGATCATTTTGCTCTTATTTCTATAGGTTTTCATCCATTAATCACTATTTTATCGTTGATTTTCAGACCGAGCCCTAACTAACTTAGAACTTGGATTTAAACATGTTAATTGGACTGGTTTTTGTTAAGGAATCATTGATTTAGTGTTTTAGGGGGAGATTATCCAAAAACATAGGGTTTTAATTCAACAGAATGTTCAATTGATTATTAAACCTTGTTCGAACCCTAGTTTTTTATATGAAAACACTGAATCAATGAATGTTTGTTAAAATTGATTGTTAGGAAAGCTTAATCACTGGTTTTAGGTGCTTGACAAATCAAAATGGCAGTTTAAAACACACTGAATCTAAATCTGTAATTTTAAAGAAGATGAACTGACACTTTCGCCCATTAACAAACGGTCGAACGTGCAAATTTGGGCGAAGGAGAAAGTTTAACTGGGCGAATGAAGGATAAACGGTCGAATTAAAGAATTTTTCGAAACACTTTACATTCGAACCTTTGAAAATTCACATTCGCACCCAAAACTTCTCATTCGAACCATTCAAATGGTCGAATGTAGAAATTTAAAAACCAAATTTTCAGATTTTGTTTATTTTGTTTGTTTCTAACGTGTTTACTTGATTTGTTTTTGCAGTATTAACCATGTCTGAACAGGAAGATACAAGTGTTCATGCTGGATCATCCTCACAGGTTGCCGAGACAGAGAAGACTGCTATTCTACCGTTTGAGAATGCACACAACTGTTGTGCATACTTAGGCGACGTGAAGAAACACACGGAGTTTACTGGGATAATTGAGTTTTTGAATAGAAGCCGGGTGATTGACGCAATTGCTACACCCGCTATCATTTACCGAGATCTGTTACTGGAGTTCTGGACAAATGCAAAGATGGACTTCTGGGATGGCGAATCTTCAATGGTTAGTAAGATTCAGGGGGAGCTAATAATCGTTTCAGAGAATGATATTAGAGAGGCGTTGAAGCTTGATGATGTCAAGACGGATCCCAGAGAACTCAGCTGGACTGAACAACGGAAGTGCTTTCTTAGAATGAAGTATAACGGACCTATTACTGATGGTTCGTTACATACGGGAAAGCTCTGTCCCCAGTTCAAGTATTTAGCACACGTGATGATACATGTCTTCGGGTCAGTAGCTGGTGGTTATGATTTAATGAGGAAAAGCATTAGCTCATTGATGGTGGCACTCATATTGAACAAACCGTTCAATGTGTCCGGAATGCTAATGGAACACTTATTGGAACCAGTGAGAGGTACAAGGACTAGGAAATTTCTGTTATATCCTAGATTCCTTCAGATGATTTTTGATTCAAAGTATAAGAAATTGAAGAGAGATCCAAAGCAGATTAGTGTTCGGGAGCATATGAACATTAATACTCTTGCTAGAATGAAGGCGTATAAAGGTGTGCCTTTGAATGAACGACCACCAGTGAGACGTCTATTTGGTCACCTGATCAAGATAGATTATGTAGACCCTGGTAAAGATAAGGTGAGGCATGCTGACAGTGCATCTGACGAAGACAATCCTTTATTTCCCGTTGACCCTGAGGCAAAACGAAAGCGTCAGGTGGTGAATGTAGGAGAAAGAGTGGAAAGAGTAAAGAAAAGGAGATTGTGATTGAAGTTGTTACTGAAGCTGAACAAGAGAAGAAGAAAAATGTTTCTAGGGGGAAGAAACAGATGTCAAAGAAAGGTACGAACTTGGTTGATGAAGCGTCTGTTGATTCGGAGGAGACGCAAGAAGATGAAAGATGGGATTCTGATACAGAGACGGTTAAGAGCACCACGCCCGAGGCCACTGTGGCTGGTGAGTCTGCCAGTCTTAACAGATCATTGGAGGAACAAAGAAATAAGAGCCCTATTCGTTTAGAGGAAACTGATGAGGGTCTAGGCTTAGGATCTGAAGATTTTCATGGATCGCCAGAGCAGGGGGAGAAACAGAAGAAAACCCAGTTTATGAAGAAGGAAAAGGTGTTGCGACCAATGGAGAAAAGAGCGAGAGAGATTGAATCTTTGGTTGCAGGTAAGAAATTGCCACCTGCATCAAGCTCTAAGTCACCGGTTACTGCTCCAGCTGTGAAGAAGCAGAAAACCACTTCAGGTACTGAACAGGAGTCTAATTTTCCTGTTGATGAATTTAATGATGCTATGGATAGAGTACATAAGAAGTTGAAGAAAGGCAAGATGCCTGAGTCTGCTGAAGCTTCTACACATAAGGTCACAGTTGACAGTGATGTGATGAACACTGTGAACCAGAAGCTTACTGAGATGATGAAGATTATTAATAAGCAGCAAGCAGAAATTGAGCAGTTGAGAAAGAACGACAGGAAAATGTTGGATGTCGTTGAAACATCTCATGAGAACAATGAAGCTCTCGAAGCAAAAATCAAACTACTTCAGAGGGAGAATAAGAAGTTATTGAAACATGAGCAAAGAAACACCTGACGATACATCGCTTTGAAAGAAGAGAACAAGAAGCTAAAAGAGAGTAACAAGAACATGGACAACTTGATTAAAGATTTGTACTCTCGAGCTTCTCAACTAAAAGCAAGTGAAGAGGAAAAAGAACAAGATGAGGAACAGGTCGATTTTGAACCGTCAGATAATGAGGAGGAGGAAGATGAGGATCTAGATGAAGATGCTGGAAATGCTCCTCAAAAGAAGAGAAAGAAAGGTGATGGAGATGATGATGGTTCGAATGATAATTTTGGTGGAGGAGACAGCTCTGCAAGCTTTGATAGTGATGACGATGATGACGATAACACAGATAAGTACAAATATGAGAAACGTGCATCTGGAATAGGAGGTACATCCAGCTCTAAAGCTCCTGGAGAAACTGTTGATGAAGATATCTTTTGGAATGAGAAGCTGAGGTCATTGTCTGAGGACGATAAACTAATATATCGCCAGATGCTTACTGATCGAGTCTGGACGATAGACATGACTAGCAGATTTTCTGAGATCTTTGAATCCAGTGACAGGATGCTTGAATTGGAGTATAACGATCCAGATCTGTAGGATGGTGAAGTTTCTGTGGCTATGTCGAGAGAGATTCTAGAAGGTTTAGCAAAGCAGGTTGGGAAAACATTGGAAGAATTGTTGATTGATAATCAAATTCCTAATATACCTGAAAAGAAGCCGGTAATCATTCTGATGACCGTGATGTACCTGCGTTTGAGGAGGTGGAGATAGAAGATATAACCAGTGAGGAATATCCAGAATATTTCAAGAAAAACAAAGATTCTGGATTTCCTGGGTTTACTGAAGAATTGCTAAACGAAGCTGAGAAACTTGCTAAAGAAAAGAGTGAGAAGTTTGTTGAAGAAGTTTTCAAGGGGCATGATAAAACCGAATATTGAACAATCAGACAGCTTGAAGGAGTTACTGAGGAAATTAAAAGAGAAAGAAGCAAATCGTCCAAAAGCAGAGATCCAGGGAAGTTTTTATAATTTACACAACGAGATGTTTAAAGGAAGAGCGTTGGGATGGAAGTTTGTAAAACAGTTGAAATGTGTTGTTGTTGAGTGGGAGAAAGGGATACTTTATTTTGAAAGATTCCACGATTTGAAGACTCTTCCGTACTGGGCTATTCGTGATATACATCGGTTGACTGGATCTTCGAACGATCACATTGCTTATTTTGCTGATCGAATAGCGAGGGAAAGCAGGGCGAGATGGAATTTATTTGAACCTCAGTATCCAAAGCGAATTGTTCACAAGAAAGATATTGATACTATTACAGGTTTGCCCAAGGTGACTTTGAAGTACAAACCACCGAAAGTGTTGAAACACATTCCGTTATTGCAGATTCGACAACACTTTGCGAAAGATTTTATTTGGTGGTATTATGATTGGAAGATTGCAGAGGTTGTGATTGTTTTGAAAGACGGAGAAAATAATTTCAAGAAGATACACATATTTGATCCTATGTGGTTGATTAATTGTTCACATGAGGATATCATTATGTTGTATTACAATCCGATATACAGTGAGGTGAAGGATGCTGAACAAGCAAGTAAATACCAGCGTGTGGTATTTCTGTGTATTGCTCATGACATAAATGCTGGATGCGAGTATGATAAGAAGCTTGGTAAGTTTGTAAAGGTTCAAGATGTTCCTGAAGTCAAGAAGAAGAAGCCTAAACAAACTTATGAACCGGTGATGACCCTAGAACAAAAGAAACAATTACACATAAAGCTTATGAACAAAATAATGGACCAAGAGCGTAAACAATCCAAGCAATAGTCGAGGGGGAGTTTGTAGATGCATTTTGTGCGACTAATGCTTTGGATTACATTTAACATATGTTTATGTGTTTAGTTGATTGGTCGAAGGAAGAATAATATGGGCGAAGGAGAGTTTCTAAATGAGCGAAGGAGACTTAAAGGTTCGAAGGAGAGAAGGAGGTCGAAGGTAGTTTTAGATGTTAATGTATTGCTTGGTTCGACCATCATGATTGGGCGAACCTGCACATTCGACCAAGCAAAGTGGGCGAATGTGCAGGCCTATATAAAGGTCAAGTTCATTTTGAAAGTAAGTTTTTGTCATTTTTGTTTCCCTCCTGTTTGAGTCTCTCCCTAGGGTTTTGTGTAAACTTAATTCACGTCTTGTCTTGATTGTAAAGCTTATTATAACGTGTAATTGGGTTTGTTTATCAATAAAATGAAGCTTTTAAAGATGATTTCTGCGTTTTGTTAGTATTGTTATCATTTTGTGATTGATTCGGGGATTCCGCACCTGAATCAAACTTGTTTGATCATTAACTTTGTAGATTTGACGATCCTACGCGCATACACAAACCATTGGTAATATCCAACAGCTTTTGAACACATACGTGCTGCGACAGTGCCAAATGTTTTTCGCGCCTTCAAGAATTTCCTTAGCGCATCAACTTTCATTTGAAACACTCTTGCAATGTATCAGGTCGATCTTGTGCATTTGATGCTTCAGTATTCAGCAATTGTCACCAAATTTTAGGCCATCGAACATTGCACGTAAATGTAATAAAATACTGAGGATTACCATGAACTCGACATTTGGCCAGCGCATCTTGGTAATGCTTATACATATATCGTGGGCCTCCTATAAATGAGGAAGGCAAAATTGTTCTCTTACAACATGTTGACCCTCATTATTACCTTTTTGAAAGGCATCATGAATACCATGAAGATATTCAGATGGAAATCGATTTTGATTGGCACGCACATAATCAAGCCTAGATTGCTCAATACAAACATACGCATCCACCAAATATTGTTGAAATAGCTGTAACACCTCGAGGTGTTACGGGTCTCTTAAACGGGTCGGGTCGTACCCAACCACCCGATTACTAAATTAAATATTCAAGTTCGAATCTCGCGATAAACCGTTTCAACCGAATATATAGATAATAATTATTGAATTATTATTATCGTGGTTAAACGCTCCTTATCTGTTATTAACCCGCTGTCAAACGCCTATTATTTTACTCTCTGAACGATTTATATACACACACACAAGTGTGATGCTTTGACCAAAGAAGCCTTGACCCGAGACCATGGCCGGCTTCCGCCGCCTCTGTCTCCGGCACCACCGCAGCTCCTCCTCCGGTCATCATCGTCCTCTCCGGCCGCCGTACTGCTACACCGGTAAGCCTCCTCAGCTTTATCAGATCAACACCATCCCTCTTCTTCCCTTATTTTCTGCATAACACACCCGCACAACACACGATATGTGTGTGTGCGATAAGAATATCAACCGGTCACCGGAGATGGTGACCGGTACCGGCGTTCCCTTTCTTCTTCCAATAATATATCCACAACCCGATAATCCTTCCCTTTCTGCTCGGGACTTTACCCAGTAACCACCTTATTCGTTCCTCTGTTTCAATTAAACAAATTGGACAGTCACCGGTTATGGTGACTGTCACCCATCTTCCTGTTACCAAATCTGAACCACCGGTTATTTATAAACAGTCAAGTCTGAACCATGGTCGTTGATACGGTACTGTTGTTGACTGTTATCGGGTCTTCACGACCAATCGAACCTGTCCATCTATATGTTTCTGAATTATTTGATGAACCATCCGATTATAGTGTGCGGTGTTGGGTTTATAATCATGAAACTTGGGGTTAAACCGATGATGATGATAACCGAGGTCCGGCCAGCTTAGTTCGTGTTCCGATAGAACCCCGGTGAATCTCCGGTTACCGAACCCACCCGACTGTCCTATTATTCGCACACACATCCGTTGATGTGTGTGTATTATTATCTTTAAGGACCGGTTAACCTTCGATCATATGCCGATGATAAACCGGCAAAGGTCCGGTTATAATATTGGTATGAACATATAATCTCTTTTGGATTAATGATTAAGTACTAGTACTATGATTATTAACATATTCCTATGTTAATTGTTGCGAGGTACCGATTACTAATTCAGAAGACGGGTCCGATACCCGGTTCGACTCAACACCCGGAATAGAACCCGGTCCAATAGCTAGACGAGGAATATTATTAGAATTATATGAATATATATATAATACGAATAACATACGGACTTGATAATAATAATAAGAGAATAATAAACATATATAAAATATATAAGTTTATATATATAAGATTCGATATGTAAAACGATATACTAGACTCGGGTAAGTTCATGTCTAGAGTTCTTTAGGTTCGCGTGCCAAGCTGTAAAGGCCAGCTTTATTTCTTTTTGCCTAGATGCCCAAACCCCGAGTTTAGGACTATCTAATATACTGAATTCTATATATATAAATTATATATATGATATATATCCTAAGTATTACAATCTAACAAGTCCCACGCGTAACACGTATCAATATATATATGAAATATAATTGTAATAAGAAGATTAGCTAGAGATTAACGCAAATCGGTGAGTATCGTGAACTCCCCACTTTTACTGTTTTATTAAGTGTTTTCGGGGGAATACATGTCATTTATAAGAAAACATAATAATGCTTTACAATAAAGAATGATTAATAATAAAAGTTATATAAAGGGGGTAATAGAAACAACAAGGACAGTACTGGACGGTATCGCCATTTCCTTTCTTGTCCAACTAGAGGACAAGAACCAGTCTTACCCGAGTAGAGGGTAGAAATCATTATAGTTATCACAAGCAGAGTGATACCATAGATAGGAATGGCAACCGATAGAATATAATCGGAATAATAGACATATAATCAAATTAATAGAATATATTTTCCCCTCCAGAATTAGAATTGTAAAGCATATTTATAAAAGAATATTTTAAATAAAAGAATTATCAATAAACGAACTGGCCATTCACTTTATAAAATACACGACCTCACCAACTTTATGTTGACAGAAACTATTTTTGGCATGTGTTCAGGTAACCCAACAGATATGATGACGTGGATCCTGGAAGACTAAAGACTGTTATTACCCTGGATTCCGCTGTGTAGCTCCGATAACCCGACCCGACGACCCGGCCATGTCAGCCAGGGTCGTTACAATAGCTGACCAACTTTTAATAACAATGTACATGTATCTTTCTGGTCATGCAATTGATAAGCATAAAACATATTCATTATAAGCTTATCATCTTCAAGAGGCACACGATCTGCTAGGCGCAGCTCAGGTGACCATCCTTGTTCTGCATAAGGAAATAGCAAAGGATATTGAAGAGACATGTACGATGGATGCAGTTTACAGACATGACTTGGAATGCCATCCTTGTTATGGATTATAATATCATAAGCACTTGCCAAAGGATCATCATCTCGAATTATAGCACCCAAATAATTTGTAACTGGCATTTCATGATTCTTTACACCACAATCATGAAGAACGACTGAGAAATCTGAAAATGATTCAGCTGCACACAACTCCCCCGCACTCTTGAAAAGCTTTGCATATTCATTAACATTTGCAAACACATATGTAAGTGCCGTAACAATATCAGGCGACAACTGACTATGATCTCTGATGTGCTAAAAGTAGTTTAATAAAAATAACTAAATTAAACCTAAAACTAGACACCTAGTAATACTCTAGACTCTCTAAAACTAAACTACTGATAGGCAAGTGAACCTATCGACTCTAGTAAAGCTTAAAGTAAGTCCGGATATCGAACCCACGAGACTCTAATGGAAGACGGTAACTAGACTCGAAAACTTATCTAAAACTGAAATAAAACTATTTATTATTTTAGAGGAGTGTTTACTAAAACTAAATTCAAGAAAAATAAAGCTTAACTAAAATAAACTAAACTGAACTAAGGACGTGAACCGAGCTGAACCAACTTCAAATAAGGGTGGAAATACTACCTAGGTTAGAATCCTACCCATGACTGACGAACTTCTATGGTTATGGAACTAGCTATGGAACCGGGATCTTCAAATACTAAACTTACAGGATAAACTAGAGGACCCTCGACCCTTCTCAAGGAGAAACCTAAGGTTACCTATAAGCGGTTAAACTACCGATTGAGAGGTTACCCTTACAGGCTTACCTACTCTGATGATAAAGTACCCGCTAGACAGTCTACCTTACAGCGCGAAAGCCTCACTACACTAAGAGTGCAAGGGGTAACTATAGAAAACTTGACCTGACCCGCTAGACAGTCTACCTTACAAAGCATCTAGATCTAGCAATTTAACACCCTAGACATATCGACAATCCAGCACCATACAGCTATTGGAATTGGAAGAATACCTAGAACTACCCGATCAACAAAAACCACTCCTATGGAAAACACTAGCAATTTGCCATAAACTAGTTGTTAACGCACAGTCCACAACCTAACACGCATTCATACATGAAAGACATTCACAAAAACTCATGTGGAGTAAATAATTATCAATTGAACAAAACTAAGTACGCATATACACCAGATCGAAAATAATCAAAGTCTTTACTAAATCATCAACCCATAGTCAAAGTTTCAAAAAACCATAAAAAAACGTTTATTCAACCATGAGTATTCATCATAACCTAAGTAGTAATGAAAGTCTAGCCAATAAACATGTTCAAAACAGGAATAAAATCAATTCTAAGTTCATGAAAAATAGTTTTCAACTCAAAAGAACAAAGGAACGAAGAACCCGAATGATTAAAACCCGAAACTCTCGATCCAAATGCTCAAAATCTTGACCCTTGGCCTTTCTCTCACCTCCTAGTGCTCCAGAGCAGCTTCCATTCGTCAAAAGTGATGATAAAAACGATTTATGGCCGTCCTAGGGTTTTTAAAATCAAGATTGGGCCAAAAAACAACTTTTTCACGAAGTTACTTCCGTCACGTAGCGCGACGGGCTTGATGAGATCTGGTCACGTAGCGCGACGGACTTTCAGAAGGTAAAATACATCGTCACGTAGCGTGACGAAAATGTGCCAAACTCGTCGCGTAGCGCGACGAGACAAAACTTCCCATTTTTTCATTTTTTTACTTACCGATCAACCGCGACTCGTCCGGAGGCTCGTTTTTTTCTCGTTTAAGCTCCATTTTACTTCCTTTCTTGTCTGGACTCCTGTGCAACGCCAAATAATAAATAGAATACGAAAATACCACAAAAACGACACAAACCGACTAAAAAATAATATAAACTATAGACCGAAAACCGATGTATTTTGCAATACATCAATCTCCCTTCCGGAAAAACCGAAGCCTGATTGCCACCTCATTCTCAGTATCATATACATAAATTTGTAGAAATCTAGGATTTGCATCTGACGGTGGGCACAAAGAACCTAACCAATGCGAAACATTGCAATATAGATCCTTTATTGCAGCCGGCAGATCAACAGGAAAGCAAAGGTGCACAGCGCCTGCTCTACAACACATGTTATACCTAGGCCGATTTCTTAAAGGCCATGACTTGAGATGCTCCTCAAACCAATATGAAGCCCCACAGTACTCGCAAAAATTATTGCAATATCAAATATCCATATACGCTGCATTAATAACCTGTGGGTTTACAACCGAAGCGGACAATGATACACCTGACAAAGCAGAAGCTAAAGATTCACCCACACATCGAATTGGCATAACCCTTAGCATTTCTGTCCGTTTCACCTGCTGCACCTTTGTTTGCATACCATCACTAACCATTCTTTTTGATGTCACCTAACCGCTAGAACTGTCTGCTGCCCCTGCCTTCGGTTTTCTTGGCGGCATGGTGTACAACAAACACAACAAACTAAAACAAAAGCATAAAGAAAACAACAAACCAATAAAAAACGAACACAAACATGAAACAATCCCGCGGAAAGCTACATACAAAGACAGAACATATGTTAATAAATTGCTCAGAAATCCACATTCTTTAATCAATTGACTTTATAAAACAAACCATTTGCAACCATCATATTCATGATTCTAAATACCACATTCCTTAGCACACAATAAGAAAGCCGCATTCACTACTGTAAACTAAACAAGTTCCATTGACATAACCAAAAACAATGATTAGGAAAGAATACAAACACAAAACATGAACAAATGTTCATTCTCAGCTCAAATGGTCATACAAAACACAAAACAAAGTCCGAAATTCCATTTATACAACTAAAACACTGTTAGTTAGTCCAAAAACCTCTGTATACACCTAAAAACTAACAAAAATACACTAAGACATGCTTAAATAATCAGGGAAAACTCATATCAGCTCAAATGTAGTCCAAAAACCTCTACATACGCCTAAAAACTAACAAAATACACTGAAACATGCTTTGACACAAACAAAAACATTGATATTGAAGCAAAAACCTCTGGATAGATCCAAAATTAACATTAAAAGAAAAATAATGACATCCATGCAATCATACACTACATAAACCAAAACATGACACTAATGATTTACACATCGACAATCAACATGACGACTACAAACAACATGCAACATTAATCCAAAGAAGAGCAAAGACCAAAACATTTAGTAAAGATAAACACAAAGAAGAACAAACAATAAAACATTCAGTAAAGATAAACATATGTCATGCATTACCAATAATGAACAAATCTAAGAAAGATAACCAGAAAGAAGATAAGCAGATGTCATGCATTACCAACATTGAACAAAGATGGAAACAGTAAAGAAATCGACAATACCTGCAAAATGGTTTAAAACGATGATCAGCTTGTAAATTGTTTGAAAAGGAGCAAAAAAACATGCAATATAAGACAATCCAGGCGTTTTATAACCAAGGTAATACCAAATATACACGGGGCAGTATTGCATGAGAAACACGTGGAATGCACTAAAGAAAAAAAAAACAAGCAGAATCGAACCCGGGTGGCATAGGAAACCAACCACACAACAAACCACCACAACACTAACTAAATTCATTAATCAATATAGAAACAATAAGTATATATGTTATTGAGGCCGTTTAAAAAAATACTATTCATCTTCCATTTCAAATAATACCTATAATAGACTTTTGCCTCTCAATCATTGGTCCCAAATAGGCTTTTCTTGGGCTGAAGACTCCCCATGAATAAGTAGTTGAAAAGGATTCATTACTTGAGTTGCTCCTTCAAACCCATTAAACCGTTGTTGTTCTTGGATACTTAGTGGTCTTGACCCTCCAATGCCTAAGAAGTCAACTGTTAACGTGTCGCTCCCGCGATGGCTGCCACCGCCACTACCACCGCCTAACATTGGCATGTTTTTCTCGATACCTGAATTCTCTCTACCTTGAAAGTAGACATAATTGTCATCACTTCTATCTTCGCAATTTTCCACATTCTCACCAAATCCATTAGTTTGATCTCCTCCCATTAACATTTCACTATAAATTCCTATGTCATTCATAACTGGATTGGGCTCTGGTCCAAGGTCGATCAGGCCCAAACATATGTTGTTGGTTGGGGTTTTGGAAAAGATTGTATCCTTCACTACTCGTATTTAATCCGGCCATAGTTGTTTGATTAGGTAGGACATGGAAGTCCTCATATGCACTAACTCGTTGGATATCATAAGGTGAAGAAGACCTTGGCACGGGTGAACTGAGTTAATCCGGGGCAGTCATGCTTGTAACAATGCTTTTTTGCATCATTGGGGAATTAATTCCATTGCTTGCGGTAGCACCCATTTGGGTTGCATTTTGAAGCAAGGGTGTTGCAGACATATGGCCCGCAGGCCCAGAAAGCAGCCCTCCATCCTTACTTTCATTTTGGAAGTACCCAAAGCCAGACAAGCCATTTGGTGAGCTAAGTTGTAGTCCAGAAGAAGATGATAATCCACCTCTTGGGTTTCCAAATAGGGTGGCTGAGCTACTAGAGAACATGCCACCAGACATGTTCAATGGCTTGAAGGGCATTGGAACTAGCTCTTGAGGAAGTGACTTGGTATGGTTTTTCAGGTCATAAGTGTTGAAATCTGGTAACCCGATTAACCCTTTGTTTCGAGAGTCGTTTAACTTAGATGACACCATGTGGTCATTAAGAGGTTGAGGTTGTAACATTTCTTGGTTCACCTTGTTGTTTTCTTTGGCTAGTGCATCACAAAACGGTCTATGAGTTATAAAACTATCCCTTTTAAAAAGATACAAAAAGAAACATTAACTATGATGGTAATGATTAGATAAAAGATTATGTTCTCAAATACTAACTATGTGGATTAACGATAACCTAGCAAAACGTGTTCGGTGACAGGTTAAACTAGGTTTGGGTAAAAAATGGCTTTGAGCGTAATGTTCGGTTCATAAAAAGCTATATAAGAAAGGGAATGCTACACAAAAAAATAATACACTTTAAAGTGTTCTAGTTTGGTCACTCATAACATTTTCATTACAATCAGGTCGTTTAATATTCAGATCGAGCATTGTCGGATTTTTTATGTGTCAAGGAAAAAATGGAGAAGAAGATATCGGGGTCGGGCTTTCAATATATATATATATATGTATATATATATATGTGTGTGTGTGCATGTGTGTGCGTATTCTATATTTAAAAACATTTAAAAACAAGTTAGTTGTATTATAAAATTAAAAAGACATGTCAAACTCCACGTCATCACTCGACATCAACATTATATAATAGGAAAAGAGAAACAAAAAGCCACGTCATCAACAGTCACCTATAAAATAAGTGAAAAACCTTTAACTAAAATAAAATATGAATGTTGAGTGATCTAATTGAGAAAAAAAATTAAATGACCTAATTGAAACACTTATGAAATTTGATAACTATTTTACAAAGTTGCCTAAAAAATTTATCTTGGTTCAGTTCAAAACAAATTTGATAAATATTTTTACGGCATCTAATGGTGACCTGTGGTCTTGATCCATTTTGACTTTCTTTATGTTAAAAAGTTTTATGAGAGTGACTTGTATCTAGCTAACCCGTTGTATTATGTTAGTTGACCCAAATGAACCCAACCCATATGCAATTTTTAGGAAAATTGGCAAAATGAACATTGATCAACATAAATTACCACAATGAACAATTGACATGTCTAATTTTAGAGAAGTTACATAAAAAAAGTATGCTCAAGGGAGACACATGTATCAAAGTCTAAGTCTTGGATCTTTAAAAAACCAGGGATCTACGCTCTAAACCAATTATAATTCGCTAGATTCTTAGACGTTTCGTCATATTATAAGATGTTTCAGATTCTTAGATATTTCCTCAGATTCTTAGACGTTTAATCAGATTGTTAGACGATTACCTTAGATTCTTAGACGTTTCCATCATATTCATAGACACTTCCTTAGAAGATTCTTAGACGTCTAATATTAAGACATGTCGCACAACTCAAGACGTTTAAAAAAAATGTCAAGCTGTTTTTGCGTGAGAGTCCCATGCTTTTTTAAAGGGCTAAAACTTAGACATTTCATACACGTGGCATCGTCTAAACACTATTGTTTTATGTGACTTCTCTAGATTTTGATGTGTCAAACGTTCATTTTGGTAATTCATGTTGGTCAGTGTTCATTTTGGTGATTTTCCTTCAATTTTTTGCTAACCAAACCAACCCATCATATGAAAACTTGGTCTTACTCATTATTGCACCCAAAACTAACTAATGAGCGAGATCGAACCTAGAGAAAATAGTCCCACAATCGCACTTATATTCACGAGTGCCACAAGTATTTTGGTGAGCCTTCCAGTCAAAATTGAACCGCATATTTCTTCCAACACTTGTCACATTTCCATTTTTTCCCCATGTTTCATACTATATTGTTTCTTGATGCCTGCGAGATCGCCTAGGGCTCGAGCCGGATTGCGATGAACACACGATGGCTCAGGACATACGTAGACACGTGTCTGGGCATCCGTGGTAGTTTGTTGCCTTAGTTCCCATGGAAGATGATGACCTCTTCGGTGCAATTGTAGGTTTTGGTCACTTTGAAACCCTTTGTTGGAAATTTCACAAACAAATTTATTTGTGGCCATTAGTGTTGTTGGTGATAGTAAAATCACTTCTGCTGTAGGATCTACGTAAAAAGGTAATTAATTAAAAAATTAATCTTTAAATTACGATAAAAAAAGAACTTATTAAATGGTGTTTTCAAATATTATCAATAACAAAATTTTTTATTTAAACTACGTGAGATGCCAATTAAGATAGGGAATATCCTAATAGCTGATTTTCACACCCTAATTATTATGAGAATAAGGGGCTGTTTGGCAAGTGCTAAACCAAACAGGGCCTAAGTCTATAAGACAATGTAAATTAGGGTTAGCTAAAATCTAGTCGGTAACATATAATATAATATAATAATTAAATAGTAGCCATAAAGAAGACATAATGTATAAAAGATATAATATACTTCAATGGGTAAAGGGTGTTCTTGAGTCATCGCGGGCCTCGGTATTGATCAATGGTGCACCAACGTGGGAATTCCAATGCTATAGAGGTGTCCGGCAAGGTGATCCGCTATCCCCTTTTACTTTTATCATAGCTATGGAAGCGCTCACGTGTTTTGTTCTTAAAGCACAAGATGTGGGGTTGATTCGAGGTATTAGGCTACCACAAAACGGACCCGAGATGACACATCTTATGTACGTCGATGATATTGTTTACATGGGAGAGTGGGGCCAAAACAACATTAGAAATGTGTTAAGACTAATGAGGTGTTTTTACATGATATCGGGGCTGAAAATAAACTATAACAAGACGGTTTTACATGGTGTGGGAATTGATAACGAGACACATGAACATATGGCGAGCGATTTGAAATGTAAATCCGGCAGGTTCCTTCTCATGTATTTGGGGGTGCCAATCGGGGTCAACATGAACCAAGCGAGACATTGGAATGGAGTGTTGGAGTGCTTCAAAAAACGGCTCACTAAATGGAAAGCACGAAAACTTTCGATCGGGGGACACGTCGTACTACTCAGGGCTGTATTGGATAGCCTTCCATTATACACCTTTTCGCTTTTTAGAGCTCCCAAAGGTATCCTCGATAAACTTGAAGCACTTCGTAGAAGATTCTTTTGGGGCGACGACGAAGATAGAGCAAAAACCAATTGGATCGTGTGGGGAAGAGTGATCGGCCCGGTTGAAAAAGGGGGATTGGGTTTATGCTCCTTGAAAGCAATGAATGAAAGTCTTCTATTAAAGTGGTGGTGGAGATTTAAACACGAAAAAGAAGCATTGTGGCATAGAGTTATATCCGCAATCCATCATTGTCGCAACGCTTCGACCTATCTTCCGGTTAAAGCGGGGATGGGTGGAACTTGGAATGCTATTGTGAAATTTGGTAATGACTTAACGGATCAAGATTTGGATCTGCAGAATATTATAAAAGGGAAGTGGGAAACGGGTCGGATATTCGCTTCTGGGTGGATTCATGGGTTAGGGATGTGCCTTTGATGTTGAAGTTTCCTGTTTTGTTTCAACCGGAAGCGGCTAAATCGGTAACAGTCGGCCAACGGTTATTGGGTTGGAGCTGGAAAAGAGCAGTGCTGAATGCTGAGGAAACGCTGGAGTTAGCACAGCTGCAAGCGTTGTTGCATGGGATTCAGGTAACAGGGGAGTCTGACAAGTGGGTCTGATCGCTGAGCAAAGATGGAACGTATGCGGCTGCAGATGGCAGGGCTTTTTTATCTCGACACGCAGCCCCTTTTTACCCATTTGAATGGGTTAAAGGAGTACCAAAAAAGGTGGCGATATGGGGTTGGAGGGCGATTCAAGACCGGCTTCCTACACTTGTTGGACTTAAGAAGCGAAAGATACTAAACGGGTCAGAAACTTGCAGATTATGCGCACCTGGAAACGAGGATGCAGATCATCTATTAATCTCCTGTTACACGGCGTCGATACTATGGCAAAAGGTTAGCGGCTGGATCGGCATACCACCAATTTATGTGTTTTGCGTTAAAGATCTTTTGGAACTTTTTAAAGTGATCAAGGTCCATGAGAAGAAGAGAAGACTCATCCGGATAGTTATCCTCGCGGCTTGTTGGACGTTATGGAGAGCAAGAAACAACTTGATTTTCAATGGCAAGAGGGTCAATGTTGTAAACATTTTTAGCGAAGCACAAGCTTTGGCGTTCACTTGGGTGAAACATATATGTAAACAAACGGGGTAGACATGGGACATGTGGGTGAAATTTGATGTTCCTATAACTTATAAGTGTATGTAACTTATTTGGTGTAGTGGTTTGTAGATAGCACCTTGCTAGATACAATCCATGTATTATAATTTGGTGATGAATGATATGATGAAATTTGCCGATCAAAAAAAAAAAAAAAAAAAAAAAACTAACAATTCATTTAAAAATAAAACAATATCAATATCACATTACTCAGTGTAGACAATTCAAATTCTATAAAATGAGATCGTAAAGCTTAAAATGGTATGATTTTTCCATCCCGATAATGTTTGTTATCTTTTGTTTAGAAGATGTCAAAACGCATTTAACAAGTTAAAACGACATGTCATGTTTGATAGGTTACCGGTAGGGGTGTTCTTAATTCTACTTAGATGTGTTCGACATGTTATTATAAGTGTTGCTACAACATAGGTCAAACGTTAGTACAGAGGCAGAGGAAGGGTAAAAGGGTTGAAGAGTTTAGTTTTGCCTAACGCAGGTCGTGGTGTCCCTCTACGTTGCTAAACGTAGAAGGAGGTTCAAGAGTTTTATGTTTTGAGTGTTACAATTCTGGTTTGAGTGATACTCAAAGCCAGAATGTCGGTTGTAAGCTCAGGTGGTATGTTGTGTGATAAAGAGAATCTTTCACACGTGAGTGTCAAAGGTAATAGAAGAGTGTGTAAGTGAGAATGTAAGATGGTGTGATCAGATCACTGATGAAGTGATCTGATTTATAGGAAAAGCTTCTTCTTTGAGTAACCATAAACTCTTGATCCATGTAGCAACTTAGGGACTTGCCACTTTTAGCCGAGGAGGGCTTTGGAACTACGGTTCATGTGTTGCAGCGTCTCCACATGCAAAGTGTGGACAGTTGGGGACTTTGATTGAGAAATGTGATAACAAGACAGGTCATCTATTTTGTTCTTTATTCTTAGTGCTTTATCAGCTTTGGAACCTTTTTACCTTTCAACCTTTCAAGCAGGTTTGTGCAATATTAATGATTTATTTTGCTTTAGGCTACACATGTCATCAATAAGTAAGGGTGTTCATAATTCTACTTAGATATTTTTGACAAAAAAAAAAAAAATCAACTAAACTGCTAATTACGGTTTGGAAAAAGACAAACCAAACAAACATGCCCACATGGTGGCTCAACATACTTTGGAGCCTAAAGCGAACATTAAAATCGATGCCCTCTTGTAAAAGCTTATGTGACCGGGATTTTAAAATAGCAAGTATATAAAAAAATTAAATGTAAATTTATAGAGTGTCAAAACCTAAAAACATATAGCAATAATTTTAAATTTATAGGCCCTTTAATCATTCTTTTATCTCTTCTCAACTCTATAAACATAAAATTTGGTGGATTATCACATATATTTTCAGCTTATAATATAGATTAAAGGTTTTTTTTTTTTTTTTTTTTTTTCCAATTTTGGGTCTTAAAGCGGTTGCTTAGTTGTTTATACTGTATAGCTCTCTCTGCATGATCGTCAAGCTGGTTGTGTCAACTGAAGGGATATCATATCTGGATTACATATATGAATTACAAACATGGAGTTCTTGGTAGGTATCATTTCCTTTTAGTAGGTGGTGGTCGTAATGGGAGTGTAGTGCCTCTATGGACTTGTGTATTTCTTACTTTTAACAATTTATCAAAATATTTTCACGATATTTTATGTTTTACTAAATTTTACCCCTTAAAATGCTAAAATTTATTGAACCTCATGTTCACGCGGGCATTAATCTAGTACATAATATAGGATTTCATATGGAAATGAAATTCATCTCTTAAGGTTATGTAGTGTAGAATGGAGCCCTTGGGGGTTCAATTACGTCACACCAGTGTCACGTCTGCATCACATAGAAAGGGGTTCCATTCAAAAACACACTTATGCAATGGAACAACGTCCTCTAAATTAAAAAAAAATGAGAAAAAAGAGAGAAAACAAAAAAAAATATGATTGATTGTGACAAAGAGGGTCCACCTTATCACTAATCATGCCATTAGCCATCGTTACTGTCCAGTAAAGGTTGATAGGGAAGACGATGTTAGGAGGATGATTATGTTGTCTAGGTTCCCGTTTAGGATGCATAGATAGGATGGCCTAAGGAGATCTTGGATCTCGATTATAAAGAGGGGAGGAGGATGGTTTGTGTGCGTAATAATATCTACTTATACACCTAAGGTGAAACCCTTAATAATATCTATTTATACACCCAAAGGGAAACCCTCTTTTATGGTTTAGTATGGGTAATTACGTCCATCACATAAAGACCAGTTTAACCAATAAAGATATTTAAATCATTAATCATTTATTAGATAAATGATTATAAGGGTCATTTAATAGAAAATATAAAAATATTCTTACAATCCAAACTTTGATGATTAACCATATAAAAAGATGGGATGTTGATTCAGAAGAAGAGCCAAGGAACTGTTTATCCAAGACAGCCAGAGGAACGATTCGCACGGCTTAACAGTCATTACGCTGGTATTTTTGGTTGCTGCTCTGGTTAAGTCAGCTCATACGCCATTCCACCTTGGTAGGAACGGAAACGGATTTCCCAATGGATCTTGCGCTAAAGCAGGAACCCATCGGCCAACAGCCTCTCTCCCTCAAAGACATCCTCCGGGCTAATTTTATTATTGTTATTTATACCGTGGATCCTCCAAATAAATTCCTGCAAAGACTGAATATAGCCGGAAACCTTTAGTAGCCCGATCTCTAATTTCTCTAGTTACTTAACAACCATTGGCTAGTCTTCGTTGTATGGACCTTCAAACCCATCTTAATGCCCCCACTTGGGTCACAGGCTCACGTGACGGAGTCCGGCGATTTAACATTTTAACCCATGCTTTTACACACTAATAAACTCTTTTCCCGAGGCGATGTGGGACGATACCCACTTGTAGTTTACTAAAGAATTATTATTATTATAATTAATAAACACTTAAACACACGTGGTGCGTGAATTTTTCTTGCTACATATTGTTTACATTTGTAAACAGTAACTAATGGCATAAAGTTAAATACATATTTTGATGAAAAAACTTGTATATATGTCAATTAAGAAGATATATTTTATGTTTTTGTAGTATAAGAACCGTATTGTTTATTAAATATTAGAAAATATCATTAGAAAATTATGAAAAATGAAAACACATCAAACACCCTACAAGTCGCTTAAACGATTGTTGTAAGACACGGCCTTATGAACTAGTGGTTATTAACCACTGGTTAAACCTTTGTACAAAGTTTTTGTGTAACGAAACACCATTGTTAAAAGAGTTCTTTATTTTTATGTTTGAAAGGTTGAATATGAGTTTTATTATGTAAAAAATAGACCTGGAAAGAAACTTTAAGGGACTTTTTGTCATCCTTTACGCAAGTAAATGGTGGTCCACTAAGCAGTCTAACTTGCTAAGAGACTAAACCATTAAGTGGTGAGCCACTTAGAATGTGTCTATGTGGTGGTAGTGGTGGGTGGTAGAGGAAGTGGTGGTAGGTCAAGCAAGTGGTGTGTGAGAAGTCAGGTGAGGGTTATAAAGTACATGTGAAGGGACAAAGAGATAAATGTTTCATTTAGCCTCTTTTAAAAAAATTTGAAACTTAATGATTAAGAGGTTTGTTGTCAGATGTATCATTTTGATGAATTGAACACATTTAATGTTGATTGTCTCAGATGTAGTTTGATAACAAAATCATTAAAATGTCACCAAACAACCCTAAGTGGAACCAAAATGAAAATAACAAAATCCGATTTTCGTAAAAAGATGGATCAGATTTCTGGCTTGGATTCTCCTTAAAAAAGAAGAAAGTAAAATAGCGCATAGTATAATCAGCTTCGATCATATGGGGAAATAATCATCACTTCCATCCTTACTCTTAAAACAACAAAGTGAATAGCAACAGAAGCATAATCAAATGAAAACCAATAAAACTCTAAAAAAATAAATGAAATAAAACGAATGAACCAATGATCAGATAATTGTAGTCTGGAAGTATTTATTGATCAACATAGTGTTTTCAGACAACTTTCTCATCAACTTAATGGCATTTAAACTTCATTCTATCTTGATGAACAAAAATAAAAAACATTTAGTAAATGTAGAGTGCTCAGAAGGATCCATTGGTTGTTTCTAATCATGAACAGAAAGAACAAACTTTCGTTCATAAAATAGGTAGATTTCAACATCACAACAGCTCTAATCATTAAAAAAAATATGCCGTTCAAAAAAAATTAAAAATTAAAAAAAAATATATATATATATATATATATATATATATATATATATATATATATTCAAACTCGAGTCAAATAAGTTGTTTGTAAAACACAGATATTGATTGGGTTTTGGAATGAAGCGGTAGTGTGTATTTATAGTAGAATATTAGGGTTTTAGGGTTTATTGTTTTAACTTATAACATAATATGCGGCGGGAGTGTATGAAATATGGTAGGGGAAATGTAAGATACAGTTTGTTGCCTTCAAATAATAATATTTTGCATTAGTTATCCCTCATTAGTTATTGTTTGCATTTCAATTAGGGGTGTAAATTTTTGACACGACCCGAAAACATGACTCGAGCCTAACACGAAACTAGCGGGTTTGGGTTTAGTCAAAATGGGTTCGAGTCAGGTTCGGGTTGAACCCGTGAACCCGTTTAGCTAAACGGGTCGGGTTCAGGTCAACCCGGTTAGGTTGGTGGGTTGACCCGTTTAACCTATATTGTTTTTTATACAATATTTTTATGTTATAAATTAATTTGATTAGGTATTTTATGCTATACTTATAACTTAAAATAGAAATTGATATAAGATTTTATAAATAAAACATAAATGTTTTATATATATTTGTATTTTTTGTAGTAAAATTTTAATTTTAATACATTAGTTTGCGAAAAAATAAAAAAAATCAGGTTGAACAGGTCGGGTTCGGGTCAACCCGAGAATATTCAGGTCAGGTTCGGATTGATATGTATCTCACAATTTTTAGGTTTGGGTCGGGTTTGGGTTCATGTAAAATTTTCGGGTTCAGGTCGGGTTGGACCCTCCAACCCACGAACCCGACCCGTTTAGTTGATAATATACTCGAAATTATTTTCTTTTTATTTTTTATATATCTAGTACTAATCCGTTCATCTAAATACCAATTATAAGTGAACTTTATACTTTATGTTCATGTAATTACACAATTCATATTAGTTTTTGGATGGCTATGCGGATAAAAATGATAAGAATTTTTTGTTTTTAAAAACCTATATATGCTACAACCTTTATTTTCCTGGTCAACTCTACATTTGATCTTCTATCACTAATTTCGTTCACTCTCAAATCATCTTCTCTATTTTCTGGCTTTTAATCATCTCTATTTCATTTTCTCATCCGAACCATATTCTCTTTTATTCATATTTTTCACGTACAACATTCGTAAAAACCAAAAGAAAAATAAACAAAAATATATTCTCTTGAGTCATCAACATCACCTTTGTTTGCATTCTCAACTTCATCAACTTCTTTTCTTGCTCAAAAGCCGGCATCATCTACTTATATCCAAGATTGGACTTATCCTATGTCGTCCATCTTGCGGGGGCATATAGATATACACCAAATTAATTGTATATTTTGAATATGTATTTCCTAGTCAAATTGATAGTTAAAGTTATAGTCATGGTTATAGTCAAAGTCTGGTTAAAGTGTTTTATTACTATTTATTGTAGGTTAGATTATGTTTCTTCTTAATGTATGTATATATATATATATATATATATATATATAAATATATTCTATGAATTAAAAATAAAATGTGGTCGATCATTCTTGAAGGGATAGGGTCCTAATTCCTAGCGCGGAGACAAACCCTACCTCATAACATTGCTGACTCAAAAGACATCAGCGAAGAGAACACTACTAGAAAAAAATACATTTAATAACACGCAAATTATGACACACACTAATTTCATAACATGCAAAAGTGTGTGTCATAAAAAATGTCATGTTTTGTTATATATGAAAGATTTATGGCACGTTTTTTCTGTGGGTCATCCTTCATGTGTCATGGTAAGAAAAATTAAAAACTCTTGAAGGAGCGATAGTCTTCACAACCCCTCCCATTTGACACCAAAAACCCTAAACTCCACCTAGACTACACCAGATCAACCCTCTTCGCCACCTCACGACCATCCACCATCACCGGAGCAGCAACATCACCACTGTTTTGGTCAAAAATTATCTGCTAGAAATAATCTTGTTTTCCAAATTAGTAAAAGTGAGGTAGAGTGTTAGTTTGATAAAAACTTAGTCTTATTCTCAGGATGGTGACTTGTAAATGTAAATAAACGTTAAATTGACAACTATATTCGAGATGGTGATTATAAGGTTGAGGATGGACAGTTGTATCCTGAGGATGCAATTATCAGTAATTTCGAGTAACAAGTAAAGTAAATGCTAAAACCCAAAGAACAACACTCGAGGTACGAGGAAACCCCTTGATCAGTTGTAGATCACCGGCATAAAACCTTGGGAGGAGTCTAGGCCCCTGCCTTGTTTGTTAATATTAAAATTGGTAAAAATGTTACAACTTTGGATGAATGATTGACGAGTGTACTAAGATTACAATGAATTGTGCTTAGTGTGTGTGAGTTTTTCTATGAGCATCAGAGTGTTCATGTGTTTCAGGTGATAGCAATGTGTAAGCTAAGAAATCTGCCCTTGACAAAGGTAAACAGCTTGAGAACAAAATTGGCCAAAGTTGAAACTGAGCTGAAGTTAGTGAAGTCTGCTCAGGCCAAGAGCATGCAAGACCATCAAAAGGAGATGGAGGAGTATAAGCAAGATTTGATGCAATCTACCATGATCTCAGTTTTCCAAGCTAGGGTGAGGATGGCTTTGCAGGCTAAGGATCCTAATTTCAAGCTGGAAGATTGGGATGTTAAAGCCTAGCAAGAGAAGATCCTTAGTCTGGGTGGAAAAGAGGTGGTGCCTGAATCTTCCCGTGCTGTTGATCCTTAAGATGCAACAAAGGAGCTTGAGGTGACGGAGGCTGAACTGGCTAAGGATTTCCAGGTTGAGGAACCAGTGGGCAATGAAGGATGAGATGATTAGGCCACAACCCACTTTTCTTAGAATATTGGTTGCTTTGTGAACAATTCTGAACAATTTCTTTTTATGTCTGTATGAACAATGAAAATTTTTTGGGGTGGAGGGATCTTGATTTTCAAGACGAAGCCCCAAAAATCTTTCCCTGACATGGCCTGAAAATGTTGACCCTTGGTGGATGGGTCCTGGTTTAGGATGAAACTAGGGGTTGACATCATTTTTGAATTAAATAATATGACTACTTTCTTGACGATACATCCTTGTGTTCTTTTCTTTTGATATTCTGCAAACACTAGCAAATGTTAGGTATAAAGACATGATATAAATGATACCTCCATTCTAAAAATAATCTTCTTAGATTGATGTTTTGAAAATGTCCTTCATTCTTCTTTGTCATCCTCGGGATGATACTATCTCGAGGATGTCCCCAGTTCTTCTTCCTTTGTTATCCTTAGGATATTTTTCGTTATTCTAAGGATATCCCCAGTATATTTTTTTCAAGATAAACTTTGAGATTTTTTCCTTTTTTCAAGGAAAGTTTGACAATTACCTGTATAAAGGCAAACACTGTTATTATACTGGCGACTAGGCCTTTAAGTGAACTAGGGTCAAGCCCATTTAGAATAACTTGGTGAAAAACCAACATGTAGCATCTTGAGAATATCTGGCGACAAGGCCTATTGTAATATCTTAGGAAAAACTGGCGACAAGGCCATGGCGACTTGGCCAAATACGTAAGAGACATTGAAAAATGTCTAAACTTTAAGAGTTCAATATATATCTCAAAAATGATGAAATTATCAGCCAGTTTTACATGGACTGGTCCTACCATCCTAAAAATATACACGAACAACGTGCACACCAGGTGGGGTTGCTAACCTTATGAGAAAGGTGAAAACCTTTAAACCTTAGGAAGGTGTCAGACACCTTAACGGAGGAGAGGGTGGCCAGCCCTTTAGTCTTCAAAATGTTCCATCTTCACGATGGTACTGCAAAATTCTCGAAATGGACTACTTTAGTTAAGATAAACAATCGAAATAGGTTATGAATACTTACATATGGAGATGATTCATCTCTGTCAGCCTTCATCTTCCAGAGATATCAGTTACATGCAATCTTATATGTATAATATTTCAAATGAATTGCATTCCATGCTCTTGGTATAGTTTCCCCTTCCATAGTTGATAGCCAATATGCTCTTTTGCCAGCTTCAGAATCTATTAAGTATGGTCCTTCCCATTTAGGAGCTAGCATGCCATCACTCGATTTTGTTGTATTTTGAAAGGCTTTTCTTAGTACCAAATCTCCCTCTTTAAATCTTCTTATCCTTATATTTTTGTTGTAGGCTTTAGCTATCCTTTGTTGATGAGCTGCCATCCTTAATTTGGCAGCATTCCTGAGTTCGTCCACCGCTTCCAAATCTTGCACTAGTGCTTCCGAGTTGGTTGTTTCATCCTGAAGATGTCTTCTTGCTGTAGGCATGACCATCTCTGTAGGTAGCATTGCTTCCGTTCCAAAGACCAAGGAGAAAGGTGTTTGACCTTCATCCCACTTGTGATTCAGACTATAGTTTCTCTTCTAGAGATATCAATCATATGCATCCCTAGGCATGATAATATTTCAGGTGAATAGCATTCCAAGCCCTTGGTAGAATTTCTCCTTCCATAGTTGACAACCAATATGCTCCTTTCCCAGTTTCAGAATCTGTTAAGTATGGTCCTTCCCATTTAGGAGCTAGCTTGCCATCACTTGGTTTTGTTATATTTTGGAAGGCTTTCCTTAGTACCACATCTCCTTCTTGAAATCTTCTTATTCTTATATTTTTGTTGTAGGCTTTAGCAATCCTTTGTTGATGAGCTGCCATTCTTAATTTATGTCACACCCTCAATTTCCACTACGGGGTTTATACCGCGAGGCGCGTGACATACGAGGATCTCCATAGCCATAAGTCACATGAACGACTCTAAATGCCCAAACCATTTAGTTCGTCATTGTAAAACAAATTTCATTGATAATCAAATATTTCAATAGTTGCGGAAGCGATATTTAAAGATAATAGTTATTCAAATAGTCAGAGTAAAACAATGCGTTCGAAGTCGTGATAGATAATTAAACATTCGAAAATAGATAGGTATTCATATCCCCATGATGCTATATGATGCATGCCCTGCTCGTGCTTCGAACTAGTGTCCTGCAAAAAGGTATAATAATCGTGGGTCAACATAAAGTTGGTGAGTTCACAAAGTTTGGTAAATACGTAGGTCCTCCAGACCATGTTTGAGTAAATGCTAATTCACATGCCAGGGGTAGCTAGCCCACTCATGATAACCAAAACCGGTAATACCGAACTGCTAAACAACGAGATCCCATAATAGTGAGCAAAGTGCCTTGCATCATTGTCTATCAACAATGATAATATGTTGAGTTATAGTTCACACCCATGCTATCCAGCACACGATGTGAGGTTTGTGAGACCTAATAGCGCTATCAACTAGTAACCCGCTTGCCATCCGGCAACTCATTCGGTATTTAGAAGGACTTCAATGATAGAGTTGGTTTAGTTCATCAAGGACATAAAGCATGAATTAGTGAAAGCAGATTCACCTAGTGAATCTGATGTGTTGCTAAATGCATCACATTTATTTGTCACTTTTGTATATTTTTGAGTCGATTAGATAGTATTTTTATTAGTTTTATGTATGTACTCTATTATTTTAGTATTGTATATATTTTATTACTTTTTAGTTGCTTTTAATATTAATTTATTTATTTTATAATATTGGTAGGTGCTTGTGTGTAGCAGGGCGAAAAAATTAGAAATATATTCGAGACCCGAGCACCAAGGAACATGCATCGAATCTTCTACTATTATTATTATTATTAATAATAATAATAACAATAATAATAATAATAATAATAATAATAATAATAATAATATATCATAATATTAATAAATAAAAAATAATAAAACAAAAGACCCGTAACTTATGTCACGGCCCAAAAGTCAAAACCCATAATTAATAGAAAATGGGGGTTTCAAAAGAAGAGTGACTAAATTAAAAGAAAAGCGACACAGTCAGAGGGATGAGGAGAAAATTTAGGAAATAATTATTCAAGTGCTTTGATGTGGAGTTTGACCAAAGACTCGATGGGACTTGATAAAAACGTGGCTGGGAGGAAGACAATATTATTAATCGGAGGGCAGCCTTCTTGGCTGCTGATTAGGTCACGCATACCGAGAGGGAGGATCACACAGAAAAGAAGAAGTCGCGTGAACAAGATGCACAGTTAAATCTTTTGTAGCTTTCCCCCGGGTGAATCTTTGTATTGATTTTGTATTCTGAACTCGTTTTGATTATGTATGAACTAGTATTTTTACTACTTGTGTTGGATTGAATAAACCTTGCTTATATTTGAATCAATTTATCTATTAACTGTGATTTCTGGAATCATAGGGAGGTTGGTTGATATTTGTATAGGGATAATTTGGTTGCACGGTTGGTGTTAGAAATCGGCTTTAGTTATTGTGACAAGATAACTAGATTGTTCGGTTACTATCAAAGATCATCTTTAGTATTGTGACAGGATAACTAAATTGATTACCATTGAGTAAACTGTCCTTAGTTATTATTTCAATCTGAATAGTTATTGTGACAGGATAGCCAAGGCCATGTCTATGTGATGTTCTTGTAGTTAAGTCGAATAGGTTGCAAGATTATACAAATAGGATCCCGGGTGGAAGCTACATTTATCTTTATTATTTATTTAGATTATTTTGTTATCATTTCAACATTTTTATAAAACAAACAAAAAAGATAAAACTAGCAAACTTCATAATTATATTTTTATATTTATTTGTAACTAGCTTAGACAAACAAACAACTAGTGCGATGCTAACCACATGCTCCTTGGATTCGATACCCTACTTACCCTAGCTACCTAGGTTATTTAGGTTTTGTATGATCCGTGACGACCGAGGTCATCAGAATCATAGCACCCCAAACCCGGGATGTGTATGAGTAGTCCCAAACTGGACTATGAAAAAGTTTAGAAAGTTGTCTTATCCGAGACGTATGCTTTTGAGAAGAAAGAGTAGTGAAACTCACCTGATGTTTGTGCGAGAGATCTAACAAAGCAAGGAAAGTGACTATCGTTCCAACAAAGATCTCCCTATGAACATTTAAGACATATTAAACTATGTTCTTGTTTATCTCACAAGTTCGGGACCTACTTTTGTGAACCACATTAATTTGTGTAGATCATGTTTCATGTATAAGATGTTTGATCTAAAAGTGTTCCATGAACCCATGTATAACCAATTGTTTTAACACTAGATAATATATAATTGATCACATAAGGGAGACAATATGTGCATATTAGAAGCTTGATTACTCCGTGCATAATAATCGACTTATTAATGTTAGAAGGGGTCGATCCTAGTGATCAGAGAGGCTAATCTTAGGTTCACAATAAGGGCTGAATACTAATGTCTAGAAGGGGTTAGTACTTACCTTGATGCTAAGCGACTAGGTGTGACCTTTATAGCTTCTTGGTGGCCTTTTCTTGGCTTGGCGATTGGAAGAGGGAGGGGTGGGTAAGAGCCGAAGCTTGGGAAGATTTTGGAGGGAGGTGGTTCGGCCTCTAGAGGGTCGAAAGAGAGAATGAGAGAGAGAGAGAGAGAGAGAGAGAGAGCTAGAGTGCTTGTGTTGGTGTGAATTTGAGAATGAGAGGTGACCTCTATATATAGTGGATTCTAAAGCAAGCGCCTAACATCCTTTCTTAGATATTTGTTTTAGGCTTCATGCCATTTTATTGTTTAGGAATTAGCAACATGTCTAGCATGTGCTTCATGAGTTGGCCGCAAGTTGGCAACTCGTTTTACCTCCCCTTTTTGGCCAAACTTAATCATGGTTAGGTCCTAGAAGTAGTGGTAAGTTCTTTCTGGGTGATTAGTGACAACTATACCTATGTTTTCTTCTCATTTGTTTCGGCCAAATGTTATTAGAGGTAGGAAATTGATTGTGACATCTCAATGGCATGCCTTGTATCCACATGCTAGCTCATAGCTTCCTAGTTGTCATGGATGGTGACTTGTGAAGGGGTGTGCAATAGTGGCCGATTTATGCACATGGTATTTTTAGTTTAGGAAAGGTTGACATTGAGAAGTGATCTTGTCATTCTTGGTTTGTTACTATAAAGGTGTAAATGATTACTTCATATGCTTCTAGAATGGCTTACATCATGTTCACCTAGCTAATGTGGATTTCTTTGATTGGTTCGGCTCATGCTTTCTATAGGAGTTAGGATTAGATAGTGACATTTCATGGGATTACTTCTAGTGTTTGATTGGTGTAGCAAGTTCCAAGATTGTCTCAACATGTGAGTTAGTGTTTGATTTGAAAGTGACATAAGATGGAGCATGTGTGTGGGTGTGTGTGGCGGCCGAATTAGGGGACAAGGATAGGTGATTTCTTGTTCTAGGTGATGTTCTTGTAAGACATTGCCATAGCTTAGGTGTTAAGGCCTAATTAGAGTAAGTTAGGATAGCTTAGGGTGGCTACTAGAGACAAAAAGAAACTTCCAAGCATGTGGGTATGTATGCGTGTGTTTATATGTGTATGTATGTATGTATGTTAGCTTCTAGAAGGTATTTAATTAAACATAGTTTTTCTTATCAAGCCTAGTGTATGTACAAAGCCTAGTGTATATGCACATATATACGCAAGCATATTTAGAAGTATAAAAGATTCATGTACACACTTAGAATAATATTTACAAACTCTTGTAAGTTTAATCATATGTTTGTCAATCTATAATAGCTCATATATATATATATATATACATACGTCTAGTGTGTGCACGTGTGACTTATCTAGCTAACCTTAGTTAAGTAGAACGCAAGGAATCTAAGTAATTAGTGTTTTGATTGATCTGAGAACCTGAAATTGCGGGGTATCACAATTTAGCCGCATCCCTAAGTTCGTCCACTGTTTCCAAGTCTTGCAATAATGCTTCTGAGTTAGTAGTAGCATCCTGAAGATGTTTCCTAGCTGTAGGCATGACCATCTCTGTAGGTAGCATTGCTTCTGTTCCAAAGACCAAGGAGAAAGGTGTTTGACCAGTTGCATTCTTTGAAGTAGTTCTATCAGCCCAAAGTACGAATGGGAGTTCTTCTGCCCATTTTCCTTTCTTCTCCCCAAGCTTCTTCTTTAAATTGTTGACAATAATTTAATTTGAGGATTCTGCCTGTCCATTAGCTTAAGGATGGACTGGTGTTGAAGTTATCATCTTGATTCCCCAACTTTCACAAAAGTCAGTCATTCTTTTGCTGATGAATTGAGAACCGTTGTTGCATATGATCTCAGCTGGAACTCCAAACCTTGTTAGGATGTTTCTCTTGATGAATGAGACCACTTCATTGTCCCTAACTTGCATAAATGCTTCAGCTTCGATCCATTTTGAGAAGTAATCCATCATTACCAATATAAACACTTTTCCACCAGGAAGTGGAAAAGAGGTTGCTAACCCAATCGAATTTACTATTTTTCTTCAGGATGTCATAGAATTCTTTACACTTCTCTGAGGATTTTGAGATGAATCTGTTTACGGCTGCTATCCTGCCTCTCAATCTTTGTACATCCTTGATATTTTTCGGAGATTTGAGATCAAGGATGGCTTTTATTTGTTCTGGGCTGGCTTCTATCCCTCTTTTGGTGACTAGATATCCAAGAAACTTACCAGCACCAACTCCAAAGTGACACTTTGACGGATTCAACTTCATATTGTAGGCATCCAGGATGTCAAATGCCTCCTTAAGATCCTGAAGATGGTTCTCTGCCTTCTTGGATTTAACCACCATGTCATCAATGTGCACTTCCATTGTGTCCCCAATCTTTTCTTTAAACATCATATTCACTAGCCTTTGGTAGGTTGCACCTGCATTTTTTAGTCCAAATGGCATAGCTATATAACAATAGATACCTGATGGGGTCATGAATGTTGTATCCTCTTGGTCGTCTGGTTCCATTTGAATTTGTTGGAATCCTGCTGTTGCATCCACCATTGAATCTATATGTGGTAATGGGAATGGGTCCTTAGGACAGGCTTTATTGAGGTATGTATAGTCTACATACACTCTCCATTTCCCATTTTTCTTTTGAACCACCACTACGTTTGCAAGCCATCTTGGGAATTTTACTTCCCTTATCATCTTAGATTTGAGCAGCCTATCCACTTCTTCCTGTATGATGATATTTCATTCTGGAGCAAACTTTCTTCGTTTCTGCTGGATGGGCTTAAAGCTCCTACAAATCCTATGTTTGTGGGTAATGACATCCTTAGAGATGCCAGTCATATCTTCATGCTTCCATGTAAAGGTAGACATCATGCATTTAAGAAATGAAATTAGTGATTGTTCAATGTCATGAGGAATATTCTTGCCAATCAGCACAGTGATATCATTGTTACTGACGTCAAGGCAGACAGCCATCCTGGTCAGGATATGCCTTGACATCCTGAGGATGGCACTGTGCATCCATCTGTAATTGCTATGCTTGTCGTGATGAAGCCTTCATCGATGTAGTATAGCAATCCTTGGCTTCTTGTTGGTCGCTATTGATTTTGACAAATCCTCATGGTGTAGATAACTTTATACACTGGTGATATGTTGAAGGAACTGCCTTCATGTCATGTATCCATGGTCTCCCCAAGATGACATTATAGTAGGATAAAGAATCTATCATACAGAATCTTTGGATAGAATTCACTCCCTCTACATATACTGGTAGCTTGATGTCACCTACTGTACTCTTAGTTTCTCCATTGAAGCCCACCAGGACTGAAGATCTGGAAACTATTTCAGATTTTGGGATATTCATTCTTTTTAAGGCTTCTAGTTGGATTATATTTACTGAGCTTCCCCCATCTACAAGGATCCCGCGAACAAAGTGATTAGCAATATATAAAGTTATAACTAAACCATCATGATGAGGGTCAAGGATATTTTCTGTCTTCTTCCTCAAAGCTGATCACTTTAGAGGTCGTCAGGATGATAGTTCTTGTGGGTCTCTCTCCTTTTTCTGATTTTGTTTCTCTTGCATGCCTTTTAGCAGCTGAATATGAGGTTCCACGGATGTCTGATCCACCTGAAATAAAGTTGATTATACCAGCATCCTTAGGTGGGGATGTTGCTCTTTCTGGGATGGTGGTGCCATCCTGAACTCTTGATTTCTTCTTTCCCAGAAGATCCTTAAGATGACCCTTGCTTAGAAGATATGCAATCTCTTTCCTCAAGGCAATACAATCTTCGGTGATGTGACTGAAATCTTCGTGGAAGGCACACCACTTTGATTTGTCTTTCCATCCTACCTTGTTATCCTTCTTAGGCCATCTTGCTTTATCCCCGAGATCCTTCATGGCATACATTAAACCTGTAACATCCACAGAAAAACACTAATATGATAATTTAGGACATTCATCCTCATCATCATCCTCTACCACATTGACCTTTTTATTGTCAGGCCTAGCATATAGTTTATGCTTGTATGGTTCGTATGTGGGAGTGCATTTTCGATTAGGATGGTTATATCTTGAGGATGATTCTATCCTCTCTTGAATTTTCTTGTCATCCTCAAGTCGGATGAACCTTAGAGCCCTGTTTCTGACTTCATCCAAGTTTCTACAAGGATTCATCACCAATTCTTGGTAAAATGTTGAATCTCTTTGCTGCCCCATCTTAAATGCCTATACTGCCATAGTGACATCCAAGTTTGGGATGTCGAGTGCTTCTTTTCCAAACCTTTTAATGTACACTCTTAGTGATTCCCCCTGTGGTTGAGTTACCCTGTATAGGTCACCTGTCAAACGTTCGAATGTTCAACTACAAGAAAACTGATTATTAAACATGTTAATTAAGTGTGCAAAAGAAGTAATTGAGTATGGACGAACACTTAGAAGCCATTTTAAGGCTGGACTAGTGAGTCTTGAACCAAATCCCTTGCATAGACACGTTTCCTTAAGGTTGGTAGGAATTGGATTTATCTCCATCATTTCTCTATACTGAGCCACATGCTCCTCAGGATCTGTAGATCCATCATATAGCTTCATGATTGGAGTTTGAAACTTCTTTGGGATCTCTGCATCACATATAGGAGATGCAAATCGAGACACCCTATGACATGATGAGGATACTTCGGGGGATAGGTTGTACAATCCCTGGTACACTTGACACCATATCCTTAATTTTCTGTAGCTCCCTTGCTAGCTGTGGGCTTATACCTGTATCTTGCAAAGAAGCAACATCATTAGCATTAAAAGTACTAGAGCTTAGATTGTTACCGTTATTGTTGTATCCTTGGGATGGCACAGGTGTATATCCTAGATCCCTAGTGGTTGTCATCCTCGGTGTAGTAGTTGTTTCAGGAGCAGATAATCCAGTGCTCATCGGGATAATATCTCCTTGATGCACGCCCCCAGAGATGCCAAAATTAAAATCCAACGCCCTGGGTTGCAATGGTGTCTCCATGTCTTCGGTTGGCCTTCTTGAGGATGACTTGAGAGATTGTATCTCTCTTATCAGCATCTGGTTTGTGTCTTGTTGTTGCTGTATTTGATCCTTCATTAATGCAAACATAGAGAGGAGTTCATCATTTGACACAAAAACAGGTGGAGTAGATCCAGACGCCCCCATCGATGGTCTAGGTGGGATTTGAGAAGTAGAACTTCTTGGTAATAAAGGTGGGGGTGGCAGTGTTGCATTTCTGGTAGATGTTGTGGTTGGCATGGATGTAGAAACGGATTTTTGTGAAGAAGACATAGTTGTCAAGATTTGTAAAATAGATAAATTAGGAAAATGTTTTAACAAAGTTTTTTTTTTTGTTAAAATAGCACCACTTGCCCCACGGTGGGCGCCAAATTGTTTTGGTAAAAAATTACCTGCTAGAAATAATCTTGTTTTCCAAATTAGTAAAAGTGAGGTACAGTGCTAGTTTGATAAAAACTTAGTGTTATTCTCAGGATGGTGACTTGTAAATGTAAATAAACGTTAAATTGACAACTATATTCAGGATGGTGATTATAAGGTTGAGGATGGACAGTTGTATCCTGAGGATGCAACTATCAGTAATTTTGAGGAACAAGTAAAGTAAATGCTAAAACATAAAGAACAACACTCGAGGTATGAGGAAAGCCCTTGATCAGTTGTAGATCGCTGTCATAAAACCTCGGGGGAGTCTAGGCCCCTGCCTTGTTTGTTAATATTAAAATGGGTAAAAATGTTACAACTTTGGATGAATGATTGACGAGTGTACTAAGACTACAATGAATTGTGCTTAGTGTGTGTGAGTTTTTCTATGACCAGCAGAGTGTTCGTGTGTTTCAGATGATAGCAATGTGTCCTATACTCGTCGATCATTCCCATATTTATAGTACATGAAAGTAAACAAAAGATCTCGTGTAATCCGCTCGTTAGTTAAGTTCCTTGAAGTCTTCTTGTGACCGTTGTAACTGTTTCAGCTCAGTTAGACGTTGTAGCAACGGTTTCCACCTTCTTCGCCTGTTTTTAATGCTTGTCGGTTACATTCTTGACTCCTTCTTCAAGCACCTTGGCTTGCAAGTGTAACTCTTCTACCAATAACTCTTTTGACCGAATTATTATAATATAGACGTTGGAATGCAGTTTCGTGTCTATATTGTAACTTAGTTGTACCTGCTATTTCATCATACAAAGATAATTCGTTAGTCCATCCTTAGGATGTGCACATGCTGAAATATAGTTGTATCCTGAAGTCTGTCACGTCCTTCAGCATCCTGAAGATGCTATACTGAGGATATGAGGTAAAATCATCCTGAGGATTTTCACAGTCATCGAACCACCATATAACTACCATCATTCGATTCACACGGTTATTTACTGCTTTCCTGAATTATATAATGCAATTCCAATGTTTGATTGTTGTAATATGTTGGAATTAGCGTTGGTTGTTCGTACTGTTCTAGGGTTTCAAATTCCCTTTCCTATTGTGAGTTTCATCCCAACTGTGTTTCATTTTCTAGGGTTTCGAATTGTGCAGGAATAACATGTCAATAAATTTTGTCTTGGTTTATACTTATGCCACTTGATTAGCTGCCCTATTTTTTCGGATTACAAATATCAGATTTTCCAATTTTTGGTGTCTATCAGTGTGGTTGAAAGTTGAAAGCTTATTGAATGATAATATTTACCTGTCTAAAGATTATAAGAAAAGAGGCATAGTTTAACTTATTAATACAATAATTATGTATTTGAGCTCCCTTCGGTTTATTTGTTAAGGTTCATTACTTTTAATAATTTATGTGATGATGCTTCATATAAACAATGAGATAAATATATAGACATGTGTGGATACATTGGTAACATTAGGAGTGAAAACGATAATTGTTACTTGGTTCAAAGATAAAAAAAACCCATTCATATTTATGTTTTATTTATATTATTAAAAGAAATAAAAGGGCTCACTCTAGAACTAATGATTCATAGATTTCATAACTAATATTTTCCATATGATTTTGTTGCTTGAGAAATGATACATTGATACATATGCTTAAAGACTTTTAAGGATGTTTTAACTTTCAAAGCTATATGCATCAGATCATATATTATAATATGTTCCAAGTTTTGCTCTTTCTTTACAAGTTCACAGTTTATGTGTACTTTGTTATTGGTTGACTAAAATGCACTTAGTTATACAATTTCAAGTTTCAAGTGTAGATTTTGTTTCATTTATGTTCTAACTTTAACTAATTTTTTTTTTCATATCTGATGTTTTGTTCTTTATAAGAACAAAACATGTCAAATGAAAAAAGTCTTTATAAGAAACTAGGTTAGAGCCCCGCGTATACACACGGTATATGTCCATGTCAAATGAAAAAATTCAATTAAGATTGTAGTATGCAAATTTTATTTATTGAAAGTTACGTAATACAATTCGTATGAATTTTGTTTGAGTGTAAATTATCATAAAAAGTTTAATATTATCCAATAATAGATATATGAATCAACAAATGTTTGATTTCACGTGATTTAAAAACAAATAATGAAATGAATAAACATATATATATTGTAATAGCATGCAAATGAAGATTAAATTCAAAGTAAATAAATGTAGTTTAACAAATCATACAACCAAAAAATTATAAAAAAATTAAACAATTTATGCAAAATATGATCGCATACTTATTCACAAACTTCAAAATAATTTTTTATAGACAACATTTGCTTTTTATTATTAACGTTGTCATTTTTATCTAATATTAGTATCTTCAGGCCATCTCTACTCTTGTCACTTGGCAGCGACATACAACTGCCCATATGTAAAAACAGGATCTTTCAAATACAGACCTACCCTAAATAAGGTTTGTCCTTGACTATTATTTATTGTCATTGCGAAACATAAAGTATGAGGGAATTGTCTTCTATTAATTTTGAAAGGAATCTTCTTATCAGATGGGGACAACCCAATGTTACTCCCTGAAATTATTTTAGCTTCTATAACACGGTTTGATATGGCAAGACGATTTGGAACTTGTGGCTTTGAAAAGAATTTATGTCCACTTATAGGATCCCTGAACCATTAGAATAACACAATAGTAAAATTTGTCAAAAAAAACTCTGATGAGGAAAAGAAAGACATTTGGCATTGTAACTGTATTATCATCAAGAATTTAAGGTAAATATATCCAGAAGACCCTGAACTGTTTTGACGGTTTGACTCATAACCAATGACCTAAAAATCAAGCTAAAACCATGGTGAAAAATCAATACTAAACCTACATGAGAAACTCGTTAGGAGTAAAGATAGCAACGTGGATGGGTTGAATAATATGTCAAAATGAGAGGTTTTCTATAGGGCAACCTTTTATCCATTTGACTTGTTTCAATGCTACCACAATCAGAATATTGTGTCTCTAACAATTCTGATCGAATAAGTCGGATTTATTTATATACTTGAATTATAAAAATGGAAGGACTGGTAATTTACGTGATTTGGTCAACGAAGCCTAAAATTAGCACAATTATTGCAATCATGATGATGGTTAGCATTTCATGACAATTGATTAAAGGATAATTCTTTGTAAACGTAATATGATAACGTTAATCTGTCAAAGATATTTAAATGAACGACGTAATATTCTTATTCTTAGTATCACCGAAACGTTATTTAGTTAATGTAGTCAATGATGAAGGATTTCATGACAAATGAGGTTTTTACTATTATGAATCGCCTTTTAGTTAATGTTGTTACTGATAACGTAAAATGACAATTCATTGCTAATTTCATTACTAATTACTAATAACTAGTGGGATGCCCGCGCGATGCGGCGGGGAACACAACACTTAAAGGTTGAGTCGATCCAGGGCTAGCTCAAGTTTGATTTGCACTTCAGACCGAGTTGGTTTGGGTTGACTCTAATTTAAAATAAAGCTGGAATCTTAAACTCGAGCTCGGCTTGATCAAAAATCAAGTTGGTTTGCTTAACTTGATTTGATTAGACTTTACAACTAATTTACCATGAGGGTCAAACATATAAATTATTCTTGCCAAAATGCTAGAAATAAAACTTTTACTAATTAGCCAAAGGACTAAGTATGCATATTACACAATTTATTAACTCTTATAAGGGCTTATATATGCTAAAGGACTCTTACATAGGGAATCTCTATTAATGTTTTGCTTCAAACATAAGTTATTAATTATGTCAAAAATAAATAACAAACTCCGACATTTGCATTTTTGTTTAACGAAGAAAAAGCTGAGCCAATTTGGTTGAATGCCTGTTTATGTTTGCGTATGATCCAGGTCGATGTTCAAACTGTCCCACCCATGTCATCTTTTGACCCAACGTGGGCTCGGTTACCTTTTGCGCCATCACGTGTAATGCAACCACTACCTATGCTTACCATAGTATATCTAACCAATTATTATAATTTATAAGTTGTAAAAAAGGATGAAGATTATAAAACAGTTATAAGTTGTAGGAGTTAACAATTATAAAAAATTTAAGAGTAATGAGGGTTATAGTTGCTTTAAACTACGTTAATAAGATATACCAATATTAGATACAGTAAAACTTTTGGACATTCTAAACATTTCTTTATATAAATAAAATATGAATTTTATTTTGTAATCTAAACCTAGATAGGCAATGTATATAACGTTACATGCATTTAGTATTGTCGTGTAATTATTATTGTTGTTTTGTTAACTTCTTCACTTCAATACCAGTCTTGCTTTTCTTTGTTCTTTGTACATGATATGATGAAGACAACGTATATAGGGAATTATAGTAACTTTTACTCGTAATAGATGTTAACGAATACAAGGAATATTAATGTATTTAGTTTTGTAACAATAACATGGAAGCCATCCATGTTGGTACGTTCTAATTCGAATGGATGTGAATTAGATTAGAGATTCAAATAACAACATCAAACTACCACAAATTGTCCTAGAAGGCAGAGTTCCATCATCACAAACATACATGCAAAATCAAACAAACAACGAGCTTAATCATTTTACAAAATGAGAACGTTTTTATTTCTGTTACATCACCGACATGTGTCATGATGCACGAACTTTCCAACATTGTCCACAATTTCCCTCGTAATAGATTTCGCTTCACATCTTGCGTGTTTCTCCTTTAAGTTATATCTCAATCACGAACATGAGTTGTTAAAGTTTATCACAAGATGCTACCACTTCTCGTATTCTAAATGGTTATTCTTAGCAACCACTATATAAAGTATGTAAATATAAGAACAAAGATTATAGAGAAAAAGATAGGATGGAAAATGAGAGAGCTCTTTATCAATGAGTTATACCAAGTACAATAAGCTTCAATTTATAGGGACATAACATTAATACAAACTTAAAGGTACATGGGAGTTAGAATATGTATAGTCCATAATACATATGTTTATAACAAAGAAAACATTAATACAAACCTAATGGTATATGGGAGTTAGAATATGTATAGTCACCATAATGTATATGTCTAAAACAAAGAAATTTAATTATATCACAACTCTTTTTACTATCTTTTTATATTATCAATATTTATAATTAATGCTAGATAGGTTTTAATTAATATAATCTAATAATATTATAGAAGGACTATTTTAACATCTAACTAACTTCATTAAGGTGTTGTACCATAAGCATAAAATATAGTAATTACTTAAATTTGGTTGGTATCCTTGCCTCATGCTTTATAATATAGTATAGATTGTATTGTAAGACATGAAAAATAAATAAAGTCAAAGAATTGACCTCCATCAAAGTAACAAAAACAGTAAAAAGTTTTTATTTTTATCGGTCAACAATATTAAAATGAAAGTCGTTATATTAGTAATATCATTGAAAATTATTTTGAATATATTAAGTATTTTAGGAAATTGTTAAATAGATTTAAATTATATTTATTAAATACATTTTGTTTACCAAAATTATTGCATGAATCTTTCTATTATAATACTTACATTTTCGAATTATTCCACGTTCTGTTTATGGTGTGTATAACAAGTGTGATCAATGTGATACCGTGCAATTAAATAGATGAAGTATAAAAATAAAAAAAGATTGAAATGTTGACTTAAATCTATGCAAATGCTTAAAATTAGAGATATAATTGCAATTGTCAATAACCATCATTTATCACAAATTCTAAAACGTATATAGGTATGGTCAACATTTATCACAATGAATAGCTAAATTTCAGGAAACGAAACACACATTTCGGTATTTTTAATGTATTATAGTTGGTAAGGAGTTTGAGTTTGAAAACCAGTCATCTATATGCACAGCCGACGTTTCAAGAATATTAAAGAGGCACACCTAGGATCAACTTGAGATGTAAAAAGAAAACTGATAAATCTAATTGCTAGCTATTTAACAAAACGTGCCTATTGCGTCTTGCTAGTTTTATTATAAAATTATGTTAATTAAGAAAAGGTAACAAAACTTGTAGTTACGGCAAACAAAGCCGGTAAGATGGCAATTGTGATTGTTGAGTTATGTTCTATGGGCATATAACTCATTGTAAGCTTTCAACAACAATCGTCCTTGCATTTTTTTTAATTATGATATACATTTTTTAATTATGATAAGTATTTGTATAATAAACAATGACATTATTTATTCAGTCAAAATAACATTAAATAACAATAATTAGGATGTTAATCTAAATTCGGTAAATTGTTAAAAGATAATAATAAATGGCATTAACTTCGGTCAACATATAAATTAATGTCATTAACTTTGTATACTAATCAATGACATTATTTATAAATAATTTTTCCTGGAGTTAATTAAAATTATTGTAATTTACATTCAAAAACACATTTATCACAAATTTAGTATTTGGTAAATTGACGTCCAAGTTTAAATTTAGTAGGAAAAATCAACATTTTTGACTTTCACGTTTAAATTTAGTAGGAACCACAACATTTTTGACACAATGATTTTATTTATTCAGTCAAAATAACATTAAAAAACAATCATTATCATGTTAATCTTTTCTTTTGAACGATCAACTAATGTATTGCCGGGTACTCTGTGCGCGTCCCCCAATGGCCGAAAGGGGCCAGACGGCCTCTAGTCCGTACGGACAGAGCCCTTCGGCCCACCCGTCTCCTGTTCCAGGGAAAACCCGACCCACAAACCCGCCCGAAGGCACGACGGTAGTGAACCGGTAAAACCTGGAGGGATCAGGAGTCGAACCCATGACCACAAGGGTCAAGGGTCTCTCCATCACTTCCCAACCACCTACCCCACCACAAGGGTGGGGGTATCCATCACATGCCTCCCATGGGAATTGAACCCGGCTCCCCCAAAGAGAGAACTGGCACTTTTACCACTAGGCCACATAATCAGGATATTATGATGTAAATCTAAATTCGGTAAATTGTTAAAAGATAATAATAATGTCATTAACTTCGGTCAACATATAAATTAATGTAAATATTTACAAATTATGAGTAAGAGAATAGTTTTATTAAAATTATGACTTATAAATAATTTACACTGTAAATTAACGTGTTAGAATTTATATTAACATCCTAATATTGTAAATATTGTAATTTAACGCTTGGTGTTGATTTAGGAGAAAAACTCACAAATTCTGGAATTATAAATATTTTTTTCTGGATTTAAATAAAAGTATTGTAATTTGCATTCAAAAACACATTTATCACAAATTTAGTATTTGGTAAATTGACGTTCAAGATAATAACAATCATTAGGATGTTAATATAAATTCAGTAAATTGTTTAAATATACTAATAAATGTCATTAACTTCGGTCAACATATAAAGTAATGTAAATATTCAGTCAAAATAACATTAAATAACAATTATTAGGATGTTAATATAAATTCAGTAAATTGTTAAAAGATAATAATAAATGTTATTAACTTCGGTCAACATATAAATTAATATAAATAAATAACAATGATTAATATTCAAATTCCAGATTAAATGACATTAACATCAGTCAACAATTATTGTTTAATGTCATTAACAATTAGTATTGTAAGTAAATAACAATAATTCTGAATTAATGACAATAAATTCGGTCATATAAATAAATGACATTAAACAAAATTTTGAAAACCATTGAATTATTTCAATAATATTAAACATAAATTCGAAATACAATAATTCAAATAAATTACATTAAAAACATTAACAACTTTAGAGCAACCATTTGTAAAACAAAACACATCATCGATCAATTCTAATCGGACCAACCAAGATTGTCCTTCGTATGTGGCAATTGTAACGTTCATGTTGTGTATATTTTTACACAACAGAAATTTGTTCATAGCCTTCGGCACAGTCTGAATTGACACGTTAAAGAACAACATTAAAAAAAATTTCATAATTTTTGAAAATTAAATGGGCATATGTACATGAAAATAACAAACATACAAAAACTGTTTCCGAAGGGTCATGCAATATCTTGAAGAACTGAGAACCATTATGATAACACATAATAGCTTTTGTGTGTACAGATCAAATCTTGTTTTTCAAATACGTGAAAACATATATTATTAACTAAATCCGATAGATATATATGAAAAAAAAAAACTTGATGACAAAAACAAAATTACCACAAACATCATTGAATACTAAAGTATATGTAAAACAACAAAACATATAATATTGTTTCTCTATCTATTGTTATATACTGCAGAATGTATGTATGCATTTGATATAATATCGGTTGGTACTTACAGAATTTAACAGCACTTCCTTAAACAATGACTAATCCGATTCAATATAGTTAGGATGATATAACTGCTTAAATCGATTATATATCTACATAAATAAAAAATTAAACTGCATAATTTAGAAATCAGAAAAAAAACGATGACATAACTGCATAGATCAAAATAAATCAAATCAGAGATCAAACACAAAAGATAGGATGACATAACTGCATGATTTAAATAAATCCTTTACAATCTATCTAGGATGATAAAACTGTTTAAATCGATGATATATGTGTTCTAATCAGAAATAAAACTGCATAAACCTGTTCCAAAGAAAAATAAAACTGCATAAACCAGGATTCATCGATTCAATATATTTAGGATGATATAACTGCTTAAATCGATGATATACATGCATAAATCCGATTCAATATATTTAGGATGATATAACTGCTTAAATCGATGTTATACCTGCATAAATCAAAAATAAAACTGAATAAACCAGGAATCAGAAATAAAACAAAAAAATACGATTACATAATTGCATAGATCCGAAATAAAACAAATGAGAGATCAAACACAAAAGATAGGATGATTTGAAGAAATCAAACGTTTGATGTATTATAGATAGATGTTAAGAATAGGAAATGACTAAAACTGATGCAATATTACCTTGAAGAAAATGAAGAAGAAGAATGAAGAATGAAAATTGGAGGAATTGTCAAGGAAGAATGAAGATTGAAGGAAGAATGAAGGAAAAAAGGATATCGGCTTTTATAGATGCAAAGATGGAGCTCTGTAACACCCCAACCGATGGCGGAAACATCGAGGTGTCACGTAGTGACGATTGTTCAATAGCTCATGAACTAAAAGTGTAAATTTTGATATATTGATTAAGTAGTAAACGAGTTTCGCAATTCACGTGTTGTATACTGTTTGCAATTATGTAATAAGTAATATCCGTTCAAAATCAACCCTATGATATGAAAGGAAATATATATAGTATGCGCTAGTAGTAATGAAATACATAGCAATGACAAGGACTCTCAACAGAGTCACAAGTGTATATACCATAGTACTATTCATTGAAATGTCAGGCCCTCAAAGGTTAATGATTTTGACAAGTCATAGACACACAAATTAACACAAGCAAACACACATGAGAATTGTTATTTTAGTAAAAGGAAATAGAAACTTGATATAAGTACATAAGTAGCCCCAAAGGTAAAATGAAAAAGGGGAAAGATATATTCACAGTTTTGCGAAAGCAATCAAAATCCAACTTAAGCGATCGTGAGCTAAATAATGGGAATTCCGAAGAATCCAACCTATAATGTATAAGAGTACTAATAAGGAAATGTCTAAAAAGTCTAAGGTATCCAGGGTTCTAAGGCATTAGGGTTTGATAAGTCTATTTGGGGAATTAGAGTTTTTATTATAAATCGCATTAATGTAAGCGTGGTATGTCAAAAATAATATCAAAGTTTGTAAATGTGGTTTAGGTAACATAATTATTACCACTTTAATATTTAGATAAAATATGTTCTGAATAATTAAGGCAAAATAATTTAGTTAATTACTTTAACTAATTACTGTAAATAATTACAATAATCATAATTATTTAAATAAATAATTATAAGTTACACAATGATCCACAAATGATAATAAAATTTTTCAAACATGGAAATATTTCTATTTTATAAGAAAAGTATTTTAAAAATAGATATTAAATAGTATAAATAAATAAATGATTAATTATGTCTAATTAAACATAAATAAGACTAATAATACAAGACATGATCCAAAAATGCTATTTTTGTGAGAATAAATAAAGTCTGATAGAAAATGATTAAAATAAATTTTTCATAATTTTTATCAATTTATTTGTATTTAAAACTGATTTAATGAATTTAAATCATGTTTAAATGATTAAAAATAGGAAAATCAATAAAAAATAATGTTTTATGAACCAATAATTTTTATTTTAGTTCATGATGGTGAAAAATAATTTCCCAAAAAGTTTGAGATTAAAATCATTAAAAATGAATTTTTTAATCAATTAAATACGATTAAAACAAATAAATTCAATAAAAATATGAAAATAAGACATTTTCCAGAAAATAAAAGCGTGTTAATTTTCTTTATGGTGTCAAGATGCTACTCCTAAATTTTTATAATGTTTGGAGCAAAAATAATTTTATTATGAATATTTTATATTTATATGTAATTTAAATAATTATAATAAGATAATAATAAAAAATAAGAAAAACAAAAAATATGGTGAGGGCGCCTAGGATCGAACCTGATTCCCAACCATCTAAAATCCATAACCAACCACTCCACTATAACATACTTTGTAAGATTATTAGAAAGATTATATATTTATAAAAGACAATACAAGATTCATCTTCTTCCCCAAATTCCTTATAAACCCTAACCCTAGCCCCAATTACAATCGACCCGATCATACGCAGATAACGTCTAAAACCATGGGGCTTTCAAAGATTGATGATAAAACAACAAAATGGCAATAAGGAGGCCGTATCAAGGTCGAACACAAAGGATGCAGGTCCGTGAGCAAGGAGGCCGATTGGAGCTTTATTGGACGTGTTTTTGACATGTTTTTTTGTGGGTTTGCAATGTGGTTAAGTGCAGAAACATAAGGCGAGTTCAATTTATATAATAGATGAATAAATCGATCGTTTTGAAAACTTCATTAAAGTCGATCGGGTATAACACTAAACCCGAATTAAACATAATAAAATGTGCGTTATAGTTCGTTTTTATTGAGGGAAATACGTTACAATACATGAAGAAACGTTCGCAATTATTAAAAACGAGCTATTGTTCTTTTAGAAATGGATTTAGAGGGTCGCCGAAACCTCGCCGGAGTTTGGCCGGATCCGATGAGTTGCCTGACCGAATTTACGTGAGGGACAGGGGGAAAGGCAATGTTTAAATGTTTTGTTAATTGGCAATTTGGTCCCTCCCCTTTCAACTAAGTTAGTTTCTATGTAAGGTGGTTAAGTTTTCCTTTATAAAAAGTTATTTTGGTTAACTAATTTAACTTAAAAGGTTTTAAAACTTTATAAAACTTGAAATTTATATAGAATCTATTCCGAATACGTTTTTAACATACACATTTCATTAAAACTTATACCGATCCATGCCAAAAATAAATGATAAATGTTTAGTTCGCTCTAAAATTAAATTTGAAAACGACGAAACTTATAGGGGCTAAAATGGAAATATTTGAAGGGCTATTATTGACAATTAGATGAAAGACGAGGGTGACGGATGTCACAAGCTCCATATAGCTACTTGGATCCTAGTAGCCCTCTCTAAGGTCTTCATTCGACCCGAGAGCTACTCAATTATTATATAGGTAGATAGCTAAGTGGGTCAAAATTATTCGTAATTAGATGAAACACATGAACTCCTAAAACATTGACAAAATAAACTACTGCACTGGCCCAATAACCCATCCAGGAGTTACACCACTCGGACAGCGATAATGATACTGCAATCGACCCGGACGAATGGTTTCTTCAAGAAAATGTGCGTACAGCCACCAAATATAAACAAATGATGTAAAAAAATCAGGAAAACAGCTCAACTTGACTCCCCTTCGGCCATACAAAGTCGAATGGGAAAGAAAAAAAAATGATGACTGGTTCGAGGGTCGTAGCCGGGATTGTGGTGGAAACACACGCGACTAGGGCTACGCCGAATCAACCGAAGAATCAGATGGTTAGCAGTCCACCAGTAACTGGGACTTTCACGAGCCAAGTCACCACCATGTCTCCAGGTCCACCGCAGGCACATAAGAGACTCATCACCACGCGGATGACGACCTGGTCAAACCATAGAGGCCAAAGTCATTCGTAGCAAACTCAAAGTTCTGCGAGTAAGTCGCCACCCGCTCCCACCAACAAACAAGCAAAACTCCCCAGCAGCATCGGCAAGTACGATGGCTTGCGTGACCAAATAGATCATTTACATGATTTTGAATGTAAAGGAAGCATCGTGCTTTGGCCGGTTCAGGTCTGGTGCCACTTATTTGCCCAGACACTCATCGGAGCCGTTAGAGTATGGTTTGACAACCTACCCACGGGGAGCATCTTGGACTTCTATGATCTCATGATCAAGAAGTTCTCCAACCATTTCTCCCATTTGCGGAAGCACAAGAAGGACAAAGGCCATGTCTTATTGTCCACACGCAGTGATAATGAGACCATTGAGAACTAAATTACGTGCTACAAACAAGAGGCGCTTCAAATCGGCTGCGAAGAAGAACTCATGCGCGCAGCCTTCATACAGGGCGCCCATAGTGAGGAACTCCTTAAATGCCTCACAGGCATAGATGGCAACCCAGAATCTTGGGATGAAATTGTCAAGGCAGCGAAGATCTTCACATCCTCTGAGCGCTCTTTCAAACAAGTGCGCGGCTTCGAGCAATAGCAACAAAAACAAAGGGAAGCCGTCAGTTTGGTCGCACATCTCTGGATCTACAAACGAGGGTAAATACTCATCTTCTAATGATGCCTGTCAGATGCTTAGAAATAAGCAGTTGCGGGAACAGCGAGAACACTCCAAAAGGAACACTAATTGGACCCACTGACAAAAACACCATCGCAAGTGCTCAAGATGGAACAAGTAACGTTCAAGGAACCCACAGCCCTTGGAAAGAGGAAGAACGTAGACACAACAAAGTTTTGTGACTACGACAACGACTACGACCATCTTACCAATAAGTGTTTATAGTTTGAAGTTGGAAATCAAAGTCGCTCTCAAGACGGACCAGCTGGGTCACTTGTAACAACCTGCACCCTTCACTTTTCATAAATGTGCATAATTATTTTTTTTGAATCTAAAACATTATTCTATCTTTAAATAGTTATCCTCATAATGCATTACTGCTATTCTTCCAACTGTATCGCAATGTTCGGGTAACCTATGTTTTATAAACGAAAATTTATTTTTTTACACTTGTAATCTCTCAATTGCAAAACTTTTGGTTTAGCAAAATAGCTGGGCATCTTTCCATCAATAATGTTGCTACCATTTAGTGTATATATGCAAAACTACTATATTTTAACTCGCATGACAGTAGGCAATACGCCTGTTCTCGCACCACTTTTTTTGCCATTATTCTCACGGATTTTCTTATTTGTGGTTATTCTCGCATTATTTGTGGCTACTCTCACGTGTTAGTTGCATAATACCTATTAGCAGTTATATTTGCATTACTGATTTTGAGTATTAGTTCAACTCGTTTGACTCTCGTTTGTTCCATTGTGCGATTTACTCAATTTATGCTCTTTCGAATCGAAATTTCATGCTATACTTATATACTTTTCATGAACACATACTTTGAACATATATTTTGAACGCATATTTTGTACGCATACTTTCCTATTTTGAGTAAAACCCTGTTATACTTTTTTATTATTTTTTTCATCATCATGGTCAATGAACATACTAATTGATATCTCGCATGAGGTCTAAGCCAGTGCCCGCGGGGAACGGTGTAATCCTTAGAGTCTATCAATATGGGTGTTTAGAGCGAAAAGATTTGAACAGATATTGATCGGTTATTTGTGTGGGTGAACCCGAAAGGGAAAGGACCTCTAACTGTGCGTGAAACTTACACCTTATTCTCATTACGGTTATTCGGGTGAACCCGAAAGGGGAAGCACCTCTAACCGCATCTTATACTTGAGCAGTACCTATTACTTAACACATTTTAGTTGCACGAATTGTATCTTGTATCATTTATGTTAGTTTCGTGGAAAAGCATAACACTCTAGTGTAAGCTAAACCGGTGATTACGGTCATCATGGGTTTACAAGTACATGGGGGTGGTGTGTGATTTGACTTAGGCTATTGGTAGACAATCAGTATGAGTCCAAAGTATCAGTAGTGTGGTGGGTTAGGTGCGGTACACCCTATATATAAGCATAAACGATACTGCGAGGTCGAACTAGGAGTCTGACCAAGAACCTACCCATTATTTTTTATTGCATTCTGAGCTATTTAATAGCGTTTGGTCTGACTTCTTTAATAGGTCATTGAGCAACAACTATCATTTTTGACAAAGAACGTTTTTACACAAGCTTCAATTCTCTTTTTTGGAATCTTTCTTTTGACCACGCACACCGAAAACTCAAAGTTTGTATACACTTACACTCTCTGTTACTTGGAATCTCGTTGCATGTCCTTTGCAAAGTTCGGTCAGAAACCTTTCTAAAGTAGGGGAGACTACTATATCAGCGCCCTGTCCTCACCAGTTACATACTTTCCCAAACCTTGTAAACTCTCAACTTCCTAGCCTCGGGTCAAATGTCAAAGATTTTAAACCTTTCGCTTTGAATAACTACTTTAAACTTTGTCAAATTTATGACTGATGTATTCCTTAAAACTTACTTGCCATTTTCGAACTCTTTAGTTTCATGGAAACTTTCACTTGAAAGTAATTTCGGGAAGAAATTTTCTAAAGTAGGGGAGACTTTAACAACCTACACCCTTCACTTTTCATAAATGTGCATAATTGGTCCCTCAACTATTTCAAAGTTTTCATTTTTAACCCTCGTATTATAATAGGACCAAAAGTCAATTCATCTACACTCGAGCACGTATGTTTCAGACCTTGATACTCAAACCCCATAATTTTCGGTCCTAAAACAACTTAGAAACCGAAGGAAACAAGTCTGGAACTTAAAATTGATTAAATTAGAAAAATTGTTTTTTAGCTCTTGTGGTCCCTGGAGACAGTCAAAGTCCCAGTCAAACTGGCAATTCATCTTAAAACCAGACTTTATGATGTTGAACGATTTTAATGGCTAATTGACCAATTTTAATGGCTAATTAATCCAAAACTAGTATAAAAACCCACTTATGTGACCCGTTCTCATTGCACCTCTAAATCGATCATTCTACTTCGATTAAACACTCTCATACCCTCTCCTCTATTAGACTATCACCTATGCACAAGAAGCCCCAATTTTCATCTCATATTCATGATGAATTGGAAGCTTATTTCTTGGTTTTATTTCGGTTTTGTTTCTTCATTTTGAGTTATCAAATTCATGAGTTTTTCTAATTCCTTTTGCATTTTGATTCATTATTATCAGTAGAACAATAACCCTTCACTTGTTATATCAATTATAGTCTTTAACGGTTTCAATTGCAAATTTAGGGCTTAGGGTGTTCTAGGTAATTTGGGGATTTTGATTTAAAAGTTTATAGATTTTTATAAATTCACAACTCGCTTGATTCTTATCCAAAAATTATGAAATTTTGTATAATGGTTTATATGATCGATTATGAGTTTTAGAATCAGTTTCAGGATTTTTAGACACTGTTTGATACTTTTAATAATTTTATGATGCTTTAATATGATTTAATTCATAATAAAATAAAGGTAGCATATTTGGACATGAAAATTTATAGAGAAATGTTTCATTATTCTAAGATTATTATCATATCATTTTTCATTAGTTTTGACATGTTTTCATATGCTATCTTATTTTTATTTGTTAAATAAACTTTAAACAAATAATATTCATAATAAACCTCCTTTAATCCCAAAAATTATATAAAATTATTTTGGTGACCTTTTGTGTCATAGTAACAAGTTTTTTTATGGAAACTTTTATTTTTCAAAATGTTTTGCATTTATTTATGATTTTGTGTTAACTTTATTAATATAGTAACAAGTTTTTTTATGGAAACTTTTATTTTTCAAAGTGTTTTGCATTTATTTATGATTTTGTGTTAACTTTATTAATACAAATGTAATAAAAATTCTTAATTTTATTATAAATATTTTCTGATTAAAAATTACTATTTTTACCTTAGAAAATACATGTGTTCGAAAATCTAAATTCATTATATTATTTTCATATCCCCTGATAGAAAAATAAATAACTCATATTATTCTCGTCGCCTTTTATAAACTTAAAACCCCAAATGTAGACTAGACATCCTAGATGCCTTAGAATAAGAACCATACACTTTACTAAGCTTAAATACTTATTTTGGGACACTTTTAACTTTAGGTTGAATCTTTGAATTTGCTCGCTTACACTCGCTCGCGTAGTCAATTTGTTATTTGACGAATGTGAGTATGTCTAACCACCTTTTACAGTTTTACTCTTTTGGGGTGAATCATGTACCATTATTATTAAACTTATGTATATACTTTATAACGCGATGTGCTTTATGAAATGCTTATGTGAATTGTATGAACACTTGTCAAAATCATTAACCATTGTGCGCCGAACATAACAATGAGTAGTACTACGATTTATATCCCTTGATTGGCTTATGTGAATGTAGTGAGTCCTTGTTCATTGTTATGGTTCTTTTTATGATCGATATTTGAACGTTCGTGGAACGCTTTTAGGCTTTATTTTGACCCTTTTACATATTGCAAATATCATAGCACATAAATTGTGAAATACTTTTTGAATAAAACAGGGTATGCTCACCAATACATTAATGCGTTGACAAAATTATTTTTGTACATGTTTGAGGGTATGCCACCACTGCAATATGATCAAAGAGAATGCCAAAAGCCAGAAACATGGGAAGCATTCCCGACCGGAGAAAAACGACGCATGGAAGGAGGCTGACGTCCTCCTCCCTAAAGTCTGCGGTGGCCAATTATCTATGGCGCCGCTAGTAATCACCGCTGTCTTCAGGCATTATCACACGCGATATATGTTCTTAGACATCGGAAGTTGCACTGACGTAATGTATGGTCAGTATTTTCAACAACTGGAAGAGGAAGACAAAGCCCGCCTCCTTCCAGTACACGAACCAATTTCAGGCTTTATCCATGAAGTCATCATGACCGACGGTAAACATGAACGCATGGAAGTGTGAGATTTCATGGTTTTACCTGCGACGTCCCATCACGTCATCCTGCTCGGATGGGAGGGGTTGTAGCGATTCAACGCCAACGAATCAATGCCGCATTAGATGATCGGGTTCCCCACCCGCACCGACGTCGCATTCATAAGGCAGAACAAGGACTGCCATGCAACCGACACAGGAAAGCCCCCAAAGATGGCCAAATCAAAAGCTCGTATGGAGCTGGAAAACTGGGTTCTTAACCCTAAATTTCCAGTCCAAATGGTGGTAATTGGCTATGCAATCTCTGACACCATTTGTGCACATATATTTAAAACAAATGCCCATCAAGAACAATGACTTCTTCGCCTGGCAACCTTCGGATATGATTGGCATTCCGCTTGGTGTCACGAAACACAAGCTATAAACATAACGATCGGTAGAGCCGGTCGTACAGAAGAAGCATAGCATGGGGCCAAAGAAAACAAAGGCCATGAATGAACAAGTCATGGAGCTACTCAACGCACGCATCCTACGCCCTATTCGGTGCTAAACCTAGTTCGCAAATCCAGTTATGGTCGGCAAAGCGACAGAAGGATGGAGCTGTGCGTTGACTACAAAGACCTTAACAAGGTGTGCTCAAAGGACTGTTATCCTTTGTCCAAGATCGATCTAATGGTGGATTCGCTAGTTCCTTACCGCTTCAAGTGTTTCTTGGATGCATACAAGGGCTACCATCAAATCCAAATGGCCAAGGAAGATGAGGACAAGACAACCTTCCGCACAGACATGGGTACTTTTTGTTACAACAAAAATGCCTTTCGGCCTGAAAAATGCGAGAGCTACATATAAGCGCCTGATGGACAACGCCTTCATAAACGAAATCGGTGTACGATTGGAAGTGATGTCGATGACTTGGTCATCAAGAGCAAAGAAGATGAGCATATGTTGGGGGATATACAGAAAACCTTTGAGCAGCTGCGTAATGTGCGCGTCAAACTAAACCCCGGCAAGTGTTCCTTTGGAATGGAGAAAGGTAAATTCAACAGGGTAATTGTCACGCATGACGGTTTCCGCGCAAACCCCGAAAAGGTCCAAGCGATCGAGTGAATGCATTCCCCCGCATCTATCAAGGAAGTTCAAACGTTGATTGGCCGCCTGGTGGCCCTTAACCGCTTCCTTTCCAATTATGCTTAAAGTTCCTTTCCAATTATGGATACCTTGAAGAATTTCTTGAAAAAGAGAAATTTCTGCTGGACGCACAAGGCACAAACATCTTTCCAAGAGATGAGATGGTGCCTGATGAACCTCCCAACTTTGACTGCGCCTCTACCGAAGGAACCGCTAACACTGTACCTTTCTGTCACGGAACGAGCAGTGGGCATGGTACTCCTAGTAGACCGCAAGGGAGTTCAAACACCGATCTATTACAAGATACTCAACAATGGAGAAGCTAGTCCTTGCATTGGCACACGCGTCAAGAAAATTGCGGCGGTATTTCCAGGGACACCCATCAACATCCTAACTTACTATCGAATCAACGATGTACTTTGCAAACCCGAATTGTCGGGTCACCTCGCAAAATGGGTGATTTACCTCGGGGAACACACCATCAATTACAAGCCTAGACCCGCAATTAGAGTACAAGTACTCACTGATTTCGCATCAGAAATACCCGCCGACAAAATTCAACACTGCTTAGCGGAACAAAAGCCCGCACGACCACAAGACGAAATGTAAAATGGTACCAGTACACCGACGAGGCCTCAAATGACGACGGGTCGAGCGTAGGACTTCGTCTTATCAACCCAAATAAATAAGAATTCACATACGCTATCCGTCTGGACTTCCGAAGCACAAATAATGTGGCAAATATGAAGCACTACTGGCCGGCATCCGCGTTGCGGAAAAAAAAGGAGCCTGCAACATTAAGCGCATGTGGATTCAATGCTTGTCGTAGGACACAATAACGGAACCTACGACGCGAGAGACGCAACCATGGCTCTTTACCTTGAATAGGCCAAACTACTAATGCGCGAGTTTCATTCTTGTGTGGTCATCCATATCATAATGATCTAGAATAAACCATCTGATGCGCTTAGTAAAATGGCCTCAACGGTTGTCGAACATATGGGAAAAGAGATCCACGTCGAAGTATTAGATAAACCCTTTGTTCCACAACAACAAGTCATCGTCATCCAAACAGGTAATGCTTCCTAGACGATGCCAATCGAAGCCTACTTGACTTCCGGCATCCTACCTGACAATATACCAGAGGCCTGGAAACTGCAATATAAGGCTTTACATTATCAGCTAATCAACGGAGTACTTTACCGCCGATCTTATTTGTGGCCATTACTCCGCCGTGTAGACTCCGCCGATGCCTTTTTCTTGATTATAGATATTCATGAAGGCGTTTGTGGATTGCACGTGGGGTCGCGCGTAAAATACCCTACGCCACAAAAACGACCTGGTGCCTGTCACCGCGGCATGGCCATTCCTGAAATAGGCAACCGACATTGTCGGACCATTCCCGAAAGCGTCAGGAAATGTCAAGTTCCAAATTGTTGCCATAGACTACTTCACCAAATGGATCGATACAAAGCCCCTAGCAAAGATTGATGGGGCTCACGTTAAGAAATTCATTTAGGAGTTCATAATTTACAGATTCGGCTTACCATTCCAACTTGTGAGCGACAATGGAACTCAGTTCGCAGGCCAGCACCTACAGGAATGGCAAGCGCAACTAGGCGTTCAACAGATATTTACATCTGCCGGGCACCCACAAGGCAACGGACAAGTCGAAAGAGCAAATAGAAGTATTGTCAAAGCGCGGCTTGGAGACAAGCGTATGGGTTGGGTTTATAAAGTTTCGCACGTTCTCTGGGATCATCGCACCCTAACCAAAACGAGCAATGGTGAAACTCCATTCAGCCTCACCTAACGTTCCAAGGCCGTAATACCCACTGAAATTGGATGCCCTTCTGCAAGGGTCCTCATGGCAGACAAAAGAACTAATGAAACTGAGCTCCGCTTAAACCTTGACTTGGTAGAAGAACGGCGCGAACTCGCCGCAATCAATTAAGCAAAGTACAAGAAACAACTAGAGCGTTATTACAATAAACGCGTAAAATTGTGCAAATTCAATGTTGGAGACTACGTCTTTCGCAACAATGAAGTCTCACACGCAGAAAAACAAGCGCATTTGTCTTCAAGGCGTGGGGTTTAAAAAACCCAACGCCAAACTACATACTTATGAGAAAAAGTCTACAAGTTAAGGAAAACATTTCAAACAAGTATTCAACCCAATATAAAAGACGTGCACAACATAAAGACAAGAGTAAAGTTCATTTTATTAACATATAGGCGCCGAAGGCCTCAGAATATTAACAATAAAAGGAAAAATTAAAATATATACAAGACAACACCAATGCCACCTAATTTGACCCGTCGAAATCTACAAGTTTTTTGTCATCGTCATGGGTGCCTGATGTCCCAACACGTTGGGCCGCATCTTTGGCGGCTCGGGCCTCTTCTTCGCGCTTTCACGCCACCTCAGCTTCAGCCTCCTCCTTATTTTGTGCCTCCAATCGATATGATTCTTCAATAAAATACTTGAGGGCACCGGCAGGATCCGCGAAGGCGTTGCAATTGGCAACAACATCGAGGATGGGAAAATGAACTTGCTCAAATTTTGCAAGCTCAGCCTCGTACTCCGCTTCTAGGGGCTTGCCATAATGTTCGGCTTCATCAATTTGCCCCTAGGCTAGCGCATAGTAGAAGCTAGTGTCAAATCCATCGGCTCTCCGGCCTCGCGAGCGGGATTCAACAATCGTCGCCACATGATCACCCAAATTGGGTTCATTCCAAAAGCGCTTGAAGATCTGCAAAACAACTCCAAGTATTAGAAATTCTTTAAAACAAAAAGCAATATGAAAAACACATGGATAAGGCGATACTTACCCCGGACACACCTTCGGTCATCACCCTCTTCACCTGCTCTTGCGCCTTTTCTTGTGCATTTATGGCCTCTTCGTGCAACTCCTTCGCATTCTCGACCTCTAGCATAACAGCAACTCGGGCCTTTTCCAATGAGACCTTCTGGGTCTCCAAGAACTCCTTCTCTTTCACCCACGCCCCCTATTGGGACTCCAAGACTGACACCCGCGAAGTCATATCCATTAACTCCTCTTAATTCCGGAGTTCGGAGCGGGTATCCGCGACCTTGGAGTCACGTTCCTCCAGGGTGTTAACGTGGCCTGCAGCAGCACGTAGCTAGGAGTTCTCATTGTTTAACACTTGAATTTGCTCCCTGGCCTTCATCATGTCAGCGTTGGTGCAAGTGCAAGACTCAGTCCACTGTTTATGCGCCACTGCGTAGCTGGGAGTTCTCATTGTTTAACACTTGAATTCACTCCATGGCCTTCATCATGTCAGCGTTGGTGCAAGTACAAGACTCAGTCGCATAAGCACCACCGCGGTAACATTCGACGTCGGCCCGGAGCTTCATTTCCGTCTCCCGCACCCGGGCCTCCCTCTATGCCAACGCCGCCATCTCCTCCTTGAACACAGCAAGGCTATGCTGAATTTCCTTATCGCGACGCTTCAAGGAATCCAGCATAGCCACGTTTAGCGTCGCATTGATGCATTGTTCGGTGACAAGGGAGGGACGGTCAACCCTGTCCTGATATTCCCTCTCCTTGGGAGGGGCAACATTTTCCACGAACTCCTGGGCGTAAAGAGGGTTCGCGAAGCGGGTGTTCTCCCGCAAACTCCAATGGGGCCTAAAGATCCTGTCAGACCTGGGGTATGCGGAAGTCTTCACTTCCATTGTCTTAACAACTGTCCCCCCTACGGAGACATGCCTTCACCGGACTTAGGCCTTTCGGCCTCCTTCGTAAATGGACCAAACGACGTCTCGCCCATCTGGCCAATGCCTTTCGAACCACCCCCAGCGCCTCCTGCTGGGTGGCTTCGGGCTGCTTTCCCTGAGCCTTCGACATGGCAGCGTAAACCTCGGCCTTTGTCGCCGCTTCCTTCTCGGCGTCAGCCTTAGCTTTGGCCGCCGCCTCTTGCTCCGCCCTAAAGCGGTTTTCCTCTACCTTCTTAGAGGCAGCTTCAGCTTTGGCTTTAGCCGCTGCCTCCTCCTCACGGGCAACCCGCTCTTCCTCCTTCTTCCTCTTCAGTTAACGCGGGCGAAGGAGTTGGGAATGTATTCGGCCCAGTAAGAGCTACAACAAAAGCATAAGTATAAGACATTAAGCAATAAAAATGCGTAGAAATATGATAGCAACAAAAATGCTAATGCACGTACCGGGCCTTCTTTAGAGTCTTCTGAAGTGTCGGCTGACGCACCGGAGGCGCGGTAATGTGGAAAAAACTGCGGCTGCTAGCTCTCTTTTGAAGCTTCCTTTTAAGGCGAAGGGCCAGACTTTTAAGTCTGGCTAACTCCCCCATCTGCACCCTCCGACGTCTTCTCCCTCGTGCCCTTCACTAGCCTCCTTTTCTTCCGCGCCTTTTCCTTCGGCGCTTCGGTGTCTTCAGGGGTGGAGGAAGAGAACTCCATGCGCTTGTCCATCTGCCTAGTGAATGGCCCTTCACCACTTACACTCAAAGGCGCTGTATCAAACACTTCAACATAATCAACTTTTGATTTATAAGAAAACTGCGGTGCCTTTTTTCAACGACCACGAGTGCCCAGGACTCTAGAGGGCCGCATGGGATGAACCAGCTCCTCTGAAGACCCGAAAGTCCCTTCGTCGGAAATGATTACGCATGGGATATTTCCGGTGGCAAAACAGACACCAGATCAGGGTTTATAGTAAGCTCACCTGTGGAACGGAAATGCGCATGTGCGTTCACCAAGTTGGGCAGATAGAACCTGCCCAACATCTCCTCCACCTGTGATGGCCTATCTGCAAGCGTAGCTCTCCACTTGATCCTGGCCTTGTCGCGCGCCAGGAACAAATCAAAATTCGCCACACTAGGAAAAACCAGACTTAGAAAAAATTCCCAAAAATTAGTACATACGCAAATTAAGCGGATACTTACCCTCATCGCGGATGTAGGGCTCGTCACCCAACATCAAGCGCAGCCGACCCGTCCCAAGATATACTAGGAATGCCTTCTAGCATGTATTTGCGTCGAAGGGGGACGCATTTGCGGTCAAATGCAAGAACTACTCTTGCTTCTTGTACCCCTCCATCACCGGGAAGTCGGGGAGCTTCTGGCGCTCGCTGAGAACTTCCACGACATCACAACGGGGATATACCCCTGTTTCACATAAAAAAAACTTCTCCTTCCAGTCGTGCAGCTACTTAGGAGCAGTTGTCCATATAGGCTGCACCTTGGAGCGCAGGGCGAAGTTAAACTAAGATTCAAACATCGTCATCACATAAAATATGTTGAACCTCTCGAAAGTCGGTCCAACGTATAGGGCACGACAACAGGCCTCGAAGTGGACAAGCCTGAGCATCCTAAACCCACTCAACTGGGTTATATGAATGCTATAAGCCACCAGGGTGTCAATCTGGAACTTGGTGGCCGGGAGACGAAACCCACACTTAGTAAAGTGGGCATCGTAAAAGGCAATTTTTCCCAAAGGATTAGTCAGGACGGTGCCGCTAGCCGTCGGCAACTCCGGCTCCCAGGCATTCTCCAACTCCATCTTCCGGACAAACTCAACAATCCTCGGTTTACTCCACTTTTTGGTGGTGTTTCTGATGATTTTTCAGGCAGCTTTCATCTTCTCCGCCATGGATTCAGTTGGGTTTTCAAGATTTTGTGAGCTTTCTGGCATGAAAAGGAGGAGAGATGGTCGGAAAACAACAAAAGACAATCGGAGAATTTAAAGTGTCACCGCAGGAAAGGGAGATCTTAGAGAGAGAGAGAGAGGTTGGCAAAAATTTTGAATGTGTGAGAAAAAACGAAGTGTGGGAGATTATTTATACCCATCCCATTAATTGCGACGAGATAACAGCTGTCAAAAAGTACTGACAGTTCAGGCGACGAACCACCAGAAACGCGCCACGTGTCACACTACATGACCATCAGTTACACTCGGGCACGTGGATGGCCACACGCCTGACACAAGACGAATTTTTCATCTGACACGTGCTGGACACGTCTCCCCATACTGATAGACATGTTGTCTATCAACTGACACATCCACCAATCTCCTTGGCTTCCTTAACAAGCCTCCTCGATATCCCTCCAAAATTAATTACAACCTTTTCCAATTCCAACACAGTTACTTCCAATCATATTCAAATTTAGATTTAAGGCTACGCGTTAACTACTCTGAAATGAGAGACACGTCACCCGCGAGGCTTCACCTCGCCAACACGCATGCCACGTCATCATTCGGCGATGGTTTGACGTAAAAACAAAACAAATTCTCCGCATGATTCGTTTTCAGGATCACGCGTGCCACGTCATCACTCAGTGACGGTTTGACATAAAACCAAAAGACGTTCTCCGCATTATTCCTTTCAGAATCGCGTGTACCATGTCATCACTCGGCCATGGTTTGACGTAAAACCAAAAAGACGTTCTCTGCATGTTTTCTCCTTAGCCACATGCATGCCACGTCATCATTCGGCGATGGTTTGGTGTAAAACCAAAAGACATTCTCCGCATGATTCCTTTTCAAGATCATGTGTGCCACGTCATCAATCGGCGATAGTTTGACATAAAACGAAAACACATTCTCCGCATGATTCCTTTTCAGGATCACGCTTGTCACGTCATCATTCGGCGATGGGTTGACGTAAAACCAAAAGACGTTCTCTACATATTTCCTTTTCAGGATCACGCGTGCCACGTCATCACTCAGCAATTGTTTGACGTAAAGCCAAAAAGACAGTCTCCGCATGTTTTTTCCTTAGCAACATGCTCGCCACGTCATTCATCGGCGATGGTTTGACGTAAAACCAAAAAGACGTTTTCCGCATGTTTTCTCCTCAGCAACATGCTCGCTACATCATCACTCAGTGATAGTTTGAAGTAAAACCAAAAGACGTTCTCCGTATGTTTTCTCCTCAAAAACATGCTCGACACGTCACCATCCTACGATATGTGGATACAATGAAAAATACATCATCCACGCTACATCTAATCGGATAGCAAAACTCCTTGAGCATGATGATAATGATGATCTTAAAATGGATGAGCTTTCACCCATGCCTCACTACTTCTAGTCCAACACCCCACCTGATATTTCTGCAAGATCAGTAGACGCGCTGGACTGGGGTGTCACACCCTCAAATTTCCACTGCGGGGTTTATACCGCGAGGCGCATGACATACCAGGATCCCATAGCCATAAGTCATATGAACGAACTCTAAATGCCCAAACCATTTAGTTCGTTTTCAAAAACCAAGTTTAGTTAAGCTACGGAAGCGTAAACCAAATTTAAACCTTTTAAAACCATGCGCAAAACAACACGCCCAAATTAAAACCATATGAAAGAAAATGTAAAATCATAATATGTAATTTAGGTGTATGCCCAAGACCCCGAATGCAGTGAAGTGTGCAGTGCTTTCTAATCCTGGCACCGGAAGCTAACTACCTGCAAAAGCATGTCAATCGTGGGTCAACAAACACTGTTGGTGAGTTCACTAAGTAAAGTAAATGAGTATGTAACTGCGCTGGTTTCCGAAACCACGTAAACAAGTAATTGAGTTGGTTCCAAGAACTGTGTAAACACTAGTTCATCGCATGTCAAGGGTAGCTAGCCCATTCATGATAACTAACACCGAATATACCGAACTGCTATGTACGTGTAGCCACAAATGTGAGCCACATGCCTGACATCATTCTCTATCCACAATGATAAAGTTCATTAAGTTATAGTTCACGCCCGCGCTCCCCGAGCCGGTGTGAGGTTTGTAAGACCTAATAGCGCTATCAACTAATAACCCGCTTGCCATAACCCGGCAACTCATTCGGTACGTGAGGACTTACAGATGATAGAGTTGGTTTAGTTCATCAAAGACACAGTTTGCGAACTAGTAAAAGCCGACCCACACAAGGATCCATAGCATCCCAATCTGGGATGTGTAAGTAGTCCCAAACCGGACTAGAAAATAGTAGTCCCAACCCGGACTAGAAAAAGTTAAGTACGTTGTCTCAACCTGAGACGCATGCTTTTGAGAAAAGAGTAGTGAAACTCACCTTAGTATGCAAGCAAGTAAATCCAAATTCCAAGTATGGTGCACTACCGACTCCCTAGTACAAGTGTCACTAAGTAAGTTTATGTGTAATACCATTACACCATATAACCCGTTTGTCCAAGACGTTTAAATGTTCAAAAGCGTGTAGGTGACACCTAGTGATTCTACATGCATAAGAAAATCCCACGGACCCGTTGGTGAATACGTTGGTTACAATTAGTTTTACATTCCATATGCGTCTCATACAAGTGCCCATTCAGTTACACATCAAATACATACCACCTAGGACTTCAATTAGTCACATAAACACATAATACACAATCTGTGTTTTTAGGACAGATTGTGCGTCACCAAAACTAATTTATTTAAAATACTTAATCAGTGAGTTAATCTCCCAAATTTTTATTGAAAATTCTTTGGGATTCTTTTAACAACCCATATTTTTTTTTGTCTCAAAACCAAACACAAAAATAATTAAATTTCGTTCAACACAGCTATGTTCAGAAAACTTTCATAACAGGTCAGTTTAGTATAAAAATTACCAAAAATTGTGTATTCATCCAAACAGGATGAATCCACTTGGAAAACTCAAATTATTCCAATGTTAATCTTCTGTAAAAATTTCATAACCTAATTCTTTATAAAACTCGAGTTATGACGTTTTAAAGTCGACTCAGTTTGTTAACCCGAAATTCTGATATGGCCTATTTCCAAAGAAAATTCCAAAAATGACTCAAACGACGTCCAAATCACTCGATTTTACCCATTATGAAAAGCTAAGACCAGGTGGGATTTAACCATGCAAAGAAAACATCAAAATCATCATGTTAAAGTCACGTACAGACCCTACAAGTTCACCTAAACATTCTGTCCAGATTTTAATTACGCACAAACCTTTATTTAAACGACCCCCGTGTGCGTATAATCGATCAACAATCATCAATAATCATTACAAAACATTCCTAAGACCTATTAAGATCAGATTCTATCATAATACATGCAAAAATTATAACCCTAATGATCAAAACTTCAACAACTTGCGCAACAAGTAACCTATTACATCACTAATCGCCTATCATCATGTTTAACCCGTTTAATCTTCAAAAACCTCAAGTTTTAGTATTTATAAAAGGGTCTCAGACCTGGACAAACTTAGTTATAGGGTTTTTGTAACATAATAATAAGATTAAAGCGTACAAGATTAAGGATTATACCCCAAGCTCTTCGATACAATCAACCGAACGCTCTTGAAGCTTCCCAATCGATGTTCTTGCGCCTTAGCAGGTGGTTTGGGGTTAATATTTCGTAGGTAGGGCAGTAGGGGCGATTAGGGTTTGAGTTTAGGTGATACAAGAGGCTTAGGGTTGCTTAAATAGGTGTTTAAGTCGGTTTGGTGGCGTCAGGTACCGGCGAGCGGGCCGCTCGCTCCCTGTGAGCGGCCGCTCATAGGGCCTTGGCCCGCGTGGGTGGCCCATTTCGTCACCCGACGTATTTTCCTTCGACGTTTTCGCTATTTCGGACCGTAACAAGTGTAACCCCATGCGTTAAGACCCTAATCATCCTAATGGTTCACCTTTAACGATTCTTATTAACGTATTCGGTTTAAGTTCACATAATCACATATGGTTTGCACATAGTTTCACCGAGTATCACAGAAGCACGTAATCGCAATCAATCCAAATCAGTTAACTCACAATTATTAAACTTCATTATTCACCAACGTCCGAGGTTCACTAATCATGTATACAGTCTGGTAATTCCTCGAATTTCCATCTTATGCAGTTATTAACATGCAACTATGTAATGTGTGTCCTATCTAGCTAACCCTAGTTAAGTATAATGCAAGAAACGTAACTAGAGTTTAGTTAAAGTGAGAACCTGAAATTGCGGGGTATCACATCATCCCCAAGTTGAAAAGAATTTCATCCCGAAATTTAGCAAGTAAACAATAAAGCCAGCTAGAAAAGTTTGCGGTTGGTTCCCAGATGTCACATCATCCCCAAGTTGAAAGGAATTTCGCCCCGAAATTCACTTTGAAAGAGCTCCTTTATGTTTAGCGTTCGATCTATGTTCAGGTTCAGGTTCAGAAAAGAGGTGTGGGTATTTGAGCCGCATTTGATCTCTGCGCTCCCATGTATATTCCGGTCCTAGACAGGAATTCCATTGTACCTTAACAATAGGTATAGTGTTTTGTTTAAGTTTCTTGACGCCCGCTCAAGAATCTCCGCTGGTTCTTCCATGAACCGTAGCCGTTCGTCCACCTGGATCTCTTCCAGTGGCACCATCAGTGTTGTATCTAACAGGCATTTCTTTATATTTGATACGTGGTGTACATCGTGTACCTCATTAAGTTCATTAGGCAGGTTCAACCTGTAAGTTGCTGGACCAATCCTTTCGACAATCACGAATGGTCCAACGTATCACGGGTTCAACTTTCCCCGTTTACCAAAGCGTATCACCCCCTTCCAAGGTGACACCTTCAATAGAATCTTGTCCCTAACCTGGAACTCCAAAGGTTTCCTACGCTTATCAGCGTAACTTTTCTGTCGATCACGAGCAGCAGCCATCCGGTTTCTGATTTGCACTATCTTTCAGAAGTTTCGTGCACGAGTTCGGGACCTGTTAGCTGGCTATCCCCAACTTCAGTCCAGTAGATGGGAGACCTACACTTGCGTCCATATAGTGCCTCAAAAGGCGCACACTGTATCAAAGTGTGGTAGCTGTTGTTATACGAGAATTCAATCAAAGGCAAGTGCTTATCCCAACCGTTGCCAAAATCCACCACGCACGCGCGTAGCAGATCTTCCAATGTTTGGATGGTACGTTCACTCTGTCCACCCGTCTGTGGGTGATAGGATGTGCTTATATCTAAGCGAGTTCCCAAAGCGTTTTGGAGAATAGTCCAAAAATGAGAAGTGAATCACGCATCGCGATCAGATATAATAGAAGTAGGCACCCCAAGCCTAGAGACTACCTCCTTGACGTAGAGATTTGCTAGTTTCTCCAGCGAGTCCGTTTCCTTTATTGCCAGAAAGTGTGCCGATTTGGTTAAACGATCCATGATAACCCAAATCATGTTATGGCCCGTTGGCGTTCTAGGAAGCTTTGTGATAAAATCACAGAAATCCTGTCCCATTTCCACATAGGGATTTCTGGTTGCTGGAGTAGGCCTGAAGGTTTCTGGTATTCAATCTTAACATTTGCATAAGTCAAGCACTTACTAACATAAGTGGCTATCTCAGCTTTCTTGTTTGGCCACCAGTAAAGAGTTTTGAGATCTTGGTACATCTTGTCCGAACCAGGATGTACCGAATATCGAGAGGTGTGAGCTTCATCAAGCACCAGTTGTCTGAGATCCCCAAAACATGGTATCCAGACTCGATTGATAAAGTAATGAAGACCGTCTGTCTTTAGTTCCAGGTGCTTATCAGAAGTTTCAAGCCCGATGTTTTCTTCTTTCAAAGCCCCGCCCTGGGCTTCACGTATCTTATTAGGAAGATTAGAACGTATAGTGAGTTGTAAGCTCGCACCCGTTTGGGTTTCATTTCCTTACGATTGAGGGCATCAGCTACTACATTAGCTTTCCCTGGATGATATTTGATGGCACAGTCATAATCATTCAGAAGCTCGACCCATCGACGCTGTCGCATGTTCAGCTCCTTTTGATCGAATATGTGTTGGAGGCTCTTGTGGTAAGTGAAGATCGTACACCTCGTCCCATAGAGATAATGCCTCCAGATCTTTAGAGCAAAAACCACTACTCCCAGTTCCAAGTCATGGGTGGTGTAATTCTTCTCGTGAACCTTTAATTGTCGTGAGGCATACGCGATCACCTTATCACGCTGCATCAGCACACACCCTAACCCTTGGATAGACGCGTCACAGTACACCACGAAGTCTCCTGTACCCTCAGGTAATGATAGTTTAGGTGCATGGCGATACACCTTTTCTCTCTCTCCTGCATTAATTACATTCAGTCTAATTACAATTTCCTGATCCAAGACTAACTGATTGGGCCGAAAGGAGGATAGCCCATAACCCGGGCCTAAGCCCATCGTTGTGGGTATGGGTCAATGATGTCTGACCCGTGTACTTCCTATATAAAGGAGCTCACACTTCCTTTGTTAGGGACTTCAGATCCATCAATCATACACTCTCACAACCTACCAGGCAAACACCATTTTTGTGTCTACTATTACGAGTCATTGTGACTTCTAGGCGGTCGCCTCCTTTGACACGGCGCCCAGGTTCTATCTTTTCAGGTTCAGATCTAGCCAAGAGTGGAGTAAAGGATTATACCCTGCAGCAACCACGAGTCTATCTCCCCACGGTTCGGATCTAGCCAAGTTTGGATATAGGTTATGCACTGATAACTAGAAATTTTCTTGCTTTAATGCATATGTTGTATGTATGATCTGTATCTATGTTAGCTTCGTAGTAATGTATACAATACGCTTTGATACTTCTTGATGCGTGCAATTAGTTGTACCTATAAATTATGAACTTAATTTAGTTTGAGCATGAGGGAATTAAGTCAAAATTCAGTCAAACTTTCCCTGTATGAATTCTATTCGGTACACTTTGATGCTTCTTGATGCCTGCAAATGCAATTAGTTGCAACCAGCCCTGTCTTATATTCTGATTAAATTTTACTCAAGCTTGGAAGAGTTGGTGAACTTGATAATTCACTAGAATGCTAGTGAGTGAACTATAGGTTGCGAGTCTACCTAAAGGTTTAAAAAGACATCAGATTCTCATTATATAGTATACCTTGTGAACATTTGGTTATGGAGGCTTCTAAAGAGTTATAGAACTCTGTTTGATTAGGAGTTTTATAAATTTATATAGCAAAACAATCTGATGGATTTTGTTGACACATGCATGTTGTTGATATCTTTTTTTCTCTAGGTTTGACTTTTATGCATTGATAATTCAAAACCGTGTCACTGTAAAGAGTTATCATGGATGAATAAAAAAAAATCATAAAAGCAATGAAACTCTCATACCCCTGATTATTTCGATTAAGGAGTAGACATCAAGAAAATTAGATGGTGTGGCATCCTTCAGGTACTCTCAATTGTTTTCTATAGAAAACCTAACAAACTCAAGATAGGTGGCTGACCCATAATTTTTCTTTTCTTGGTTACACTTCAATTATGTGTGATAAACCGGGTTACTCTTCGTATATTACACATAAAACAAGAGAGTGGGATATTTAACACTTGGGTCACTCGCATTGAAACCTAACACTTGGTTCCCCCTACTCATGATCAGCTAAATAATATGGTAATTTTTTTGTTTTGTTGCTGTAGAGAATCGCATCATTTACAATAAAGCTTAGACCAACAACCATAGAGCCCAGTCATAACTCTATTTTCTTAGCTTATAGATGTCAATGGTAAATCTTAACATATTTCAATTCACATTTCATCAAATTTAACTAATTTTCATTTAAACATATTAGATTTGTTAACCACGTGACGCTTTCAGAGTATAAACTAGTTGATCTATATAGCTATTCATCTTCAAAACATAGTTAAGAGTTTAGACAAAGTTTCTTCAAAATCATAGACTATTGGTCGATTTGGTGGTTCTAAGTATTACATATTTCCAAATTCATTTGACGTAAGTAAACTTGTTAACCTATCCATGACAAGGATTGGCTTCAAACACTTTGGGTAAATCTCTATAATAAGGGTTACATGTTCCTTTCACTACTAGAAAAGTGACATTTTGCTACAAAGTATTCTTACGAAAAAAATGCGTCATAAATTTTAAGAAAGTTGCTACTCATTTGTGACGACAAAAAAAGCTATAATTTTTTAGCAAATTTGCGACACACTATATTTACAAATTCTTAGGAAATTGCGTAGGAAATAGGTCACAAATTTCCTACACCATGTTTTCGTAGGAAATTCGTTGAAATTAAATATTTAGTGCACGCATGGGACTTACAATGTTGACATCAGGATTAGCAGTTATCATAATTTTTTTGTTTGAAGTAATAGGTATTAGCATTGAATTTATAGATTGTTTTAGGTTATGTGTTGAATATTGATATTAGAGCTATGCATTTTTTTAGCTTTTATGATAGGTGTTAATATTAGAGTTATACATTATTTTAGGTTAAGTATTGAATATTGACATTAGAGTTATGCATTTTTTAAGCTTTTATGATAAGTGTTAATACTAGAGTTATACATTGTTTTAGTTTATGTACCAATATTAGTATGTTAGAGTTGTACATTTTTTTTATCCTTTAGGATATGTGTTAATATTAGAGTTACATTGGAGTTATACATTGTTTTAGGTTGGTGTTGGCATTGGAGTTGTACATTGTTTTAGGTTAGATATTAATATTAGAGTTGTATATTGTTTTAGATTAGATGTTAACATTAGAGTTATACATTGTTTATGGTTAGGAGTTGACATTGGAGATACATTGTTAATTGTTTTAGATTAGGTGCTACCCGAAGATTTCCTGCATGTAACTGTAAAGTGCATCAGTCTATATCATATCTAAAATTGATGTGTCATATTAGATTTTCAACCTCAGGAAAGATTGGTTTTTTTGTTTGGATTTACTTGTTATTATTATTATTATTATTATTATTATTATTATTATTATTATTATTATTATTATTATTATTATTATTATTTTGTTTGTGGTTGATTTGAAGTTGTTAGTTAGTTGATTGTGTGACTGTATGGTTAATTTTGGTTTTGGTATATTCTTTGTGATGGGTGTGAGTTTACTTTAGTTAGGGTTTTGGTGTGGTTTGTGGAAGTATTGATGGATAATAGTGATAGGTGAGAGAATTTGATTGAAGTTACTTTGATTATAAGCTTAAATTTGATTCGAAGTTGTCGTTACAAATTAGGGTTTGGATCTACATTTGGTTTGGTTAATTTTGGCGTTTTTTGTCGTTCGTCTGTAAGAGTCAAGTTTTTGAATTTTCTTTTGTTACATGATAAAAAATGGCCATTTTGATAGAGTTATATATTGAAGAAGAAATAATTGCCTCAATGCACATGGATATTATTAGGTAAGTTATCCCGGTTACTGATTAAGTTTTTAGTTTCCCTTTCTGGCAGTACCTAAATGGATCTTTTAGTATTGATTCACCGAGTGTTTTGAATTTTCGATATTTTTCAGCCTGCCAAAATGTTTTACATGCCAGTAGATTTTATAATCAACACTAATATTTTTCACTCTTCAACATTCAGAAAAAATTGGTTTTCATTAGAAGAATATTTGGATGCTCCTCCTAGGAACCGTCATAAATTAAGAGTTGTCCCCTTTATTAAAAACATAACTTTTGGTGCTGTAGGTTGCTTACAATATTATTTTTCATTTTAGCAAAAAGCATAACATAACCGTTGTGTTACATAATCTGCAGATATCGTTTCCGTGTTTGTTTGTTTATGTTTATCGTTCTTAGTGTATTTTATTTGTTCTTTTTTTTCAATTATGGGTACTTATAAGATGGACACTACGGAGTCATTGTGCCCTCCAAGAGTACATGAAATGTTAGCTTCGCGTGCCTGCAAATTATTTGTTAGGAAGGAAAGCACTCTACAGTATTCTGCCTACAAATAGTTTGGAAAAATATCAGGTTTGTTAGTGGATTCCAGTCGCAAGTTTTTTTTTTTCATGTTCATGCCTATAAATATCATTTGAATAAGTTTATATTTGGCTCCAACTTTGCAGGATCAAATGAATACAGACTGTTGATGGTATGCTTGAATAGCAAGTATACATGTTTTGTTAATTGTTTCCTTAACCGAGTTTCGACAGAGTGGCCTCGTATGTTTTTGTTGGTATGAGAATTTTGATACAATGTCACCATCCTAGCCTTCATTATATATTCTAGATTTTAATAGGTTATATCAGTTGGACATCTTTGGATTACAGAATTAATATGTTTCACAAGGTACATATTTGTTCATATAGTATTTATTATCATTTTTTTATGACGACAAAAGAGGTTTAACATGAAATGATTTGGGCTAAGTGATTTTGTAACGGGTCAAAACACATAATTTTTAAATAGTCGCAATGGTTTGGTAGAATCAACTTAAGTTTTAAAATTTGATGCCGAACAAGAAACATTCTCCTCGCTTTTGACCGATTTAAATTAATAGTTCAACCCCGGGACGCTCCCGGGGTAATCAGCTAGTCTTTTTATATAACAAGAGATGAGCCAGCCCAGCTGGTGGAGCCAACCTGGTTTTATCTACAAGGTCATGAGTTCGACTTTTCATAGTGGCATTTCTTGTGAGGTTTTCCAAGGGAATTGGTGCAATAGGTGTTAAGTGGGGTGGACGTGCTATTAGTAACGTCTCACAGCCCATTGGTCTCGTGTTTGAGAATTAATGTCCTGGCGGCCGTTTCAGAAAAAAAAAAAAAAAAAAAAAAAGAGAGATGAGCATTAACCTTTCCATTCATAAAATGCTAAACATATGCAAAACTATTGACATGTGTGTATAAAAAGTAGAAGTTAACAGATTATTTATCATTTTTTTTAAAACAGGATGGCAAGTATCTATAATTCCTTAACTATTACCAAGTTAGTTTCTTGATAATTAATTAACAAAGCACAAAGCTCATTAGGCCATTAAGTCCACTAACGCATTTCATGGGCAGTTTTACTTCATCTTAACACAAGTTTTCATACAAATAGACGTTTGCCTCTCAATCATTGGTCCCAAATGGGCTTTTCATGGGCTGAAGACTCCCCGTGAATAAGTTGTTGAAAAGGATTCATTACTTGACTTGCTCCTTCAAACCCATTCAACCGTTGTTGTTCTTGGATACTTAGTGGTCTTGACCCTCCAATGCCTAAGAAGTCGACTGTTAACGTGTCGCTCCCGCCATGGCTGCCACCGCCACTACCACCACCTAACATTGGAATGCCTTTCCCGATACTCGAATTCCCTCGGCCTTGAACAAAGACGGAATTGTCATCACTTCTATCTTCACGATTTTCCACATTCTTAGCAAATACATTAGTTTGATCTCCTCCAATTAACATTTCACTATAAATTCCTATGTCATTCATAACTGGACTAGGCTCTGGTCCAAGGTCAGGCCCAAACAAATGTTGTTGGTTGGGATTTTGGAAAAGATTATATCCTTCACTACTCGCATTTAATCCGGCCATAGTTGTTTGATTAGGTTGGACATGGAATTCCTCATATGTACTAGCTCGTTGGATACCATAAGGTGAAGAAGACCTTGGCACGGGGGAACTGAGTTGATCCGGGCCAGTCATGCTTGTAACAAAGCTTTTTTGCATCATTGGGGAATTAATTCCATTGCTTGCCGTAGCTCCCATTTGGGCTGCTTTCTGAAGCAAGGCTGTTGCGGACATATGGCCCACAGGCCCAGAAAGCAGCCCTCCATCCTTACTTTCATTTTGGAAGTACCCATAGCCTGACGAGCCATTTGGTGAGCTAAGTTGTAGTCCAGAAGAAGATGATGATCCACCTCTTGGGTTTCCAAATAAGGTGCCTGAGCTACTAGAGAACATGCCACCAGATATGTTCAATGGCTTGAAGGGCATTGGAACTAGCTCCTGAGGATTGTTGAAATCAGGTAACCCGATTAACCCTTTGTTTCGAGAGTCATTTAACTTAGATGACATCAGGTTGTCATTAAGATGCTGAGGTTGTAACATTTCTTGGTTCACCTTGTTGTTTTCCTCGGCTAGTGCATCACAAAACGCTCTATGAGTTATAAAACTATCCCTCCTAAAAAGATACAAAAAGAAACATTAACTATGACGGTAATGATTAGATAAAAGATTAGGTTCTCAAATACTAAGTATGTGGATTAACGATAACCTAGCAAAACGTGTTCGGTGACAGTTTAAAAAATGGCTTTGAGCGAAATGTTCGGTTCATAAAAAGCTGTATAAAAAAGGGAATGCTACACAAAAAATAATACACTTTAAAGTGTTCTAGTTGGTTCACTCGTAACATTTTCATCACAATTAGGTCGCTTAATATTCAGATCTAGCATTGTCGGATTTTTTATGTGTCAAGAAAAAAATGGAGAAAAAGATATCAGGGTCGGGCTTTCAATATATATACGTATGTGTGTGAGCATGCTATTTTAAAAAAAATAATTAAAAATAAGTTAGTTGTTTATTATAAAATTAAAAAGATATGTCAAACTCCACATCATCACTCGACATCAACATTATATAATAGAAAAAGAGAAACAAAAAAACACATCATCAGCAGTCACCTATAATATAAAATAAGTGAAAAACCTTTAACTAAAATAAAATATGAATGTTGAGTGATCTAATTGAGACAAAAAAATAAAAAGTTTAAATGACCTAATTGGAACACTTATGAAATTTGATAACTATTTTACAATGTTACCTAAATAATTTATCTTGGTTCAGTTCAAAACAAATTTGATAAATATTTTTACGGCAACTAATGGTGACCTGTGGTGTTGATCCATTTTGACTTGCTTTATGTTAAAAAGTTTTATAAGAGTGACTCGTATCCAGTTAACCCGTTGTATTATGTGAGTTGACCCAAATGAACTTAACCCATATGCAATTTTTGGGAAAATCGGCAAAATGATCATTGATCAACATAAATTACCAAAATGAACAATTGACACGTCTAACTTTAGAGAAGTCACACAAAACAAGTATGCTCAAGGGATGACACATGTATCAAAGTCTAAGTCTTAGATCTTTATAAAACAAGGTATCTACGCTCTAAACCAATTATAATCAGACATTTCATCATATTCTTAGACATTTTGCTAGATTCTTAGATGTTTCGCCATATTCTAAGACATTTTAGATTTTTAGACATTTCGTCAGTTTCTTAGACGTTTCAACAGATTCTTAGACGTTTCCATCATATTCATAGACATTTCCTTAGAAGATTCTTAGACGTCTAATATTAAGACATGTCGTACAACTCAAGACGTTTAAAACAAATGTCAAGCTGTTTTTGCGTGAGGGTCTCATGCTTTTTTAAAGGGCTAAAACTTAGATGCTTCTCTAGATTTTGATTCGTCAAACGTTCATTTTGATAATTCATGTTGGTCAGTGTTCATTTTGGTGATTTTCTAGCAATTTTTTCCTAACCCAAACCAACCCATCATATGAAAAGTTGGTCTTACTCTTTATTGCACCCAAAACTAACTAACTAATGAGCGAGATCGAACCTAGAGAAGATAGTCCCACAATCGCACTTATATTCACGAGTGCCGCAAGTCTTTTGGTGAGCCTTCCAGTCGGATTGAACCGCATATTTTTTCGAACACTTGTCACATTTCCATTTCTTTTCCCCATGTTTCCTACTATAATGTTTCTTGATGCCTGTGAGATCGCCTAGGGCTCGAGCTGGATTGTGATGAACACACGATGGCTCAGGACATACGTAGACACGTTTCCGGGCATCTGTAGTAGTTCGTTGCCTTAGTTTCCATGGAAGATTATGACCTCTTCGGTGCAATTGTAGGTTTTGGTCTCTTTGAAACCCTTTGTTGCAAATTTCACAAACAAATCTATTTGTGGCCATAAGTGTTGTCGGTGATAGTGCAATCACTTCTGCTGTAGGATCTACGTAAAAAAGTAATTAATTAAAAAATTAATCTTTTAATTATGGAAAAAGAGAACTTATTAAATGGTTTTTTCAAATATTATCAATAACAAAAGTTTTATTTAAACTACATGACATGCCAATTAAGGTAGGGAATATCCTAATAGCTGATTATGACACCCTAATTATTATGAGAATAAGTCTATAAGACGATGTAAATTAGGGTTAGCTAAAATCCAGTCAATTACATATAATATAATAATCAAATTTTTTTTTTGGAAGGCGAATTTTCTATGTTGTGGCAGAGATCATCACAACCCCCAGAAAGGGAGTCCCCTAGTCACTCCCCAATGTTAGACTATGTTGTCTTAACCGGGCCCTCGCTGACACGAGAGTGGCCGGCCCACAAGCGAGTCGAGGCTACGCATAAGGGGCACTAAGGCTTCCACCCGGAAAATTTCCCGCCACCAGCCACTAGACAGATGTAGCACCCTCCACAAGAGGCAAGCCTCTCTGGAGTAAATGCACGGTAATAGAAAACCGGGGGGCCATCAGAATCGAACCTGGCACCTACAAGTAGGCTGGTTTCGCCCAACACTTGGCAATACCCCCAAATGGAGCTTATGGGAATCGAACTCAAAGTCTCCCATAGGAGATTTGAGCTGACAACCATTGAGCCACAAGTGAGGGATATATAATAATTAAATAGTAACCATAAAGAAGACATAATGTATAAAAGATATAGTATACTTCAATGTTATTTTAACTAATAATTCATTTTTATAAAACAATATCAATATCACACTATTCAGTGTACACAACCTTCAAATTCTATTAAATGAGGTCGTAAAGCTTAAAATGATATGATTTTTCTATCACGATAATGTTTGTTATCTTTTGTTTAGAAGATGTCAAAACACATTTAACAAGTTAAAACGACATGTCATGTTTGATAGGTTACTGGTAGGGGTGTTCTTAATTCTACTTAGACGTGTTCGATATGTTATTATAAGTAAGGGTGTTCATAATTCTACTTAGATATTTTTGAAAAAAAAAATCGACTAAACTGCTAATTACGGTTTGGGAAAAGATAAAGCAAACAAACATGCCAACAGGGTGGCTCAACATACTTTGGGGCCTAAAGCAAACATTGAAATCGAAGCCCTCTTGTAAAAGCTTATGTGACCGGGATTTTAAACTAGTTAAATGTAAATTTATAGAGCGTCAAAACCTCAAAACATATAGCAATAATTTTAATTTTATAGGCCCTTTAATTATTTTTTTATCTCTTCTCAACTCTATAAACATAAAATTTGGTGGATTATCACATGTATTTTCAGCTTATAATATAGATTAAAGTTTTTTGTTTTTTTTTCTAATTTTGGGGCTTAAAGCGGTTGCTTAGTTGTTTATACCGTAGAGCCCCCTATGCATGACCGTCAGGTTGGTTGTGTCAACCGAAGGGATATCATATCTGGATTGCAAATATGAATTACAAACCTGGAGTTCCTGGTAGGTTTCTTTTCCTTTTAGTAGGTGGTGGTGGAAGTGGGAGTGTAGTTCCTCCATGGACTTGTTTTTCTAGACCATCTTCTGCCGAAGAAAAACTACCTTCATCTGCTGTTATATTATTCGACATACCTTTTAGGGTTTAAGATTGTTGTATTTTTTATAAGAAACAAGAAACCAAAATCTATCTGGAATTGAAGGTTGGTGACGAAGACAAAACCAAAGAATGATTTGTGGTTTGAATTATTGAAGAAGATGAAGAAGAAAAGGGTTTGCATGTATTATGTGTCATTGTTTGGCTTGTATATATTTATATACAAGTCTCCATATACCAATGTCGATGTGTAACAAGGACCCTCCCCCACCCTTGGTTCTTTTAATATTTAAATAACTTCATTGATTGTTTATATATATATATATGATATGATGTAACAATGATGTTAATTAAATCTCAACTTTTAAATATGATGTTTTAAGAAATCAGAATCTATAGAAAACCCTAATGTTTCTTCAACTTATTATCAAAATATATATATATATATATAGTGTAAGTATATAGAGAAAACCCATTTTATAGTGAAAACTGTGGAAACTCTAACTTCCCGATGTTTTTTTTTATGAAAATTTTAGGGCATGTAATATACATGATTCTAAGCATTTTGAGCCAAAAAAACCAAAAAAGCGCCGAGTGGTTTTTTTTAAAAAAAAAAAAAAAAAAAAACCGTTTCTGGGTAACACATGTTACAGAAATAACATGTGTAATTTTCGTGTAACATGTGTTACCCGAAAACTTTATTTTTTTTTTAAAAAAAAAACCGCTCGGCGCTTTTTTGGTTTTTTTGGCTCAAAATGCTTAGAATTATGTATACTACATGCCCTAAAATTTTCAGGCCCTAAAAAGTTTGGGAAGTTAGAGTTTCCACGGTTTTCACTCTAAGAGTGGGTTTTCATAATATCCTTCCCCTATATATATATATATATATATATATATTTGAACGACCAACGAATCAATTTCCGAGCACTCTCGGGCACCCTTTTGGCGAATCAGATATTCGAGAATACCCAGGCCACCAATTGCCACCAATTCCCGGGAAAACCCGACCACTCACCCACCCGAAGGCACGCCAGTGCAATAATCGGTAAAACCGGTCAGAATCAGGACTCGAACCCAAGCCAATAGCCGGGTCATCCCTCATTTCCCCTCCACCAACATATATATAAGCAACATATATATAAACGACCATTTAATAGCAAACTAATTTAAGTAAATAACTATGAAAACGATACAAATAATGTCTACTTATTGCTTACATAGTAGTGTTTCCTCGATTGTTCTACTTAAAATTCTTTTTTATATTAAATGTGACTATATGTGTGCAAAAAGAGATTATTTGTACATCTAATTTTTCTAAATACATGACTACTCACCAATATAAGTTTACTCTAATCAAGGTGACAATGTCCTTGTTCCCTTATATCCTAGCCCAATGTAAAAATAAACGAAAGAGGAAAAACAACAAACAAAGAGATTTACAAAATGATATCCCTAACAATAAAGTCCACTAATCTCTCCCGATTTAACTTGGCAAACGGGGATCTATGTCTAATACATAGAAAAGAGTCTTCCTTTATGTTTTCCACAAACCTCTCAAATAGTTGTATACACCGCCGCGAGGGCCACCTTCTTCCAGCCTTGTGATGCATGTTCTTAATCATTATTCGACTTGGGGAGTCAAGTCCAAGTGAATTATATATCACTTAGAAGCATTCACACTACTTGTCATAAAAGAATGAATAAACAATTTGGTTCACTCTTTGTACAATGTGCATTATGTGAGTCTTCAGACTTATAGTACAAAACAAAATATGCCAAGACCAAGAAGTTTAGGGTTGCACATCTTTTGGATTACAAATGGCCGATCCAAAGACTTTGATAAGCAAAGTTATATTAAACTATTTTGATCAAAAACCCTAATCAGATTTAGTTGTTTACTTATACAAGAAAATAAACACACCATATGTTTTTAGTCATTTATCTTTATATTTTTGTAGTAGATATTGGATGTGTACATGAAGAAACCAAATCAATTGTACTTAAAGAAAGTTTTTGATCACCTAGGGCATGTTTGGATAAACTTATTTGAGGCAAAAAGGGTTTTTGGAGAAATTGACTTATTAACTTATAACTTTTTGGAAATGAGTTTTTAATAGCATGGTGGAGCCCAAGACTAACTATTCATTCTAAGCGACTAAACCTAGCTAGTCTAACTTAACTCCACTAGCCCAAAGCTGATTTTTCAACAGAAATCTCTTGCAAATTACTCTAGTAGTGTTATTATGTCACTAGGGATCGAAAGAGCTGAAAACAACGTTAATAGTGACAACTAGAGTAATGAACTCAAGTGGATTAGAAAATTTAGGACCTTGGGATAAAGAACTTTCGTGTTACTAGTTATAGGCGTTAGATGTGGACTCATGTGATATACATTCCATGTTCTATAATGTAACATTTCCCATGTGATAAACTATATGTGGCGTGTATGTCTGCAGAGCGTACCCATTTAGCGTCGTATAACTTTTGTGGTTACGCTATGACTTAAGCGTGCCAGATTATAACATATTATCTAATAGAGTGGACCATGTTATGAAGATTCATGTGTGATTTGTGTTTCTATACATATATATACCTACACGATAAAGTAGTTTATTGGGACTTTCATGTAAATTCATCAGTTCCATTCATGTAGAGATTGTTGGACAAATTGTTGAATGCTAAATAGCTCCACATTGTTAAAATGAAAATCGTCCAAAATATAACAAAGTTTATGAAAATCTTTTATCAAACTTATGTAATTATAAACAAATAAATCCGGCTTAAAATTTAATTAGTAAGAAGAAGGCGACAGAAATTAGAATATCAAACAAATTAACAAAATTCTAAAATTCCAGTCAATGTAACTTTTCAAATTAAAATAATAAATAAATGGTTTTAAATATTATATTTCTTCAGCAATGACCCAAAAAAATCCACATGGTTTCCATCGATGAATATCGATGTATCTTATGTAAAAAGATTAGCCAACAACGTAAAGACGATCATAAGTTCCCATGGTTTTGTTTATTAAAATTTCGAATAAATCATATATTTAATAAAGTATTTAAGACAAAAGTTATAATAAGAATATATGGAGATCAAGACATTTGCTAATTGACATAAACGAAGGAACCTCAAGGATAAAACCAAACGGCATGTTTTATTATTTTCTGTTTTATATTCCATAACTTGTCTTATGAAAATGATATCATAATTTATCGTCATTAGAAAAACTAATTCATATGGATACCGACATATTTATATACTAATATAAAAAAACAAATACATTTTAAGTTATTTCACCACATTCAATATTAATGAAAAGAAATCTATATCTATATCTATACTATCTTTACTATATTATAAAACATTTTCTAAAGACTTCTTAAAACTTAAGAGGTACAAGTTTAATTACTTATGATACAACACACAATGCATAAAATAACTATTTTTTGGGGGCAAAATTATCTTTATAACACCATATTTAATCAAAAGGAAATCAAGAGTCAAGAGAGTTTATGAGAGATTATGACATTCAATTTTATAATGACTTTGAACACATTAAATAGAAAACCTATAAAAACAATTTATAATACTATGTTTTATTTTTTTTTTATCGGCGAACAACTGTGTGGCAACCACCCTTGCGGGGCGCCGTGCCCAAGAATCGACTACTCGACCTCCAGCAGCCCCCGCCTTCTCTCGATGCGCGGAAACCCGAGCCCCACCCGCCCGAAGTCACGACTAGAAAGTTAAATTTTTATAAACTTGATAATACTTTATAGAAATAGAGAAATCAATAACGAAAGTTGTATTTTTAATAATTTGGTAACAGTTTGAATTATGAAGTTATTACGTTATACTCATACACAGAGTCGGTCTTTAGGATTTGTGTGTCTTATACGAGTTGAAAAAAAGGCCCCTAGACCCTAACAAATTAATCCTACATGTTTTATATTTAAAGTGTTGTGGTCCCGCTGCAACGTTAACTTCTTTCATTCTTTTAATATTGTAATATAATGTTACATTTAACGTATTATCAGTATATATGAAGCTGTATCATTTTGTTTCACAGAAGTCGTGTGATTAAAGTGCTAAACTTTTGAGGCAATATCATTTCAATCGTTATATGATTTACTATGATAGCATTTAACTCAAGGGGAAGATGAGTAGAGAAGAGAGATCACTAGGCATGTAATTAACGAATGAAGCATATTCATGTTCATTCGTTCAACTTTAACCATCAAATGAACACGAACAATTAAACACACGATCAGATTTTCGTGTTTGTGTTCTTTTGTTTAAAAAACAAATGTATTTGTGATCGTTTATGCTTGTTTTTTTACGAATATAAACGATCGCGTACAAACACAAATAAATAAACATAAGCAAACACAAACGGATATGAATAGAACTATTTAATTATAAGGGAGGACTAGCTCATTTGTCTACCTGGTCCACAGGGGCCGGAGCTGATCGGATACTAGGTACCCGAGGTGGTACCCGTAAGCCACACCGATTGCCCTAAGTAAATGTGTTTATTGAGCCATGAAGTCAAAATACAATCATGATTACATCTAGATTCATAACAACACTAAAATATTGGAAACCAACAGTTTAGATGAACTCTAAAACTTGTCAAAAATTTCTTTCGTCTTACAAATCATAGAACTCAAGGAACAAATCATAGAACTCAAGGAATCATTGTTGTCCAAATTAGCTACAATATTAAGGGGTGCTCTTGTATGACACACATAAGTCATTAGTAAATAAATTGGAAATTGGATACTTACTATTACTAAGAGCCTACAAGAATAATAAATTCTACCACTCACCAATAAAAACGACAAAAAGTAAAGTAAATTCATTCATTTTTTTTTTAAATTGACTAGAATGCCAAACAAAGGCTACCTATTACCAAAATGGAAATAGGAAGCCGAAACCACAAACATTACAGTACATTAAAAGAACACCATCGCTCCCAATCGACTATCTCTCCTTTAAACCTATATTTATACCACAAGAAAGCCAAAGCCTTAATATCCGTGATCATGTCAACTACCTTCGCTTCCTTATTCGAAAATATTTTTTCGTTCCTCGCTTTCCATATCCGCCAACAAGTAATTATAATAATCCCGTGATACATGAAATTATGTTTGTAGCATCATTGAAGAGTCATAAAAATAAGCAAACATCAACTTTTTTTCCAATAATCCATGCTTGTGGCTATGTACTTTTGTCAATCGGCATGATTCTCCAACATTTCTTTTGTTGGGAATTATAGTATCATATATACAATATATATAAAAGCCAATTTATATATATAAGTTGTTAGTTAATTTTATTATTCCGATAAATTAAATATTCATAATCAGGATCTCAGTTAAACGCGTATAAACAAATAAATAATAAACAACCATTGGGGTTTTAGTAATCAACATTTGACGACTACACCGGAATTGTAACATGCGGGTTACAACCAATCCTCACTAGTAAGAAGTTCACAACCGACCACGAGCCAACCGAGAGCAACCGTTTGCAAGGAGGACGGCGGCAGCGTGTGGTGGTTTTTGGCAGCCAAGGGGCGGGGACTCCTTGGTGTTGGCCGAAACTTTACTTGGGAAGGAAGGGAGTTGTTTTTTTTTTTTTTTTTGAAGGATGCATCTAGGGTTTACACCTTAACCCTCCTTTTATAAAACAATAACTTGCACTAAGCCCCTTGTTAAATATCATAATATTCCCTAATATTAATCCAATTAATATTAAGTCCCTCGAGTTCAAAACTATTATTATTTCACAAACAATAATCCACCGACACGTAAACTTGTCTGATTCGTGTGTAACTCTTCGGATCGTACCGGGTCGGATTACGTTGATTTTGACTTTAATTACTATCAGACATACCATATGTCCAACAATCTCCCACTTGGACGATTTTAAATAAATGAGTCGACGTGCGCAGAGTTGGAAGCCTAGCAGCATCGAACTGCACCCAACACAGTATGACACTTTACATACGTCAACTAGTTATTTGAGTTCAAGTAACGCTTTACTTAATCAACGTAATCCGACCCAGTACGATCCGAAGAGTTACACAACTCGCAAGATAGTAAAAGTGTAACTGTTATCAATCATCCGTGAATTTATGCGGGGGGGGGGGGGTTGTCAGACCTATAGCGCTATAATCTAAACAGGCGGCTTGATCAATGTTAATGATTATACTGTCTTTTTGTTACAGTAAAATTGAATCAACAAGTTTCAACAATGGAAGAATGAGTAAATGATAGTATATAAAATGTTTAAACATGTTTCACCCCAAAATGTAAAACAGAAAAAAGGGGCTAAGTAAACTCACCTTAGCACAAGTGTTGAATCCTTTGAAATAGTCTAAATGTGGCACAAACGTTTCCAAGTATTACCCTAAGTTCAAGGAAATAAAGTAAGTGTTGGGAAAGTCTAAGTTTTCTAGTCTATTGGTATTCTAGGGTTCCTAAATTGGGAATCGATAATCGTTAATAGTTAGTTTAGAATAATAGTTAATGAAATAATAAATAAAGAAATTTAGAAAATAAATAACTAAAAAGAATTTTTGTAAGATCTTGATTAAAGGTAGTTGTATTAAAATGTTATAATGTGAAAATAATTTTTATAGAATTATTTTCTTAATTAATGAATATATAATGCATTATAATTTATTTATCAAGATATGGTATTAATATCTAAAAATATTAAAATTTATAAATTTCATATCATAGAATTATATTTCTGATCTAAATGAATAATAATAATTTATGTGAAATTTTGATGCAAAAATAATGAAAAATAGATTTATTGTGAATTTATTATGATTAAAATAACATAAATTAATTAAAATACTTAATAATTGTTTTTCTGAAATTAAAATTCAGTTTTTTAAAGTTTATTAGTTTATAAGTTTAAAATAATTTTTGTGGGATTTTATAAAGCCGTTTAGACATGTTTCTAGAATTTATAAGTTATTTGTAATCAAACTTTGAAATATTTAACATACATATTAAATAAATGAAATTCCTAAAAAAAAAAAATGGATATTAAAGATCATCAGTTAAATATCATAAAATATTTTTTGTAGAATGTATAGGCATGTTATAATAATTTATTTCCATTTTAAAAGTTTAAATAAAAATAAGAACAATTAAAAATAAAAAAATAAAAGAAATAAAAAAATAAGAAGGTTGAGTCGTGAGGGACTCGAACCTGACTCTGGGCAAATTTGAGTTTTAACACATATTTTCAAACCATCTGGTCTATACCTCCAATACGATTTATTTTTGTTTTGAAAGGTATTAATATATTAAGCAAAAACATTCATCTTCCTCAATTCAATCTTATAAACCCTAACTCCTAATACCATCAATTGACCTTGTAAATGATACAGTTAATAGCCTTGTAAATGATACAGTTAATAGCCGAGATGATAGGGCTTTTATTCCCCAATAAAAGCCGAACCAAAAGCATAAAAAAGAGATTAAGGTATACCGAATGGGGCTGCAAGGCGAGTACAAGGTTACGGCCAAGAGGCTTCAATTCAGGTCGATTGAGGCACGAAAATGACTAGTGATAGAAGGGTTATTCTAGTCCCATATATAGGCGTATGTATGCAGATTTAATTGAAATCATTCATCTTATATAAACGGATTTGGATGGTGGCATAAGGAAGCTATAAACACAATTGGGAATGATTATAATTAGCCCACTAATCACGGCCTAAACGCGTGATTAGGAGTTGTATATGGCTGATAATACTATTGTGGACGCGAATCAATCTAAAAGCTTACCAAATTCAGATCGAGAACACATTAATTTGAATCAATATATCGATGTTGACTTTTATTGTTTGACTGTTCTTAAAGAAGGGAAAGTGTTATCTTTATTTGTGAGGGATTTATTCACAAGAGGATGTGTGGCTCAGTTGGTTGGTTTGGGTATGGTCGAGGGATTGATTGGATGCGGGTTCGAGTCCTGGCACCAACACTTAAATTTTATTTTTTTGAAGCATTTTTTTATATAAAAACTTGGGGAAAATATGCGATGTTACAAAAGTGGTCTAACGAACTACCTTAGTTCGAGCGTGGCACACACGTTTATACCAGTTTAAGGTAACGAGGGTGCCAGAATGTCTAAACTTCTAATCCTTTAGAAGTACAGAATTCTATCAGCGTCATACAACTCTCACTTAATCTTGGATTTCTCCCAACGCTACCCGGATTACTACCCATGTTTCAGGACAGTGTTAGATAACATCAAAGATAGTCCTTGATCAATGTAGTTTAATATGCGCTTTAAGAAAAAGGACAGATTGAACATATCAATATCAAAACATCTCATGACACAGATCCATGGAGATCGTTTTGAAGCGAGTTACATCCATTATCATTCCCTAACGATATCTGTGAATTGTGATTCTCAAACCCTTGAGTTATTCATCTCATGAATACAACCGCCTCAATTCACAATAGTTTTCATTCAAATTCATTCCCATGTAATTTGATCGACTACGGATATTTTAGAATACTCTTATTCAAGGATTTAAACATACAAATAATGAACACAGTTACAAAATCTTTAAATTTGCATTTAACCCATTAAATCAAATAAATATTCAATGTAACTGTTATAGTTCAAAATAAAACACCAATACTAATTACATATCATGCCCACTGTCTAGCAACTCTAAGCCCTATCATTCCAGCATGCTCCTCATGTTTAGCTTGAGGTAAAGGCTTAGTAAAGGGGTCAGCCAGATTTAGATATGTATGAACTTTGTTTATTACGATGTCTCCACGCTCTATTATCTCTCTAATATCAAAAAATTTCCGAGTATATGCCTTGTAGTCTGATGTGACTTTGGTTCCTTTGCAAGAGCAATGGCACCAGTGTTGTCACACGGTATCTCGATTGGTTTCTCTATGCTAGGCACAACATCGAGATCAGTAATGAACTTCTTCATCCAGGCAGCCTCCTTTGCAGCATTCGAAGCGACATTGTATTCTGATTCACAGGTGGATTGAGCAACCACACTTTTCTTAGATCTCTTCCAAGTAACAGCCCCACCATTCAGAATGAAAACATATACCGTCCGTGACCTTGAATCACCATGATCAATCTAGAAGCTTGGATCAGCATAACACTGAACTGACAGCTCCTTATACAGTCCTCCATATATTAAAAACATGTCCTTAGTCCTTCTCAAGTACTTAAGTGTCACACCCCAACCGATGGCGGAATCATCGAGGTGAGACTTAGTGGTAGATTGTTCAAAGACTTCATGACACTAGATTTTGTGACAATATAGTTTAAAGATAGAATTTCATTTATTGTCTAAAAATAGAAATACAAGTAGTTTAAATAACGAAAAACGCAACAACAAGAATATGACAACTTGAACTAGAGTGAGTTTCTATGTCCAATCCTAAGTAGTTTTCTTGAATGTCCTGCAATAAATATATCCTGCAACATGTATAAAATATCCGTCAACACATAAAGCATTGATGAGCATACTAGTTTTGACATACATACATAGTATAATAAAGTTTTGCTTATAGGCATATGCAAGAGAACCATACAAACGGCGACTAGCCACGAAGAATTTTGCTTAACATGACCCATGTAGGGGGCGGATAGCCAATCCTATAGCGCTATACATGCAAGGTGGGTTGTCAACTATATGAACATTTGTATGTTAGAGTAAATAATTCTACATAGCATAGCGTACAAGCATATAATAGACTTTAGATTGCGCATGATAGAATTTAGAATATGATAGACTTTAGACTAAGCATAATAGATTGTAGAGTTTAAAATCGTTTGAGTTTTGATAGTGATACATGTTGAGCCCCAAAGAATAAAGGATAAAAGGGGGACAAGTATGAACTCACCTTAGGGTGCGTTATTTAGTTCCCAAAAACGGGTCTTGAGAATTGAAGATTTTAGCTCCGAATAACTAGAATTAGAAAGGAAAGCGTTTTAGGTTCAAGAGTTGGATTATTAGATTCAAGAGAGTCAAGCAAGCCTTTTAGGCAAACCAAAGCACAAACCACCATAAAGGTGATTCGGATGGTCATGAGAGTCAAGTAGTGCCTTTAAGGCTAACCAAAACACAAACCACCATAAAGGTGATTCGGATGTTCAAGAGAGTCAAGTATTGGTAAGGTAGGGATGTATCCACAAACCTTCCAAGTTATTAGATTAGTAGAATTTTGAAAGTATATATTTTAGTATTTACATAATATAACTATAGGATTAAAGTAGTGTATGGTGACTTAGTTTGGAAGAGCCTTGGCTTTCCTTTGTCAACCATTAACCATAGCACAAGTCTATCCAACATTAAGTTGTTGGTGAACTTGGTTGGTATCACTTCAACTAACCTTCTAGTGCATAAAAACAATAGAAGATGAACCACCTTTGAGGCCTCATTTTGGTGTCCTACTCGTATTCATTTGCCATAGCAAACACGAGCAAGGTCCTAGAGGTTTTCCCCAAGGGGTTAGAAGAAGAGGAGAAATGAAGAAGGAATAAGAAAGTTGGAGTTTAAAATGAGAAAACTCACTTAGAAGTTGGCTTCCAACACTTAGGATTTCTTGAAGAATTTGGAAGTTTAGAGAGGATTTGAGATTTAGCAAGTGTTAGAATGGGTAGGGAGTGGTGTATTTATAGGTGGGGTAAAGTGGTTGGGTAATTAAGAGAGTTAAGAGGTGGTTGAGAGTGAGTTAGGTGAGGGTTATATCTTTAAAAGAAATAAAGAAAAAAAATAATAATAAAAATTACATAACAAAAAAATGAACGGCAAAATTTGAAAAAAAAAATATTATAGTATTGTTTTGGAGAAAAAGTCATACACGTTTTTTTTTTCTTTTTTTTTTAATTGTAGAGTATTACTATTAAATGTTTTATTTTAAAAAAATAAAATAACTATATATTAAGATCTTAACTAAATGAGTTTCTTGTTATAACGTCTAAATTGAGTACGATAAATTATAATGACGACTCGTCGCGAATTGGTAGGAGTAATATAAAATAAGCGAATAAAGGCGAACTTCGAATTTGTTAAGTATAGAATTTAAAATACAAGAAACGTAGAAATCACGCGATGTTACAGTCTCCCCTACTTTAGAAAATTTCGTCTCGAAATTTCCTTGAGAGTTGACCTTTTGAAAATAGGTATGTGGTTTGATATGGGTTTAATAAGAACAAAAACTAGTTAGTTTATTATGCTTAAATCAGATACTGTATCTAGTCATTGTGCGATAATTATGCTCGTAAGAGAAGTACTTTTAAAATTTTAACCCAAGGTCGTACGTAGAAATTTGAGAGTTTGACCGATTAAAGCATTTTTGTAAATAGTGAAGGAAGAGAGTACGTATATGAAGTTAATGCAACAAATTTTTGAAAGATAAGTAATTATATGGTTTGAAATAGTGAAAATCGAAGGTAGTTTAGTATATTGTATAACATATATAAAATTTTGGAAAATAAGTAGTTATACGGTATATCATATATAAAATAGTAGAATTTGTTGGTTTGTAAAAGATGTGTCTTTGGGTAATTGGGGAGAATAGTAAAAATGTGAGCATAATAAGTGACTAGATGTGGGAATGAGTAGTTTTCAGTAAAAGATATTTGGTTTACACAAGGTCGAAAATTTTATTAGAAAAACTTTTAGAAGACGATTAAATAAACGAGAAATTGGACTATTTGAAAACAGCCTTTTGGTGATATAAATAGTATTTATTTAGTTTTGAAATCCAGTATATAAGTAGTCAAGAAAATATAAGAAAGTGAGAGGGAAAATATTGTTTTAAATGTATAGATTCTTTTAGAGGTTAAGGCCAAAGTTTACGGGACTTAGAACGAGATTCTTGATAATGATAGGATTGATGATTAAACAAGGGAAGGCAAAAGAAAAGAAACGAAGTTGATGGAGATTACAAGTATAGATTATTCATGGCAAGGATTATGTTGCATAGTAGAGAGTGTGGTTCAAAACAGGTTATGATATGCATAAAAGATAAATAATGCAAGCTTAATTAGACTAGCAAACTATAACATAAATGGTATCATAAAAGATAAATAATGTAAGTGTTGACCAAAACTTTAACTCGACACCCAAAACTTCTCATGACACGAATAACTCTACTGTTGGTAGTACGACAGGACATTTATGTATAGGATGTACCGGCGGCGTATCCACCATGCCGTTATCATACCTCATCCGTGTTGTTATTCAAGTCATGATAGGTTACACACACTAGGACTTGTTATGTTTTCCATTCGCCAAATTTTTGTAATTACGTGTGCACCCGTAATTAGTCCAATTGTCGTATGGTCCACATAATTTGTCTTAGTTATGTGTGGGTCGCTAGTAGTCACAAAATACTCATACACAAAGGAAATTACATTAAACAGTTTTGATGTTGTAAACATAGCAAGCAACTTGACATGCAAACACATAATGTGAAAAAGGCATTAAGCAAGTTTTTTTTTTGTTATCCGTACGCGTTTTTTTTTTTTTTTTTTTGTGTAGTTTTATGGTTTCATGATATAATGGTGTAGACTTGTGCATATGTGGTTACGCTCAGATATATAAAATCAAACAAAAGCATAGATAATTGGATTCCTAATAAAAACGTGTAAAATGTTTTGACTATGGGCAACATAGAATTCGGGTTTATCACAAATTGAGTTTTATGGGTACGCGAGCAATCTAGCTTTTCAAGACTAAGGGCCAAGTTTGATGGTAGAAGAATTTAGTTCGTTGGATGTTAAAGAAAAACATATTTAATTGAAGTGGGGAAAATTTAGTGTAAAAATTTTATCGAAAATGGTCGTTTGATTTATGAAAAATTCATTTTATTAAGCGAGAAAAATAGTTTATTGACAATTTTAGTTTGGCGTTGATGAATATTTTGACTCGTGATACGATTTCAAGAGAAAAGGTTTTGGGATTATAAAGAAGTAGATTATTTGATTTAGCGTATCTTTGCTCACAAGTCCTGTTTACAAAAGAATTTTTTTTTTAAACACTTTTACCATTTAGAATCTTGTTTGTCATACAGACTCGACACGCATTTGTTAGTGGTTTGAAGGTTGAAAGTGAGGGTTTTATAGAAGAATAGGCATCCTATTAGGAATAGTAGGAAGAATTTTGTTCAAAAATTTGAAAAAGATTGCACGAGAGGAGAAAAAAGGTTTTGCGATGTTTGAATTTTGCCGACAAATTATGATTGTAACCTAAGATAACGATGGTATTTCATAATTCATAAAAGAAAATTTCACATCTAAATAATTTCTTGAAAACATTACATAAGGAAATTCTCAATTTTTTTTTAAAAAAGAAAGAAAAGAAAATCAATCTTCTTTAGTGTGGCGAGTGGGTCTTCCAGCATCGTAGATCACCATGGCAAGTCTTGGGCATTGGTTGGGTTCATGGGTTGGGTCGTTTGCACTCGGAGCATATCCATCCATTGGCTTTAGTGAATGAGGTGGTACTAGTAGGTTGTTCGGGTCGTGGTTTAGTGGTGTGGCGACATGTTTTGGCTAAATGACCATATGCACCACAATTGGCGCATATGCGGCATGGTGTGTGAGTGAGATTGTGGAATTTATAATTGTTGCATAGCGGATAGGTTCCACGGTACTGCTTTTTTGTTGGGGATTGGAGTCTGGGGGTTGTCGAAGTGTGGTATTGTTTGATGTTTTTGTGTTTTCGGTTATCCTTTCTCGTTTGTTTGGTAGGGTTATGGGTAGATGGTTTAGTATCTATATGGTTTGTGTTGTCCTGGATGGCATCGCCGGAGTTCGGGATTGGGTTTGTTGGTGTCTCTAGGTTAGGGAGAATCTTGACTAAATCTTGGGCAATAAGACTTGCCAGTTGGTTGAGATCGATGCTGTCGAGACGGGAGGACATCTACGAGAATCATACATAGGAAAATTTGCATAAGCGTTTTTAAACAAGGTGACTTTTGAATTTAGGAAATAAGTTACTAGAATTTTGGTTAACAATGAAAAGCTTGTGGGTAAAATTAGATCGATGAAATTGATGCAAATTTAGATAAACAAAATACATAAGCTCAAGTTGTTCTCATAGACTTAGTATGCAAGTTCAAGTTACATGTATAGTATGCAAGTTTCACATTGTTCAATTTGCGTAACACGTATGTATAAGCAAGTATAGAGCACTTAGTTATCATAAAGGAGTTTTGATTTATGTTGGTTGTGATTATTAGTATTGTTTGGAGATTGCGAGAGTAGCTTGTAATGCGAGTCTTGAGATTGTAAGAGAGTAAGTAAATCAAATATATATCGAAAATATAGCATGAAAACAACATTGAAAGTAGTATTAGCATAAAAAGAAAGGCTTGTTTAATAACAATTGGAGTGTTCCGGAACGGAACTAAGACTAACCAAAGTGATTCGAATTTACCTTTGAGTTTGGAAACATGCTTTGGCCTAATAGGTGGAAGTACTCTCGCCGAAGCTTTCGGTTAACGGTATTCACCCTTCCAGTTACTACATGTTCCTTGTCATTAGTAAATTTGAGACTTTGGCGAGATTAAAAAAAATAATCAAGGATTGAAACTAGTCGCTAAGTCGCGGATTTCACTCCTATCTTAGCGATGTCGTTTCTTTGAGTGTGGTTTGTACACTTTGTCCAACGTGGTAAGAAAATTATTTCTAACCTTCAATTGGTAAGTGTCCACTAGAACGAGAATTATGAAATTTCTACCAAGGTGAGGATATCACTCCTATCTTGGTGTAGTTTAAAAAACACAAAGAATTTACGCGGATTGAAAGTTATCACCAAAGTGAGGGTTTCACGCCTATTTTGGTGATTTCCTTTCGTTTGTGTTATACGAACGTCTTCGAGTGTAGAGTAATCCACAAATAGGAAGGTAATTTTTAAGGATCAAAAGAATTAAGTAGAAGCAAGATAAGGAGAACAAGTATATTAAGCATAATAAAAGGAATGGTCAAAAAGGTTCTTAACTATAGTCTAGGTCAAACATGGCAATTTTTCCTAGATCCCTATAGTCATGGCTCTGATACCAATCTGTCACACCCCAACCGATGGCGGAATCATCGAGGTGAGACTTAGTGGTAGATTGTTCAAAGACTTCATGACACTAGATTTTGTGACAATATAGTTTAAAGATAGAATTTCATTTATTGTCTAAAAATAGAAATACAAGTAGTTTAAATAACGAAAAACGCAACAACAAGAATATGACAACTTGAACTAGAGTGAGTTTCTATGTCCAATCCTAAGTAGTTTTCTTGAATGTCCTGCAATAAATATATCCTGCAACATGTATAAAATATCCGTCAACACATAAAGCATTGATGAGCATACTAGTTTTGACATACATACATAGTATAATAAAGTTTTGCTTATAGGCATATGCAAGAGAACCATACAAACGGCGACTAGCCACGAAGAATTTTGCTTAACATGACCCATGTAGGGGGCGGATAGCCAATCCTATAGCGCTATACATGCAAGGTGGGTTGTCAACTATATGAACATTTGTATGTTAGAGTAAATAATTCTACATAGCATAGCGTACAAGCATATAATAGACTTTAGATTGCGCATGATAGAATTTAGAATATGATAGACTTTAGACTAAGCATAATAGATTGTAGAGTTTAAAATCGTTTGAGTTTTGATAGTGATACATGTTGAGCCCCAAAGAATAAAGGATAAAAGGGGGACAAGTATGAACTCACCTTAGGGTGCGTTATTTAGTTCCCAAAAACGGGTCTTGAGAATTGAAGATTTTAGCTCCGAATAACTAGAATTAGAAAGGAAAGCGTTTTAGGTTCAAGAGTTGGATTATTAGATTCAAGAGAGTCAAGCAAGCCTTTTAGGCAAACCAAAGCACAAACCACCATAAAGGTGATTCGGATGGTCATGAGAGTCAAGTAGTGCCTTTAAGGCTAACCAAAACACAAACCACCATAAAGGTGATTCGGATGTTCAAGAGAGTCAAGTATTGGTAAGGTAGGGATGTATCCACAAACCTTCCAAGTTATTAGATTAGTAGAATTTTGAAAGTATATATTTTAGTATTTACATAATATAACTATAGGATTAAAGTAGTGTATGGTGACTTAGTTTGGAAGAGCCTTGGCTTTCCTTTGTCAACCATTAACCATAGCACAAGTCTATCCAACATTAAGTTGTTGGTGAACTTGGTTGGTATCACTTCAACTAACCTTCTAGTGCATAAAAACAATAGAAGATGAACCACCTTTGAGGCCTCATTTTGGTGTCCTACTCGTATTCATTTGCCATAGCAAACACGAGCAAGGTCCTAGAGGTTTTCCCCAAGGGGTTAGAAGAAGAGGAGAAATGAAGAAGGAATAAGAAAGTTGGAGTTTAAAATGAGAAAACTCACTTAGAAGTTGGCTTCCAACACTTAGGATTTCTTGAAGAATTTGGAAGTTTAGAGAGGATTTGAGATTTAGCAAGTGTTAGAATGGGTAGGGAGTGGTGTATTTATAGGTGGGGTAAAGTGGTTGGGTAATTAAGAGAGTTAAGAGGTGGTTGAGAGTGAGTTAGGTGAGGGTTATATCTTTAAAAGAAATAAAGAAAAAAAATAATAATAAAAATTACATAACAAAAAAATGAACGGCAAAATTTGAAAAAAAAAATATTATAGTATTGTTTTGGAGAAAAAGTCATACACGTTTTTTTTTTCTTTTTTTTTTAATTGTAGAGTATTACTATTAAATGTTTTATTTTAAAAAAATAAAATAACTATATATTAAGATCTTAACTAAATGAGTTTCTTGTTATAACGTCTAAATTGAGTACGATAAATTATAATGACGACTCGTCGCGAATTGGTAGGAGTAATATAAAATAAGCGAATAAAGGCGAACTTCGAATTTGTTAAGTATAGAATTTAAAATACAAGAAACGTAGAAATCACGCGATGTTACATTAAGAATGTTCTTCACTGCAGCCTAGTGACTCTCTCCTACATTCTGTTGATATATACTTGTCATGCTAAGAGCATACGAGACATCAGGTCTAGTACGTAACATGGCATACATGATGGAACCAATAGCAGAAGCATATGGAACTCTTTCCATTTTCTTCTTTTCCTCTTCAGTGTTTACACACTGCTTGCTATTAAGAATGGTTCCATGTGCCATGGGCAAGAGCCCCCTTTTTGAGTCTTGCATTGAGAAGCGTCGTATGACCTTATCAATATATGTACTTTGACTCAAACCCAATAACCGCTTTGATCTGTCTCTATAAATCTTTATTCCCAGAATATAAGCGGCTTCACCAAGACCTTTCATTGCAAAACATTTACCCAACCAGGTCTTAATATCTTTAAGCATAGGGATATTGTTTCCAATGATTAGTATGTCATCTACATACAGTATGAGAAAAGTGATATAGCTACCACTAGATTTCTTGTAAACACACGGTTCATCTTCGTTCTTGATAAAAACCAAACTCTTTGATTTTCTGATCAAAATGGAGATTCCAGCTGCGAGACGCTTGCTTTAATCCATAGATGGATTTATTCAGCTTGCACACCTTATTAGAATTCTTTGGATCGACAAAACCTTCAGGTTGAACCATATAGACATATTCCAGTAAGTGTCCATTAAGGAACGCGGTCTTGACATCCATTTGCCATATCTCATAGTCATAATATGCAGCAATGGCAAGTATAATTCTAATAGACTTAAGCATGGCTAATAGCGAGAAACTTTCCTTATAATCAATTCCTTGAGTTTGAGTAAAACCTTTCGCTACAATCCTTGCTTTATAGGTTTGCACATACCCATCCATGCCAGTCTTCTTCTTGAAGATCCATTTGTTTCCTACAGTCCGACATTCGGTAGGAAGATCAACCAAATCCTAGACTTGGTTATCATACATGGATTGCATCTCTGCATTCATGGCTTCTTACCATTTCTTAGATTCCGAATCCAAGATTGCAGCATTGTAAGTAGCAGACCCAGCTTCATCAATCATGAAGATATCCTCATACCTTTCCGGTGCACGACGATCCCTAATACTTCTTCGAACACTTGGTGTTTCTGTTGTTTCTTGAGTCCTCTCAGGTTCAACTTCAACAACCTGATCGGTTACTTCTGGTTCTATCTGAACAACTGGTTCAGTCACTTGTGATTCTCAAATTTCTTCAAGATCCACATGGTTATCTCCAATCCCTAGTGCCAGAAGTTCTTCCTCCAAGAAAGTGCCTCTGCGTTTAGTGAAAATCCTATTTTCATTGGGGCGATAGAACAGGTAACCGATCTTCTTAGCGTATCTGGCGAAAACCACTTTTTCGCCTCTGGGATCTAGTTTATCCGAAGATTTTAGAGTGACATAAGCATTACATCCCCAGACTTTAAGATAGGATACATTAGGTTTCTTTCCATGCCATATCTCATAAGGCATTTTGGCAACCTTCTTTGTTGGAGCTATATTCACAAGTCTTGCGGCAGTTTCCAAAGCATAACTCCAAAAGGATTTTGGAAGGTTTGTTCGACACATCATTGATCAAATCATATCTAATAGAGTTTGATTTCTCCGCTCAGACACACCATTATGTTGTGGTGTTCCAGGTGGAGTGAGTTGTGAAACTATTCCACAATCCTTTAGATGGTCGATGAATTCCTGATTAAGATATTCACCGCCTCGATCTGGTCGAAGCATCTTAATAGTTCTATTTAGCTGATTTTCTACTTCGTTTTGGTACTCCTTGAACTTTTCAAGAGTTTCATGTTTATGCTTCATAAGATAAACATAACCATATCTACTGAAATCAACAGTTAATGTAACAAAGTATATTTTTCCATGTCTTGACATTGTTCTAAATGGACCACATACATCTGTATGTACAAGTCCTAACAAATCATTAGCTCTTTCTCCAACATTTGAAAAAGGTGCTTTTGTTATCTTTCCACCCAAGCATGATTTGCATTTGCCAAACGACTATGAACCACTGGAATCTAGGATTCCTACGGTCTTGAGTTGTTTAACATGATTCTCTCTTATGTGACTAATTCTACAATGACACATATACGTATCATTAAAGTCCTACTCATTACGTTTATGGGAGATGTTGCATAATATGTTATCGTTATGGATTTTTATCTCATAGATTCCATTGTTGGGTTTTGCATCAAAGTAAAACACATCATTAAACTAAGCAGAAATAAATTCGCCATGAAAATGATAATTAAAACCTTGTCCACACAAAGCAGAAACTGGAACAATATTTCTAGTCACACTAGGAATGTGATAAACATTGTTCAAAACAAGTTCTAAACCAGAAGGAAGTAAAAGAACATATTTTCCTATCGCCTTCACAGCAACTCTTTATCCATTGCCAACATGGATCTCAAGTCGCCCTGTTTCAGCTTTCTAATCTTTCTTAGTCCCTGCAAAACATTACAAATGTGGAAACCACATCCTGTGTCAAACGCCCATGTTTTGCTAGAAAAAGCAAAGATTTCAATAACATATATACCCGAGGACTCTCCTCCTGATGCCTTGGCTTGCTTCAGGTCAGCTAAATACTTAGCACAGTTCCTCTTCCAATGCCCAGTTTCATCACAATGAAAACACTTGGCATCTTTCAAAGGTTTCTTGTTAGCAAAAAAATTGTCCTTTCTCTTCCCTTTGCCCTGATTGCCCTTCTTCTTGGTGTTAGGTTTCTTAACATGACCCTCCCTGATCATTAGCACTAGTGCAGTTTTGCTAGGTATGTTCACCTCAGCAGTTTTAAGCATCTGATGAAGCTCTGTAAGTGTCTTCTCCATCCCGTTCATATTATAGTTCATAATGAACTGGTCATATGACTTGGGCAATGAGTTTAGGATAATATCCTCAGCTAACATATAGCTCAATGGGGATTCCAGACGAGCCAAGTGATTAACATATGCCTTCATTTTTAGCACGTGAGTGCTAACTTATGTACCCTCTTGCATACGTGTGGTTATAAGTAATCGCATCACATCAAACCTCTCATGACGAGCCTTATGTTGGAACATTTCCACGAGGTGCTGATTTATCTCATATGCCATCATCTCATCCATGGTCCTTTGAAGTTTAGGGATCATGGATGCCAACATTGGACATGAGACTTTCAAAGTGTGACACCCGGCAAACTCCGGTTAATAACTTTCGTTAAACTAGTAAGTCTACCTTAGCGAGTCATGCATATTACGTACTTAACTGGGACAGTCGAGTCGCTACGATGATTCTGGGAATCATCGGGAGTCGTTACGATGATCCGTGGGATCATCGGGAGTCGGTCCATAACCATGTGTACAAGGATTGGTGATTCGTGGAATCGCCGGGTTTAACGCACACACGCAAGTATCGAGTCCCGGGAATTGGTGAATGGACGTAAACGTGTTAGTTATCTTGCATTATATGTTTGTAATCATTATATGACTTGCCGGTATGTGAATACGTGTTTATATGTGTTAAAATAGTGATTTCGCGTAATTGCATAACATTATAGGTGATTACGCGTAATCACCAATAGGATAGGCAATTAGGATTGTAATCACCAATAGTATAGGCAATTAGGATTGTAATCACCAATAGTATAGGCGATTAGAATCCTAATCGCCAATTGCTGCTGTGTACTCGCCTGATCTGCTATGCACGAGTCAAAACACCTATAAATACAACCCTTGACTCCCCAAACACCATTTGTGCAACCCTAACAGATCCTAAGCCTCCCACACACCTCAAAACACTTCTGGAACTCGTTTTGCTTCAAAACTCACCATTTCCAAGCTTACACACCTTTCTTTTATAAAATCCAAGGTGTGTTCTTCATCCTAAACCTTTGTAATGTTATTGTTTTGGTTCCCCAAAAGTCCAGACCTTGTTTTGCTAAGTATGTGTCGTTAAAAACCTTTGAAATGAGTTCTAAAACAAGTCTACACCATAATACTTGCTATATGTGAAGTATTGATGCATATGATGATTTTTGGTGATTATAACATGAATGTTTCTATGAAATTGATGTACTTTTGATGTGTAGGAGTCATTAGGATGATTATCTAAGGATTTGAGCTATTGTTATGGTGTTTTGATGAATGTATGCATTTTGACCCATTTGGGTGATTCTTGAAGAACTAAGATGTTATGATATGATTCAATGATTGTTTGTTATTAGGATTCACATTAGAAGGGTGTTATAACATAGGGATAGTGATTTGCAAGGTTGTAGGTTGTGTAATCTGATTATTGCCATTTAAGGAAATATTTCATAGTTAATGAAACCTAGTACTTTGCCATTTTAGGAAATATTCGCACCGAGGCCGTTAGAGCTGAGATAAATTGGGGGTTTTTGCTTGGAATGGGTTGGTAAATGGTTTAGGTTTGATATTGGGTGTTTTTACATGTTTCGGATCTGATTTGGAGGGTTAAACACGCGAAAACGCGCCACACACCTGCAACAGGCGATTGGGGATCCTAATCGCCTGATGCAGGGGAGATTAGGGCTCCAATCGCATGATGCATCAGGCGAATACAACCCTACTCGCCTGTTGACCACTCCCAATCACCAGTTGACTTTTCCTAATTGCATGTTAGTTTCCTAATCGCGTGTACTGCTGTCGTAAGCGTATTTTGACATCCCAGAACATGATTTGACACCTAGGAACTCGATAGGAACCCCGGGATACGTCCAATGACTTAGTAACACATGTTCGGACTCGTTTATGCGTTAATTGAGCGTTATGCTAGACTTAGTGAATTTTTGCGCATGCTAAGTGTTTAAGTGCATATGTTGCATGATATCTTGTATTTGGCTAACACGTGGGATGTCGGGTCACCAATGGGATGTCGGGTCTTGTCTGGTACGGTCGGCTTAATGGTCAAAGGTGTTTTCAAACGTTTATGGTTATGGTCTGGACATTCGGGGACTAGTTAACCTGCGGGTTATTAGTCCGGGTACTTACATACATCTTATGATTGGTCGCCGCTATTTGGGGCTATCATAGCATACTGATTTAACTGTTTTCAAGTAACGCAATCTAAGGTGAGTTCACGGCCCCACACTTTACTAGTTTTATTTTCGGGGTGAGAAACATGCTTATACATTTTGATCACACATTTACATGTTATACATTATAAACACACGTTCTCATGTTATACTATGGCTCACACTTTATTACTGTACGGTTCATCTAAGTCCCTTAGAAACCACTAATACGGGGATGTAGCGGGGAAATGTGGATAGCGCTATTGGGCCTGACAAACCCCACTCGACGGCTGGAGGCCAGGCGGGTGCATATTGTCTCAATCACACTAGGCTTACCGAAGATGAGGTAGTCACTAAACAAGGGTATCACACAGTCAGCAATGGTTTCACCCGTATGAGTAACACACTTGACGCCTACCTAGCGTACAAAAAAGCATAGTATGAACAGTAACAATAACAGTAACGGTAACAGTAACAGTTTTTAAAGGAATAATGAAACGCTTATTGAAAAAGAAAAACCTGTGAACTCACCAGCATTATATGTTGACATTTTTGGCATGTTTTCTCAGGTCGCTAAAGTAGCGGTTAATGGACTAGGCGCACGGAGTCTTGCACGGCGTCTAGAAGTCTTGTTGCATATTAAACAATGTTTTGTAAACTGTAATATGTCTTTTGGTTGTAAACAAGAAATGCTTCCGCTGCTGGTTTATGGCTCAAAGCATAATGTTTTGGTTGTTGCATGGAATGTCTTACGTTCTTACATTTAGTTGTCGGTTATTGTGACCGTTGACTTGGATCCTGGTGTGTCACGCGCCTCGCGGTAAAACCCCGCATGTGGAAATTTGAGGGCGTGACAGATTGGTATCAGAGCCAATGGTTATAGTTAACTAGAACTGCATGTAGAGTCTAGTCTATAGCCGAGTCTCACACACACTAGACAGTCACATACGTACGAGTCGTGTCTTTGGGTAAACATATTAACTTTGTCGGGGTGTCGGTATCCTTATCACACGGTATTATATTATCTTCCCTGTCTTTGTTATTTCTATCTCTACTCTATCTTTCCTTTCGGGTTAAAGTCGGAGGGACTTGTTCGTTGAACCTTGCACGGCGGCTCGAGATCTGTCCAGGATTCGGACATCTCCCTTCTATGCTCCAATCGACACATCTGCTTACACACGCTATCTTGCACATGTACTCGTTGAAATCTATCTCTAAGTGATTGGTCACTTGGAAATTCCTTGAGTTGGTCATTTCTTCTAAGTTGTGGATATCGGGTGGCTTTAGGTTCAAGCTCGGGGCACGCCTAGAGGACCATGAAGAGCAATTTATCATTTCAAGTGCACACGAAATCATAAGTTGAAATGCATGGAAGACCTGGTGGACCTCGTGTTGGGATCAATGGTCACGTTTGGACCCAATTCTTTGCTCCTTTTGATTTCTGTTGGTTTAGCGTTGGTGATGGACTGAGTGTTTTGTTCTTGTTCTGGCAGAAGATGTCGGGGGCTCGTGGCGGTCGTAGGGGTGGCCGTGCCAGCGGCCGCGGTGGTGGCGGTCGTGGCAACATAACATGACCCAAGAGGAGTTGAACAACCTGTTGCAACAGCATGTGAATGTGGTTTGGCTGCATTCCAAGCTGCCCACAACGCTGTGGGTGGTAAGTCGATTGCTACCTACTCTACCTTGTTTCTTGGTACTGTATTTCCTCCCTTGTTGTTTATATGTGTGTTCTGTCCCAGGTGGCGCTATTAATCCCCCTCCACCTCAGTGCTCTTACAAAAAGTTCATGGATTGCAAGCCCCACCACTTTCATGGGACTGAAGGGGCAGTGGGACTGCTCCGGTGGTTGGAAAAAGTCGAATCTGTGTTCTCTATGTGCAGTTGCCCGGCGGGCGACCGCGTAAAGTATGCTTCAGTGACCCTTGAGGGTCAAGCTCTGACTTGGTGGAACTCCACCACCCAGACCTTGGGTATTGGAGAAGCCCACGCTATGCCCTGGACAGAATTTGTCTAACTCCTGAAAAGCGAGTACTGTCCGAGGGACGAGGTTCAGAAGCTCGAGCACGAGGCCTGGAATCAGAAAGTGGTGGGGTCCGAGATTGAGATGTATATGGCTAGGCATAACGAGCTAGCGGTGTTGTGCCTGGATTTGCACATGCCAGAGTACAGGAGGATTGAGCATTATGTTTCTGGGTTGGTACCGGAGGTTAGGGGGTTAGTGGCTGCGGGTAATCTTGCTGTGTATTCTGAGGTTGTTAGGTCGGCTCACACGCTGACAAATATGAAGGTTGCTGAGGGTGTTTTACCTCCTACGGGTACTGCTGTGAAAGCACCAGTGGACAACAAGAGAAAGTGGGATTGTTCTGGTAGGAGCTCGGGTTCGGGTCAACCGCAGCAGCAGACGAAGAGGGTTGAAGCTTTGGGATCGTCGTCCGACCAGAAGCAAGGTGGGTATACCGGGAAGAATCCTAAATGCGATCTGTGTGGGTTTCATCACTATGGGAATTGTGCAGGTTTCGTTGTGAGCACTGTGATAAGACGGGCCCTTTTGCAAAGGATTGTCGAGCCAGTCTCCCATCTAAGCCGGCTCAGGCTGCAGGTACTACTCCCGCTTCTTGGGGGAATCGGGGCTGCTACAACTGTGGGGAAACGGGGCATTTCAAGCGCGATTGTCCTATGATGAAACAGGACAATGATGGAAACAAAGGGGAACCTGATACTACTACCGGTACGTCCTTTATTTGTCGCTATACTTCACATTTATTTTGGCTTTCGTACTGTCAAGGGCTTCATATCCGTTAAGCTTTATCTACTACTATACTCTGTTCCTACATGACGTGTGCGTAACTATACATATTTTACAATGGATTTTAACACACGTTTTTGCTTTAATATTTATAAAAATGGTTTCGACCTTCATATTAAAACACACACACTAGGGCAAGTGTACCCTGTCATATATGTAGTAAGTACAGATAAGAACCAAGTATCGATCCATGGACGCGCGCAGAGCAATGGTACTAAAACTCTATCCCCGATTCACCAGTAAGTAAAAGATAAGTTTGAGTTTTGTTTAATACTAAATTAATTCTAAAACATGTAAATAACTTAACTACGACTCCAAATAGAAAATATAACTATATAAGCTATAATACGCCAATCCTAGCATGTCATCTATATAAGAAATAAAGGCGTGATCAACATTCCCATTTTCCGACAGTTAGTGTCCCTTTCGGGCATCCTAACATGACAACTATATGGAAAGCTAACACGAATACACACGTTAGCCACCTCAAGTCGTTTATTAGCGCGCAGCTGATATGATCTCATGTGAATCTTTAAAGAAGGGTTAGTATCACCTTTCGGGAGTCCTCAACCGCACGAATCAAGGAAAGCAATATCGAATACACAATACGACCACCGAAACTAGCATAAAGTAGAGCATTTCACAACCTATTCCATTTTACTAACTTTGAACACAAATCTACTAAGATCGCCATTTCTACCAAAATAACTAACAAAGATCATTAACCGCGTCAAAGATTAGTAACAACACCATTAAGCTTTTTAAACTCTTTTACGTGCCGGTAAACATCTATAATCATAATCCGAGTGACTTTAACCAAACCAATACCCGGTTACAGTTTCATGGTGTAAACTTTATTAACAAGTTAACTAGTTTACTACCGGACGATTAAACGGACGGTTTTCTCAACAAGTAATCCGCCTAACACATTCGATAATCATGAAAGTCATCCGAACACAACTACAAATCTATCAACAATGAAACAAGGTTGCATTATGATCATCAGGATTCAAACATGAAAAACGCCAAATTTATACAAAACTTGATTTCACGCAAACGATTGTTTTAACTACTAACTAATACTAATGTTCTTGCCCGTAGGCGTACGATTAACTAAAATAACATCAATGTAGCAAACAAAATCAGATTTGGATCTAAGAAAGCTCAAAGGATCAAACCATAAGATTGCTAAAGAGATGGATTGGATGATGAAGGATGGATCGGATGGATTCCCGAGCTTGTTAAACGGCCTTCCAGTAGCTCCTTTGGTCCAGAAATCGCCTAAAATCGCCTCCCCAAAACCCAATGTTTGATCAGTGGGTTTTGCTCTGTTTTTATAGAAGTTTTGATTTTGTGCACGGTCGTGTGCATAAAGTGCACGGCCGTGCACTTTATCAACTTGAGTTGACGTGCAAGTGGGCAAGTGGTTTGGCTGTTCCTGGAAATATCTAGATATTTGGCACGGCCGTGCACCTAGTCGCGAAGTCACTCGCGTCGCACATTATCTCGAATGGCAGTCCCCAGTCGGGTGCCACCAATATAGGGGCCTCAACAAGCAAACGCTTCAGAAGGCCAAATGCCTTCACACACTCTGCACCAAACACAAACGGTGCATCCTTCTCCAACAATCAGGTCATCGGACGGGCGATTTTTGAAAAGTCTTTGATAAATCGCCTGTAAAAACCCGGATGACCTAGAAAACTGCGGATAGCTCTGACAGAGGAGGGCGGAGGGAGCCTAGAAATGATATCTACTTTGGCAGGATCAACCTCCAACCCATTTTGAGAGACCTTGTGCCTGAGGACTATTCCTTCCTTCACCATGAAGTGGCATTTCTCCCAATTCAGCACAAGACTGGTCCCTTCACACCTCTGCAGCATCCGCTCCAGATTCCCAAGACATTGATCGAAAGAACTCCCAAAGACTGAAAAATCATCCATGAACACCTCCATGGAGTCCTCGATCATGTCGTGAAAAATGGCAATCATGCAACGCTGGAAGGTTGTCGGCGCATTGCACAGCCCGAATGGCATACGCCTGTAGGCGAATGTGCCAAAAGGGCATGTGAAGGTCGTCTTATCCTGGTCCACAGGATCGATAGGGATTTGGAAATACCCCGAGAAACCATCAAGGAAACAGTAATAAAACTTCCCCGACAGTCGTTCCAACATCTGATCGATGAATGGAAGCGGGAAGTGATCCTTGCGGGTGGCGTCATTGAGCTTGCGATAGTCAATGCAAACTCTCCACCCCGTGACGGTCCTCGTAGGAATCAACTCATTCCTATCATTCGTGACCACCGTCATGCCACCCTTCTTGGGCACGACGTGCACAGGACTAACCCAAACAGAGTCCGAGATAGGATATATCAATCCAGAATCAAGCAGTTTAATTACCTCGGATTTAACAACCTCTTGCATCTTCGGGTTCAGACGCCTTTGGTGCTGCGCACAAGGCTTATGGACATCCTCCATCAAAATTTTATGAGTACAGAATGAGGGATTAATCCCCTTGATGTCCATGATCTTCCAGGAAATTGCCCGTTTATGAAGTTTCAGAACTCTCAACAACTCGCTCTTTTCTTCCACAGACAATGAAGACGATATGATCACCGGTATACGCCCCTCCTCATCCAGAAATGCATACTCGAGATGCGGTGGGAGCTCCTTCAGCTCTAGAGACGGTGGGTCCTCAACAGACGGCTTCGCCTTCTCCTCCTCCTCTCGCTCAATTTCCACAAAACGCTCCGGACTTTGGGAACCATCATCACCGATCTGATAGACCGGCTGCTCATCTTTATGGCCCTCCTGCATAATGCCATCTAGGCTCCCACACAACAGATGTGTGTCCGGAACATCTCTCTCCCAAGCACCTCTGACATGAGAGCTGACACACTGGTCTACTATATCAAGATAGTATAGTGTATCGTGTTGGCACTCAGGATGGCGCATCGACCTCTGAATGTCAAAAGTCACGTGCTCATCATTGACTCTGAGTGTGATCTGGCCCGCAGCCACGTCAACAATCGTCCTTGCCGTGTTAAGGAAAGGACGTCTGAGAATCAAACGGACTTTAGAGTCCTCATCCATATCTAGGATAACAAAGTCCACAGGGAAAACAAATTTGTCAATCTTGACAAGCATATTTTCTACAAACCCCCGTGGATACTTGATCGAATGATCAGCGAGGCGAATACTCATCCTGGTGGGTGACGGTTCACCCAGATCCAACTTCTCAAAAACCTTATAAGGCATAAGGTTTATGCTGCCCCCCAAGTCTGCAAGTGCATTACTGACAGTCATATCACTTATCAGACAAGGGATGGTAAAGCTACCAGGATCTCCCATTTTCATGGGCAGTCTATTCTGCAGAATTGTAGAGCAGTTCTCGTTCAACAGAACGCAGGACAGGTCCTCAAGTTTTTGCTTGTTTGTGAGGATGTCCTTCAGAAATTTCGCGTACTTAGGCATCTGGGCCAAAGCCTCCATAAACGGGATGTTTATGTGTAGCTGTTTGAACAGCTCAAGGAATTTCCCGTATTGGGCCTCGTCCTTCTGTTTCCTAAGTCTGCTAGGGTACGGGACAGGAGGAGTGTAATCTGTGACTGGCTTCGGTAACTGTGCTGTACTTGCTGGGACTCGCCTAGCGTGCACCTCGTCCGAAGACTCAGTCTGGACCGTCTCAGTGATCGGTGGTGAGCCCGATGTGTCAGGTCCCGTGGTTTTACCACTCCTCGTCATTATGGCATTCACATGCCCCCTCGGATTCAGCTTAGTGTTGCCTGGAAGACCACCCTGCTGTCTCTCAGACATCATCTTTGCCATCTGGCCAACCTAGTTCTCTATGGCCTGCATCGACGCCTTTTGGCCCCTCATCTCTCCCTCATAATTCGTAAAGCGCTCCTCATGCTGCTGGTAGCGCTGCTCAGCGATCTGATTTGTATTAGAGGTGTTGGTAAGGAGCTGAGACATCATTTCCTCCAGCTTAGACATACCATGAGGGGCGTGCTGCTGGGAGCTGCTCTCGGCGCCCTGGTTCTGGTATTGGTTCGGTCTCTGCTGGGACGATTGACCACGAGCCTGGTATGGCTGTTGGTTGGACTGGTAGGGCTGTTGGTTGGACTGGTAAGGCTGTTGGTTGGACTGGTAAGGCAGTTGGGACTGTTGTTGTGCGGGGGCCATCTGCTGATATCCGAGCGGGTTCTGGTTAGAGGAACCAGATCTCCACCGAAGTTCGGGTGATTTCTCCAACCCGGATTATAAGTGTTACTGTAAGGGTTATTCTGGGGTCTCGTCTGATTACCCATGTACTCCACTTCCTCGTGGCTTGTATACATCACCCCTGAGCACACGAGCCAGGCTCGTGAGATACCCCGCACTGCACACACAAACAATCGGACTGCGCTACGTGTTGCTGAGAGTTATCGAAACTCGTAGCCAGAGCCGCTATCTGTGCCGAAATCGCCGTATAGTTATCCACGGCATGCACACCAGCATTGGCAGATGAAGACCTAGATCTATCATTCTGCCGGGATTTAGATTTTAGGGACGCCTTCTCAATAATGCTCCACGCTTCCCTAGGAGACTTTGTTCCGATGTCTCCCCCAGCGTATACATCAAGGCGTTCCTGAGACGCATACCCGAGTCCCTGATAAAAAGTTTGCACCAAATGCCTTTTCGAAAGCTCATGGTGCGGGCAACTCAAGAGTAGGTCTTTAAACCTTTCCCAGGCCGTGTACAATGATTCATCGTCATCCTGACGAAAAGTCATGATGCGATTCCTCAGTTTTTGTGTCTTTTCAGGAGGAAAATACTGCTGCATGAATTGTTGTGACAACTCTGCCCAAGTCGTGATCGACCCTGCGGGTTGTGATAGAAGCCAAGTCCGGGCTTTGTCCCGCAGTGAGAATGGGAAGAGTCGGAGACGGATAGCATCATCGGAGATGCCCGTCATCTTAAAGGTGGCTAAAACCTCTAAGAATGCAGCAATATGTCGGCCTGGATCCTCGTGCTCCAGTCCACCGAATTGCACCGAGTTTTGTATCATATTCACGATACTAGATTTGATCTCGAAATGGTCCGCCAAAATAGCCGGACGGACAATACTCGGCGCGAGTCCATCTCCTCCTGGACGACCACTATCATTCAGCGGAATGTCGTCGTCGGCCAGATCGTGCCTCGCCTCCTCAATTGGGACCTCAACAGTAGGAGCAGCAATAAGAATATCAGAAACAAGACGCAATTTATGAAGTCTAATCCGCTCGCTTCTCCTCAGGCGCCTTCGCTCCTCGTCAGAAAGATCACCAGAAGACCCAGGGTTTGTGGACATCAACCTGCATGTAAGAATGATACAGTTGCAACAGGTGAATATATGACAAACCCAAAAAGGCGATAAAAGACAGAAAAATAAATAAATGAAATAAAGAATCAATAAATTCATGCGAAAATAACGGAAAGCAAATATATTCAAGAAAATCAAATATAAACAAATAGAATCAATAAAATGAACAGAAATAAGCAGACTAAGCCTAAAACTATACAAAGAATGAAATTAATAATTAGTCCGAATACGAACCAATAAACTAATTAATCAAATAACGAACAAATCAAATTCATAGACAAACCAATTAATCCAATATTCAATAAATTAAATCTATCAATATCCTAATGAACGAAAAATCTAATCAAACAATCCTATAAGCAGATAAATGAACGAATCTATATGCAACCTATAAACCAATCTAAAATTAATCCAAAATATCTACAGACAGATAAATTTAATAAAAATTCAAATAATCATATATGAAAATAAATGAATGAAATAACGAATCAAAGAAGTATAAACAAGTATTCACAAGCATGTACACTGGTAAAAAGTTGACTCGGTTCGTTCCTAAAGCTCGTCGCGTCCCCGGCAACGGCACCAAAAACTTGACGTGTGCGTAACTATACATATTTTACAATGGATTTTAACACACGTTTTTGCTTTAATATTTATAAAAATGGTTTCGACCTTCATATTAAAACACACACACTAGGGCAAGTGTACCCTGTCATATATGGAGTAAGTACAGATAAGAACCAAGTATCGATCCATGGACGCGTGTGGAGCAATGGTACTAAAACTCTATCCCCGATTCACCAGTAAGTAAAAGATAAGTTTGAGTTTTGTTTCAGACTAAATTAATTCTAAAACATGTAAATAACTTAACTACGACTCCAAATAGAAAATATAACTATATAAGCTATAATACGCCAATCCTAGCATGTCATCTATATAAGAAATAAAGGTGTGATCAACATTCCCATTTTCAGACAATTAGTGTCCCTTTCTGGCATCCTAACATGACAACTATATGGAAAGCTAACACGAATACACACGTTAGCCACCTCAAGTCGTTTATTAGCGCGCAGCTGATATGATCTCATGTGAATCTTTAAAGAAGGGTTAGTATCACCTTTCGGGAGTCCTCAACCGCACTAATCAAGGAAAGCAATATCGAATACACAATACGACCACCGAAACTAGCATAAAGTAGAGCATTTCACAACCTATTCCATTTTACTAACTTTGAACACAAATCTACTAAGATCGCCATTTCTACCAAAATAACTAACAAAGATCATTAACCGCGTCAAAGATTAGTAACAACACCATTAAGCTTTTTAAACTCTTTTACGTGCCGGTAAACATCTATAATCATTATCCGAGTGACTTTAACCAAACCAATACCCGGTTACAGTTTCATGATGTAAACTTTATTAACAAGTTAACTAGTTTACTACCGGACGATTAAACGGACGGTTTTCTCAACAAGTAATCCGCCTAACACATTCGATAATCATCAAAGTCATCCGAACACAACTACAAATCTATCAACAATGAAACAACGTTGCATTATGATCATCAAGATTCAAACATGAAAAACGCCAAATTTATACAAAACTTGATTTCACGCAAACGATTGTTTTAACTACTAACTAATACTAATGTTCTTGCCCGTAGGCGTACGATTAACTAAAATAACATCAATGTAGCAAGCAAAATCAGATTTGGATCTAAGAAAGCTCAAAGGATCAAACCATAAGATTGCTAAAGAGATGGATTGGATGATGAAGGATGGATCGGATGGATTCCCGAGCTTGTTAAACGGCCTTCCAGCAGCTCCTTTGGTCCAGAAATCGCCTCCCCAAAACCCAATGTTTGATTAGTGGGTTTTGCTCTGTTTTTATAGAAGTTTTGATTTTGTGCATGGCCGTGCGCATAAAGTGCACGGCCGTGCACTTTATCAACTTGAGTTGACGTGCAAGTGGGCAAGTGGTTTGGCTGTTCCTGGAAATATCTAGATATTTGGCACGGCTAGGTGCACGGGCGTGCAGGTCTGTGGTAGCCGAGCACATGGTGTGGCACTCCCTGGTGCACGGGCAGTGCCAATCGAGAAAAGGAGTTGCACGGGCACCCGCACGGGAGTGCTGATCAGGGTGCCCGAGAACATAGGCTGCACGCTAGATCGCACTGGCAGTGCAGCTCGTCTGTGTCTGAGTAACCTGAGCCCACACGGGCGTGCACCTAGGGTGCACGACCGTGCACTATTTCCAGACTTAGCTGATTTTGCAGAAACTTTCCGTCTTGTCTGATTTTCGCCCGGTTTCTTCGACTTTGCTCGTGGGACTTCGTTTAAGACCTGCAATAAACATATGAAGCGGTTAAGTACCGAATTCGTGCAATTATGGTCGAAAACGCGTAATTTGGGGGTTAAATCAGGGACTCAAATATGTATATTTTAACATATATCACTACACCTTGGCAGGGTAAGTCCTTGGTTATCGTGTGTCGTGTTGCATCTTGTTCGGGTCTCGGGTGTGTAAATTCTATGTGAGGAGATAATCTGGAGGCACTGCTTGGACGGTACCTGGTACTTCGTTTATACCGATCTCAAGGGTCTTCAGCATATCTCCGGTCGGGTCGGGTTGGTTATGTGAGAATTTACAACAGCCGTCTCATATTCGTCTTGAGGAATTAGTTTCTCGGGTCGGGGTACTTGTTCTTAACATCTATAGTTGTGATCCTTGTATCTTTCCGTACTTTCGAGAAGCGTTACGTTGGGCACTGGATGCTCAGTTGCGTGCTTGGTGGGTCATTTCTTGTATTGTCTGGATTCATTTCGGTTCACGTGGTGGACTGAAGCTCTAATGGGTTAGGGTTCTCGTGTACTTGGGTTGACACCCGTTACTGTCGAAGCTGAGTGAATCTCGGGACGAGATTCCTTTCAACGGGGGGATGATGTGACAACCGGAAAATCTCCGAAAAATTTTTCTTTCTTTTCATCGCTACCTTTTTGGTTTTGGGCAATTTTCGGACGAAAATTCTTTCAACGGGGGGATGATGTGACACCCGGCAAACTCCGGTTAATAACTTTCGTTAAACTAGTAAGTCTACCTTAGCGAGTCATGCACATTGCGTACTTAACTGGGTCAGTCGAGTCGATACGATGATTCTGGGAATCATCGGGAGTCGTTACGATGATCCGCGGGATCATCGGGAGTCGGTCCATAACCATGTGTACAAGGATTGGTGATTCGTGGAATCGGCGGGTTTAACGCACACACGCAAGTCTCGAGTCCCGGGAATTGGTGAACGAACGTAAACGTGCTAGTAATCGTGCATTATATGTTTGTAATCATTATATGACTTGCCGGTATGTGAATACGTGTTTATATGTGTTAAAATAGTGATTTCGCGTAATTGCATGACATTATAGGTGATTACGCGTAATCACCAATAGTATAGGCAATTATGATTGTAATCGCCAATTGCTGCTGTGTACTCGCCTGATCTGCTATGCACGAGTCAAAACACCTATAAATACAACCCTTGACTCCCCAAACACCATTTGTGCAACCCTAACAGATCCTAAGCCTCCCACACACCTCCAAACACTTCTGGAACTCGTTTTGCTTCAAAACTCACCATTTCCAAGCTTACACACCTTTCTTTGATAAAATCCAAGGTGTGTTCTTCATCCCAAACCTTTGTAATGTTATTGTTTTGGTTCCCCAAAAGTCTAGACCTTGTTTTGCTAAGTATGTGTCTTTAAAAACCTTTGAAATGAGTTCTAAAACAAGTCTACACCATAATACTTGCTATATGTGAAGTATTGATGCATATGATGATTTTTGGTGATTATAACATGAATGTTTCTATGAATTTGATGTACTTCTGATGTGTAGGAGTCATTAGGATGATTATCTAAGGATTTGAGTTATTGTTATGGTGTTTTGATGAAAGTATGCATTTTGACCCATTTGGGTGATTCTTGAAGAATTAGGATGTTATGATATGATTCAATGATTGTTTGTTGTTAGGATTCACATTAGAAGGGTGTTATAACATAGGGATAGTGATTTGCAAGGTTGTAGGTTGTGTAATCTGATTATTGTCATTTAAGGAAAGATTTCATAGTTAATGAAACCTAGTACTTTTCCATTTTAGGAAATATTTGCACCAAGGCCGTTAGAGCAGAGATAAATTAGGGTTTTTTGCTTGGAATGGGTTGGTAAATGGTTTAGGTTTGATATTGGGTGTTTTTACATGTTTCGGATCTGATTTAGAGGGTTAAACGCGCGAAAACGCGCCACGCACCTGCAACAGGCGATTGGGGATCCTAATCGCCTGATGCAGCGACGATTAGGGCCCCAATCGCATGATGCATCAGGCGAATACAACCCTACTCGCCTATTGACCACTCCCTATCACCAGTTGACTTTTCCTAATTGCATGTTAGTTTCTTAATCGTGTGTACTGCTGTCGTAAGCGTATTTTGACATCCCGAAACATGATTTGACACCTAGGAACATGATAGGAACCCCTGGATACGTCCAATGACTTAGTAACACGTGTTCGGACTCGTTTATGCGTTAATTTTGTGATATGCTAGACTTACTGAATTTTTGCGCATGCTAAGTGTTTAATTGCATATGTTGCATGATATCTTGTATTTGGCTAACACGTGGGATGTCGGGTCACCAATGGGATGTCGGGTCTTTTCTGGTACGGTCGGCTTAACGGTCAAAGGTGTTTTCAAACGTTTATGGTTATGGTCTGGACATTCGGGGACTAGTTAACCTGCGGGTTATTAGTCCGGGTACTTACATACATCTTATGATTAGTCACCGCTATTTGGGGCTATCATAGCATACTGATTTAACTGTTTTCAAGTAACGCAATCTAAGGTGAGTTCACGGCCCCACACTTTACTAGTTTTGTTTTCGGGGTGAGAAACATGCTTATACATTTTGATCACACATTTACATGTTATACATTATAAACACACGTTCTCATGTTATACTATGGCTCACACTTTATTACTGTACAGTTCATCTAAGTCCCTTAGAAACCACTAATACGGCTACGGGGATGTAGCGGGGAAATGTGGATAGCGCTATTGGGCCTGACAAACCCCACTCGACGGCTGGAGGCCGGGCGGGTGCATATTGTCTCAATCACACTAGGCTTACCGAAGATGAGGTAGTTTGTAAACAAGGGTATCACACAGTCAGCAATGGTTTCGCCCGTATGAGTAACACACTTGACGCCTAGCTAGCGTACGAACAAGCATAGTATGAACAGTAACAATAACAGTAACGGTAACAGTAACAGTTTTTAAAGGAATAATGAAACGCTTATTGAAAAAGAAAAACCTGTGAACTCACCAGCATTATATGTTGACATTTTTGGCATGTTTTCTCAGGTCGCTAAAGTAGAGGTTAATGGACTAGGCGCACAGAGTCTTGCACGACGTCTAGAAGTCTTGTTGCATATTAAACAATGTTTTGTAAACTGTAATATGTCTTTTGGTTGTAAACAAGAAATGCTTCCGCTGCTGGTTTATGGCTCAAAGCATAATGTTTTGGTTGTTGCATGGAATGTCTTACGTGTTTTCTTACATTTAGTTGTCGTTTATTGTGACCGTTGACTTGGATCCTGGTGTGTCACGCGCCTCGCAGTAAAACCCCGCATGTGGAAATTTGAGGGTGTGACACAAAGAGTCATCAAAGTGCTTAGAGTAGTTTCTATAAGCAACAGAGTTCTGATTGATGGGTTCATCAGGGAGTGGCGTTTCAAGAACATAGAACTTGTTCTCTGCCTTGAGAACAATTTTCAAGTTGCGGTGCCAGTCCATGAAGTTGGAGTGGTTCAGTTTGTCCTTCTCTAAGATGGACTTGAGAGAGAATTGGGAGGCGGAATTGTTTTCAGTTGACATCTACAAACAAAATTTAATTTATTAGTATATTATGTTTTGAATATCCTAATTATTTTATGACCCAAAAGCAAACTTTAATTAGGATGAGACCCCGATTCATCAAGACACAGTGAACTGGCTTAGCACTATCCACTAGTATGATTAGGTAGGTAAAAAACGATTGTTAACTGTGTCCACTACACAACTCTCCATTTGGGGTTATCGCTTAAAAGCGATGCATGTTTAACCCCAACTATGCCCACTTGATGAACAAGCGATGTTTGGTCCTTTAATGTTAACTGTAACACCGGCCTGTGTTACACATGAAACGCGATGATTACCTTCTTTCACGATCAACGCCCAGATGCAGGGTTCAGCACTAACATTTTGGTTTCGATTTAGAATGAAGTGTTAACTCGTTAAGGGTGGCATAAACCATCAATTTAAAATTTGGATTTATTTTAATATTTACCATAAATATTTTGAATGACTCATAGCATGATGCGAGTCACACAATAGTTTATAAAATCCAATTTTATATAATTCGTGATAATTGAAACTTCTTTCAACACTCGACACGGTATAGTTTTAAATACCCTATTTAAACTATGTTGGTCGTTTTATCACGAATGAAGTTGTTTTAATATCAATAAAACTCTTTTATTAAATACTAGACTTTTGCCCGCGTTTACACGCGGTTCACCAACGTACAATTTTTTTTAGTGGTAAGATGTAAAAAAAATATAGTAGAAATATTTTTAAAATTTAAAAGAAGACAACATACATTTTATTCAAATATCACTAAATATTTCTTTATACACGACATTTTTTGTTTTAGTCTGCACCTTCCGATCAGAATCAAGTATAAGTAACTTCACACCGGCCCTGCTTTTAACTCTTGAAAGGGCGACATAAAGCTGGCCATGTGAGAATACAGGGTCTCTTAAATACAATCCAACCTTCGATAGAGACTGTCCTTGGCTTTTATTGATGGTCATTGCGAAACATACGCTTATTGGGAATTGACGCCTTTGGAACTTGACTGGAATCTTGTTATCAGATGGTATCATATTTATTCTAGGAATAAGAGTTTTGGTACCAATGTTTCCACCTGATATGATTTCGGCTTTAATAACACGCTTTGAAAGTTTGGTGATTCGTAGCCTCGTGCCGTTACACAAGCCATTTTGTTGATCTATGTTTCTCAACAACATAACAGGAACACCAATCTTTAGTGCTAAGCGATGATTAGGCAATCCAGAAATTTTTAAACCATTAAGGACATCAGGAGAATATAAATCTTCCTGTGAACGGTTATTAGCATTCTCAGTCTGGCATATACTATCAGAGCTCAAATACTCGACTTCATCTCCATGAAACAATGCAAGCAACCTATCATTAATTTCATGTACCACTTCGTTTTTTGGTGCAAGTATTGCTCGTTCTCCAAAATAATCTTTATTTTTGTAAAGCTGAAGAAGTGAAGGGTAGACGAAGTCAATTAAGCTACAAATAGGATCTGATGAATTCTTAATAAGAAGATCATTTGGAATTTCTACATTTGCCTCATCTTCATCAAATGAATCACCTACTTTACCCTCACCGAACTCTAGAAGCCAGTTTGCAAATTTCTTTATTTCTTCTGATTCAGATGCGTTGTTACCAATTGTTAACCTCATGTTTTTGGTTAATGTACGGACTTTGCAACTATTCCAAATCTTGGACGAAGTTATTGAGGCATTCATAATATCTCTTTTACTACCATTGGGAACAACAGGAAGGATTTGTCTAAAATCACCACCCAAAACCATAACCTTACCTCCAAAAGGCAGCTCAGAATTAACAGAATCCTTTGATTTCAAGATGTCTTTCATTGTGCGATCAAGAGCTTCAAAAGCATGTTTATGAATCATTGGAGCTTCATCCCAAATAATTAACTTAGTTTTCTTCAATAAATCTGCCTCATCGCTATTCGCCTTCATAGAACACATTGATGCTTCAGTAACATTCAAAGGTATACGGAACCTAGAATGCGCCGTCCTTCCACCTGATAACAGTAGAGAAGCAATACCACTGGATGCAACGTTCAAAACATTTTTCCCTTTAGATCTAATGGCAGCAGACAACGATTTCCATAAAAAAGTTTTACTAGTGCCTCCAAAACCATAAACAAAAAATAGGCCACCTTTGTGACAATCAACCGCATCAATTATTTCATCAAAAATTAAACGTTGCTCATCTGTTAAAGAAGGTGCGTTGCTATGAAATTCTTCAGCTAGCGTACTTGCATGATAATTCAGTTCATCAAGTATTAAACGATTATTTGCAGATGCAATCGAATCATTATTAGGATAAGGCATAGATGGAAACCTACGTAGGCTGGAGTTATTCCGAAGCAACTGTTTCTCAATTTCAAGCAATGTAAGGTTCTTGATTTGATCATCAGGAAGAGACAAACCTGATAATGAAAAACATTCTAATTAATATTCAAAGAACAAATAATAGCAATAAATAAAAAAATAAATTTTTAATTATAAGTTTTTTACCTTCAATTTGGAATACGTCTTCGTGTCTACGCATAATACCGTCTGACAAGTACTTCCATGTCTTCTCCCAAACATGGTCAGGCCTAGATAAGCTGTTAAACAACAACATCATCGCAAACAAATTACGAAGAGAGTATCCTGAGCCTGTATAATGAGCTTCCTCAATAGCTTCTATATATTCCTTGTCATCTTCCAATAGGCCAAGAGCGTAACATGCATCTCGATATGTTGGTAAAACTTCTCCATTCACCGTTCTTATATCAGCAAAAGATTTAGGACCTTTTACCTTATTGAGAAGAATCCTCAAGAAATAAGCCTCACCCATTGAAGGAGTAACCATGTGAACACGACCAATTGCCTTACCTGTTTTCCGAAAGTCCCACTTTTTTCATCACCTTTCCAAACAAATTTACTTGGGATTTCGATATAACTAAGTTCACGTGCCACAACTTCAGCTTCGTTTAGTTTTATCCACTGTAGAAACATTGTACAAGACACTGATGGTTTGTTGAGTACATTTTGAAGCTTCTCTTGTGGACCGTATACAACAGTTTGCTCACCAGGTAGATGAAAAGGAAACCTAATCACTGGAGGGTATCTGAAATGCACATCGTGTTTAAATATCCTCCATGAACCTTCACATGCTGAAAGGAACCTGCAATCATAATGTTTTTTGATTTCATCTCTTTGCAAAACTTGTTCACCTTCTCCATCATCTTCTACAAAAGCAATTTTAGCCCTGTCCGGTCCCTTGTTAATGTATTTGAATAAATACTTGATTGAAGCGGCCTGGTTACACCATTCAACATTAATATGAGCTTTATAACGCCTCAATAGTGTTGGGTTATAAGGAACCACATGTCTGTTGTCTAACTGAGCAATTCCTTTTTCAACAAATACTCCAGAGTCTCTTCTTTTATAAACTGGATATCCATTTGAATCTATCATTGACGCAGGAGAAAACTTCTTTGGAAATTTCTTCGAGCACTTACCATCAATCATGCACGGGCAGTTGGGATATTCACGTCCACAGGGACCATGAATCATAAAGTCACTCACAAGACTAAACAACTCAGGATCTAAATTCTTATCTGGGATTTCAGCAGACACGAAACGGTCAACATGCTCAATCGTGGGAAGCTTGCTATCATCTTTAAGAAACAGACAGATATGAGCGTGCGGAAGACCACGCTTTTGGAACTCTATAGTATAAACCGCTGTAGAAATAAATGGTAATAAAATTAAAATATAAAAGAAATAAATAAAAACATGATTTAAAATAAAACAAAAAAATATATTGAATACATTTATTACTCTATTTGGGTTATAATGTGTATATAGATATATATAAAGAATTATTTTTCGTTATTAATGTATTTTACCTGCTGAAGTCTTCCCCAATAGTGTTTTTTCACGTAAATCTTTCATCATTGATTCTAGCTTAACTTTGAATAATCTGGCTAAAATGTCTGGTCTATCTTCAGGATTTGTCTTCTTATCCTTCAGAAACCTTCTAACTTTAGGCCATTTTGGATTACACGTGATTGTGATAAAAAAAAATTAGGGTATCCATGTTTTTTTTACAAATAGCCATTGCATCAAGATAATTTTCCCTCATGTAACGTGCACCACCAGTAAAAGAAGAGGGTAATATTATAGGTGTACCTACCGTTGCCAGATCTGTAGGTCCATTTTGATGCAAGTTTTGAAGACTGGTATAAGAGTCACACCTAAGTTTTTGTTGCTGATGACGTACATAAAACAACCGTTCACTCTCTATCATAGTATAAACGTCAACTTAAAACTGTTGTAGAAGGCGTCTTGCATTCAAAATCAATGAGAACTTACCAACTCTGTCTTGAATATGATAGGCAAATTAATCTCTCATTGAACACTTTGAATCTACTTTATTTTTAGATTTCCTTTCTTCCCAATGCGGTATATCAACCCTATAACAATCTTCTCCAAATGGAATAAGCAATGGATACTAGAGAGCTAAATATTTTGGATGAAGCTCACTTATTCGCTTAAGACCGTCTTTTCTTGATTCCACAATAATATCACGATTGTCAATCTCGTCATCATGGTCTGTAAGTATAAGGGCAGCGATTTCAGATGAGTTGGTAAGTTGTATACTCGGCCATCTTTAGTTCTACTCCAAATAAGACGTAACTTAAGGCTAACATCAGGATTTTCATGAAATCGATCACGTACACTCCTATAGCTTTGCACAAGTTGATTTTTAGAGTCTAACATCGACTTGAGGTACTGAATGATTTCAACATCAACTTTTTCATCAAAATCTTTAGACTCTCCGTTTTCCTTACTGTAAGAAATAAATAAAAAAATTTAAAAATTAACATATTACAAAAATCCTAAAAAATAAAGTTTAAGTAAAACTTAATATTAATAAAATGTATAACATTACCTGAAATTTTTTTTCCTGTTGGAGACTTCATTTTCAGTGTCATAGATATACAACTGAGAAAATTTTGGTGTGTTTCCATCGTTAGGAATATGACCACCTAGGGCATGATAATTTTCACCACTTATTCTGTATATGAACAGAGCGTTGCCTTTATTAATATTTGAGTCGACCTTGCCTCCCATTGAAGTAAAACAGAACATAGAATTGAAGCGACAAATGTGCTTTAAGAAATATTTGCTTCGGAAGTCTGTGTTCTTGAAAAGATTCTGATACTCTATACTGCTCTCTTTGAAATCTGGAAGTTGCACCTTGCCATAACCACAGCATATCATGTAACATGTTCTACCACTAACTTGTTGTCCTCTGCCAGCTTCTGATTTCCACATTTTTGCATTACACATCTCACATACAACCGTTTGATAACCGTAATCCAAATAATCTTGTGAATAGAATAAATCGAAATGATATTAACATAAATAAAAAAAATATAAAATCATAATTGAAACCTAAAAATAACAGTTACCTTTAGAGACACCCTTATATCGAGAATCTGCAATGGTTTGACGATTCATATCTTCTTCGTCTGACAAAGTAACCATGCGAACACGGGACACGCAACGTCGATTACTTCTTAATCCATTGTTGCACTTTGCTAAGTTACGTAAACTTGAACTTTGTGTTAACATGGAAATATGAGTTGATGTATTCATGGTTGCTGTCTGAACAGAAGTTGTTGCATTTGAACCTCTATCAAAATTAACACCTTCACCTAAATATAATATTATTTTAATATTAATAAGAGTAACAACTTTATATAAGTAATTTATTCAAACAAAGTGGTACCAGATGTAACGATGGATTGACTCTGCAATCCTGTAATGGAATTAACTTTACGTCTTTTAGCATCAAGTTGTGCTTTTCTTAAACATCTAGAATCAGCAGAATGTTGTCTTTTGATATCAGCCACTGACACTATTTATAAAAATAAAATAAGTTTGGATAGTAAATGAAGTTTTAGTTATAGAATGTTATCATAATATAAATACAAACGTAATCAAGATAGAAGTATAATACCATTTGTAATATTAGACAAAGGAGTACGTTCTGTTGAACCTGTTTATAAATAAATAAATAAATTACCTTCAGATTGAAAAATTATGAAATTAAGAAAATGTTACAAATTATTAAATTGAAACAATACTTATTACCAGAAAAAGATGCGGTATATGGGGTGTTGAAGGTTGAGGTAATGCTAGATAGGTCAATTGAAAATACATTGTTGCTGGATGTTGACGGATTTGTATCTCCAGGTTGCTCAATGTTATGTCTCTTAGCATCAAGTTGTAATTTTCAAAATTTTCGACAATCACGTGCAATGTTACTTTTGACTTCAACCATAGAAACAAATGATTAAATAATAATAGTTTTTATATGAAAATAAATAAGAAAATTGCTAATATTTCTTAACATAAAATATCGGGCAAAAAAAAAAAATAAACATACCGATTGAAATGTTAGACATTGGAGTTTGTTGGACTTCACATTAACAAAATAGAAAAATTAATTCAAATACAAAATAATTATTAATATGCATTGGAATTTGATACTCTATACAAAGATATAAAAATAATAAGTGTTATAATAAAACTTTACCGGGTGTAGACACATTGAAATGGTGTGAAGATTCAATGGAGTCGTGGTTAAATACTCCACTTGGTGGTACATTTTGAATTCCAACATTTGTTGGATTATTGACCTTGCATCTCTTCGCATCTAGTTGGGATTTTCTAAATTTACGACAATTGGCCGCATTCTTAATTTTTTCTTCATTTGATACAACTGTGAAGAAAAATAAATTAATTGCATAGTACAATTATCATATAACTAAAGATTTAAAATATATGAATTTCGTTTACCGTTAGAGATATTAGATAACGGTGTTCCTTTGTCATTACCTTTAAAAAAAACATAAGTTAAATGACAAAAGACAAGTAATATAAAAAGGAATATATTGTAGATATAAGCAAAAAAATTACCATTTGAAGTGTTAGAAAGCCTTTTACGTCCCATTTTACCCACAAGGAACAAATGTCTACATAAAATGTTTCATCACAATTTAACACAATATAAATCAACACAAATAATCATGATCTTCAACTATTAAGTTATAAAAATGCACAAATGAAAGAAAAGATTGACATACATTCAAGTTGTACAAACGAACAGCCGAGCAAACATAAAATAGCAAAGCAGAAGTATTTTGAAGGTTTTGATTGTTTTAAAACTTTGTTTGATCAAAGTCTTAAAGCAGGAGGTATTGTTTGTATGTAAATTTTGTTGACAAAATGTGGTTTTTATAGAGGATTGTATTAAATGTGTAATTAAAACTGCTAATTAATATGTTTAATGAATTACCATTATTAAAGAAGTTTTAAAAATTTGAATTTGAAAATTTTCGAATTTTATGTGATTCGAAATTTAAAAATTTGTATTATATTTAATATAAATATGTATGATTGATACTAATTATAACATCTTGCTTATTTTATGGTAATCACTTAATTTGGTTTTATTAATTTTTTTGTAACTCATATAGTTATTAATTTAATTCAAAAAATTAATTAATAACAAACTTCTAATAACAATGTTACATCAAATAAATATATTGCATCATTTTGAATTTTAACAAATTAACAAAAAAGAAACATAAAATGCAAACACACAATTTATTTAGATGAAATTTGTCTAAAAAATCCAAACTAATCATAAAGAAAATCAACTTGTCACAAACATTAAATAAAAATCCTAATAATAGATAAATGTTTAAATAAATTGTTAACTATTCCTATTTCTCAAGCTAAGGCGCTAAAAGGGAGATCTCAGGTGTCACTTCCTCATCATTGCGTATGTTATCTCCAACAGAATCCTACAATATTAAATGAAATGTCAAAATTGTTAGAATAAACTACATTAAAAACTGAATTTGAATATATAAATAAATAAGTCAAACAACAACGTTCAAAGACAATGCATTCTATGTTTAAGATTAACATATATCGATGTTTTAAAAAAGATGTTGATCGACCTAGGAAAAAAATAAACATGTAATACGTAAAAAGGAAATGTTTATACTATAAACAAATAAAATTAGTAAAAACAATAATAAACATGTAATAAATATTCATAAGATTAATAATATTGGAATAACTGAATGATAATAATAACCTGAATATCAAGGAAGATTTCTTCATGAGAAGCAACTATTGAAGACTAATTGTAAGTTTGCGTATAACATAACGATCAAGATGCTTATCAATGTTGACTTGTCGAAATGTAATGTTGAAAGCAAATAATATGTTAAAAACATAAATGAAACCATGAATACATTAAAAACTAACCTGTTCATCCATCAAAACCATATCGGGACAAACAGTTTCTCCCTGCATCTTTCGATTTGGTCGCTTCAAAAGTTCTAAATAACTTAATTTTGATTTGTATTGACTCATCCGCGATTTAATGCCATTCTATACTATTCCATATTTGGATATATAAACCTGCAAGTTAATAGAATATAACTATTTAATCATTACATGCAAAATAAATAATTGAATTAATATGTAAAATATGATAGACATACCTGATAAAGTTTTCTAGGAAATAGTGATAATAAATTATACAAAACAAAATCTGTACTTATAATGTAAATTCCACGATTTATTTATGTTAAGCAATTAGTAATATAAAAAGGGTAAAAAGATGCGATGGAAATGAAAATTAATTTAGATTAAAAGTTGCTATAATAAAAAATTTCTATTTTTTTATTTAAATTTCTATTTAGACAATTTTTAAAATGTATAGGTATAAAAGGTAAAGATTTCAATCTACCTAAAATAAAATTAAACATATATAAGAAATTGGATTTTTACGTTGTATAGGTATATTTTTTAATTTTTTATAAATAAAATTTATTGTTTGTTACTATCTATTGATTGGAAAAGTCAAACCGTGTTGACCACTTAATAAAAACTCATAAGTTGTTATAAAAGGAAAAAAAAACTGAATTTGTTTTGCATTAAAAGAATGTGTTTGAATTTAGAAAAACAAAGTCAAACCTTGATTATTTATTTGCTAAAATTGGACGATTTGAATTTACAAAAAAGTTATAATTTTAATGTTCGTGAAGTATGGTTTGTTAAAAATAATATATTATTCCATAATTAAAAAAAATGGCATTAATAAGAATTAATATGAATTCTAAAAACTGGTCAAACAATATACAATCTGAAGAATATATCATTGTTTTGGAAATCACATCTCCTTGATTTATTATAAACTATTTCCATAATTATAAAATTTGGCATTAATAAGAAATTAATATGATTTTTAAAAAAGTCAAACCATTTAGTAACTTAAAATACGTTTATAAAACAGATTTCCATATTTAAGAAAATGGCATAAATAAGAGATTACTATCAAATTTTAAAAAAGTCAAACAATTTACTAAAAACAAATAACATTATCTTTAAATAATAAAGTTTTTTTTTAAACCATTATAAACTATGTTTACTATCTTACTTCCTAAACAACCAAATAACATTAACATAGATGACTAATATCCATAACATACTATGCGAAATATAGTGTTGTTAACTAATCCACATAATCAGTCAAAATATTAGTGATGCTAAACACAAAAATCCCCAAAATTCACGAATTACCACATAAGTAGTAAACGTGCAAAAGTTAGTCACTGCAAACCACAACCCATTTTTTTCTTATGTTACCCACCAAAAGTTGCCATCCTACCAAAAAGCGTCATCATATAAAAACCACCTAATTACCGTCACCTCTAACCACATTAGAAAGCCTGAACGAACCTTGGTGTTTGAAAAACAGAAAATGCATTTTATCACCCGTATGAAGTCCCTTAGCATCAACAAAAGCCTGCATGCCTCTAATGTTGTAACGGGGTTTTCCTCTTGACCCCTCGGTTCCCACATACACTCCCCATGACCGACCCTCACCATTAGATACACTTAACGCCCTCTTACGGGTCAAACCGTTTTGCTTTGCCCACTCAAGCTTCATACGCTACATAAGAAGAAACATAAATGATAAGGTTTGAAATTGTAATAACAATCACAACTACTCATTACTTGACCTATTAACGAACTTTCACAAAATATATTAGTCACCAATTTAATGCAATCTGACATATCTATAACTGAATATATATTATCTACGTTTATACTAAACAAATAATGACTGCAAATAACCTTGACAGATTAACAATTAAGTTTTGCGACACCAAAGTCTATACACTAAAAATTAATTCAAATCATCCTGCATATTTGTTGAATTAAGAAGAAACATAAATCATAAAGCTTGAAATAGCAATAACAATCACCTACACTCATTATTTGACTTGATTACCATTTCAAGATGTCAATAATTCAAATCATCCTGCATATTTGTTGAATTAAGAAGAAACATAAATCATAAAGCTTGAAATAGCAATAACAATCACATACACTCATTATTTGACTTGATCTTTAGAATGAACATCAACTGACTGCAACAAACCTTGACATATTAAAAATTAACTTTTGCAACACTAAAGTTTTAAAACATAAGGTCTAATATTTCAACATATAGTATAAACACACTTTTTAAAACCTGATCGATTTATGTGCAAATAAATGGAAACTGTAATAATTAACTTCTAACACTTACAAAGTGATTGTCAACAATGAACGCCACTGGCATACCTTCATCATCCACAACTTCAGCTCCATCATCATCAACCTCTATTGAACTGTCTTGAACATCATCGACCGGTTCACCTTCAGCATCATCCTGTCCATCATCATCAGAAAGAATAATGACATCTTCATCGAGTTCATTTTCATCTTCATATTCCACCTTAACCCTTGTTGCCCAAAACTCCTCACATGGAAGAGTAAGCTTGTTCTTCAAAAACAACGACAAATTGTAGACCCTCTTTTTTATCCAAAACAATGAAAAATTATAACGCATTAGAATAAATCCAGTAAAATAATCATTAAAAATAGAAAAAACTACACAAATATAGAAGAAAATAATACCGGCTTAAAGATTTCAAAAACAATTAAATGCTCCTTTGTTATTCCAAGAGCATCCTGCACCCAAGGCCATCCTCTAGTAACATAAAAATGACCATCTTCATACTCTATCTCTAACTCAAAGCATGAACACCGAACAGATCTGCAGTCTACTGGATTTACTGGAAGCTTTTTATTTAGTAGTCCATGTCCAACGAAAGGACTAATATGCTAAGAAGTAAAAAAAAATATTTATAAAACATTAATAAATGTCTTTGTAAAAAAAATATTTACATAATTTAGTTGAATCACAGTTCATTAAGCTTACCAAACGTTTGTGCGTTGATTTACGGTCCTTCAAACTGCAGTAAAAAAAGTTACCAGTTGCAGATACTGCATCCTGATGGAAACTGATGATCCGGAATGAAAGAAGATTTTCTTCATATTGAAATATGAAGTTACATTCAGGTGGGTACCTTAATTCATTGATCATGCTTCTCCAGCCGTCGTAAAAGTACCAGTTTCCATTGATGTTTGATACTGTAACCTCAAACACCTCAGAGGTTAATGTGCGGACCTTGGTAACACCAGTGGGTTAATTATATTTCTTGATCCATTCACCATAATCAGAAGGTAACGCCTGAATCAAAAAATACACACAATTTAAGATATTGAAAACGGATAATTGGATAAAATATATATTATACATATAATACACCATGTTAGATATCTTAGCAAAGCAGCTACGTCGTTATCCTCCATATATAACCAAAAGTCGTGCAACATTGTGCCACTGTTTAAAAAAACAAAAAATAAAAATTTAACAATTGATCAAAGTCACTTCAAAAAACACAAAAACAGTTGCAATAAAAGGTTCAAAAAAAATTACGAAATATATATTAAAACCTAATACATAAACCCTATGTTGAAACTTAAATTTGGATAAGACTGAATTGGTAGCTTTCTTAAAAGTTCATTTTAACTACAACTACAAAACTTAAACATTCCCCATGATTAGAGATTTAATTCTTAACCCACTAATAAGTCTTAATAAACCAAACCTTAAATTGAAACCTAAAACAATAACAATCCATTGCCAGGTTTTTTAAAAGTTTAATTTACCAATAAATCGTAGCCTTAAACAATACCCCTAATTCCAAATCTAAAACTTAAATTAATAATCTTAATCAGGGTTAATAAATAAAACCTTTATACATCAATTGAAGGAAAAAAGCCATAAATCGATACCTAATTGCTATACCAATTACAGTGAAACCTAAAAGCTTAACATTAAATTGGTAGATTTCTTAAAACTTAAATTGAAGTATAAAATCCCTAAATCGATACCTAAAACATAAACCCATAAATTGAAACCTAAAAGCATAACAATCCATTAGTAGCTTTCTTAAAACATCAATTTAAACATATATCGAAACCTTAAACGGTAACCCTAATTAGAAATATAAGAATTAACCCACTAATCATCAGTCTTAATAAATGAAACCTAAAATCATCAGTCCTTTCCAGGGTTGAAACCTAAAAGCTTAACATTCCATTGGTAGATTTCTTAAAACATAAATTGAAATATAAAATCCCTAAATCGATACCTAAAACATAAACCCATAAATTGAAACCTAAAAGCATAACAATCCATTGGCAGCTTTCTTAAAACATCAATTTAAACATATATCGAAACCTTAAACAGTAACCCTAATTCGAAATCTAAGAATTAACCCACTAATCATCATCAGTCTTAATAAATCAAACCTTACAACATGTATTGAACCCTAAAAACATAAATCGTAAACTAAAACATAAACACTATAACATTTAAACAAATCGAAAGAAATAAATAAAACTCAAGAATAATATAATCAAAGTAAAAAACAATTAAGATAAATAGGTTAAATAAACAAAAACATATCTAATAGACATTAATCGACAAAAAAATCACCGAAAAACAGGAAAAAAAGAAAAAAATTAAAAACAATTGAACTAAGGATGATTAATATACCCTGGTAGAGATGAAACCTTAGAGAAAGAAGATTAAACGGATGCTTGATGATCGAATCGCCTTTGATCGCCGCTCTAGGGTTTGTGTTCGTGATAAGGTGTGACGGCGATTGTGAGGGTTATAAAGAAATTAGATCTGTTTTGGAGTTTAAATATTTTCTTTGATTTTTGATTAAAAAAACGATTTTTTATAAAAAACCACAAGGTGACATGTGGCATATTGAGGTGAAGAGAGATAATTGAAGTTGCAACGTAGGAATGAAAGTGTCCCACATTGCTTTCAAATATTAGATGTATAGATGCTTTTCAGTTTTATAAAAGTTGTTTTAATAAAACCGTTGCCATGATTGTGAAAAATTTTATTTATTTTCCGATTTTGACTAGTTGGGTTTAGGTTAACCCGATTTTAATGAGGCAAAGATACAGACTACTTTACAACCAGCAGTTTTGGTTCGATGCTAACTAGTTCTTGCGAGACTGGGTCCCATACTAGTTCCGGTTCTAGTCGGTTTGCTGGTTCCGGTTCAAAAACCAGATTTTTTACACCAGTTTCAAACCGGTTTGAACAAGGCATGTTGCCAACTGATTAATAACCGGCAATTCAGGTTTAGCCCTACCCGGTTCTTGCCAGCCGGGTTAAACATCTAGTTCCGGTTCAAGTGCCAGTTTTTTTTTTTAGGTTTTATGTAAACATGATAATGTCCTCAGGCCTGCCTCACTGGCTAGGAAGAAGGTTGACCCAAAACCAATGGGTCAATTTAGATTGGGTCAAACCCATTGGGCTAATTGTACATGGACTACAAATCAAATGGGAACTCCTAAATAAGAATAAGAATTTCATCGTAACACAACGCGTGTTCATAAAATATGTTGACGATATCAAATTATAGTCACGCCATTAGATATTTTCATAACGTTAAACCGTTTGAATTCTAGAATTATTCGTTTATTTGGATAATAATAATGTCCGTAAATCTAGAATTATTTGGATAATAATGTTTGTTAAGTACTTTATTAGTTTATATTGTTGACCTTTTCAGTTTTTTGTTTTAAATGTATTGACTTGACATTGTGAAACCTTAATTGATTAGAATGAAAGAAAGGTCTATATCTTAATTGGAAAAATCAGAACATTTTACTGACTTTATATAAAGAAAAAAAACAGTTTCATGCTACAGTCCTGAAATCTATTAAGAAGGAATATGATGCCAAAACAACGATACCATATTAATAAAATAGAATCAATTTTTTCCTATTGTAAAAAGTCAAGAGATAAGAAGAATGATTAATCATACACCAACAATAGGCTACGCCCATAAAAGCGTGACGCTCGTTCTCCCGCCCGTTCAACGTCGATGGACGAATACAGCGTCAGACACGCTGACGCTGGTCCTTCCGCCCGTTTTACGTCAGCGGAGCAACATGTGTCTGCGACTGTGACGCCAGCCAACCCGCCCGTTCTACGTTAGCGCCAAGCCTGACACAAAACGAAGCTTCATCAACACGAGATATAGAAGCTTCATCGACACAACTAAAAGATACCTTTCAGGGCAGCATCGAGACACACACCCCAGGGCAGACATGCCTGGGCAGGTCCGGAGAGTTAGCGACTCCTCTACCTGGGCCGGACCCCATCAAGGGTAGAGGACGAGTTGAGAGAGTTGGAAGTCTAGGTGCTATAAAAGGAAATCCATCTTCTTCTTTTATGGGAATCTTTTCTTTCTCGATAACTCCCACTGAAAAGCCTACGAGCACATCATACTTTTCCAACCCTTGTTTTTATTTTCAACGTTTAGAGGCTCGGCCCTTTTAACCGGTTGTCTCTTAACTTCCTTGGTCTTATTCATAGATCTTCCTTTTCAAATACACTCTTTCTAAAATAAACCAACTATTTATCCTATGGATACACTACTTTGATCAGCCCTAACTCGGTGATCTAGGATTCGTGTTTCTTCATTGGCACCATCCGTGGCCTAACCACAAAAATCTAAAAGCAAAACCTTGACCATCTTCCAAAAATGGCAAACTCACCACCTAAAGTCTATACCCCATCTGGGGTCGTCGAAAACATCACCCCGGGACCAAATGCACCCGAGGGTAATAGTAACGACAACCAAGATAACGTCGTCATAACTCCACGAACCATAGACTTCAATGTTACCGACATTCTCCCCCCGACTGAGGAGGAGATCAAAGCATTTAACAATGACCGGTACGAACACCAGAAAAAATTATTAGACGCCCAACTAGAGCGTCTCAAGATAACCGGCAAAGCCATCATGGCATCGTCTTCCAAGGCAAACGCTGTCAAGCCACCGGTTGTCGCCCTCATGGGGAAGGTCGATCTCAACCACCAATCGACCAGGCCCGTGCATAGCACAACCAATTCGACGATGAAGACTACGACGAAAGCTCGTGGGAAGACAACGCCTCCAAAGACTATCGGCACAACCCGTATTACCGCCGAGAACACATAAAAAGGTACAATGATGATGCGTCCATTAATCTATCACTCCCATACAGGCCCTCGACATTTGCCGACAAGTCAAAATTCACCACACGCATCTCAATGGCTCCAATACCACCACGACAACAGTTCCCATCCAATGTCAAACTATACGGCGGCCTCACTGACCCGGATAACCACCTCGACATTTTAACCAAGTCGGGGCCATCATTGGTTGGACGCTACCCGTCTGGTGCCACATGTTTGTCCAAACATTGATGGGCGCGACACGAGTATGGTATGACAACCTCCCAACCGGCAAGATCGACAACTACGAAGAGCTGATCGAAAAATTCTCTTTACACTTCAGCTAGCAACGCCGCCAAAAACGTGACAAGATGTAGATCCACCTCTGCAAGCGCGGAGACATTTACGAGCCACTTGAGGACTTTATTGTCCAATTCAACAAAGAAGCACTTCATCTAGGAATGGGGGATGAGGCAACTCGGACCTGCTTCCTAGCAAACGTCAACGATGAGAATCTAAAGCTCACCTTACAGGGCAAAGATGGCATCCCAGAAACTTGGGAAGAGGTCATCAAAATCGCTAAACTATATGTCCAACAACAAAAAACAATCTGTCACACCCTCAAATTACCACTATGGGGTTTATACAGCAAGGCGCGTGACGTACCAGAATCCCATAGCCATAAGTCATAAGAACGACTCTAAATGCCCAAACCATGTAGTTCGTTTTCAAAAATCAAGTTTAGCGTTTACCAAAAAGTTTAGTTAAGTTGCGGAAGCGTAAACCAAACATAGATAGTTTAAAACCATGCGCAAAACAACGCACCCAATATAAAACCATATGAAAGAAAACGTAAAAGCATAGAATGAAATTTAGATGTATGCCTAGACCCAAATGCAGTGAAGTGTGCAGTGCTTTCTAATCGTGGCACTGGAAGCTAACTACCTGCAAAAGCATGTATATCGTGGGTCAATAAACAATGTTGGTGAGTTCACAGTTTCGATAACAGGTGTAAAGTTGTCAAAAACCCAAATGATTAAGTACCATCAGTTTAAGCTTGTCAGGGGTAGCTAGCCCACTCATTGTAACTAAGCTTGTCAGTGTCCATCAACACTAGTAAGCTTTGCTCCTCAAGAGCGTGGTCAAAAGTTCATGCCCGTGACCCAAGCACCTCAAGCATGAGGTTGCTGCACAACCTAAGAGCGCTATCAACTAATACCCCGTTCGCCTCCAGCGATTAACCCAATAACATGTAAGGACTTAAAGTGATATAATGTGTTTAGTTCACAAAGGATAGTTAAAGTTGTAAACTGATAAAAGCGCGATCCACAGAAGGAATCGTAAAACCCAACCCACACAAGGAGTCAAAATCCGACCCACACAAGGAGTCAAAGCATCTTAAAACCCGAGATATAACAGTAGTCCCAAACCGGATTAGGAAACGTTTTGTAAGTTGTATCAAATCCGGGACGCATGCTTTTGAGAAAAAGTAGTGAAACCCACCTTATGTTGCAAGCGAATAATCCAAACTCCGCAAATAGGATGTACTATCGACTCCCTATTACACGTGTCACTAAGTGAGTATATGTTTACAATCAATACAAGTTCAAAAACCGTGTAAGAGACACCAATTCATTCTAAATGCACAAGTAGACCCTACGGACCCGTTGGTAAACAAAATGATTAACATCAGTTATGCACTTCATATACACCTCATATAAGTTCCCATGCAACTTCATGTCAATTACAAGTCATACAAGACTCCAAATAGCCACATAAGTGTACATTACATAATCAGCGTTTTTAGGACAGATTATGCTTTGTGAAAAACTATTTATTAAAAATACCTATTCAATGAATCAGACTCCCACAGTTTTACTAAATATTTCAGGGAGTCTACTGGACAAGTCCATATTTTTATCTCATGACAAAACTATACACAAAAATCATGAAAAATCATACAATACAGCTAGGTCCAGAAAATACTCACAACAGATCAGATTAGTAGAAAAATTCCCAAACATTGTGTATTCATGAAAACGGGATAAATCTACTTGGAAAAGCCAAGTTATTCCCTTGTTGACCTACTGTCCAAATTTCATAATCTAACTCTTTGTAAAACTCAAGTTATGATCGTTTAAAGTTGACCCAGTTTACTAATCCGAAAATCTGATGTGATCTTTAATCAAAGAAAATTCCAAAAACCTATCAAACGATGTCCAAATCGGATGATTTTGCCCATTATGAAAAGCTAAGACCATGTACAATGTTTTCATACAAAGAAATCTACAAAACAAACACTTTATCATCATTTTACAGCCTCTGCAAGTCGATCTAATCATTCTGTCCAGATTTTAAATCATGCATAATCCCTAGTTTTAATCACAATCTTTGCATATTAACGATCAACAATACTCAACAAACATCATATAACATTAATAACACAAAACCTGATCAAGATCTAGCAAGATACATGTTAATCATCATCAATCATAAACCCTAGAAGTCTAAAACATCAAAAACATGCAAACTCATGCAATACATACAACAATCATCGCCTAACACCATGTTTATCCCCATTAATCTTTATGAACAACAAGTTTTAATCTTTATAAAAGTGTTTCAGATCTGGACAAACTTGGTTATGATGTTATAAATACATTAGGGATAATTAAAACATATAGGACTGAGTATCATACCGAAAGCACTTCAAAGCCACCTATCGATCGCTCTCTTAGCTTCTCGAATGGTGTTCTTGAGCCTTAGAAGGTGTTTGGGGTTTGATATTTTCGTAATTAGGCAGTAGAGGGCGATTAGGGTTCGGGTTATGAGATTCTTGGAGCTTAAGATTGCTTAAATATGGGACTAAGTCGGTTTAATCACGTCAGCATGTTCCGAACACCCGTTTAGAATTGTGAACGGCCGTTTGGAATGGTTTAATCGTTTTGAGCGGCCCAGTTCGTTGTATAGCCTGTTTTCTTTGACGTTTTCGTTATTTTGGGCCATACAAAGCGTATCCCCATGTATTTAGACCCCGACCATCCTAATGGTTCATCGATTACGGTTTTTAATAGTGCGTTTAGTTTATGTTTACGTAATCACATACAGTTTACACATAGATTCACCGAAACACGTAATTGCAATCAATATCAATTAATTAATTCACAATTATCTAATTTCACAATTCACCAACGTCCGGGGTTCACTACTCATGTATATAGTTTGGTAATTCCCCGAATTACCACTTCATGCAGTTATTAACCTATAACCGTGCAATGTGTGACCTATCTAGCTAACCCTAGTTAAGTAGAATGCAAGGAATGTAACTACAAGTAACTAGAGTTTAGTTAAAGTGAGAACCTGAATTGCGGGGTATCACATCATCCCCAAGTTGAAAAGAATTTCGTCCCGAAATTCAGCAAGTAAACAATAAAGCCAGCTAGAAAAGTGTGTTCTTGGTTCCCGGATCTCACGTCATCCCCAAGTTGAAAAGAATTTCGCTCCAAAATTCACTTTTAGCGAGCTGCTTTATGTTCAGCATTTGATCTATGCACAGGTTCAGGTTCAGTAAATAGATGTGGGTATCTGAGCCGCATTTGATCCCTGCGTTCCTACGATATTCCGGTCCTAGACGGGAACTCCATCGCACCTTAACAATAGGTATGGTGCTCTGTTTGAGTTTCTTGACGCCCTGCTCAAGAATCTCCACTGGTTCTTCCACGAACCGTAGTTGGTCGTCCACTTGGATCTCCTCCAGTGGCACTACCGGTGTTGTATCAAATAGACATTTCTTTAGATTTGATACCTGGAATACATTGTGCACTCCACTGAGTTCATCAGGCAGGTTTAACTTGTAAGCTACTGGACCGATCCTTTCAACAATCTCGAATGGTCCAACGTATCGCGGGTTCAACTTTCCTCGTTTCCCAAAGCGTATCACACCCTTCCAAGGTGACACCTTTAATAGTACCTTGTCCCCGATCTAGAACTCCAAAGGTTTCATACGCTTATCAGCGTAGCTTTTCGTTCGATCACGAGCAGTAGCCATCTGATTTCTGATTTGCACTATTTTCTCAGAAGTTTCGTGCACGAGTTCGGGACCTGTCAGCTGGTTATCCCTAACTTCAGTCCAGCAGATGGGAGACCTACACTTGCGTCCATATAGTGCCTCAAAAGGCGCACACTGAATAGAAGTGTGGTAACTGTTGTTATACGAGAATTCGATTAAAGGCAAGTGCTTATCCCAACTGTTGCCAAAGTCCACCACGCACGCTCGTAGCAGATCTTTCAATGTTTGGATGGTATGTTCACTTTGTCCATCCGTTTGTGGGTGATAGGTTGTGCTCATATCTAAGCGAGTCCCCAAAGCATCTTGGAGAGTAGTCCAAAAATGAGAAGTAAATCGCGCATCGCGATCAGATATGATGGAAGTAGGCACCCCGTGCCTAGAGATGACCTCCTTGATATAGATGTTGGCGAGTTTCTCCAGCGTGTCAGTTTCCTTTATTGCCAGAAAATGTGCCGATTTGGTTAAGCGATCGACGATAACCCAAATCATGTTATGCCCACTTGGCGTTTTAGGGAGCTTTTTGATGAAGTCCATAAAAATTCCGTCCCATTTCCACATAGGGATTTCTGGTTGCTAGAGTAAGCCTGAAGGTTTCTGATATTCAATTTTAACCTTTGCACAAGTCAAGCACTTACTAACATAAGTGGCTATCTCAGCTTTCATGTTTGGCCACCAGTAAAGAGTTTTGAGATCTTGGTACATGTTAACCGAACCAGGATGTACCGAATAATGAGAGGTGTGAGCTTCGACGAGCACATGTTGTCTGAGATCTCTAAAATGCGGAATCCAGATTCGATTCATGAAGTACTGAAGACCATCTTTCCTCAGTTCCAGGTGCTTATCAGCACCATGCAGTGTCTCAAGCCCGACGTTCTTGTAACACCCCAACCGATGGCGGAAACGGCTTTTCGTGAAATTAAAAAGTATTTGACTTACTTGCAAACTCTCACAGCGCCTCTACCAGATGAGCCCCTCACCATGTAGCTATCCGCGTCTGAACCCGCAATAGGCGTAGTACTTCTGGTAGAACGCAACAAAGTCCAAACACTAATCTATTATATCAGTCGCACACTCGCTGACGCAGAAACAAGATATTCAACCATGGAAAAACTAGTCCTCGTGCTAGTCCAGGCATCACAACGACTGAGACGGTATCTCCAAGGGCACCCAATTCATGTACTTACCGATTACCAGATCAACACCGTCCTTTCTAAGTCGGAGTTGTGCGAACACCTGGCTAAGTGGGCCATCGAACTAGGAGCCCACACCATCATTTACAAACCAAGACCGGCAATCAAAGGACATGTCCTGGTAGACTTCGTCACGGAAATTCCTTCCAACAAAATTGAAGAATGCCAAAGCGAACAAGATCCAAAACCTATTCAAGAATCAGAACTAACATGGTCACTCTATACTGACGGAGCGTCCAAGGAGCAGGGCGCAGGCACCGGGTTGCGTCTAGTCAGCCATGATAATACAGAATTCACAT